>JBDPZO010000005.1:9074357-9738792 GCA_039877585.1 Heterodera filipjevi | reverse complement strand
AAAAATTCAAGGAATTAACAAAAAAAAACTAAAAAATCAAGGAATTTACAAAAAAAATTTCAGATAATAAAATTTTTGATGAATTTTTCGACAATTTAAATTTTTTTTACAATTTTGGTTTCCCGACGTAATTTCGGCGGCGTGATTTGTCCTGTTCCGGCATTCGCATTTCATTCCCCCCGCCCCACTCCTTTCGGTTGGAAAGGCAAACGCCAAAGACAAAGAGGGAAATCTTAAAGGAACAAGCCAAGCCCAAAGGTGAAAGCAGTTTAGATCAGTTTGGCATGGCCTCTCTCTCTCTGCCCATTAGCCCCCCCCCCCCCCCTTGGGGTTTGGTGCCACTCACTTCGTCAGCTCAACACCAAACCATTTCCAGCGCCGTAAGGCCGCGTGGTGGGCAAAAGTGCGCACTTCGTTGGTCATGGTGCAACGAAACACGCGAGAAGAGGTGGTGGAAGAAGGCCGACTAGGAGCATACTTAAGAGGAGAAATGCACAAATCAGTTATTACATATTGTCAGAAATTTCTTAACAAAACGAAATAAAATATTAGAAAAAATCATCCCTAAAAGACAAAAGAATTTTTAAAAATTCACCCACTCCCTCCAAAATTTTCTTTACCAAAAATGGATTGATAAAGACCGAATTTTGTAAATTTTTTAATTCTTTCTAATCATAGATGGCCAAATGCTGTGTATGCCTTTGGCTAACTTTATTTCCTTATTGTAACTATTACAGTGCATTACTGTACGGTACAGTACCCACCCCCATCTCCGTCCTCCTCCTCGCGTGGACTGCCGGAAGACGAAGCATCAGAGAGGGCGTCATCAGGTGCCGACAACGAATGCCGAAGGTTGGCGAAAGTGAGCGGCTGGGAGGGTCGCCGTAAAGGCAATATTTGGTCCATTTGAGCATTGTCCAATTGTGCCCGAATTGGCTCTCCGACGGATGGAAAGTGCTGAAACGGCCACCGTTCGCCGCGAGGATTTGCTCACATTCCGTATTGGAACCTAACAAAAAAAAAACAATGAAAAAATATCTGGAAGGTAAGCAATCCCTGCATTCTTGGTATCATTCAAAAGCTTAAAGGCTATAGAAGCTTTGGTTAAATGATTGAACTCATAAGATGAAAAAAAATGGAATGGTAAAATGCAATAGAACATCGAATGTCATTTTAAACCCTGAATTTTATTTTTTAAGGATATTTGTATGTTTCAGAAAGTTTCTTCAAGAAAAAACAGGAATTTTCACAAAAAGTGTTTTTTCGACGATGTTTCGTCCTGTCCCCTGCCCCCCGCCCAATTTGGCGACTTTTACGCGTGACTAAATCTATGGATTAATCTGACATCCGTGATGAACAACCAACTGATCACGGTGGTGTACAGCTCTAGAGCAGCATACTAACCAACAAGAAACGAATAACGCCTCTCTAATGGTTTTTTTAACTCCGCGAATAGGTAAAAAATACAGGGTTTAATTAAGGATTTATTACTAGTAAGTGCAATCCCATTAATTCCCCTACACAAATGTCATTTAATGGCAAAATGGCTATTAATATTTTACCAATTAAAGCAGTGATCGCACAGCAATTCGCTGGGACGAAAACGACTTTTGTAACGCATTTTTGGACAGTCGTACAGATAGAAGCCCAGTAGTAGAAGTGAAGGTCAGGCCGATGTTGGGCCAACAGTGGGTGAAAGCAATTTCACTGAAAGAAAGGAAATGGAAAATGGGAGGGTGAAAAAACAAAATTATAATGAAAAATGATAAAAGAAGAAAACCGAATTGCGAATAAGTGCCCAACGAGAGGAAGGCGTAGTCCGGGTCGTAGAAGAAGTATTTGGCGGACAGAAACGGGGCAACAAATCGATGACTGCGACCGCAATCAGCCGACGTCGAGGCGATATTGCTGATGGTAGGAGCCCAAATTGGCGCCGAGGAAGACGTCCTGAAAGAAGAAAACGGCAATTGGGGTAATTAGTGGGCAATTAAGTGTGACGAATACACAACAAAAACATGCCAAGAAAGAAAGACCCAAAAGCAGAAAAATAACGCTCGATGGCACGCTTTTAAAAGGCCATCAAAAAAAGAAGAACCATTATTAGAGCGAAGAAAATTCAAAAAAAAATATATATATTTCCGCCCCTCCCCCGCCCTCCCAAGTGCGAGGGAACCCTGTTTGTGCATATTTTAGGGCAATTTTCTTATAAATCTCTCGTCCCATATACCCCGTACCCTCCCCCCCTGTTGAATTTGCCTAAAATTGTGTCCCACCTGCATTTGCTGCTGCCCGCTTCCTTTGTTGTCCTTCGCCTCCGGCGTCGTCCCTCGGCGGTGGGTGGGCCCGGGAAAAGCGGCGAAGAGCCCAAAAAGCGACGAAACGCTTCCGGCGTCAGGTCCGTCTCCTTTTCCCGGTGAATTTGCATTTGGTAGCGCTTGAACAGCTCGAACTCTTCGTCAAAATCCTGGTCAAAGTCAACGACGGTTGGCCATAGACGGAGCTGAACAGAAACAGAGGAACATATTCATTAAAATATTATGCAATCGCACCATAAAAAAGACGGGGAATTAGGGCTGATGCCGGACGAAGTGCGCAAAATTAAGGCATAGGACTCGGTATTGAAATACGGTAAGTCGGCTAAAACCTTGGATTTGAGAGCAAAAAGGGAAAAGAACTGAAAATTGCAAATACCCCTTTTGCAGAATTAACTTGCCGTTTTTCTACTCAATCCCTATTAAAAACTTTTTGAAAAGTCGCGGCCCCTTTTGGCACCTCAAAAGCGTGGGCCCAACTCGGCTCGTTGTACCCGTCGAGAAATGACTGAATGGTCTTCCGTCGGGCCGTTCACGCGCGGCGCGCTGACTTTTGTACTAAAAAATACACATTTAAAATCAATGGCATTTGGCAATTTAATGCTTAGTGTCCTTCCTTTTTTTTTGCCCACCTCCTCCAAGTCGATGCCCCGCGCCTTCAGCCGTTCCTCGCGCGGCGTCGTCGCATTGCCTTTTTCTTTGGCTGTCGTTCCATTCCATGGGCGTCCATTGTCTTTGTTTTCTTGAAAAATAATTGGTATTGGAAGGAAATTTAAGGAAAGTATAAGCAAATTTTTGTAATTTGAATAATTAAATTCGTTATGTTTCAATGGTCGTATTTAAGAAAAACGAAAAGGTTCACTGGTCATCTCAAAATTTTAAGGTCAGACAGGCAAAAATTAAATTACTGTAAAATTTGTAATTCTCTATAAGATTATTTAGGAATTAATATGGTGTGTATGTCTAGCATACTGTAGTAGATTACAAACCTGCTGTAATGAAAAACAATTTTGGAAAAGAAATATCGCGTATCGCTCCCCCCCCACAAAAAATGGCACTTTTTACGTTTTTGTCTTCGCCATGCCATCGGTTGTGCCGCCCTGTTGGTGTTGCGGTTGTGGCGTGGTCGGCGTTGCACTGCTCCCCCGTCTCCTCCCTCTTCCGCTGTTTTTGTCCGTTCCCCCGTCATCCTCCATTTTGGTCCCGGCCGTCTGTCCCTTTTCCCTCTCCCTCCCTCCGTTTGGCCCTCTCCGTCGTTTACCACGGCCGTCCGTTTTTCGGCCTTTGGTCGGCGCGCAAAAAGTCGCGCATCGCACGCAGCACACGTTTTTGGGTGCGCGAGAGGCGGAATTTGTGCACGTCCAACCTGACAATGAAATAAGTTTTACAATTAAAACTTTGGAATCGCGTTTTAAAATATGTTTCTTATTTTTGACCAGCGATGTTCTTATTTGAAAATTTTCGATGGGAACTCTGATTTAGAATTGAATTAGTGGGTGATTTGATGACCAACTGACCTTACGTGTACTGGGGACAGCACGTGCGGTCCATCAACGGTTTGTACAAAAAACGGCCAGAACGTGTAAAAAAATAATTAAAGAAGAAAATATTTATTGTAAATTAAATAATTTTAATTATTAAATAGTGCCAAAAACCGCGCCAGCCGCGATCGGCCAACCATTGGTAATGTTGGACAGTGAGTTGGTGGGCCAAAGGCCTAAAAGGGAAATAAACAAAAATTAACCATCAATTTTATGGGAGAAAAAAAGGTTCTATTTTACTTATGAGTCCAATCAAATGTTTATGAGTCCAATACATTTTTTGAAATAAACAAATTCTTCACATTTCTCTTTTTCCGTTTTAATTTTGTTGTTACATAAATAACTTAACTTTTTCTCTTTGCATGATTTTCAAAGTCTGCTGATTTTAACTCTGACATTTTACCAATTATCTTTACAAATAAATGTTGCGTCGCTTTCATGGAAATTCGAAAATTCTTTAAATATTCTTGACAAATTAGATTTCAAAACTCTATTTGTTTGGACTCATAAAGTGCGATTGGACTCATAAAGTAAAACAGAATCAAAAAAATCCTCCCTTTTTGGCGACGGGTCTCTTTTTCACTATTAAAACAAATCAAAATTTTTGAGAAAATCGCTCTGGGCCACTCACTGTTCAACAAAACAACGTATATTTTTTTGATTTTGTCTTTGAATATTTAAAATTACCGACTCCAACCCAAGTCCAAAGGGCCAAATGAGTCATGGGTCAGACAGAAGCAATCAGGCCTAAGCAGAGAGAGAGAGAGAGTGAAAAAAAGTGCAAAAAGCAAACAATTTAAAGGAAAATTTCAGAAAATTCATCCTGATTTGACGATTGAAATTTAGTGAATTAGGACTCTGTATTTTGTTCCAAATTCGTCTGTCATGGGTTTGTCAGATGCATAAATTTCGCACCCCCCCCCCCCCTAGGAGCAACAGCAGCAACAACCAAAAACAAGGCGGAGGGCGTGGGAAGGGGAGAAGCCGTACCAAAAACCGCCGAATTGCCATGGTCATCACCGTCATCGTCGTCTGTTGCAGTGCCCTGACCATTGGCAACATTCGGCGGAAGTGCATTGGCATCCGCCCTCTGTTTTTGCGTTGTGCTGCTGCTACTGCTCGCCACTGTTGGCACTTCCGCTAGCGGAGAGGAGGGCGAGGCGGAAAGCGAAGTGGAGCATCGCCTTGACCAGTCACTGGGGAGAAAAAATGCCATGCCTTCTTCTGTTTACTGCGGGCGTTTGGCCCCACGGATGGGAAATGTGGTAAAAAAAGAGAAAAAAACAAGACTATATAAAACAAATATCCCATGGTAATCCTGAAAATTTCGTATTCAGAAATTATTTGTCCAAATTTAATGGCGTACCATGGTACCGAAAATTATTGTAAAAATTGGGGAACAGATTTTGTCAATGTTTTCTCCAACAAAAACTTTAAAGGCAAGTGAAATTCTCAGAGCACTCTGTTTTAAAGATCGTAATTTTTAACAATTTTCCGCTTTATTTGACCCGTCAATTTGTTGAATAGGTTTGTTTTGAAAATTTTAAATTTAGCTATGCAGTGTACCTTTTTTACAGTACCTAATCGAAGAAAGGGACGGGAGAAAGGATCCGATACATTTCCCCACCATTTAGCATCCCCGTCATAAATCGTACGTACCGAACTTTGCCTTGTCATGTGCCGTTTTGTGAATTTGCAGTAGCCACATGGGCCATGCTCACTGATGCCCAGTAAGTGACGACGGAACCGGCGTCGAACATTCAACTGTTGACGAGCCATTTAATTAACAAAGGGGTGGCGAAAACAAGAAAATGAGACAAAAATTAAGAAAATCGAAACAAATAGGCCATATTTATTGGCCATACGCACAAGCAATAAAAAAAGCAAATAAGATCAAATCTATTTTCCAAGTAATTTAAAATAATAAATTTCATTCAATCCTCCTCCTTTATTCCCTTTCGGTCTTTCCGCTTTTCTCATCTCCGTCTCTTTCTCTGCTCTTCGCTGATGCTCTCTTCAACTCGTCCTGCACCAGCTTCACTGCATTTGCTGTGCGCTGCTCACCGTCGTCACTTTGCCATATTTTTTCTTCTTTTTAATTGCCATTTTTGCCGCCGTTTTGGCGCTTTCCTCGCGATGCTTTAGCCGTCATTTATTAGAGCCAATATGTCAAATTGTTATACTATTTTTCAAAAAAAAAAAAAACCAAATTACATGGCGAAGAAGCGGGGGTCCTTCGGGTCCCCCCAATAGCCGAAGAAGTTGCGCACCTCCTCAACCTGTAAAAGAATTGTAAGAAAATATGAAAATAAAAAAGAATAAACTATCCCCAAAAAAATTGTCCTTCATTGCGGTCACATTCAAATAAAAACTGACAAACGATCATTCCGAATCTCTAACCCAGGCTCGAACAAAAAGTCGAAATGCGATACGATCTTGTTGGGATGGTGGGGAGGGGCGGGGTGATTCGCTCGGTTTTTGCAAGACAACCAATGTTCGTGTGTCCCTTTTTATGGGACAAGCAATTTGTTAATAAAGGAGGATGAATGTGTGTGTACGAACAAAGCTCCAATTCATGGATATTTCTCGGAAATTCTCGAAGGGACCCTTGGGGTTTGGACAATCATTGACCGCCGCTTCAGTTCTGGTCCGCCGTTTCCTTCTCCTCTCCGTCTGCTTCGCGCTGATTGAACTCGGCCAACTGGTCTTCGTACGTCGTCCAATTGCGCTCGATACGGTCAAGTCTAATGAACGAATTAATTTGACTGAGAACAAGAAGCCAAGCCGGGAAAAAAGAGGGAAAATTATAGTTTTACGTTTATAAATGTCATATTCTTTACTTTCAATACTAGTCAAGTTTACAGATAGATTGAATTTTGAAGCATCATAAAAGATGCGTTTTATTTAAAAACGTATTTCGTCGGATTGATTCTTTTTCCGCATTCATTTGCAATATGTTCCGCCTCTCCACCGTTCTGAACCTTCTCCAGCTTTAATCTCTTCAATTTCCTAAAAAATGAATTTTATTAAAAATGTTCGGCATTTCTGGTGAATCACTCAAAAAGAATTTCACGGCTCTATTAGATGAAATCAAAATTTAGGGATTGTCCCTCCGCCACCTTTCCTTAAATTGGCAGCACCACCTCAACTGTTGGCCACAGTTTGCGAATGTCGACCCCTCCGCGCAGTCCGTGCGACCAAACCGTTCACCCATCGCCACTTTTCGCGTTCGAATTCGTACTGCAACGGCGGCATGCCGCCCTCGGCGATTATCCGATGTCGAGGATTCAAAGTGCAAAAAGATGAGCAACTTGCCGTAATACGAAGGACAACAGTGATGTTTGAACAGTATTTCCATTTTCTACAAACAAAAGATTGTATTATTTGAAATAGAAAAAAACGAACCTTATAGACATTTTTAGGTGCGAGACCTTTATGTTTGACAATGATTAGGGTTAAAGAAAATTGAATAACTTTATAATTAAATGTTGGCTAGATGTGTATCTACCAAAAAGACGGGAGATTTTTGTGATTATTTTTCTTTTTTTAGAATACTTTCAGCTAAAAGTTAAAAGATTTAAAGTAACGTTTACTCAGTTATTTAAACAGAATTCAGTGATTTTCTGCTGGAAATGGCCACAGTTTTCAAAGAATGCGTCAACAAGTAATTTTTATCAGAAAGCTCTGCATGAGTTTTATAATGCAATTCCTATATGCTTTCCTTGTATCTTTTCGATTCTTCTAACCCCATTACATCAATAAGACACAGTATGCGCTTGGAGTTGCAATACCTACATATTTATTTGGCCAATATTATCAAATTATATCTATCTTTTTTCAGAGCCATTGTTATCAAATGTCATTCATTTTACAGATGTTTGACTGCGAATTTTCATTAACTTTTTTGTGATTATTTTTCTTTTTTTAGAATACTTTCAGCTAAAAGTTAAAAGATTTAAAGTAACGTTTACTCAGTTATTTAAACAGAATTCAGTGATTTTCTGCTGGAAATGGCCACAGTTTTCAAAGAATGCGTCAACAAGTAATTTTTATCAGAAAGCTCTGCATGAGTTTTATAATGCAATTCCTATATGCTTTCCTTGTATCTTTTCGATTCTTCTAACCCCATTACATCAATAAGACACAGTATGCGCTTGGAGTTGCAATACCTACATATTTATTTGGCCAATATTATCAAATTATATCTATCTTTTTTCAGAGCCATTGTTATCAAATGTCATTCATTTTACAGATGTTTGACTGCGAATTTTCATTAACTTTTTTGTGATTATTTTTCTTTTTTTAGAATACTTTCAGCTAAAAGTTAAAAGATTTAAAGTAACGTTTACTCAGTTATTTAAACAGAATTCAGTGATTTTCTGCTGGAAATGGCCACAGTTTTCAAAGAATGCGTCAACAAGTAATTTTTATCAGAAAGCTCTGCATGAGTTTTATAATGCAATTCCTATATGCTTTCCTTGTATCTTTTCGATTCTTCTAACCCCATTACATCAATAAGACACAGTATGCGCTTGGAGTTGCAATACCTACATATTTATTTGGCCAATATTATCAAATTATATCTATCTTTTTTCAGAGCCATTGTTATCAAATGTCATTCATTTTACAGATGTTTGACTGCGAATTTTCATTAACTTTTTTGTGATTATTTTTCTTTTTTTAGAATACTTTCAGCTAAAAGTTAAAAGATTTAAAGTAACGTTTACTCAGTTATTTAAACAGAATTCAGTGATTTTCTGCTGGAAATGGCCACAGTTTTCAAAGAATGCGTCAACAAGTAATTTTTATCAGAAAGCTCTGCATGAGTTTTATAATGCAATTCCTATATGCTTTCCTTGTATCTTTTCGATTCTTCTAACCCCATTACATCAATAAGACACAGTATGCGCTTGGAGTTGCAATACCTACATATTTATTTGGCCAATATTATCAAATTATATCTATCTTTTTTCAGAGCCATTGTTATCAAATGTCATTCATTTTACAGATGTTTGACTGCGAATTTTCATTAACTTTTTTGTGATTATTTTTCTTTTTTTAGAATACTTTCAGCTAAAAGTTAAAAGATTTAAAGTAACGTTTACTCAGTTATTTAAACAGAATTCAGTGATTTTCTGCTGGAAATGGCCACAGTTTTCAAAGAATGCGTCAACAAGTAATTTTTATCAGAAAGCTCTGCATGAGTTTTATAATGCAATTCCTATATGCTTTCCTTGTATCTTTTCGATTCTTCTAACCCCATTACATCAATAAGACACAGTATGCGCTTGGAGTTGCAATACCTACATATTTATTTGGCCAATATTATCAAATTATATCTATCTTTTTTCAGAGCCATTGTTATCAAATGTCATTCATTTTACAGATGTTTGACTGCGAATTTTCATTAACTTTTTTGTGATTATTTTTCTTTTTTTAGAATACTTTCAGCTAAAAGTTAAAAGATTTAAAGTAACGTTTACTCAGTTATTTAAACAGAATTCAGTGATTTTCTGCTGGAAATGGCCACAGTTTTCAAAGAATGCGTCAACAAGTAATTTTTATCAGAAAGCTCTGCATGAGTTTTATAATGCAATTCCTATATGCTTTCCTTGTATCTTTTCGATTCTTCTAACCCCATTACATCAATAAGACACAGTATGCGCTTGGAGTTGCAATACCTACATATTTATTTGGCCAATATTATCAAATTATATCTATCTTTTTTCAGAGCCATTGTTATCAAATGTCATTCAATTTACAGATGTTTGATTTCCGGATTTTTCCTGATCCGGCTAACGATGTTAATTTGAATAAAGATACTGAGATAAGAATTTTCTTGGGAAATTGCACCAAAATAATTAATTTTTTGAATTATTTATGGATTATTCGTGGCTTAGCTCTTTAGTTGGTTGACTCCTGTGCCCAAAAACAAAAAAATTTGATTTGGTTCGACATCACCAGAAAGCAATTCAATTCAAAACTTAAATAGTTTTTAAGTTCCATTGCGAACAAATCACATACTCTTGGTATTATTCGGAAGATCTTGTCAATAAGCCTTTTTCTAAACAAAAATTTAAACAAATGGGTTCATAGGGTACATGACAACTCGCCGACGACGACTCGCCGGCAGACGACTCGCCGACTCTCCGACTCGCCGAGGGACGACTCGCCGATAAGATGACTCGCCGACGGACGACTCGCCAATAATATTCAAAAAAATTAAATAAAACAAAAGATTGATTAAGACAGTATTTCTTAAACAAATTCAGCGCAAATAAATGCGCCAATTCGCGCAAGTATGTCATAATGTTTTCAATGAATAATTTTACTCCTTGTGAGAATCCGTTCATCTGCTTATTGTATCTGGTCCTGTTTGATGGCCCTTCCTGGCCACGGACATTTATTCACAATACGCATCTATGCCTTTCTGTTTCTTTCTCAAATGACCACTGAATCTCCAAATATGCGTGTGAGCATAGCCAAAAAAATTTAATGTCCGATTGCAAGCTTCGGCATTCCATTTAAATTCGTTGAAAAACAGAAATGCTATTATGACATACTTGCGCGACTTGGCGCATATTATTTATTTGCGCTGAATTTGTTTAAGAAATACTGTCTTAATCAACCTTTTGTTTTATTTAATTTTTTTGAATATTATCGGCGAGTCGTCCGTCGGCGAGTCATCTTATCGGCGAGTCGTCCCTCGGCGAGTCGGCGTCGGCGAGTCGTCTGTCGGCGAGTCGTCGTCGGCGAGTCGTCCTGTTCCCGGGTTCATATGAGAAAAATTATTTACTCGAAATTTTGTATTCCAAATAACTTAAAACCTTGACCAATTTTGGCGAAAATCTGTTCAATGGGCTATTTTTGCTGATTTTTTGCTCTTCAAATACTTTTTTTTTTTATGAATTAAGTGAAATTTTTTAAAATCCGGCTTTTTGAAAACCGGACTCCAGAAAATTTTTCAAAAAAAACGTAATCCGGAAAAATCCTACCGGTAAATTTTTAAAAATGAAAATCCGGATCCGGCGAAAAATTTTTGCAGTTTGAAAATCCGGTTCCGGATCCGGGAAATCTAATTTTTCTAACACTAATTCTCACTCATTATTTGTATTATCATATTTGTTGTGTATAGCTGTAGCTTAAGAATTACGAAAATAAAATTATAAAAAACAAAGGCAATGCTTTATTAAGCAAAAGACGAAGCAGAGGCAGAGGAAGTCCCTTCCCTCTTCCTTCGCTTGTTTTACACTTTTTAATCGACTGTTCATGAGCACCATCGGATTTTGTGTGTGAAAACAGCGAAAAAGAGTGCATTCTGACGAACAATAGTGAATGAATGTTCCCGACTTGACCAACAGACGGCGGAGGCTGACAATGAATGAATGGAAAAGGAGGGGAGAAGAGGGGAGGACTGTCCAACTGGTGGTGAGAGAGTGACCGTCCATTACCAATGAAACGGCCATTGTCCTTCTCCTCTTCCCCGTCTTCAGCATATTATGCTGTTGAATTCGGATTCGGCTCTGTTCTGCTGATGAATTGGCAAATGTTTCTTTTTCGAGGGTGTCTCTCCTTCTTTCCCTTCTTTTTGCCCTTATCCTTTGAACGTTCCCCTGCTGTTCAACTTTGCCCAAAAACTCGCCGATATGGACAAATTCAATCACCGAAATGCACCGGCGCAGTGGACCCAAACCTTAAGCCGAGAGTCCGTCTGGAGAAATGGTTCACACGGGAGCTGTGGGAGGTGGGACATTGGTTTAGAACCAAAATGGGTTTTGGGTGAAACCCTTAGCCCATCTTTCAGTCATTCGTCCTTTCCCTCCCCCTCCCCCTGTCATTATTTACGTTCACCCGCCCTTTCTAAGAATTTGTTTCCGATCGCGAACCAAGGCTGGGGTGAGCATCCCTGCATGCCCTACTCCTTCGACGCTTTCATCATCGCTGCGCGATATTTCCCCGAATTTGGCGCAATTCCAAATAACTCGGTCGCAGCGATCGCTTACAATGGAAATGAAATTCAAAGGCGTGATGTTGCCACGTTTTTCGCTCATGTTTTGGCGGAAAGTGGCCAGAACAATCTTCGCTTGTTTAAGTAAACTTTTATTTTGGAGAGGGCATTCGGTAGAATTTGCTATAAATCCAACTGAACCAATCTTTTCATCCATTCAATCCGACTTCGTTTGTTAGCAGTTCTTCCTCAAAACTTTCTCCTCGCGCTGCCACTGAGTGTTTCTACAGGGGCGCCTTTTACCATTTCTTCGAAGGCGGCCCCCGCTCTCCTCTGTTCCCGAGCAGAAGCAGGGGAAACACTTTCAGAGATGGAGACAAATGTGTGGAGCAGGGGCGATATTGCAAAAAGTCACCTGAATTGGACTTTTGGTGAGCCAAATGGCAAACGAACGCAATTCACTCTTAAAACGGAAGGTATCCCTGCAAAAAAAGAGCGGGGAGTTCCAATGCGAGTGCCTTTGAAAATGCCAATACTAATGCCTTCATGGGTGAAAGTGCCAATGCGAGTGCCTTTGAAGACTGTTACTTTGGACGAGGTCCACTTCAGGCAATTTCACAGACGGACATACAAAAGTTATTAATTGGTTTCTTTTTAGCTCTCTTGGAATTACAATTACGGACAGGTCGAGCTCGAGCTCGTGCTGGCGTGTTTCGTAAATCCGCTATTTTTACTGAATTTCGACTAAATCAAGTCATAATTTTTTTCAGACAACCAAATTAAACAAGCTTGGTATCATACGATAGCCCTTGAATAGCTCTATTAGCTTGCTAAATTAAAAAAAAAACATTAGTTTTTTTCAAAACACGCCAGCACCAGTCGAACTATCGTCTCACTGAATTATCAAAAGAAAAATTACAGTTTCGACATTTTCTTCGAACTGAAGGCATTGAAGTTGACCTTCTACAGGAGCCCAACCAATTATTGACTCGGCTCGACCCTCCGCTCGCAATGCTTTCAGCCCTTTGGTCTGCCTATACCGTTAAAAGCCTAACATTCATTCGCTTTTATAATCCCTTCAATTGGAAGGTTTTACAATACACCACAACCCCCTAAACCATCAATGCACGAGGTGAAGAGATGTGTCCTTCTGATGCTAAACAAAAATCACTCATTTTCGATTATGACCGGTCAATGGGTCCCCAGCAGACGGAATCGGCGGGCCGGATACGAAGGCTCAGTGTTTGGGTAAAAGAGAGAGAATTGAAGAACAACAACAAAAGATAGCAATTCCCATAATTAAGTCCCACCAATATGGTGATAAATAATGAATGCACAGGCGAGGACGAAAACTCTGAATCATTTTTCCCTGGGCCCGGAGGGGAAAACCGACGAATAAAAGTGAGGAATGAACGGCAAATGGGCGGGCATTTTATTTAAATGTATCCAAAGGCATTCAAATGGTTCTGCGAGAAATTCGGAGTGACTGCAGGGCCTGAAGAGACATTGAGTTGTAAAGGTTGTTGCAAAGGACTTTAAGAGGGTCCGCCCACTGTATCCAAACCAAACTCATCCTTTTAATTCACTTTATGGATTTATTAGAATTGAATGTTAAAAACACATCTCGCCTCAGACCCATAATTTTTTGTAAATAACTTTACGACTTATTGATATTTTTTAATTTTTATTTTGCAAGAGAACTTTATGAGCTTTCGAATGATACCAAGAATATCGCTCACGAAAACAACCCCAACCCGGCAATTGCCTCCCTACTCGAAATGAAAAAAGTCTGTTAAAATCACATCCAGATTTTCAAAATTGGTCCAGACAGTGCCTATCGGTACCATGGAACACCTCTAACTATAAAATCATCCAATATAATGCAATATGTTTTTTTCAGGCTAAGTGATTTAAGTTTAGTGAGAAAGGGTGGGTCTTCGCATATTTTTTTGGTATTGAAGGAATGCCCGAGGGGTTTGGGCTCGGCCAACGCTTTCTCAGCTGGCAGCCCGACTGGGCAAATATGTGGAGACGAAAGCCATGCGGTAAACAAAGGGGAAATAGTACAATCATTTGTACAAACTCCGTCAGATTGTGTGCCGGCCTCTTTTGCCGGAGTTCTCCCGTATTTCGACCCAAAACACCATACGAACAGACGATGGGCCAAAGAAAATGAACGGAACCGACTTCGCTGCGTCTACTCAGTTTACAAGAAACCGGAATTGTATAAAATGAATTTAGACAATTCGCCATGCCTCGGATATACCGTAAAAATTAAACTGACGAGATCCGGAACTGATTAAGAAAAAAATAAATAAGTTTCTGGAAGAGATTGGAGACAGACTAAAAAATAAAAACTAAGGAACTGAAACTGATAAAACTCATGAAATTGGGAACTAACAACCAGAAATAGCACCTCGACAGCGCAAAAGCATTTGAGACAATGTAGGCACAAGTAAATTACAGAAAATTATCCGACTTTTTTGTCCCAATCAGGGCTGCACGAAAATCTCAAAAAAAAATTATCGAAACGAAAACGAAACGAAAAAGGTCTTTCTGAACGAAACACGAAACGAAAACGAAAAAATAAATTTTCAAAAATCGAAAACGAAACGAAAATGAAAATTTTTTTACGGACGAAACGAAAACGAAAAATCGAAAAAATATCAATTTTCGACGAAACGAAAACGAAAAACCGAAAATTTTAAAATAAATTTCATTCATAATCAAATCCTAAAAGCAACAAATTATGATGCAAAAACAATTGTTTTTCTAAATTTTCCATTGAAATACTTTTCCGGAGATCATTCAACAAATAAGTAGCAGTTGAAAAAAAACGTTCGACTTCCATCGTGCCCATTGGAGCCGAATGATATTTACGTACAAGTGGGACCATTAAAGAATATTTTGCCAAATTTTGGTTGTATTTGACGGATTCGGCGAAGCAACAACAATTCTTTTTAATGTCATTTGTTTTTGTTCGTTCGCTTTCTTCTTCGTGCCTTCTGAGCATTGCGACTTCTCTTCCATTTCCTTCAGTTCAGAAAAGTGATGGTTTTTTAAATGGGAACGTAGTGCCGCTGTTGGATACCCCGAAGACTTCTTTGACTCAAATTTATAATTGCATTTATCAGAACGGCATGTCCACAAAATTTCAGCAGGTTTTTTGTCGCAATTAAAATAATTGTTATACTTGCTTTTTGATGACATTTAAACCTAATAAATTTCATATTAACAGAAGCCAAGGAACCCCATGAATTATAATAACAAAAAAAAAAACGGTAAGACATTGAAATTTGAAATACAAGCACATTACAGAAGGCCAAAAAATAAATACAAAAAAAATTCCCATTCTTAGGGGTGTAAATTTTTTTCGGTTTTTTCGTCCAGATCTTGCAAAAACGAAACCGAAACGGAAAACACGATTTTAAAAAACCGAAAACGAAACCGAAACGAAAAACACGATTTTTAAAAACCGAAAACGAAACGAAAACGAAAAAACGCCAACGGACGAAAACGAAAACCGAAAACGAAACCCAAAAAGTGCCGAAAAAGCCGAAAACACGAAAACGAAAACGAAATTTCGTGCAGCCCTGGTCCCAATTCGTCTAAACTCACAATGGATGTAAAAGGGTGTCCGAAACACGATACCAAATACATAGGGCTGGGATTTTTAAGCGCGAAAAAGTCCAAAATAAGGCCTTAACACGGCGGTTCGGTTTTGGCTCTCAGTTGCAATAAATATTTGGACTTTTGTCTCAGTGGTCTTTTACATGGTAAAAGAAATAAAGAGGTAAGTTCGGGTTTGGCTATGACAAGAGATATTTTAATATATGCATTTCTTGATGCTAATTTTAAGATGAGATGGAAATTGGCTAGGTAAAGAAAACAAATTGATTCACTATTTCTATTTGTCTCCCTTCTTTGACTCTCTCACATTTCCCTTCTCTCTCCTCTCCCACCCACCCAACGCAGCCGCTCTCTTCCGCCCCGCCTAAGTTAGAGACAGGGAAATAGTATGCTGAAACGAGAGAAAAATAAATTTTTTGAAGCCTTGTAACTTAGCTTAACACCATTTATTTCAACTAATTTTGGGCTCATTTTGAAGAGCAGCTCCTGCTGAATATTACTGAGTTAATTTCGAGTTTTTGATAAACTTATAAAAAAATCGAAAAAAAACCCATTCAACAACAATTTTTGAACTTCCTTGCGAATCAAATCACACAATTTGGGTATCATCCGAAAGCTCTTATAGAGAAGAAGCTTTTCCAAATTAATTGCTAGGCAAATGGATTCCTCTGCTAAAAGTTATGACTTCTTGAAATATGAAAAAATATGAAAAGTTCATCAGGGAAAAAAATTTTTTCCCAGGGACCGATTTTCTTGAAATTTTGCATAGTCCCATTTTTTGACCCCCATTATCGATTCAAGTTTATTTTAACAATTGTAAGTTTTTAACTCGAGATCGGCTCTTGCCTTTTTACAAGGGAAATTATCAGATTTTTTTTTTATAATTTTGCTTTTTGATTTTTTTTGGCGTTCTGATTTATTGCAACTGAGAGCCAAAACCGAACCGCCGTGTTAAATAAGTGCGAAACTATCGCGAAATAAGTGCGAAAATAAGCATGAAAAAATTCCAAATTTAGGGGTATAATTTTTGAAATTGCTTTTTTTATATGAAAATATTTTCAAATTAAGGCAAACAATTTTATTCACTAATTGCAGTTACAAATGAGGTACATTTAAAAATTTTTGGGCAAATCCTTTTCAATATTTTATTAAAAAATTTTTATTTTTGACAAATTTTTTTGGGTTTGAAAAAGTCCTTTCTTAGGGGTGTATTTTTTGAAATTTTTTAGGCCGATTCTTAGGGGTGCATTTTTTGGGTCCACTACTATTCAGTGTTGCCGATTCAGTGTCGCCGATTCAGTGTTGCCGATTCAGTGTCGCCGATTCAGTGTGGGTTCAATTCAGTGTTGGTTCAATTCAGTGTCAAGGAATTTTTATAATTTTAAATTTGAAAAAATTACTAAGAAAAAACTGTTTTTTTCTCATGCCCTTAAGCGGTGCACTACAACTCGGCGCTCTCGACTCAGCGCTCCCAATTCGGCGCCAAGAGAATTTTTTTTTGAAAACCTACCCCCCTACTTTTTAAAAAAAAGAAGTGAAATAAAAAAAAATAAAGAGGTTTTCAACAAAGAAATTATATTGGCGCCGAATCATGAGCGCTGCGTCGAGAGGCCGAGTTGGTGAAAAATCTTTCTCAAAAAATCGACATAAATGAGCAGGATAAAGTTAATTTAAATTTTACGAATTACTTTCATTTATTTTGGTGATAGAAGACGAAATGTAAATGAACATGAAAATTCTTCATAAAATTTGATGATTTTGAAGAAAATTAAAAGACCTGGTTTAGATCCTGCCCCGATTTTTTGCAAAAGCACCGACCCGTACTACCATGCATACCAATAAGCGAGCAACAGAGGAAAATTTTTGAGAAATTTTTTCTTTTTTACAAAAATCGGGGCTACCGGTCCGAGTGTCGACCGGTCCGAGTGTCGACCGTCCGAGTGTCGACTGATCCGAGTGTCGACCAAGGGAAAAACAGTCCGAGTGTCGACTAAGGGAAAAAATGTCCGAGTGTCGACAGTCTGAGTGTCGACCCTTCCGAGTGTCGACTAAGGCAAAAAAAGTCTGAGTGTCGACTATAAGAAAAAAGTATCCGAATATAGAAAAAAAAACGCTTGTTCATTTTTTTGTACCCCTTTAATACGTTTTCTCTTTAATATCAAAAATGAATGTACGAGAGCTATTAATCAAAGCGACGACAAAGCCAAAACGCCGCCAAAAAGAAATAGCGAAAGAGCAAGATGAACAGATTGAGGATTCAGCCGAAGGACCAAGCGAAGGAATTGATGGCACAGCGCCGGTTGACCAGAACCAAGTGAAATTCGAAATTGGTTGTTCACGACAAGGCGGTGACATACTCTGGCATGAAGGTAGGGCATTAGAAGGCAATTTAGTTTTAATTCCTTTTTGTAGGTTTCCGATTTATGTTAAATAAAAAGAAGCGTGATGCAGTGCATTGGCGCTGTGAACTTTCTAGAAAGAATGGGTGTCCAGTGACTGCAATCACAGGGCTCAACGACTACAACACTGGAAGGATTATCCCATCCGCAGGAGCAGAGGAACATACGCATCTGCCAAAACCATGCGGAGTTAAGGTAATAAAGTGGAAATAAAAATCAATCTAATTTTTTCTGTTAGGTTGAGCGCAGATTGGCCAATTTCAACAAACGCGCATGTACAGAGCCAAACATTCCGCCGAGCGACTTGGTGTCTGATGCGTTGAATGTGCCGGATGATGACAACGAACAGTTTGCCCTCATGCCAACTGCCGAAGCACTTGCGCAGCGGGCGGCAAAGAGACGTCGTCCTTTCGGACGAGCGCTCAACGGCAACGAAGTGGCCAACATTGTTGTGCCACCAGAATTTTGTCTCAAGGACGGCAGATCGTAAGAATACTTAATTTTTGGCCCAAATTCAGTTTTCTTTTTAGATTTGTGGTGTACGACTCGTCTTCTCTGAACCCTGGCTCTGAGGACAGAATCATTCTGTTTGCCAGTTACAAAGTTAAAGCTTTTTATTTTGTAAGCGCAATTAGCTTTTTTAGGCACTGTCTTTTTTGCGGGAGACCAGAAATTGGTCCGCAGATTCGACATTTTCTGTGTGCCCGCGTGTGTTCAAGCAGAAATTGGTGATTGGAGCATACATTCAACATCGAATGTACCCTGCCGCCTACGCACTAATGACAAGGAAGACGCAGCAACACTACATCGAAGTGTTTCAGCATCTGAAGTTGGCGTTGGGCAGTAGTTTCTGCCCAGAATCAGGTTAATCATTTATTTTTCATTTCTTTACCATTTTTCTCATTCCTATATTCAGTGCTCACTGATTTCGAATCGGCCGAAATCGGAGGCATCAAGTCTGTGTTTCCCACCGCTCGCATTCAGGCGTGCCTATTTCACTATGGGCAAAGTCTGTTCCGTCGACTTAAAGAGGAGGGATTGGCTAAGCATTGCTACAGCGAGTCAACAATTCGCACGGCATTTCGTCGCTGCATCAGTTTGGCCTTTCTACCACCAAGTGTTGTTCGTCGTGGAATGGCACTCATCGTTGAACAGTCACCGAATGGAATGGAAGGTGTGACTTTTTTTTTTTTTTTGCTATAAATTTCCCATAAAACTAAAAGGTTTTTTGTATTACGTTGCAAAAAACTATATTGGTCTCTCGGAGTGGGAATGTGAGATGAAAGTCAATGCATTTCGTGGTAATTCGGAAGCAGACCGTATGTTTTCTGGAATAGCGGGGCATTCGACTCCACGAGGTAATAAACACATTAAAACTTTGGCTGAATTAAAATCCCTTTTAAGCCTCAACGTTAGTTGGCAGTGCAAACGAGGTGCGCTCTCTCATTCTGTCGTCATACAGTCGCCGTTCGATTGAACACTCGGCTGGACAATCTTTTCTTTCGAATGATTCTTCGATGCGCGTCAACAACGTGGTCCCAAGATACACTCAGCCTCTTGTCCGTGACCCGCTCTTCCAAATACCGTTTTGGAATGTCCGAACCCGTGTAAAGGACGACCTGCCGAGAAGTCAAGCGTCGATGGAGGCGACTCACTTAGCATTTCAAGTTTGAACTGTTTTTTATTTATAAAAATGAATAAATTTCTGGCTTCAGAAGAGTTGCAAGAGAAGGCCACGAATGTTCGATTTCCTGACCGCTTTGCACAAATGGGACACGAAAAAGATGCAGGAAGTCAGAGAAGCGTCGAACAAAAAGTTGCCCAGGTTAATAAAACTTTTTGTAAGGAAAAAAATTTATGTAAATAGGCGTCGTCCGGAGTTCATCGAGATGGACCGTCAGCTGCTTCACTTTGTCAATTCTGCGGCCCTCGACAATGACCAACAGATCATCGTGTTTTTGGACGCAATTTCGATGGCACTTCAACGCCTTGAGCCAAACTTCCAAGCGGATGCCGGTGCTGAGGAGCCAGAAGAGATGACGGAAGAAAATGCGTACCAAAATATGCCACCAATTATGGAAGAAACAGGCAACGAAAATATGCCACCATTTTATTATATTGATCATGATTATCTCATCTAGTACTGAGTAGAAAATTGTTGAATTATTGATTTAATAAATATTCTTCTACCCATTGACTTAGACGCTTAGAGTTAAAGAATTTATCACTGTTAGGAATCGATTTTGATCGATATTTGTGAATTTATTAGCCAATTTTTACCTTATAAATTAGTCGACACTCGGACCATTTTTCCCTTGGTCGACACTCGGACGGTCGACACTCAGACTGTCGACACTCGGACTATTTTTCCCTTAGTCGACACTCGGACTGTTTTTCCCTTGGTCGACACTCGGACGGTCGACACTCAGACTGTCGACACTCGGATTATTTTTCCCTTAGTCGACACTCGGACTGTTTTTCCCTTGGTCGACACTCGGACCAGTCGACACTCGGACCGGAAGCGAAAATCGGTATAATATTTCGAACAATTTTCTGACACTGAATTGAACCCACACTGAATCGGCGACACTGAATTGAACCCACACTGAATCGGCGACACTGAATCGGCAACACTGAATCGGCGACACTGAATCGAGCGGGCCCCGCATTTTTTCATTTTTTATTGTATTTTTCTTAAGAAATTTCCATAAAAGCTTAAAATAGTCATTTGAAAATTTAAAAATCGCGAAATAAGTGCGAAAATAAGCACGAAACGCCAAAATAAGGGCAAAAACTTATTTTAAGCGCGAACATCTAAAATATGCATTTTAAGAGCGATCACCCAAAATAAGTATTTCTAAGTTCGAATTAAGTGCGTTAAAACGAAAGTTTTTCGAACAAAAAATGTGTTTTTCGTGCATTTCTCGTCGAGTTAAAGCCGCAGAAAAAATAAGCAAAAACAGAAATCCCAGCCCTACTCATAAATTTTTGATTGGACTCATAATTTCTGATTGGACTCATAAAGTTCGATTGGACTCATAAAGTGAAACAGAACCAAAAAGATTATATTTTGAGGTTTTTTGTAAGTTTTTTGGCTTTTCTTCGTTTTTTCTAAAAAACCACAAAAGGCCTCAAAACCTCATTTTGAAAACTTAGCCTCATCGGCCTCTCGAAAAACCACAAAATGAGGCTAAAGCCTCACATCTGGAGACCCTGCTCATTTTGGAAGCTATGGCTGTAACAAATCTAAACAAAAATTTCATATTTTTAACTTGGGTCGCCTATCGGCACTGCCGGCCTTTCAAGGAGTCATACCGAAAAACAATTTCTTGATGAGACTGTCGTTTTCACTTTTAATCGGTACCCATACTTGAGAAAAGTGGAAATTCACGAAATGGTTCCACTCTGTTCTAGAGATAGGTAACTATAAAATCTTAAGATCTAAATGTCAATATGGTAGACACGCATTCAATCTTACAAAAAAGAAAAGCTAGTACCACAACTTTATCGCTTTATGATTCTGATGAAGAAACAAAAATCCCAACCAAAAAAGAATTTCATGAGGATACCTTCAATCGAGAAGAAAAGTCGAGAAAGTTTTTACAACAATCATCTTCTTCAACAACTTTAAATACTTCGGGTTTAGGTAAAAAAAAAAATTCAATATTTTACTTTATTTAATAATTGAAATTTAGGAGGAAAGAATAATACGTTGTCATCAAATGAACGGGATTTAGTGTTGTATAGCATTTGCATTGAGCGGAAGGGGGAACGAGAGGAAATGCAGGACCGTCATTTGGCCTTGGATTCATTTGAGAGTTATTTTGGGAATTCGCTTCCGATCCGAGTCGACGATTCACAAGGAGTGTAGGATTCGGCATCTCTCAATAATTCTCATGCCCACTATTGGGCAAATGGTTTAGAAGCAGTTTGCGTTGCGCGTTGTTCGCTCTGTTTGATGGACATGCCGGACGACGTGCGGCTGATTATTGTGCTGAGCATTTTGCCCACTTATTCGTTTCATTCTTCAAAAAATGTGGGGGAGCGAATTTGACCTACTAATTAGTACTCTTTTCAGATATTCCTCCTAGGAGTGATGTGGCAATCTTCGAAAAGTCCATCCGCAAAATATTTATTGAGACATACAAGGGCATCGACGATGGCTTCCTTATTGAAGCAAGAAAACAGTAAAAACGGTTAATTTTCTACCAATTGACTAAAATAATTCCAGGAAACCAACGATGAAAGATGGGACCACTGCGACAACTATCTTTTTATTAGGCAAAACGATTTATTGTGCGAATATTGGCGACTCGAAGGTGCATCCTTTTAAAATAATCAAATTTAGATGTTTTCGTCGAAGAGTATAAGTTAATATGACAAAAACATATTTCTATGGCGTTGAAATTTTCTAGCGACCCGAGCCTTTTTTTGCCACTAATTATGAGGGGGAAACACACTTACACATGGTTTCCAAAACCAACAATTCTTATTTTATTTCAAATATTTAATTCCATTCGGTCTGTAAGAATTACTTTGCGGAAAGCATTCTCTGAGGTGCTAGAAGTGTTCAATTAATACATCCGGAATATCATCTGGCTGTGGTGGTTTAATAACAACAAAAGTATTTAATTAAAATTTTCTTTGTCTGGAGGGTGGGGCGTTGCTCAGGATTATTCGAACATAGTCCTATATCATAATTTGTAGGAAGCCCACAAAAAATACTTTCAGGTCATGCATTTACAGACAGAGTGGAATTATATGAGATATATATATATATAATATCATTTATCAGTTTTGTTAAGGTTTTACTAGTAATACACGTTAGTTTTAAGGAGGTTTCACATATTGACAAAAATGTTTTCTTTGTTTATTTTCTTATTTTGTTTAACTTAGCATTAATCATCCGTTAAGGCTATTGTTTGTCGACACAAATCGGAAACAAGCACAAACATTCCGCTGCAGTTGACAGTGGATCATAACCCAATCGTTTTTGATGAACGGATGCGTATTCAAAAGTCCGGTGGTATAGTCAAGTCAGTCTCATCCATGGAATATCTTCTTCATTCTCGGGAGATTTTCTAACTTTCAGAGATGGTCGAGTAATGGGAATTTTAGAAGTGTCACGTTCAATCGGTGATGGTCAAATGAAAGCCCATGGTGTAATTTGCACTCCTGACATCAAGAAGTTGTCTTTGACTCCCGATGACCTGTAACTCTTGGTTGTTTTTTTCGCTATATATCATTTTTGCCTACAGTTTTATCATTTTGGCTTGCGACGGTCTTTGGAAAGCTTTTACAGTGGAAGCAGCTATTGCTTTTGTCATCGGACAGTACAAATTGCTTGCTAAGATTGCAGAGTTCAATAAAGGGAAGGACTCCGTTGAGCTGTGGACTAAAATTGCCGATGAAATGAGTGCGGAGGCTGTGCGTAAGGGATGTGGTGATAATGTAACAGTGCTGGTCGTCATTTTTGCTGATGTTGAGAAATTGGATGAGGCATTTGGGACAGTTTAAACTGGCCTTTTTAAGTTACTGTTTAAGTTAAGGTAAAATGTTGAGGATACAGTACATCAATTAAAAATGCATACCTAAACTAGAATTGTATTCCTTTTTGATATCCATATATGTTCTATGTTCATACTTTTATAATTTGGAAAAAGAAACATACCTAGCATGTTGTTTTATTTTAAAAAGTTGCTTTACATTTATTTATTTATTCATGGCAATAAAAATGGTACAGCTATTATTATACAAAAGCTGTAACTTAGTATTTGTCATTAATGGCTCCTTTGGATTGCAGCGTTACTCGGCTTGGTGAACAACTTTTTGAAGCAGTGTCCGTAGCTGAAGTGAATTGCGAAAACTTGTACGACATTTGGCCTCAGCTCATTGAAAGTATTCAAAAAGCGCAGCTCATCTCGCTTGATTTAGTATGGTTCTTTTTTATTTAGTCATTTCCACGTCCATGTAAATGGCATTTAAAATTTCTGGCATTATGGGTTTACTGAGTCTTGTGTAGCATGGTATGATTGGTTGTTTGACTTTTAAGGAGTTGAGTGGGCTTGGCCAAAGAGATGGATGTATGCGCACCATGCCGGAAAGGTACAAAAAAATACGTGAAGCGGTCCAAACTCGCTCGATTTTGTCGGTTGGAATTGCTATTTTCCAATTCAACGGCATTGACACTGAAAAAAGGAGGGAACTCCGCTACAAGTGCAAGGTCTGAAATTTTCCACTTTATATACTTAATTTGCTTTTTTTTTAGGTTTTCGATTTACTTGCGCTTGAGGAAAAACCGTTTGTTGTTGAGCCAGAAGCATTGCGCTTTCTTACGTCACATGGCTTCGACTTCAATCGATTGTTGACACATGGAATACGATATTCAAAAACGGTCACACTTACGATTAGTCCTAGAAAATGACTAATCCTTTTAAACTCATTCAAGGATTCTAGTGGAGGTATTTTTCATTCACTTTGGGAAGAGATTCTCGCTTCCGGTGTTTGCGTCGCTTTTCACAACGGTCTGACTGATTTGGCTTTTATTCACGAGCATTTTTACGCTCCGCTTCCTGAGAATTGTGATCAATTTACCGCCAATTTGGCGGATTGGTTCGGCAAGAGGGAGGAAATAGATGATTATTATGCCATGGACTGTGCTCTTTGGGATTCGAAATATATGGCGGAACATCAACTGGCAAAGAATGTGAGTTTGATTTAACTCGGCAAAATATAAAACACTGCTTTGTTTATCTAGTTCTCCTGCTCTTATTTGGATTATGTTTTCCGCAAGGCGCAAAGAGAAAATCAACGTCTTTTTCAAAATGGAAAGCCGCATTTGTCCATAAAGTTTTCGAAACTGCGCAAAAAAGCTCGACAAGCAACAATCCACTTCAAGTGTGGTCTCAAAGAATCTTTTATAAATGGCAACTTGGCCGATGTTTGTCAAGAAAGGCTTTGTCAGTCCTATACGGTAGTATCAAAAAACATTAAGGGGAAACATTTTGAAACCCAATTGAAAAATAATTACAGCGATTTGGACACTGCCGAAACCGAAACCGAATAAACTGGTGCGACAAAGCACATGACGTTGACCTTTTGCTTGATTTGGAAGATAAACGAGCACAATTGAGAAGAGAAAAGGAGCGAAAACGAAGAGACAGAAAGGAAGCAGAAAACAAAAAGGAAGAGAGTGACGGAGGTGAAAATTGGAAAAAAGAGGAGGACGAAGAAGAGGAACGGAGCGAAGAGGAAAAGAAGGACGGCGGAACAAAGCGGAAATGGGATGGACAACAATTGTTACAGGTACATAATGACTAAAGTGGTAGAGAAATCATAACAATAAGAGGAATGTTTTTTTTAGGAAAGTAAACCAAACAAATTGAATAGAGAGACCGAAGTGGACAAAATGTGTGAGAATTCTACTCATAAGCAACATATTGGTCTCTCTTCTTCTGTGGATACACTTACAAGAATCAATCGGACAGTGCATGTCTTGACGACGTCAAGGGCTTGCCATCGGGCAGGTGGCTATGAACATTATATGCAGTCAAAACAGTTCTTTTAGGAATAGATGCGTTTATGACTGGTTTCGCAGTGCTTTTCTTCCAACTTGACTATGTCTATCGAAATTCGGGACGATTCGATCTTCGCTTGGCCGGTTGTATTGCGTTACCAGGAAAAGGCTTCCCATTGCTAATCAACAAATCTAAGTTTATAACCCAAACGGAGAGTCACCAGTTGAATTGGGCGCGGGTGGACAGCCGAAGGAGGGCCTTTGACCGGGCAAAATATGCGCAATGGACGCAAGAGAAAGACGTCAATGGGCACTCTCAATGATCTCATTCTTAATAACATGTTTTACCTCATCTGATGCCTCTTCAAGATATTTTGTTAAGTTATATTTGATGTCACAGAAATAGTTAGAGCAAAATTTTTTAAATAAACGCATGCATATGCAATGCAGCCCTACTCCGGATAAAACAATTTTTTTTTAAACTGGAAAAATGAGAGAATACGGGCAGTTCCAAATCTGACCAATTATATCATTCGACTTCTCTCGGTCTGTAATGCACCTGAAAGAATTTTCTGCGGAATTACAGATCAGGGATTGAAATGGGGCTATGGGACTGAACCGTACAACTTGTAAAAATGAAATAAGAAATTTCGAACACGAAGGAATTTTTAGGCGGAAAGCCCTGGAGAGTTATAGAGCCAGGATTGAAATGACCAATCTAAAAACAATTGGATTATCAATGGTGGGTAGCAAAACGTAGATTTGCCGCACATTAAAGCCTAGCTGCGTCTTTTTCATACTTTTACTATGGATATTACTTAAAATGATATCTGTTTGTTCAATGGATGATAAAATAAGAATTTACTTTTTCATTACATCATTAATTGCTCTCTCTCTATTTCTATCTTTGCTTCTCGCTCCTTCAAAAAGTGTTCGTTCTTTTCCCGTAGGAACATCAATAAAGGTTCGATTCCCAAACGATGCCTTCCGGAAACGAAAAATACTCTGTGCTTGGGAAACATTGAATCAATCTCTGCTTTTATCTGTAAATGTTTTAGCAATATTTTATTTAAAAACAAAAATGTTGCCTTTTCTCCATCCAATAAATCCATTTTATTAACGACAACAGCCGCTTCCTTTTTGACTAATTCGGCGTCGTACAAAACCATTTCCTTTCGGAGCAAATTGAACTGCTTCACCAGATCTCCTTGCGTAAAATCAAGGACAAAGAGCACACATTCACAACGCACAATATGCCTAAGGAAACTGAAGCCGAGTCCCTCGTTTCGGTGCGCGCCTTGCACCAAACCGGGGATGTCGGCAACTGAATAAATGTTCGCTTTATTAGTCGATTATGTGGCATCAGACATGTGCAAGTTGTGCCAATGTCAAATTCACCTGCTAATTGAAAGAAATCGCCGTATTGGACCATGCCAACGCTTGGCTTGAGAGTTGTGAAAGGATAAGCGGCCACTTTTGGCTTTGCTCTTGAAATAGCACGCAGAAATGTACTAAAATTAGCACAAGATAAACGGGATTATTAGCAATTTGAGGCAATTACGATTTGCCCACATTTGGTATGCCAACTAAACCCGCTGTTGCCATTATGCGCATTTCGATGTCATAGCTTATCTAAAATGATAATTGTGTGGGAATTGTTCCCAGCATTGGCTACTTCTTCTCCCTGTCCGCCCTCCTCCGCTTTCAATGGTTTTCGCACAGTATTCGATACGTAAAATGCGTTTCCGTGCCCTCCGGCGCCCCCACGTGCCGCGATGAACAAATCGCCCTCGCGACACAATTCGTGCAATGTCACTTTACTTGGCCGTAAATCGTCCGTGCTTGGTTTTTTGATCAGAGTATTCAAAGGGACTGGCACGTAAAGGTGCTCTCCGTTTTTCCCATGAGCGCAATCGCCTTGGCCTAAATTAACTCTGGCCATGCTTACAATTAGTAAGAGCGAAAACTGATTTAATCAACTAAGACTTTTTCTATATAAAAAAAAACACTGAAAACGTTATTATTGACAATGATTTTTAACGGTCGGTCTCGGTTCGGTGCGCTCAGTTCGGCGCGCTCGGTTCGGCGCGAGTTTTTCGGCGCTCAGTTCGGCGCCCAGCATTATAACGAGCGCCGTAACTAAGCGCGCCGAAAAACTCGCGCCGAACCGAGTGGTCCCGGATTTTTAATACTTTCAGTGTTATTTTTTTTTACCTTTTGAGACTTGGAACTATATGTAGAAAAGCAATGTCGACCGCTCATTTACAAACAAAAAAAAACAATCCATATTTATAATTCTGCATTTCTAATTCGAAAAAACTGTTACCGTCCACTCCGTCCTGCGCATTGAGAATAGAATTGACTTTTGACAAATCGGTGATTTTGGAATCGGCTGAATGAAATGGTTGACACTCAAATCTATTTCGAATATTAAATTACCTAGTATAAGTACCTGTCATAAAAACCAATTCCAAATTATAAAGTGCGCTTAGTCACCTTTAAAAATGACGTGTCCCCCATTTCCGCCATTTCCACCGTCGGGACCACCTTAACTTTATCAAATAGGAAAAAATTAAAAGCCACAATTTTAATACCGAATTCGATATTTTTTAATCGAAGAAATGAAATTCGGCCGTTTCCACCTTTTCCCGCTTTGCAAAATATTTGTTTGTAATCCACGAAGGAAAAAGGTTCTCCGCTGGTTCTCGCCTTCTTAGGAAGGATAGGAAGTCGGAATTCATCCCAACGACTTTTTTCTTTGTTGTCCGTATTACCATCGGTAGTGACAGAAGAAAACGAACGAAGCAAAAGGCAATTTGCATACGGGGGCGACGGAAGTGGCACAATTTTGCCAACAAAAAAACGAATGGTGATCATTTTAATGATTTGGAATTTATTCGCTTTTAAAGGTTTTCATCTCTGAATTTAGCTGAAATATAATAGTTAAAAACTGAATAATAACTGTTTTAAATGGTAAATACCCCATTCGTTCTCGACCAATTCGTTTTTGCCCCCATTCGTTTTTTGTCTATATAATTACGTGTGAGTCCAGACAGTGACAAGTTAGACAGTCCTATACTTATAACACGTAAAAAACGAATGGGGACAAAAACGAATTGGTCGAGAACGAATGGGGGTCCGTCCGTTTTAAATATATAAAAGATCAAATTTATAAAAATGTTAAAAGCATATGACAAACAAAAAAAAACTGTGTAAAAAGGCACGGAAAAAATTAAGTTAAAGTTGGCATAATTTCGGAAAATCTATCGGATGCAGAACAATGTGCGTTTGTCTTTCGCTCTACTCCTTTGCTTTGCTTTGACGAATGATTCTCCGGAGGTAAAAGTCGAGGAAGCACAAAAATCGCGAACAATGCGAGGAAATGCAAAAAGAAGAAGAGACGTCTGAAAAAATATACCATTCATTAATTTAATTCCTTTTTCTAAATGGGAATGCCTGTAGAGGATGAGACCGGGGAGCAAATGCAAATTCACAAATGGAAAAGTTGTGTAGGCAAGTGCAAATTTGGTGGCCAAAAAAGTCAGCAAATTGTACGAATGGTGGAGTAATGCGTTTCGTTGGAAATGGTGGCGAATGCAACGTCGAGTCTGAAAAAACATTTGGTCAACAACATTTGGAAAACCATTTCACGACAGACTATTCTTGCTGCGACTGTTATCAATGCACCGGTGGCAAAACAAAGGTAATAACCTAAACAAAAATTGAAAACAGTGTGAAAAATTGATGATTTGGTACCCATGAAAAGGCCATGCCAAACGGCGGATAGCGCATAGGTTGACAAGGTTTTGTAATTCTTCGGCATTCTCTCATAGGCAATGTAACGCAGCCAAAACATCGTCTTCAAATTCCATCCGTCGAGCGTTTCTTTAAAACTTTGAGCTGTCTAAAAGAGACACAATATTGTAAAACGCAGCACTGAAAATGTAGGGATGACCTCAACTTTCCACACGTCTACACTCGTGGCCAAGTCCCACTTGGGCTGCCCATCGCTTGTGAATCCGTTGAAGCCCAATCCGCTAATGTTGCAAATAGCGTCAGCTGAGGCAAATGTAATTCTGTTTGGGCAATTCATTTGATTATTCACTCACTCATTGTCCACGCGTAATAATATTGGACACGTTGCATGAAAATGAGAAACCAAAAGAGAGGCAGCCATTGCGACCACGGCATTTGCCAGGCCCACGGGGACAAAATCTGGGCAGGGTCTGACGAATTTCCGAAGAACAGCAGCAGAAGGGCGCAGAACGAAGCGAAAAAGAATTTGGCAAGGACAGCACGGGCGGGCGAAGGCACCGAAAGGGCCGTAACACCGCCCAATGGTTGGCGGCAATGGCTTCTGTCGTCACCTTTTTGACTGTTTGGAAGTGAGCATTCGTCGTCCTGAAGGTCTCTCTTTTTTGTCGGGGATAAC
This sequence comes from Heterodera filipjevi, assembly GCA_039877585.1. Taxonomy (NCBI): domain Eukaryota; kingdom Metazoa; phylum Nematoda; class Chromadorea; order Rhabditida; family Heteroderidae; genus Heterodera; species Heterodera filipjevi. Next base: position 9,709,014 of record JBDPZO010000005.1, on the reverse strand, counting down.
TAAAAACACCAAAATTGTCTTACTTTTTTCAGTGCTTTGCTAAAATTCTCTCCGCTGACGAAATCCATGAATTCCGAATAAAAAACCAATGGCCCCGTGAGGACCGTTTGGAATTGGAAAGTGTATGCCAAAAAATTGAGAATTGGCGGCACTTCGCTGAACAATTCGTATGTTTTTAGACCGAGTTAGTGAGTCACCGCACCTCAGCGACTCTTTGGATAGAATTCTGCTGAGTTCTTCCGACTTCTTCGAGCCGTCGTGAAGCGAAAAGGCAAGAACAGTCACTTTTTGGACCATTATCATCATAGGGCCCTAAAGAAAGTTAAACTTACGAATATTCAAATTAAAAATGGAATCCCGTTTTAAGGATGCAAAAATATGCATATATAATCGCAAAATATGCACCAAATATTGCTATTCCACGCAATTCCGTTTTAAACATTTTCTCTTGAAAAAGAAATTGCACCCAGAAACTCACAGTGACATCAAGGTGATAGTCACGGAGAATGAACCAGCGATACCTTAGAAGAAGTTGTCATCAAAAGGCCTAAATGTCTGGCAGTACATCCAAAATTTGTTTACTTCTGCAAGTTCCCTTACTAATTGTGTAATGTAAGCAATTTGGTAGTCGGGCAGAAATATTTTTTGACAGAATGACCGATAAAAATAGGTCAAAAAATTATATGATGAGAAATTTGACGTATATTTTGTCAATTTCCCGTTCCTTCGAATTGTTTATCACTACCAATGAATGAATATGAGGTAACCCATTGCGAAGCTGAACACCGCGTGGTGGACGAATCGCACGGGGACAAAGCGGAGAAGGGTGTAACTGAGGAGGAGAAGGCCAAAGATGTGTTTGATGGCCCTAAAATAGGAAGATAAATCCCGAAACGCCCTATTAGTTTGTCATCATATGCTCTCTGTGGTGCACTGTATAATCTCATGCATGAAGTCCGAGTAGTACAGACAATGACCAAATGTGATGCCAAATCAAAATGAAATGGGTAATCCTAATTTTGGTAATTCTATCCCTTTTGGTTCCCAACTCTTTTTATTTTTTAAATCTCACTTTTTCGTTTGAAAACTGTAAATCGAATAGAATTAGGTGTTATCAGACCTCTAGCTTCCACTAACCTTCCAAAGCAAAAATAACATAGCGCAATTCCAAGAGATGCGAGGATTGCCAACCGAACGGAATGGTCGGAGGACTGCCGAGGCGGGAAAAATTTGAAGAAGGCAAAAGCAAGCAAAACGGAGAATAATTGACAGAAGAAGAGATTCAACTGAAAGAGCCCGAAATTCGTGTAAAAAAAAGCTGATGGACCTTATCAGTGTCAAGGCCAAAGAAAGGGACCAACGGCGCAAGCAGAAGACTGCCATCGTAAAAAGTGTGCAGACCAGGCATTGCGGAAAAACAAAGATTATAAAGAGAATGAGAGGGAAAGGATTATGGAAAATAATGTTTAAGGATGATGAAAATAAATGATGACCGGAAGGGGGGGGGGGATTACATAATACAAAAACACATAGATATGTACTTTACGAATGGCCAAAAGTGTATTGATTTTAATGAAAAAAAAAATCACTCCAAATTGGGAATTTCTCGTAGCATTTCGATAGAATGAATGGTTCCACTATTTATTTATTTCTTATAATCCATCACAAGTTTGTTCATATGACTGATAACAATATTTGACTACAAAAAATCATACCAATTCCTGAGCCCAAAATTTGCATCCTAATTTCGTTTTTTTCTTTGAAAAAAGAAGCACACGGATCACTTGTCATAAAAAAGGCCAATTAGGTAGTGCAGTGGCGCGCCGATAAAATATCGACTGAGTCAAAATCGACAAAAACACATATCAACGAAACCTCAGTGATTTTTTTTTAAATTCTTATTTCTCTACAAAGTTCATTTAATTTTTCAAAAATTTTTTACGACAGTGCCTATCGGCACCGCGGGACACCTTTTATCTTAGAAGGGAACATTCCGAACTGTAAGTATCCAAATCACTTTAAAACCACTTTTAGCGTGTATAGCATAGCGGGTTTACTATTGTGAATTTTTGGCTATAGCTCCAAAAATTATCAGAAAAAATTTTCACCGGCTTGGCACCGCCGGCAAATCGTCCTTTACATTTGTAAAGACATTGAATTAAATGTAAAAAAAATGTTTATTTCGTTTTCCAAAAAAGAAAAATTAGGGTTAAGCGGGACGATTCAGTCCCGGGCCATAACTTGCCAGGGGTTGCCCGGAGCAAAAAATGGCCTCTGAGCCTTTTTGTAGAGCATTTCAAGCGCTATTTAATGATGTCTTATATGCAAAAATTGAACAAAAAATTTCGAGCCAAACCCCTCTTTTATCGATTTTTCGGAACTTTGATCACCTTTTTTCTGATCATTTTTGGCGCCGTAGCCAAAAAAGCCAAAATTCACAATAGTAAATCCACTATGCGCTACACGATAAAAGTGGTTTTAAAGTGATTTGGAACTTACAGTTCGGAATGTTCCCTTGTTAGATTTCTCGAGCGACTTAAAAATTTCTAAAACCACCTAACAAGAAAAATGCCCTTTTTTTTACCATTAGGAATTTATTTGGAAGTCTGATTATAAATGGTCTATATATAAAGCAGCTCCATTTCTCTTCTTTCCTTTCCTCCTCTTTCTTTTCCTTCTCTTTCTTCTTTCCTTTCTCTTCCTTCCCTCTTTGGCTTCTTCTTCAGTATCGTGTGCCCCCATGCGCGTCCATTCCCGCGTTCTGATTGTCGAAGTAAATAGTCGACGGCTGCAACTGACGTGGCCTTCGCTGTGCCATTGTGGAGGCGGACACACTTCGTTCGCGCGTCCCAATGGCATATTCCAAATTTGTCTGTGGCCAAATGTTAGCGATGTCGCGGTATTTGCTGTTCTGGAGCAGTTCTTGGCCCAAACTGCGTCCCTGCAGTTCCGCTTGTTCGTACCAGTGGTGTCTAATGGCTGTTAATTGAGTGGATAGGGTTAGTAGCATTTTTCAATGGTCAGCAGGCGTACTTCCGTAATGATCCCGCACGCTGATCTTCACTTTGGCGTACTCAATATCCGAAAACCGGATTAGCAATGTCGGCTGACTGCACTGGCACAGCAACTGTTCCGCCTCTTCTTTGCCGCAAAAGCCGAGAATCAGTCTTGGCATTTTTGGTATTGTAAATAATGCCAATACCATACTGTGCCAGACCAATGGTGGACCCATTTTTTTGCTAAGTTTTTGCGTTTTTTTTTTCTTGAGATAAAGTTTTCACATATACATATTGTTGTACCGTGGCATCCCTAATTATCCAAAAATGGGGCCCATTGCCTTTCAATTTATTAATTTACCCGTCATTCCACATCTGAGAAAAGTATTTGTTAACCATTTCTGCCAACTTGAAGAACCATTCGTAGAAAGGCACCTTCAAATGGCACTTTTCATTAGACATTTCCCCCTTTTGTCCCCCCCCCCTCCCTCCCGCCCCATTTTTCTGCTAATTAATTAGGCCAAACTCACCAATTTCCACTCGCCCTCTGCCGCTCCTCCGCCGACTCCACTCGCCACGCTTCCCGGCGGCGACTGCGGTCCTCCGCCTCCGTTCTCTTTGCCGTTCATTTTGCCTTTCGCAATGCAAAATTCTTCCGCTGCCGGCATCTGAAGTAATTATCTGTCATTAGAAACCCAATTGGAAGATTCCTCGCCTTGAGAAAACTGTCCACTGAAATATGTCCGTTTCTGTTTGGTTTCAACCGATTGAGCAAATGTTGACGAGAGACAGCGGAAAAGGGACGCGGCTGTTGGAAAGTGACGGGGTCAGTGGACTTTTGAGGGATGGCCACCAATGCCTGAACTGTGCAGTTTTTTTTTTTGGGACTTTATTCCATTCTTTTTTCTAATTATACATAAATTGAAAACAAAAGAATCAATGTTCGCATTTTTCCTCTGACGTTTCGGTCGTACAATATTTTGGGCGGCGATGTTTTGGGGTGCACCGCCCTCTTTCTCTCTTTCCTCTCAATTTTGTTTATTTTTTCATGTACTTTGTTCACCTGGAATTTCATCTCCAATGCGTTGACCATTTCAAATCCGTTCACCATTTTTGGCAATTCGCCGTCCGGCCTTCGGACAAAATCCGCGAAAGATCGCTCCATGAATAATTTTGCCTCCACATCGGCCTTGGGACCAACGAGGATGGCAAACGGAAGGGAAACCTGTGGCCAAAGGGGGGGGGGGGGGGCGGCGTCAATAAAAGAAAAAGGACTTTTCAAAAAAATCGTTTAAATTATTAAAGGATTATCCGCTTGCCTTCTTCCCGACCAGCTCAATTTGGTGCTTTTCCGTGTGCAGTTTCACCGTATAGCACAAATGGTACCGTTTCTGTGCCACCGATTCCCTTCGCAACTGCTCCTTTTTGGAAACTCTCTGCCAATTTGCCATTAGCACTTTCATTACTTCCCCCCCCCCCTCCCTCTCACCATATCGTCAAATTTGGCCACCATTGCCATTGTCTCCCCACTTTCTATTCCGCCGCCCATTTCCACAACACTTTTAAGCGGCGCATTTGACGGGTCCACCACAAATTCTTCGTGATCATTCCTTAACATTTACCTTTGGCATTCGTTTTGGCATTGACTTTGGCATTTTCTCCCCCTTCCCCTCCCCCTCACTCTCTTACACTTCATAATAAGCATTGTTCCGAAGTCTTTTTGCCGTTTCATCGGTGATCAAATGGCATTGGACCTGCACATTTTCTGCTGATGCTCCAAGTCCAAATGCCTTCCCTCCCAGCACTCTGAAATTCGAATCTTTCAAAGTTATTTAGGGCATTCACTTTCTGATGACATCTTTTTCTTTACTTTTTCTACATTTTCTCATCTACCGTATCCCCTCACTTGCACTCCCTTTTCTTACCGTATCTCAGTGGTGAACCAAAAGCGGCTTCTCCGGTGGTTCTCCGCCTCACCACATTTTACCACCACAGCTGGAGGCTGTTTCGACACGATGATGGAATAGAAGAGGAACAGGTGGGCCAAATGCCGGATTTGCTGATGTTGCTGTTCGAAGCCAAATTTAGGATACTCCGCGATCAAATAACCGAGTCCGCTGAGGCTTTGCTCCAACAGTTCGCCAAAGTATTCAAACCTTGCGTAAATGGTCAAAAGCAAAATGATTGAGTGAAGTTAATGAGCTAATTAAGCAATTGACCAGAAAATAGAGAATATATTTTAACAAAAAATGAAATATTTTTGAACATTTTAGTAAAATTGAAAATGCATGCCGATCATTTGCTCTGCTTACTGAAGGTCGATGGAGCTGAGCAGGCCGTAGTTCATCTGCTGAGTCCTAAAATTGGATGAGTAGAGAGGGCGAAAAAGGGCGGTCATTCTCTCGTTTTCCTCCTTTTTGCTTTTCTGTCTTTCCCGATCAATTCAGTATTTTGGTCGGTCCTCTGCTGGTAATCAGTCCCATTTAAAAGCTGAACTCTCCTGTCTCCCCGCTTTATTCTAATGCATTATTATTGCACTTATCCCATCCCAATTTCACTTTTTAAAAACTTACCATTGCGTGGCCACGGACAGTCTCTGTTGCTGGACCGCCCAATTGCACAACACTTCGCTCATCTGCCGTTCGTTTTGCCATTTTGTCTCTGTCCCCCCCCCTCCCTCTACCAAATATTGCTTTTCCGCTTCCATCGCAATGGCCAAATGTTCTCCAGTGGCCAATATTCGTGCGACCAATTCATTCTGTGCCCCGGCAACAATTTGCCCAGAAAAGAGAATGTCGACATCGTCTTTGAACGATTGGTACACTTCGGCAGTGACATTGTGCCGTTGTATAAATTCGGCAGGTAATTGAAAGCCAACAGCGCCTAAACTGAACGGAATAACGCATTGAAAATAATGGCCAAAAGGCAATCGGCGGACTTTGCGGGGTTTGGGCGGACGGAGCGGGCGATACTTTGGCATGGACGGGGGGCAACGGGGAAAAGGCGAACGAATCGGACGGGGCACAGCCACCGATGTCCATGGGTTGGTGCTGTTGCGCATAATAATCGAGGGCAGCAGAAGGCGGCGGATGAAGCTGATGGGCGGAAGAGGACGGATTGTGAAACATCAGCAGAAGAAAGGGAGGGGGGGGGGGGGGAAACGGCGAAAAAGAAAAAAAAACAAAGTGAAATGGAAAGGGAAAGTTCGGTCGAAGATTGCCCCGTCCGATCGGAGGTGATAATTAAGAGAAATTCTTTACCGGAATAACCCCCCGGGCGAAATGAATGTGAAAATTGATAAAATTGATTGGGGATGAGTCGCGCGACGGGAGAGAAAGTGAGGGCAGGCAGAAAAACAAAGGGAAGGGAGTAAATAACCTGTTGGGGGAGGGGGGGGGGGAGGACAAGGCAATGGAGGCAATTCAATTACCGACCAATTGACTCCCGCGAAGAAAAACAGTATTTTATTGGGACAAATTTTGAATAAATTAACTGAATAGCCCAACGGATTGCTGTTTCTCTGAAGATAATAAGGAGTTGCATTTAAGCAGTTATTTTAAATTTTTTTTTTATAAAAATGGCCTTTTTACGAAATGCCCCATTACCATAATGATACCGTATGTGAAAAGTGCCATTAAATTTTTGTATATAATAAAAATAGGAAAAGTACAGTATTTTTAGCATTATTTATAAAAAAACATAACATAATATCATTTTGAGACCAAAATGATAAGCGAATGTACACGTTAAGAATAATGTCAAAAGAAAATGACAAAGGGACGACAAACATTCCCTAAGAAATAAGCATTGAAAAAGTATCACCGGCGGACCTTTTCACTTAATTTAGTGCACCATTCATGCAGCGATTAATTAATTTGCTGGTCATTCTGCTCCGATCAGTGTTTGCCCTCCAATTGGTAGCACACTCCGATCAGAGCACAGATTTTTCTCACATAATGGGCCATCCGAGTGAATCGGGCCAACTGCAAATAATGAAGCAATACCCACTCACTCACTCATATTCATTCCTCCCATTTTGGGTCTTATAAATTTCGATGCCATTCTTTTTTTTTTACCTCGTCCGAACCGCACTGAGGCGACCCGTAAGAAGTGACTCCGACCAATTCCGTTCTGCTGTTGTCCTCCATCTCCACCGATCTGTTCACCGTCACTTTCGGTCGCCTTTCCGTCCCATTTTCATCGAATTGGTTCAGCAACAATTTTACCAATTCGTCTCCTCCTCTTTGGCTTGCCAATGCTTCTTTTCTCGGCTTTTCGTCCTTTCTTCGACTGTTTCGCCATTTTTTCATCAGTTCCAATTGGGGAATGATCAGCGGCGATCGGAGCACATTTCGAACATGAACTGTAAAGAATTTTCCCATTTTCTCTGTTATTTCTCCCGTCCGGAGAGTTTACTTTTCGATTTTCGTCTTTTCTCCCTCACCGGCGCTCTTTTTTCTGTCAATGGCACTTCAATTCGTTGGGTTACATTTCCAGTGGCTTTTGACCCGTTGCCTAAATGATCGTTGCTCAACTTATCGGACAGCAAAGATGAAGTCGAAGACAAAGCAGCAATTGGTGAAAATTGCGGCTCTAATTGGGGCCGTTTTGACAAAAATTGTTTTGTCGTCGCGTTTTGCTTTTGTGGTGCGGTGCCGGTGTTTCTCCTATCCGTCTTTTTCATTTCCATGCCCGACCCGCTGTCCCCCTAAACATTTAAAGGTCGCTTTGGGCGTAATTCGTCTCCTCTTCTCGCTTCCAACATGGCATGTCCTCGCCGAATGGTAATCCTTCGGATTCAGTGCCTTGGCACAAAGGTAATCCTCCACATTTGTTGGCATCGTATCGGTCCATGGACGGCCCTACAACAAAAACTCATTCCAACAATGAAATGGATCAATTGCCTCACTTTGCACTCCGAGTCATGTCGCAATGGAATCTCATGGATCAAAGGATCGCCCTTATGGAAGGCTAAAAAAAGAAGTAATAATGAGCAAATGAATGATAAATGTTGTGTTGGAAAGTGCCAGGGACGTATCCGGGGGCGGAGGAGAGGGAGGGGTACTCGTCACGTTGTAGGAACCCCTCCTTTCCCTCAATTTTGTCACAAACCGTCGCGGCGTCCCCAACTCGTCACCGTCAACACTGTGCCGTCTGAAATTTTCTGATGCGCAAGTGAAGTGGGCAGACATATTGGTTGGACACGGTCCGAGAAGGCAATGGGCACTTCCAACTCGACAATGGCCCAGTCATGGCCATTGACACAACCGAAAAAGGGAAGACGGAGCAGTGAACAAAGGGAAGAAGCATCAGGAGGGGGGGGGGGGGATGAAGAGATTTTGATTTGTCAATTAATTGATTAAAAGTGGGTGGGTTCCAAGCGAAGGGAGAAGAATAAATCCGAAAAAAGACCCCCGTCGGCGAATCCATCGTCCACAAAAATGGCCCGAATCTAAAAAAGGAGTAACAAGTTTAAAATCAATTGCCTTTTTTAAATTTAAAGGTACCATTGCATACCCCTGTCCTTTTTTCGGCTCGAAAATGCAACACTAATTAGAAACATTTTGATACTATCTCTCTCCCTAATACATCGGCCACTTCACCATCCCTTACTCGATTCTGCGTCAGATTGGGCCGTGCGCACAAATAGTCGTGCTGCTGTTGCCAAATACAGTCGTCCCCATACACAACGGTCCATCCGTGCCGTATCGTTTCGAAGTTACGGTAACCGAAAACACTGCGAAGAAATGGCACAAAATTTGACTCACTCACTCACATTTGCCGAAGGCATTCGTGTCAAAGCGAAGAAAACCGTGGGCAGCAGTCAAAATGTGCCAAGGCGAAACTAAACTAACAGAATGAAACAACAAAATAACTGCTAATGAATCTTATGGGTAAATCCCAAAATAATGTGACAAGGATGGTCAAATTATTCGGTTACTCAGAAACTAACTTTGTTTAAAGGGACCATCCACAGCCAATTAATTAGGGCAATTAACTCACTAATTGTTCCCCCAAGTCTGTTGCGTCCCTAAACAAATTCGTTCAATTATTCCTTTTTTTTTGACAATTGGTGCCTTTGTCATGAAAGAAACGGCCCATGGGTGGGCTCTGCCCGCGCGGCGGGAGGGAAAATGTTCGGTGGAATGACCGCACTCGGCGCCCAATTGGACACTTTGTGCCGGGCTCAAACTCTGCAGATGAGTGCCTGAAATGGAATATATGACAGTGGTGCCCTCTTTTCTTTCTTTTCTCCGGTGAATTGGGCACTCACCCTGCGGCAAAACAATCGCCGCAACCAAACGCAAAAAGGAAAAGCAAAGGGCGAACGAAGCAAACCGACGGAAGGAAAAAACGGAGCATAAAAAAGTGAAAAGGGCGGCACTTTTCATCTGTCAAGCAAAGCGAACGAAAAGAAAAAGCGGAAAACCAATGGACAAAGGCAAGAATTAGAAAGAATGGAATTTATTAGGCAAAGAGTCATCGAATTATTCGAACGAATAAATTGAGAGGGATAATTACGAAATGAAAAGGAAATTCCACCCTTTTACTTTGACAAAAGAAATGAACAAATAAAATAAGGAAGAAAGAAGGGAAAAGAAAGGAATTGAACGAATTCATTCGCTCGTTTCCATTGTCTTCGATTCCGCCTAACAAATATAAACAAAAACAACAACGACAACAACTTTCTCTCTCTCTCTCCCGCCATTTGTTGTACGCTGTTGTCCCTTAGCGTGAAACGATTTTGAGTAAGCGAATTGAAACGAAATGGGGCAAAGGGTGGGGAAGACGAGAAATTCTAAGGGGGGGGGGGGGGGGGGGGGGGGGGGGAGCAATTGATCGAAGGGAAATGTCCCGGGAGAAAGGGGTTAATGATTAAGGCAAAGAAGTGCTGAAAAGAGGTTACTAGAGCAATTTGTAAGGTAACACCAGCTCGAAATTGCTTTAGGGCAAAATAGCTAGACCCACTTTCTCATCTTTGCTTTATTGAATTGTTACGAATGTTTAATTTAGCCTAAGAGCTTCGGGGTGCCGACTTTTATTGTCCTACCCATTATTTGAAAAATAGACAAGTAGATCCGTGTTAATTTTATCATTAATTACACAAATGCGAAAGAAGGGGAGATGCAAATATGTAAATTTGAATGGAATTCAGTGGTCAAGAAATAATGAACATTGAACAAATATCACAGCGTTTTTTGAGCATTTACTAAGTCTTTGAATACCCGAATAATTGTCGCATAAGCCGGGCTAAAATGTTTTTAAAGTAAATCTGCTGGGAAAGGGGAGACTGCAGGAGGAGGACGCGTTAACTTCGCTTCCCCTCATTGGTTGGTCATTACCATGCAGACTCTGTCCATTTGAACAATTCCTGAGTGCCCGCACGCATTTTCTTCAAAAACTCTTCCGTCCTCAGCCGACCCTCCGACAATGTTTGCATTGGCGTCAGTATTTGGTCTTTGAATTGGCAAATGTCTTGTCGCAAAATACACAACAAATAAATCCATTCAAAGGCCTCCGCCCTTTGGAGAATGTCATTAACAAATGCCATTTCGGCCTCTGTCTGTGCCGTTCCTCGCACTTCCGTGTCCCGTCTGATTTTTCCTAACACTTAAAGAATTCTCTCAATTAAAAGTTTCCACTCTTTAAAGCAAATTTTGAATTTTCACCTTTCCAATCACAGCATATATTCTGTCTGTGTTTTTGAAATGTTCCCCCATTTTCCAATTGGTTCTCACTGTCGACAGTTTCCGTCTCACTTTCACCGTTTCCACAAGCATTTGCTTCATTGGTGCCCAAAGTTTTGACAATTGAAGATGAAATTTTGACTGAACCGACGTTGTGCATTTGATCGATGAATGCTCTGGGGGATTATTTTTAAAATAAGCAAATGGGAGAGGGGGAAAATGAAGTGCACCACGCTCACCCGTTGTAAGGCACCAAAGAATTGTGGGAGGGCAAAGGTGCAGAGAATGAAACAGGATAAGGCCAATTGAATTGGGCATGCAGCTTCATCAGAATAACAGGAAATTCTGTAGGTGCCATGGAAAATGCATTCTCATGAAAAAATGAAACCAAATCAAAATGAAGATATGAAGAAAAGGCACCTAAAGGGAACACTTTTATGGCCACTGTCAAACTCAGTTCAGCTTACCCAAATCTCTCAATGCGTAGTCTTCCAGAAGATTCTTTGCGTGTTTGACGAATATTGCATTGACTTTTTCATATCCGTCGGCCAAATTCTGCCCATTTTCGATTGCAACCGCAGATTTTGATGTATTTAACAATGGAAGATCCACCTTCGATGTCATTTTTTCTTTATGCTGAGGCGATAATTTTCGAGATTTCTGTTGTTGATTCTGCCGCATAATTGCTGCAGTAATTTTCCGTGAATCGGAGTGTTCGGCAGTTTTTGCAACGGAGGAAATAGAACGATTTCGTAGAGCGAATGATTCCTTGGCTGATAAATAGGATAGGATTTTTATGTGCAAAAAATCCCGAAATATGTACATAAATAAATGCTAAACATCCATAAATATTTGCTAAAAATTGGAAGAAAAATGCAGAAAAGGTGTTCCGAAGCAGGGTATTTTTCTCCTAATTCTTACCTTCAGAACCATTCTAATGTTCCGGTTTTTTTTTTTGTTAATTATTATAAGAGAAGTTTTCCGAAGAAGTTTTTTTCAATAGTACTTTCCGTCAGAAAAAATTTAAAAAAAAAATATTTTAAATTTTTTTATTTTCATGATCTTACAAGAAAAATTTTTTAATAGCAAAATTTTTGGCTACAAGCGAAAATAAGTGCCAAAACCTTAAAAAATAATTTAAAAACACATCCCTACTAATAATAAAGCACATAATGAACAATTTATTTTTGTTTAGATGATTAACCATCTAATTCCAATGACGAGCTGAATAAAGGGAAATCGCCAGCCGGCGTGGAATTGAACCCGGTATTTTTGGACTGATGGTAATGGTAGTGACTCTGCAACGAAGACAATTTGTGCTGAAGCGGACTGTCCGGCACTTCTGATGCCACGCAAATGAGTCCAATTTCCTGGTCAGCAGCTCGGGAAATATTGTGCATGAAGCGGACAATGTCCTTAACATTTCAAATGGGAAGGACTTTAATATGCCATTAATTACAGTTAATGTTGTACCTGGGCTACGGTCCATTTTCGTTTTGTCAGTGCTTCCTCTAACAAACGGAATGCCAACTAAAACAGTTGAAATTAGCGAACATAACATCTAAAAGAACCTTAGAGCTCTCTTGAAAGTTCTCCATGCTGTGTAAAATCATTAGACAGCTGGTGGCCGTGTCCAACTGTCCTTCCTTGAGGCACATTTGGAACAATTGGCGGGGGTGGTGACTGACGGAGAACAGAAGACTCCAAAAGGCGAGTTCAGTTTTGCGAGCACAAAAGACAATGGTGCGGAGATATTCGGCAGGGAATTCGCGAAGAAATGCGACGGCGGTTGGAAGGAGAGGGTCTAATCGAAAATGAAATAAATGGACAAATCCATTGAAAATGTTCATTTTACCAGGAATGGGCTCCGAAGAAGTTGCTTCCTCGTCCAATAAGTCGTGCAGTAATAATTCGAGAATGTGCCCAAAGTATGGCAGTGAACGGCACGCCGTGGCCAAGTCAAACGCAAAGGCACCAAGATTACGCTTTAAAAGCTGCTTGAGAAGTTTGTGGATGAAAACCTGAAAAGGTTAAAGTGTAAAAATACTAATTGTAAGTCAGAGAGACAGACAGACACCTCGCTGACTCGAACCAAAGTGTGCACGGACAAACGCGACAAAAAGTCATTTTTGACAACACCGACGAAGGAACTCAGCGAGGAGGAGCCGTCATCTGTCGCGAGAGAAGCATTGTCGGACAATTTTGCAGAAGAAGACTTTGGCCGTGATGAAACACAACTCGCCCCACACGCCAAATATGCGTCGTTGACACCTTAAACGACTCATTAAACAAATTTACATGGGAAAGAATACAAAGTGGGTAAATGCCAAGATCAATTGGCAGCATAATCCGACGAGAAATAAACGCGCGAGAACTTTGACGGCTAAGTTTTCGTATTTGATTTATGTTAATCGATGGATTTTCCAAGTTTTGGTCGGTTGACAACGGAAGCCAAACCTAAAAAAAAGAAGAGAGTTCCTCACTTAAAAAAGCGAACAAAAAATCTTGCCTTACTGTTTTTACAGCCGGCGTTAATCCACAAAGCGTCCTCGAGAAAAGCAATTCGTCCGTCAGTATTGCCATTTTTTTGTTGGTCAGAGGGCAACGCTGTCCAAAAATGTTCCACAAAAGAAGCAATTAGTGTCGGAGGATGGAGCTAAAAATAATAGCATAAGAGAAAATATGTTTAGTGTTAATGGAGCACAATCACTTGGAATTCTGCACTCGTTTGTTCGTCGTTCCCCCGCACTTTTCCGAACTGTCCGTCGTCGTTTGATAGTTGGGATTGCATTGGGCTCAACAACAGCAAATGTCCGGAAATATTCACCAAAAGTGAGTCCAAATCATCACAAAAAGGAACGGCATCTGAATTAAAGGGCAATTTAAGTAAACAATAAAAAAGGAAAGAGGTCAATAAAGGAAGTGAAGGCTTCGTGGTATTTTGATTTGGATCCACAAAACCCACCTGAATAGAAATTGAGTTTTGTGAGGTCCATTGAGACTAGACAACTCGGATGGGGCAGAAATTCAGCAATTCGAATTTCGGCAAGACATTCCAAAGAGAGAGAATCGTTTTGACCATTTTCAAGGGAAAGTGACATAGAAAAAATTCCAATCAGCGAATTGACGTCAAAAGTGAGCAAATGGAAGCGACTTAAGGCAAAATATGAAAAATGCTTTTCGGTTGACACACGTTTACTGTAAATTACCACTTACTTGAGGGTCATTTGCAAAATTCTATTGGTTTGAATAGCATTTGCTTCGTCCAAATCCAATTGCCTTTCAGTATGGAATGCATAAATACGTTCTCTTTCACCGTCCGCTAAGTCCATGTTACAGGCCGAACAGATTATAAAATTTTCAAAAATTGCGAGCCCTCCATTTATCAGCAGAGATTGCTCCTAAAATATTTTTTGTTTGAAGAATGACAATTCCAATGTCACCTGTGCTTCTTTTCGAAACATTCGCCATTTAAAAGACTTAAAATTGTAAAAGCAAAATCCATGTGAACCAGCAATGGCGAGGAGTCTGTTACAGTCGAAATCTGTAGCCAATAGCTTAATTTACAATATTTTATTTTGAAACAATAACATTTCTCGGTAAGGCAAAGTATACTCAAAACTGACGCCTTTTTTGGGCATAGTGAGAGGGATGGAATTTCGGCTTTTTTCTTTCTCTAAAGATTACGCACTTTGATTTTCTTAAAAAAAGGAATGCCCCTGCGTTATTATGACGCAAATGTCTTTTTTTGAGAAGTCAAACCTTTATAGGACCGTTGGCCGATATGTAATTGTGCGGAGGTCTAAGCAATTTCCAAATGAAATGGGGAGCGCTGCAAGCGACCGTTTGATCAGAGGTAATTGACGGCGAAATGTAAACCCGATCAGGAGCCGAACATCACAACATGGCGGGAATGGAAACTCTGAAGAAGCTAACAATAAGGATTATTGTGGAGGGGGGGGGGGCAAGCGAATCAGCGAAACCTCCGCCGATTGGATAAGATTAATCAGTTGGACGCCATCAGTTGTGCCCATCCAAAGTTGGAAGCCATCAAAAGCCCAATCCAAAGATGTGTAATGAAAAGAACTAAATAAACAACAAAAAATAGGGAAAAGGAACCAAAACTCATTTTTCCAACCTCAAATTCCCCGAATATTCTTCGAGTGAGCACCACCATTGTGCACCAAACGGACTGAAAAGGGCCAAAGCCGGCGGAGTTTCGTTGGAAGCGGCGTTCGGAGTCAGTGACGGACTGTCCTCAACGCAATTTGTCTCTGTTCCGTTTAGAGCAAGATAATCGGCTGAGGTTGAGCAAAACTCCCCTATTTAAAATATTATCAAAAAGCCGTTTTTATACGAATAAATTTCAAATTTTCCTCACCATCGATTGAGTCCCAAATAACTGCAAAAACACTTCCATTGGGACTAAGATTTCGAATTTGCCGGACAGCGCTAAGCCGTCCCAAAAACTCAGTGCCATTTTTCAATGTAAGACGAATCACGAAAAGTTGGATAAGTGTCTCATTGATGTCATCTCGGGAATAAGATACCACCTCACCACTAAAAAACCGTTTTTCACATTAGTTTCAATGAAAGGGCTTCACCTTTTAGTGCCAAAATAGATGAGGCGATATTTGAAATTGGTAGCACAACAACACGCGTTTTTCATATCTCCTGCCCACATTGCGTTGATTGAATTGGGTTGAAAATTTGTGGACGAACTGTTAAGAAGAGCACCACGCCCGTCACTGAGAACGACGCAAATTCCGCCAAGAAACGGCGCAATGTCCACAAGATGTAGGGAATTTGAGGCAAAATGGTGATTAGTTTCTGAAAGGCATTAATTTTGTTTCAACGAAAATGCCTGTCACTTTTGGAAAATTGGTTGGATGTCGCACAAATAGAACGAATGTTAAATGAAAGGTCCTGAAGAACAGTCCCAGTCCAACTCATTCTGTGCAACCAGCCATCCATCAGACAAACGATGAACTCATCTTTGAAGGAAAGGACGCTAAAAACTTTTGAGAAATAGCACTTTGATGTATTTTAAAATTCAAAATGAGGCAGTGACTTGCCATGTTGGCTCCGCCTCTAAATGTGCGACAATGGAAAGAGTGACATTCACTTTTGGCCTCCTTTGTGATAAAAAAAATTCAGAAGATTCCCTCGAGAAGGTCGAATGTTCCACAGGAGGATCGTGCATATTAAAAACCGAACGATTTGAAATAATTTCAACGGCAAAAATGTTTAAGCATTTTTTGGACTGTTGTTAAAAAAAAATAGTGCAATTAAGGAATTCTTAAATTTTTATTTCAAACCATCACACAAATTGAACTCGAATCTGGCTTCCAAAATGCCTTTGAAAAAGGGCCTTGTTCCCGTAAATTTTCTTCTTCTCTTTGGTATAAACAAGCCAGAAGTCTGGTCTAAAACAAAAATGCACTTTGTCTTTGTTCGCAAAATGCTTTGAAACTCACATCAGCTAAATAAAAATAAAGGCTTTCATCAGAGACCACAGCAGCAATTGTCCTTTCACGATTAGCCACAACATAATTTACACAGGCCGAGCATGGAAACTCGAACAAAATGTCGCAAGAATCCTTAATAAAGGAAATTGAAGAAAAAACAGAATTAATTTCTATATTTACAGGTAGAAACATCACTATGTGTTGCTTTTTTCAATCGTTGTTTGTCATGCTAAAAGATCAAATTAGAATTCCGAACAGAAAATAAAATTTGGAAGATTCACTGAAAAATTCATGGTATATGTACAGTGCAAGGGCGTAGCCATACCCTTGGCGGTACTTATATGGTTTACCCCCCAAAAAAAAAAAAAATTTTTTTGTGGGGATGTTTTCCAGTGCGCTGAGCACGAATATGATATTAGATTTACGATATTTCAAACGTCATATAAGTACCCCCTTGGCTTCGGGGGGGGGGGGGGCGGGTGGCTGAACTCAAAAATACGATTTCTTAATTTTTAAAATCCCAAATTAGTGATCTTTTTTAAATTATTTCTCTTCTTAATTAAAGCCTATTTTTCATTGAAAAACAATTTTTTTTGGGTTTCGGGGGGGGGGGGGGGGGGGGAGGGGCTATAGCCCCCTCAGCCCCCCCCCCCCTAGCTACGCCCTTGGTACAATGAATAATGAAATGAGAGAAATGCCAACAGTATCCCTTACAACAGTCAGGTGCAAAATTGTGGGATAAAGGTAAAAGTGAAGAATCTGAAGCAATAAAATTCATCAATTAAATAAACCAACTTGATCAGGCATTTCATATTCTCTATTTGCCCGCAAAATTAAAAAAAATTTTCGTTAAGGTACAAAAGTCAAAAAACTCAAAAAACCGATTTTTCTGACTTATTTCGCCATAACTTTTTTTTAGCTCAATGAATCGTTTTAAATTCTTAACATACAAACGCAGAACACATAGAGCTTTCAAATGATAAAAGTTATTTTTGAATTGGTTGGTTAACAAAAAAGATATGGCACTTCAAAGTGAGCGGCGACGAAAAGTACCGCGACGAACTGACCCCGACCCGTCCCTAATTATGACTAGAGACCGGAAAAAAAGCACCAAAAATCGCGAAAAAGGCACTATAATAGGCACCAAAAAATGCAAAAAAAGGCATGTAAAAGGCACAAAAATACTGAAAAAGGCATGAAAATATGCATTTAAAAATCACTGTGAAAAACAGAGTTAGGTGTCGAAAAAAAGTCCTACGGGGTTGGAAAAATTTTTGTAAGAAAAACCAATAAGAGGGACAGATACAGCACAAAATTCTGTACAAATTTAATCAAAGATGTTTGAGCGATGTTTATACAACATGTTCATGCAAATTTGATGCAGTTTGACCAAGTTGGACAACTGCTGGAGCAGTCCCCAGTCGCCTGGGGGAGCGAAAATTTTGATCACATCAGATCACTATGAAGGAGGGATCTGATCGAGTTGGTGTAATTATCTTTTTTGATCAGCATTCTATAAAAAAAGTTATTCGCATTTCAAATCTTGCCCATATAATTATGGAACAGACTGTAGAGCTGCGAATTATATTTACGAAAAACTCCAAAATATTTAAATAAATATTTACAAAAAAAAGCTAAAATATTGATCAAAATATTGAAAAAACCCAAAATATTGACGAAAATATTGACATAAAAAACACATTTTTGCAGTGAAAAAAACTGAAATTGTGTTTTTATCGATAAATATAAAGCAATAAAATGGCAAGCAAACTTATTACTGGTTACAGTTACAAATAATTTTACTTTTCAAAATTTAGAGGTTTTTTTTTAATATTGCAAAATTGATTCTTAGGGGTGTGTTTTTGTGGAAATTTTTGAATTTTTACAAGAAAAGGTCGAAAAATGCTAAAATTACAAAATATTGACCAAACCCTAATATTGAAATAAATATTTTTTTTCACTCAAAATAGGTACATATGTATGCATTAAACGGATACCAATAAAAAAGCCAGAGCATTTTCAGGGAAAAACTTGGCTTCGTGCAGATTCATTTATAAAATCTTTAGGGTTTAATTTCAAAAGCCAGTCAGGGGTCTTGTTTTATTTTATATGGCATTTTTCTTATGAAATTTTTATTTTCTGAGTAAAATATGCAAAAGTCATGAAAAATCGACAAACAGGACGGCATCTGACAATAACGATAAGTTTTTTAAATTTTCATCGCCATTAACCGTGACATGCATTTGAAAATAATTTTGAACGTGAGTCTCAAAGCGGGGCACTACGCTTCATCCACCCAGCCAACATCCGTTTCGTGAATTTCCGGCTCCCCGACAATGCGGGCAGTGGACAATTGGGCAGTAACAATTCGTCAGTGACAATTCGGCAATGAATAAAACATGTAGATATTAAATATATCGTTAAATAAATTTTTATCAAATATAACTTAGTATATGGATGTGCTAAGGCCAATAAAAATGGTTAGGTGGGTCAGAGAAGAGGTGAATGTGAATAAAACCGGACACCGTCAATTCGGCGCTCACGATTCGGCGCTCACGATTCGGCGCTTGCGATTCGGCGCCACACGATTCGGCGCCAATACAATTCGGCGCCACACGATTCGGCGCCAAGCCAAAAAAAATATATAATCAGAAGATTGGTTTTTAATTATGCTTGTAATTCATAAGAAATTTTTAACATTTACAGAGAATATAAATACATTTATATTCAATATTTAATTATGCCGCGAGGAGAAATTGATACAGAAAGGGGCAAACAGAAATTACAACATGAAGGATTTCTATATACTTTTGACAAGACGAGGTGATGGGACTTTTAGCTTGGCCCCACCGCTGTTCTACCAAATATACGTCATCCTGGCCAGGTTTCGCCATTTTATAATTATTAAATAAGTGTGACAATTTAGGCGTGGGCGTTGGGTTTTCCCAGTGTGTCACGCACTTTTGAGTTGCAAAACGCAATCGACATACGAGCGCATGTTCAGAATGTTGCGAGACGCATGGCCTCTCTTCAATCCAACAACTTTTTCAATCGATTTTGAATCGGCCGTGCACAATGCCATCCAAAATGTCTTTGGAGGCCTTTGTTCCATCAGATTTTGTCTTTTTCATTTTGTCCGTAATATGAAGAAGAAATTGGGGGAACTGCACCTTCTCCAAGTTTTCTATGCTTTAAATTAGTAAATTTAATCCCTTTTAAGCGCTTTTACGAAGACGAAGTATTTCGCGAGTCAGCAAAAATGTTGACTAGTATTGCATTCGTGCCGGTGTGCGATATTACTGCGGCCGTCAATGCTTTGGACGTGGAATTTCAAAACATTCCAGAAATGCAGCCAATGCTTGATTGGTTAATATTTTTCTTTTTGAGTTTCGAAGCAATAAATTAAGGTTGATGAACAACTACACTGGTCGCCCGCGAATGGATGGCTCACGTACCCAACCACGTTTTGACGTTCAGGCGTGGAATGTCTATGAAAGAACGCTCAACAATGACGACAGGACAAACAATTTTTCTGAAGCCGCTCACCGCAGACTTCAAATGCATTTCAATTGTAAACATCCGACAATTTGGTTTTTTATTGACGTGCTTCGACGTGTCCAAAAGGTAGTTCTCGAATTGCGACTATTGAATTGTTGGCATAACTTAGAACTTTTCACCAGGCAACGGATGCAGATTTCGCACAGTTTATTCGAGGTATTGAACCGCCACTCAAAAGGAAAAAATACCGTGACGCCGATGCCCGAATCTTGGAGAAAGTGCGTAACTATAACCTATTCGATCCGAACAATAGTGATCACATTTACCATCACAATCCAAACCAAATGATCATTGAGTATTTAAAAGGAATTTCCCGCAATTACCAAATGAACACGTGAATCTATTTTTGTTGTTGTTATTTTATATATTTTGTTTTTTTATGGATTAAAAAATTTAGATTTCAATATCCTTTTTAAATCGTTCTTAAATTTTGGATACAATTTTTCCTATTTTTGGCTTGGCGCCGAATCGTGTGGCGCCGAATTGTATTGGCGCCGAATCGTGTGGCGCCGAATCGCGAGCGCCGAATCGTGAGCGCCGAATCGTGAGCGCCGAATTGACATAGACCGGAATAAAACGAAACATTATTTTTTCCATCATCGTCTTTCATCATCCCATATTCTATTATAACAACCAAATCTTGCCGAAAACTGACACATAAGCAGCAATTAGCAATTAATAAATAATTTCCAATAAAAATTAGTCCCCCCCATTTCATTTATTTGTATGTGAATTTTTTAAATTAAAATTTACTGCCGAATGGTCGCTGCCGAATTGTTACTGCCGAATTGTCCACTGCAGCATTGTCGTGTTACGGAATTTCCGACTACATCGTCACTTTACCTGTGCAGCAGGCAGCACTTTTTTGTGCCATCCCACCGTTTCTGTGCCCCCCCCCCCCTCCGCCTACTGCTTCGGCGCCTTTCTTACTCCCTCCTCTTGCTCTTCTTCCTCCCTCCTTTTTATTCTCTCATTCATCCGCGCAAGAAAAGGAATTCATTGAAAAATGAGGCTAATGAACAAATCCTTCATGTGTTTTGCCCAGCCAATTTCATTAAGTCATCGATTCATCCATCCGAGTTCTTTTCTCTTCTCATCCAATGTTTTAGCCCCCCCCCCCCTCCGGCATTTCTCGCGTGTCAAAGTCCTTCTTGTCATTTTCACAATGGACATGATGTGAATGTGTTGAGCGGGCTTTTTTTCTCCGTACTTAAATTATTCTTGCTCCCTGGCTCAACAATTAATAATTTAAAAAATATTATATATTAATTACGATTTTTGGGAGATGACTCACTCATTCGAGTTTTGCTAATTCAGTCGTCCCCTTTAAAAAGTTCCAAATGATTTCTTCCGGATATTTTGAAGTCTGTTCACGGTAATTGTCATTTTTAGTCGGACTGTTTTAATCAGAGTGTCCACCAAAATAATTCAAATGATTTTTTGCTTATACGTTGCTTATTAACCCTTTATACATCATTTTAAAATCTAACCACCATAAGAGATTTTACAAAAATCCGCAAGTCAATTGCTTCAAATTGGAGACATCAACTTACTTACACTGGACAGGGCGTATTTAGTCGAGTACGAAAATAATTTTTTAAAATAATAAAATTTTTCCAAATTGATAAATACGGATCATAAGGCCCAGAGCCAAAGTCGAAATCAACTACTGTCGAAAACACCTGGCACGCCAAAAACATACCAAACGAATTAATAAGTTTTCTTAGGTGCTGAAAAAGATAGAAAAATTTTAATAAATCTGCGGCAAATTGGACATCCATAAAACAGCGTAAGCAGATGTCCCGGAAATAAGAAGCCCATTGGAGATTTGTCTTCTTGTTTTTTGGGAAGAAATAAATTTAAATGTATCCAATTTGTCGAGAAATGTTCGGGACTTTGCGTAATTTTGTATATATTGTTCAAATTAACCATTTTTAAGGCTAAAAGTGCAATAATGGCCAAATTCCGCACCCACTCTCGCTTCCCTTCCCCCGTTACATCGTGCATATTATTAACCTTTCAAAACGATGCCTGTTCCCCTTTTACCCCGCCAAAGTGCCGCAGACTTTTTTTTGGTTTTTCTTTACCTTGACCCGTGTAATTCTTCTAGAAAATTGCATTATATGTTACATTTTGTTTCTCTCTATTTTTCCCTGACGTCAATTTCTGGATGCAAAGATTTATTGAGAAGATTTTGGCTGATATAAATGTTTTATTAAGACGGGATTCTCTGATCTGACGTCAGATCAGAAAAACATGCCGGGGAATTGAAAAAGTCAAAAGGGAAAATATAATTTCTAAAGGGAGCCACAAAATGGAAAAGAACCATTAACTCGAAAAGTGAACTGATAATTTCTTGTTGGAATGCGCACAATAATTAAACAAAAGTGAAGCAAAACAGAGTTTCGACATTTTCTTCCTTTTCTCAATTTGCGCTGTTTACCCCTTCTGTTTCTGGGACCACTTTTGTTCCACAATTCGGTGAGCATTTCCCCTCCCCCCCCCCCCTCCCCCTATTTTTTGGGATTTAATTAAGGCTTCTCATCCGCCGAATTGTCCCTCCTTTTTACGAGTTTTTTTTCTTCGGTTTCATTTCGATTGTATTTTTAAATTTGTACATTACATTGTTTAAGCATTTGTCAATGGATTTATGTTCTTTCACAATATTATGCCTTAAATTGGAAATTGTTTTTCTCTCTCCGCTGCTTTTTCTTTTGTTTTCTCTCGCCCATTTCCATTTTTAATGCCCATTATAAATGTGCCAAAGTTACAAGGCAATAATGGCACATCCCCCACCCCTCCCCTCCCCCTCCCCCTCCCCCCGTGAAATGAGAGGGTTGGCTCCCTCGCCCTCTCTTCCGTCGACGATATGCTCATAGCGTATTCCGCCATTTGCCCATCTCCTCCCCTCCCCGGAATAATTGTCCTTGTCTCCGTGAGCGGCATCCGTGCCATTGTGCCCGGAAAAGTTTACGCTCGGATTTGCCCCAATTAGTGTTGCTGCGAAAGAAGCGAGCCAAAAAAAAGAGAGAGAGAGAGAGAGAGGTGAAACCGACACTAAACCTTGGGAGAAAAGGAGCTCTTTTAGAGAAGGCGAATGGCACGGCAGAGAGAGAGACAATTGATACGATTAAAATGCATTTAGTTAAGATGGAATAATTAATGAGTGATTAGAGTTAATTTCTTTCCGGATTATTCACCTTTCTCATTATAATTTTGTAAATGTACTCTTTTCCCCAAATGTGAACTCTCCCCTCTCCCCCCCCCCCCTCGGCGTTTCCTTTTCTCGTCTCCACTGCAGATGCCCTCCTCCTCCTCCTCCTCCGTCATTCATGTGCTTCATGAGCAGCTCGTATCCTTCTCCCTCCGATCGCCCAACTCCTCCATTTCCCTCTCTCATGCTGTTCATGAGCACCGTCCAATTCCCGTCGCCAATGTGCTCAAAGTCAGAATTTATTGAATAACTTTTGGTCGCTTCGGCCTCTCCACAATGGCATCGAAAATCGGCTCATTTTCGTCTCTTAGGCTTCGGCACTCACTTTGCTTGTCGCGTGGACTATTCTCGCCAATTCGTTGGTCAATTTGTACAAATATTAATTGTCAATAAAACTGTCTTCAGCCTCGTTTTCATTGTTCTCTACAAAAATCCGCGTAAATTGATCTTTCCCTTTTTTGTCATTTTAATTTTTTATGGTCACAGGTCTACAAACAGTGCCAAATCTCTTGGTAACTTCTCTCTCCCTCAACTAAATCATTCTCTTTCTGCTGAATCGTTTAGGTCGGTAACTTGGCACTCAGCGACTTCTGTCTTGCCATGGTTGTTCTGCCATTGTCCAGTGTTTATGCCTGTGCCGGTACTTTATCATTTGTCCTGATTAACTAATTTCATTCCCCTTTTTCTTTGAGGTGAATGGCTCTTTAACGAAAAGCTTTGCCAAGTGTTCGTCTCAGGTACCCTCTCGCCCCCTTCCCTCCCCTCCTCTACCGCTCTATCCCCCGTGTCCCTTTTCCTTCCTCTCCTCTTTATCCATCCCTCCCCTTTTCCCTCCCCTCTACCCTTCACTCTCACTTTTCCCTTCCCCTCCTCTTTACCTACCCCCTACCCTTCACTCTCACCTTTCCCTTCCCCTCCTTTTTACCTACTCCCTACCCTTCACTCTCAACTTTCTCTTTTTCTCCCCTCCTCTTTACCTACTCCCTACCCTTCACTCTCACCTTTCCCTTCCCCTCCTCTTTACCTACCCCCTACCCTTCAGTCTCACCTTTCCCTTCCCCTCCTCTTTACCCGTACCCTCACTTTTCCCTCCCTCTTACCCCTCCCTCCCGCTCCCTTATCCTTCCAATTGTCATCCTTTTCTCATTTCCTTTTGACCTCAATTAGCGGACATTCTCTGCTCAACCGCCTCCATTTGGAACCTGTGCATTGTCGGCCTCGACCGTTACTGGGCCATCACTCATCCCGTGCAGTATTTGAACAAACGAAATAAAAAAGTTGGCCCTGCCACGGTTTGGGCACAGTTTATTTGCCCCTTTCCCCACCAAAGACTGCCTGTCTGATGATCGTTTCCGTGTGGTCTTTCTCCGCTCTGATCAGTTTGGCCCCTCTGTTGGGATGGAAGCAGGTGATCAGGAGGGAAGGGAAACAAATGCATCAGACCCACAGAATGAAACTTTTTTAGGTTGCCGAACATGGAAATTTAGTACAAATTGACGGTGTCTGGCAATGTGGGACAATTTGTTTTTGCCATGCCATTCATTGGCTATCCATTTCAGGCACTTTCTTGGACCTTCCCAGCTACACAGTTTTGGCTTTGGCCTTTTTTCCGTCCCATAACTTCCCTCCCCCCCCCCCCCCCCCCCCTCCCTCCCATTTTAAAGGTTTATTCCGCCACTGGCTCTTTCTTCATCCCAACCATTTTGATGTTTTTTGTTTATTTTAAAGTTTTACGCAACTTTATTATAATAAATACGTTACTTCTTAAGATTTACCAAGCTTTTGCAAAGCATCGAGCCCGACAAATTTATCGTCAAAAGGTAATTTTGAAAAAAAACAAAGAATAGACGAAACATTTGTTTGGTGATGGCAAATCGGAAGAATGACACCCATCTTTTTGGCATCTCTCAGGGAAAGTCGCCATTTAATCGTTGTCCTTTTGTTTAGTTGGCATTTTCATCCCGCGTAAGTGCCGATACGAACACATTTTGTTTTTTTAAAACTGCTCATTCCTTTTTCTCTTTTTTTCTCTGTCCAATTTTATCACCACAATTTCCGTTAGCACCTCATTTTAATTTTGTTTTAATGCCAATTTCCTTTTCGTCCCTTTTTTAGGTGATCAGACGTCACATTGAATCGACCATTCTTCACGAAATCAGTCATATCCTTCCGACTTCAGACGAATTTGCCAAGGAAGTGGAAGACGAAGAGGAAGAAGACGAAGCGGAGGAGGAGGAAGAGGAGGAGGAGGAGCAGCAAAGGATGAACAAGACCGATGACCAAAAGGGCCACAGAGAAAGTCCGCCGGGGAGGGCGGCGGGAGAGGACGCTAAATTTGAATAACTTAGAAACCCCGAAAGGACGGAGAGTCGAAGACCCGCTGCATCCGACCATTTATGAGGAGAATGAGGAGATGGAAGAGGAAAGCAGAGATGCTAATAGGGAAATGAGGGACAAAGGACAAGTGCATTTTGTGCCCCGAGGGGAGGGCAAGAGAAACGGAAGGGCGGGGCCAGCGGAAAAAGCAGCGAAGACGGCAAAAGTGGCCTTCAAGAGGGCGGCAGAAATGCCAGAACAACGGCAAAATGTGTCCATTCTGATCAAAAGCAACAAACAGTGGCGATCATTCAGTTACGGTAAGCGGGAAGGAGGTGAAATTACGATAAATACAGTTGACCAGTCATTAAAGAGGAGGGACCATTAGCAGGAGCGACAGCAGCTGAGCCGACGAAGGCAGCAGCAATTTGCAGAGATACGGCGCCAGACAAATGCCACAGACAAAAAAAGCATCTGAAAAACAGCGAAACGGCGACAATGCCACCGTATGAAAAGGTGCAACGACATAAAAAAAGGTGGGCAAAAAACGAAGGAAGGACCGACAAGGAAAGAAGGCCATTTAAGGAAGGAAATGAACTTCCGGAAGAGTTTACAGGGCAAACCGCGCGCAATCAGTGCGGCAAAAGAGCGCAGAGGGGTCAGAGGTAAAAAGGGAGTGAAAGGGGCGGAGAAGTGGAAGAGAAGAGGAGGGAGTAGGGAAGGACAATTATGGGAGTAAGAGGAAGAGGAGGGAGTAGGGAAGGACAATTAGACAAAAAAGGGATGGGGTGAGAGTAAGAAGAAAATAGGAGGATTACCAGAGGAAAATTAAGAGGGAGAGTGACAATTTGGAAGAAATGCGTGGGGGGGGGAGAGGGTGGTAATGAAAGAAGGTGAGGAAATAAAATTACAAAATGGAATTAGGAACACATTTTTATGTATTAAATGTCCGAGAATTTCCCGAGACCGCAAAAAACCGAGTCGGTCTCGACTCTCAATCGAGACCGGAACAAGACCGAACCCCGGGACCAAAAACCCGAAACTTCTCAAGTCGAGACTCGAAACCGACTCTCGAGCAACACTATGAAATACTAATGCTCACCCATCTGTCAGTGCTGGGCATCATCCTCGGCTGTTTCACCCTCTGCTGGACCCCCTTCTTCATCATGTACGTCGTTCTGCAGTTCTGCTCCGGTTGTTCTGTCAACCCTCACATCGAAATGGTTCGTCTCTCTCTCTCTCTCTTTCTCTCTATATCTTTTCTTATCAATGTCTGTCTGTCTGTCTGTCTGTCTGTCAACTCCTTCTTTCAGTTCATCACTTGGCTTGGGTATTCGAACAGCGGAATGAATCCGATCATTTACACGGTACGTTCGTGTTTCTCTCATTTGTCAATTACTGTTAGTTTCCCCCCACCACTTTGAAGGTGTTCAATAGGGACTATCAAATTGCACTGAAACGACTGTTTGTCGCGAAGAAGCGACGCGTGACGGGGTCCGCTGGAACAACCAATTCGGCAAAATTTTCAAAAACGCCATTCCCTCACCACCAAAAATAGGGCCAAACTTTAAATATTAATTTGTTTTATTGTTCTTGAATTTGCTTTCACAATTGCCGACTTATTGCTTTTTAATGCCAAAATGAAGAAAAATCAATCAATGAAAGGGAGGAGGAGAAATACGACGTTTTTTATTAGTAATTGACGTTTATTGGGGCGGGCCGATGGACGACGGACCATTCGTTTCGGGCCAATTCGTTTTTGTATCAACTCGTTTTTTACGTGTTATAAGTATAAGGACTGTCTAACCTACCGATGTCTGCGCTCCAACGCAAAATAGGGTTAAAAAAACGAGTCGAGACAAAAACGAATTGGCCCAAAACGAATGGGGTATTTACCGGGCCGATCGAACCGACCGGTCCCCCTTCGATGGTTCACTTATTTGTTGCCCTCTGCTCCTTTGAACTCAGTTCCGAACAGAAGTTCTTGCAATTTTTGTGGTGTTCCTTCGCATTGTTTGATGATTATTTCGGATTGTTTCTCCCCCCCCCCCCCCCCCCCACTTTTCACCTGCACTTTGTTCACTTCTTCTTCCACCCATTGGGCAACCAAATTCACTGTGAAATCCTTGGGGGGAATCACAAATTCAAAAGAGGGAAATTGGAGAGAAACCCTTTGGAATTCCGACAGAGATTCGTTGTAATCGAGCACCTGACAATGGGAAAGGGAGCTCACTGTCGGCCTGTATATAAGGCTTGAGATTTGATTGTACCGTTATTTATTTAAGAGTACCGTAATAAGGTAAAGTGATGGTCAACTCACTCGACGGGTGAACCACGACAGATATTGGGCACTTTGGTGCAAATTGTCCGCCGTCTTCAGCAAACCTTCAGCCGAACTCAACTTATTTCGTGATTTCTCCGTCTGTAAAGTCAAAATTCCCATAAATATTTTATTTGTTTTCTCTCATTTTGCCTGCTCCGAATTCTCTCCCGCCTCAATGAGTGCCAACAATTCATTGCTTTCCTTGTGCAGCTTCGATCCGAGCGTATTCCGACGCCAGGACAGCCAAGAGACATCAGTTTTGCCGGTTTCGCCATCTTTCAATCGGTCGGGGTAAAGCATCTGAAGGAAAGGGCAAATTAAAGTTAAGCAAAACTCGTTAATGGAACAGTCGTGCTGCTGCATTAATTGCTACCTTGCACCCATTCTCACCACATCCCGTTACTCACTCTCTCCCCACCCTCATTACCCTTCTTCTCCTCATTATCCTTTTCCCTCCCATTACTCTCTCTCCCCACTCTCATTACCCTTCT
The DNA here is from genome assembly GCA_039877585.1 of Heterodera filipjevi. Classification (NCBI taxonomy): domain Eukaryota; kingdom Metazoa; phylum Nematoda; class Chromadorea; order Rhabditida; family Heteroderidae; genus Heterodera; species Heterodera filipjevi. Next base: position 9,680,960 of record JBDPZO010000005.1, on the reverse strand, counting down.
TCTCCTCATTATCCTTTTCCCTCCCATTACCCTCTCCCCCCCCCCTCCCCTTCTCCCGTGCGCCCTCCCCTCCCCTCCCCATCCATTCCAACCGGCTTTAGTGCCTTCATTAGTGTTCGGGAGTCCTCCAATTCGCGAAGGTACTCGTCAATTTGGTCTTCGTAAATTGCCTAATTTACATAGAAATGAATGCCATCACTTTCGCTTCACAAATGGCTAACTCACGTTGTCTTCGTGCTCCATCAGTTCTTTCAGTTTCTCCTCCAAGTCGTCGATGCGTCCAATGGTCGCGTCGATTTGGCCCGTCGTCTCTTCCAAATCGGACACTTCCGATGGCTTTTCGGGGGCTATAAAAACAAGGCGTGCCCAGAAAAAATTTATTTTGTCCGATAGTTTTCCCTGTCTCAATACCCTTAAAATATTACCAAAACCATCCTCCGACAATCCTTTGGGCTGGCGCAAAAACACCGACCCGAAGAGTAACACGTCCGATTGAGTCTTAAGAGGTGAGGAGAGATTGGTGCGATTGGTGGGCAACCAAAGCGGATTCGGCTCGCCTGAATGTCCCGGATTTGGTCCTCCACCTGCTCAAAATGGGGGTCCTCTCTGTGGTGCATTCCTTCCGCTTCGTTGCTGTTGCTCGACTCGACACTCCATTGTTCAGACATGTTTTGATAGCAATTATCAAATTAATTTTAATTATTCTTAAATAATGTTGGAATAGTGCGAAATGATGAATATTACGGGCCAAAACATTTGTCATCAGAGAAAAGAGAGGGCAGGATGAAAAAGACGTTGGGAAAGTGAAAGTGGCTAAATCGGCTGGTCAGCCCATGCTTTTTCCTGATCAATATGCCACAAGGAACTGGGAAATCAATCGATTCTCGAAAACAAAAAAAGCTATTGAGAGCGGCTGAGGGCTGGGAACGGAGGCGAAGGGATCAGCGAATTGTGTGATCAATTTATTTGCGGATCGGAATCGTCGGGTCGAAATTTGAGTGAGGGAGGGGATGGATCATCATCATCAGCAAATTGACAGACAAATTCGATCAGTGGAGCGGCAACAAAAGCCTGTCTCCAACACGCCTTCCATTCCATGTTCTTCCCTACGCCACTTTCTTCTGCTGATGCGTCCCATTGGCCATGGCCGCCTTTCCCTCACTCCCACAGCTGACGGCCTTTTCCGATTGCGGCTGATCCAATCCCAACGCCCAAAGGTAAGTGCGGTAAATGATGGAAACGACTGTCCAAGTGGAGAACAGACTGATGCCCACCCAATGCTAAAAGCAATGGCATCACATGAACAAACAAACGAAGGAGCGAGAAGCACTCACTTTGTCCGACCAATGCTGCCCATAGGCTATTTGAGACCAAATTTGAGCGGAAAGAATAAACAGACAAAGCAGGGCCCTCGTCTCGGCAGCCATTGCCCGGTCCGACTGATTTGGCCAATGAAGCTGAACAAAATGTAAGAAATGGTCCAATAACTCCAAAATGTTTTGATGTGAGAAAATGCTTTTAAGCGTTTGGAGTGGTCGATTTCTTTAAAAAAGAGACCGCATGAGCACTGATCACATGGGAGGCAATGAACACAACGCCCATCAAATGGCCACAGAATTCGTGCGTTTGGTCCATGGGCACCCGCACCTTTTAACATTGGGCATTTTTATTAACAAATAAAGCATTTTATTGAATATGACTTGTCTGTGCAATAGCCAATGCGGGGCCATCACCCATGCCATTCCAATGGAAATGGCTGCGATTGAGTCAATTTGGTAAAGAATGTTGCCCCAACGGTGCGCAGCGAAAAGATTGTCACCTGACAAATGGGTTAGCTATCGGTGAGTATTAACATTTGTCTCAATTAGTTTCTAGGCTCTGTTTGAAAATAAAATGTGTTAATTAGCATGTCATTACCGATTGGCCATCCCGAAACAATTAACAGCGTAACGCACAACGCAATCATCGCAAAACAGAACCATATGAGTTGTCGCAACAAAACTTCAAATAGACAAATGTTGAAAATGCTTATTGCTATCCCTTCTAACGAAGTGGCATCATTTCGGGATAGACTGATCGAACATGAAGGAAGAGGAACACGCAGAGGATGTTGCCGAGGAGACGGAGCATGAGACAGGACGAACGGACCTCGGGAAGACGCCGAGGGGAGGTGCAACGCCAGGAAAGCGTGGCAGAAGCCATCAATTGGCCACCAACGCAACGTAAAAGATGCCAATGGACGCCATCGGAAGAGGGACGCTTCTGAAGAGGGAAAATATGAAGGGGGAGGGGGAGGCGAAAGTGGTAGGGGGCGAAGGATGATAACCAAAATGAAATGGGCACAGGTGGACGGACAGAAGAAGAGGAAAGCGCCGAGTGCGCAATGAAAGGCCGAGTCGAAAAGGAGGAAAAGCCGGATTAGCGCATCAGAGGAACACTTTGAGTTGGGAAGAGACACCATTTGCCGAGGGGGGGACGGGAGGGAGGGGAGGAAAGAATGGAATTGAGTGAATGGAATGGGACAATTCCTTCTGAAACAAAAGCGAAGCTTTGCGAGTAAGGCAAATCTGTTGAAAATAAATATGTATTTCTGTTTTACTGATGATCATCAAAATCAATGGGTCGTCGTTTAATCTTTGGTCTCCTCCCCTTTTTTCCTTTTGTTGATTAAATCTCCGCAAAAAATGTTTGATGAATTGGAGGGAGGAACGGACTGCGTAAGGTTTAAGCCATGAAAAGAAATTACGCATTGCCAATGTATGCGCAAAGTGAAAACATTCAGTCGCTTAGAAAATTCAGAAAGGCAAATCAAAGAATGCCGACTAAAATGGCTTTGCACGCGCACTGTTCGGATCCGAAATGGTATTGATGCATTTGAAAGATATGTCCAGAGGGGAAGTCCAATGGAAGTGACGGAAAAGGGAAAGGGAACGATCGATGGGATGCGCATGGACGAAAATGCGCAAGTTGAGAGAGCGCGATGATGAGAAAGGAGGAGAGGGTGAGCACAATGTACGTACAACAGCAGCAGAAGGAGGAATAGGAGAGAAGGGGGGGGGGGAGGGGAGCAAAAACAGTAAGAGCAAAACAAAGAGCAAGCCAAGTCGAACTGCAATCCTGGTCAATTGAACTGCTGCTATTCAATATCATTTTCGTACTCTTTTCCAGCGATTACGATATTTGGCATGGTGTGGAGAATTTTATTTCGTAAAAGACAATAGAAAGCTTGACAGAGAGCTGTTGAAAGGACTGTCGTTTCCAATCGGTTTGTTCATTTCAGCTAATTTCTGAAGCTTCTCCACTTTTCTGAATCTTCGTTTGCCAGCAGATAAATGATTTATGGAGTCATTCGAAATACTAAATGGTAGTGAAATACTTTAAACAGAATTCGATTTTCTTAAAGAAGGGTTATTGTTACCAGAGGGGCACGTTTTGTTGCACTATCCTATAAAAGCTTTTGGTAAAAGTGAAGGAAACTGACGTAGTTGAATTTCTTTACAAACGATATATCAATCGACTCCTCTCGGCCTGAAACGAACGAACCCGAAAGAATTTTTATTGGGTAACCACTACCTAAAAAGTTACATACCCGGGACTGAAATGGGAAAAAGTTGGACGGTTCAGTACCTAAGCCATTTTCCCATTTAAATTTTCAGGGAGTGGTTGCCAATAAAAATTCTTTCGGATTGTTCGTTAGAGGTCGAGAGGAGTCGGTAATCATTGAGTTTACTTGTCCCGATCCAATCATTTTTTCACAGTTTATGGGTCCAATCGAAAAAAAACTAAGTTAAGAACGGATTTTATAAGAAAAATTGCATTGAATTTCATAAATTGTTAAATAAAAATATTAATTTCTGATTGGACGCGCAAACTACATTTTGTGGTTAAGAGCCTGATCCAGAATAAATAATAATTCCCAACTTGGATATATTGCAAAAAGATTTCTGTAAACATGTTGACGCATCGTCTTTGTTTTTCTTTCGTATTGGTCCATAACGAACTTTCGGAAAGGATGATGAGCAAGCCAAGCACCTAACAGAAAGACACCTAAAAAAAGAGCTACGTTAATGTTAAAATAATTGTTATAAAAACAGACTTTTGGTTCGCTTTTTTACTTTCAGCAACCACTGAAAATCCATTAAATAAGTCAAAGCCACAAACATTGCACAGCTTATTGTTAGTCCGAATTTTGATTTTGTTTATTTTTACATCCGAGTAAAGAATATTCGATAAATTCGCTTTGATTGGTAACGGGACATGTTCTATTGTTTCCATTATTTGCTGAAGAAATGTGCGTGTAAATTCGCTGACTTTGTTCTTTTTTGCTTCTGTTGAGCATTCCATTTGAACCTATAGTAAATAAACTAAACAAATTATTTAGATTAATTTCTTCTTCACTTCTACCACTTTCAGTAGTCCATTTGAGCTGAAATTTCAACCATACTTACCTCCCCCAATAATATTAAGAATGCACCACATTGAAACTGTAGAATAACATTTTTTTTTATTTTCCCAAAAATGGTGAATAAAATTTCCGGCCCATACTTTATTAATTTTTTCATCTTTTTTTCATATACATATGGCTCTAAATTAAATTACAATTCTAATGCTGAATTAAATTAATTGAAACATTCAATAAATACTTACATTCAATGCCCAAATACTTAATTAAGAAATAGAAAACATTGTCGCTTTATTTTCGTTATTTACTGAAAACAAATGGCAGAGGAACTGGGTCATGGACAGCAAAATCGCAATCGATGCAACTCAATTTTTTCTGAAGCTATTGACGCAGGAACGGATTGGGATAGTATGTATAATAGTTTAAACTTGATACTATTATATCATCGTCATATATTTAGCTGTAATAAAAATTTAAACACTTAAATTCCTAATAAAATTATTTTGTTAAGGACTCATCTCAAAAATGGAGCTGAACCAAGGCACAATTGAAGACTTCAAGAAATTGATGTACAAAGTAAATTTTCACTTTTTCATCTTTATCTTATAATTAAAGTAAGAAAAACTTTTTCGAAGATACTACATCTTTATTTATTTTTTCTGTCCTTTAAGTGTCAGAGCAAACGGAAGGAATTCGTTTCAGTGCTTCTTAAACAATGTTCTCAGAAAAGTGACTATACGAATCAACAACTCACCACCGGTTGTTTTTGATAAGGAGTTAGCTTTTGATTTAATAATTGCCCTATTTTACAGTGTCCAAAGAATGTTTGAACTTTCTCAGTAAAACTTACGATGTTTTGGACAATGGTCCTTGTCATAATACCAAAGAGATTATTTCGACGAAGTTTGCAAGTTTTGGAAAAGAGTTGATGCTTTAATTTTATCTTTAGTAATGAAAGGTGGTCGATTTGTATCAAAGACGAGCTTTTTGGGATCAAAGTATTCACATTTTAGAATTCTAAAATAAAAAATGAAGGAATTGGATTCAGAAGGACATCACTTTTTTGGAGAAACTGTGTACATTCTTCTCAGAGGGTCAAAACGATACTAAGAATATTCCAATTACGAAATATTTGAATCAAATGGACTTTTTGTCTGTGTTGCCTCCTTTTAATTCCATTGATTTTCTGAAGGAACACGCCGATTGTGTCAGGTGCAATCTCTTTTAAAACCTGTTCATCCATTCTTTTTAATCAGACATGACCAAAGATGGCATTTTGGGCTAAATGCCTATTTCGCCATCTTGGGTTGCCTGTTTTCTGATTTTAAGAAAACTCAAAAGAAATAGGCTATAAAAAAAGAAAAACAAACTTAAGAATAGGCTTTTAAGATTTTCCCTTAAGAATAGAAGGCCCCTTAAATTTCATTTTTTGTGTTTTAGATTTTGCTGATTCTCAGTAAATATTTTCGCATTTAAGTAATTTTCGAATTAAAAGTTGTTTTTGCTTGTCCTTGTGATAGGAAAAGCCTATTTGATTTTGACTAAAATAAATTGCTCGAAAAAAAGCAAAGTTTTCTGCCTATATTTCAGTGTTAAGTAAGTATTTAGGTTTTTCGTGCCTATTTATATCTAAAAATATTACCATTAGAGATGTCATGTTAAGTTGGTTCTTCTCCGTTTTATGTGTCCCATGATATTTTTATGAACTGAATTTTATAATCATGACGAAAATATTTCTTTGTTTAACAAAATTTGTTATATCAGAGTATAAATACATCTAAACAGGGTAATTTCGACGGGTATACCTCGTTTTCCCCCCCCCCCCCGCCGTTTCCCCCCCCCCCCCCACTTCGTTTCCTCCCCGAAAATTTTTTAAAAAAAAACTAATTCTTAAAAAATTTTCTCTAATACTAGGTAGTTTTTTCAGGCAGAAAATTTCAAGAAAAACTTAAAATTTGCAAAAAATTTTAGAAAAAATTCCAAAAAATGCAAAAAATCATGGGACACATAAAACGGAGGAGAACCGTTAAGTTTTGGGGTACCAAGGAAGAAAATTTTCAATGATTTTGTATCTATTTATTGTTTCGTTCACACACCTTTTCACGGCGAAGCCTAGCGGAAATGCCGGACCCCATCCATTGAAATTTTATTCGGAAAAACTAATTGCACTATAAAGTAAAATAAGATTTTCTCTGCTTTTGATCATTCTAAGGTTTTTGGAGAAGTTGAAGAGCGACAAAGGAAAGGCAGATGAATTGAAGCCCATTCTGATCACTGATTGGGATGGCACAATGAAGGTAATGAAGAATAGTTTCTGTGAATGGCAATTTAGTTTATTTTTTGGTATCGAAATATTAAATTTATTGTTGTTGCTTCTATCATTAAGGATTACTGTTCCCAATATGCAACAAATTTGCAGCCGATTTATAGTGCAATTAGTTTGGCAAAATTTTCGCAGGTTTTTTTTTGTTGATTTGAATGGCAAATAATTTTCGTTTAATTTAAGGCTTACACTCGTCATAGTGCTGTGCTGACAGCGGGTTATTAAATTGGTAAAACTCAAATTCCTCAACTATTTTCAAGGACCTCTGAGAGGCCCGGGCATTCTAGATTTGACAGCTCTACCAAAGGACGGTCCAATTGTTTTTGGAGGCTCTTGGGGACGAGAATGGTGGTTTGATGGAAAAAGGTGAGCAGTGAGCATTATCGACCGAATAATCAAGATAATTCCATGTTCTTTAAAACTTTAGAATTGTTCATGATGAAGGTTGCCGACAGTTAATTGCCATTCAATCATTTTTGAACACTTTCAGGAATTTCTGACGAGGGATTGACTGCTTTAGAAAACCTTTCGGATGAGGTAAACAAAAACAAAAAATTAAAAAATTTTCCCCTAAAAGATGGTCAATTTGCTGCAAAATAATGAGTTTGCACAATTCGCTCTCATCGGCAGCGGCGTTCAGCGGAAAGTCGACCGCCTGACTTTGGGTTCGTTTTCGCAACTCTCTTTTTATGGAATTTATTTTTTATTCTTTCAGGCGTTCAAACTGTTTCTAAAGTAATCAAAATTATTTTTTTTCTTCAATCATTTTGCATAGCATGTGAGCAACGAATTGTCCCTCATATATCAAAACGAAGTAAAACAGCGAGTGGACAGAGTGGACCCGAATTCAAAGGTGATTGACTTTAAGATACTGTTGGGACAAATCTCAATTTAGTTTCTGCTCTTTGAACCTTCGAACGGTACTGAAGTTGAAGTGGTGGTGCATAAAGAAGGATCGGGTTTGCAAACTTTTTTGTTAACATTTGCATTTTCATTTTCAGTTTGGAATAAGGGTGAAGGGTTGGCTCAAATAGTTGAAACACTCGGCGAATCCTTGGAAAACGGAAAAGTGCTCATTTGTGGTGACACTGCGTCTGATATTCCGATGGTTGCTTATGGGAAATCTAAAAATCCAACGGTAGTGTAATTTTATGCGAATTGCTAAGTTTTCGACCTTAAGGGAATGATGGCACTGTTCGTGACTCATGACGAGTCTTTACAGGAGAAAGTGCTTGAAATTGTGGGGGACAGGGACCGCTGCTGTTTTGTCTCAGCTCCTGACGTTATTCATGCTTCGGTCATTCTTTGATGTTCTGTTATTTCCATTTTCTCATTCTCTCTTACAGATGATGACAATCCTTTTGAAAGCGCAACAAATGGACAGCATTGGCAACGAAATGGAACAGAAAAATTAAGGGAGACAAATCGCTGGAGGGAATGGAAGCGAAGGGAAAAATCTTTTTGGTCTCAAAATATCGTAGTTTTTGATCTATAAAATTCAATTTAACTTCTAAACATAATTCATTATTTTCCTTATTCTTGTTTTCATACGTTTGTTTTTCTGTCTTGACTTTTGGTTGTTATACCATTTTTTTGTTCGAAACCGAGTTGTGTTTTTCTTTTAATAGACATCTATTCGAGTTTTTGCTGGATAGATTCGCATATTAAAATTTCGATTCCAAATATATTATTAGTGAATTAATGTAATTCTTTTATCCAACAAATTAGTTACATAGAAAATGAATGATATACGAACACTTATTTTTATGGATTTTGAAACTGCCGGTCCATGGATTAAAAAAAGCGTTGACGATGAGCGTTTTCGAGTTCGGGACTGTGTGGATGAGATGGATTTCGTTCAACATTTGTCCAAATTGATCAGATCGGGTCTTAAGTGTCGTTTTTAAATAATATAATGCTTTTTCAGATTTTGAATTATGTCGTTTTCCAAGACTTTCGGAAATGTCTTTTTTATCGGTTTGAATTGTTTTATTTGACGTTAGTGATCCTAATGTCTTGAGGTGCCGCGGATTCTCTTCGAAGAAGCAGCCGACAATATGGCTCTTTTGATGGTAAATTTACTTGGATAATTTAAAATTCGTTGAGAATTTAGAATAATATCGAAGAATCAATTAAAAGGGGAACAAATTTGGCAGACGAATCCATTCGAATAGACGTGGCGGCCAATCTGTGTACGAGTCAGCTGAATCCTAAACTGAGTGAAGAGGATTGGGAACTGTACGAATTGGAGAGACGGTGTAAGAAAAGGGAGGGACACAGGGCGAGGGAAGGAATGCCATTTTCATAAGCTATTGCCTTTGTTAGCACATTTGGATTAAAAATGGCTAATTGTCCTAGAGGATTATTTAAGCAAATCGACTCAGACGCTTTGAGCTTCAGCAAAAGAATTCATTTGCCGAAGAATGGCTTCTCATCTATCAAATGTTGAACAGTGCGCCAAAACCAGCATGTTTAGTGGCACATAACGGACTCGAATTTGATTTTCGTGTTCTATTGCATGAACTGCACCGGACCGGCACAATTAGCTCGTATCCGATTCCCGAAGGGGTTTGAAGCCCAGGAAAATAAAGAATAATTTAAATTCCAGATATTTTTTGTTGATTCATACTTGGCATTTGTCAGCACTGAGAAGGCTTACCACCGTTCGATAAAAATGACAATCGAAAATATCGATTGGAGAATGGGTAACAGCAATTCATTGTTTCAAAGATTTAAGCAAAAGAAATTTTTAGTTCAATTTCAAAGGACAAATGAGCATAATCTGGAAAGTGAATTTGATCAGCGACGAATTCAGCAGACGGCGACTTCGTACATCAATGACAACGATGAAAGTGAAGTTGACGACGAGGACGGAATCGAATATTTGGGCGCGGATTGTCATTTTGATGTAAGATTTGTGTTTGTTATTTCAAAATTATCATCGGCTTACCTTCCCTTCTACTCAAAAAAGACGATGAAACGGTGCGAGAAACTGCAAAAATCCGTCGAAGATATCGCACCGAAAAACTCGAGCGGGTATTTATAGACTTTTGGGTTGGTCTTTTTTTTATTTTGTTAAATTCAGTGAGAAAGAAGAGGAAATCACCATTTTGGAAGTGCACTTGATGAGCAGCAGCAAAAGAATGAGACACAATTTCAGGCAATTTTTATTACGATTTATTTTATTTGGTGTCGATTAATGGGCTTTTTTTTGCTGTCACAACAGTGAGCAACAGAAAGCTCCTCGAGAAGAACATGTTGATGAAACAAATCCGATTCGATTCCTCCGTCGGCACGAGTGGTGTCCGGCAAAGAAAAGGCGAATTCCTTCACAGATTTTACAGTAATTTTTTCGTTCTTTTATGGAATTGTAAAATGCAAAAGGAATTTCAGCAAAGGGAACGGAGGGCAATGGACCTTTTCTGAACAGGTAAAGCAACAAAAAGTCAATGAAAATAATCAATTAAAGCGAAACAGTTACTAGTAAACAAACAAAAAATCTCTGTACTTTCCTGTTCTCGGTCCCTAATTCCAAATTTAAAAAAAACCCAACAAAGGGCCCGCAAATAACAAAAAAAGCATGCGCTGCTATTTGGGATGCATAAAAAAGCCACAATAGAGCCAATTTTTCGGTAAATCGTAAATGAGAATCGGTAACTTAAAAAAAGGTAATTATTATTAAAAAACTATTTTTTTAAGAGATAAAATTGGTTATTTAATTAACAAAATCAAATAGTAGTATGAGGAAGGGTTGGGCGGTGCTGAAGGGCACCGCCAGTGAATTTTTTGGTTTTTAAGTGTAAAAGATGGGAGAAAAAATCGCTTTTTTTGAGAGAAAATTTCCGAAACGTAATGCCTAAGTAGCAAATTTACGTCAAAATTTTATTTTTCTTTCAAATTTTTGTTCTCTGACCCCATTCTTAACAGTGCTTATTTTTACCGATTTTTACCGCGGTAAATTTTTACGGTGCCCACGCCTAGTCAACATCGCGTCTTTTGCAGTCTTCCCGCCAAAGAAACTCGCATAAATATTTGCGCGGCCTTTTGTTGACTTTTTTTTTAGCTTTGAAATTGTGGCCCAGAATAGGAAATGCCAAGAATTCTCAATTAACTACTGTATTCCTTCTGATACTATAGTAGTGTTGTTCAACTCTCCTTCCTCAAAAGAGGGGGTGGTGTTAACAGAAGAAATACGGAATTATGCAATATTTCTTTTAATCATTAATTTAGTTTTTAAGGTGTCGAATATTTGTCTAAATCAGGCGGGCAGATACAAATTAGAGAAGATGTACAGAAATGTTCGTTTGTTTGATAATTTTGTATTACGATAGTCCGTTTTCAGATAATTTGTTCGTCTTATAAAGCCCACAGAGCGCAGTCGGACAGCGAGGCGTTGTTGCAAGTGGCACTGGCGTATGGACGCGACTTTTTACGTTTTGTTGACGAAAAAAGTGCAAAATTTTCAGATATTTAATAAATTTTTTCCTTATCGTTCCCCTTTGTCTTATTGGCTGAAAGTTGAAAAATGAATACCTGGTCGGGCAGATAATTTAGGCATAAATTGGAAAAATTAAAGGTTTATTAATTAATGGAATGGACGCAAATAAACTAAATATCGAAACGGATTATATCTGAAGAGCTTGAAAAATTGTCGCTCGGCGCGGTAAAACATCGAAAACAAATAAAAAATAAGTTGGCAAGCTCACATATAAATAGTAGTCATGGTTATCAGTCTGATAACACTGCTTGCAAATTGTTGTCCTGCTTGAATTTCGATCGTCGACTGACATGCGACCCTCTTATAACGCCAACAGGTGCTGACTGGAAATCTGCCATCCTAACTCCCCACATTTCATCTTCATGTAGAATTTTTCGCACAAATGAACTCAAGCCAATTTTAAAGAATACATTGTACTGTCGAAGTCAATCAATTACTGTCGAGATCAATTCGCTGTCGAATTCAACAACAGGCGTAAAGAGTAAAGGAAGTAGTTAGTTCATTGACGAAATAAATCACTGGCGAGATCAACATCAGTCGGATTCACCTTACGCGCTCCTGTCCAACTCTAGTGTTAAAGTTGTGAGAATTAGGACTCAGTTGGCCTGTTTTATTTTGCTGTGGGTCTGAGTTGGGTTTAGTCCGTCGATTCGTCTACGTTTAAGAATGGACGATTATGCTTATCTGTTTAAAGTTGTGCTGGTTGGAAATGCCGGGGTGGGAAAGACGTGTTTGGTCAAAAAATTTACCCAAGTAAGCACTAATACATACGACACTCGGAAAAGAGCGAACATTCCTTGCTGAGGTCGTCGTTTATTTTTTAGGGCATTTTTCCGCCGGGTCAAAATGCGACCATTGGAGTGGATTTTATGGTCAAAAATGTGAAAGTGCGTGGAGAAAAGGTCAAATTGCAAATTTGGGACACCGCGGGACAGGTGGGAGGAGAAAAAGCCGAGCATTTTGGAAATGCGGTGGGACCTTGCCAAATTTAAGGAGCGCTTCCGTGCCATCACTCAGTCCTATTACCGTTCTGCCCATGCCATTGGTTTGTCGGAAGGGTTTCTTATCCCATCTCTTTTTGCAGTGCTCGTCTATGACCTTTCCTGCCAGCCCACCTTCGACTGCATCAGTGAATGGCTGAAAGAAATTGAGCAATACGCGAACAAAAAGGCGTTGAGAATGTTGGTGGGTGAGTGAAAGTGGGAAAGGGGCGATTATTATAATTAGAATTAATTGTAATTGGACGGCAAATTGAGGAAACAAATTGGACAGGGAGGAGGAAAGAGAAATTCCGACAGATGTAGCACAGAGTTTCGCCTCAGCAAACGCTTTTCATTTTTTCGTGGAGACAAGCGCTGCAAACGATGCTAATGTAAACATTTTGTTCCAAGAAGTGGCCGAACAGTTGGTCAGCAACGAAAAGAAGCAAAATTCAACCAGCAGAAACAGCGGGTGGGTGGAAAAACGACGGAAAATGAAAAACCAAAAGAGGGAGGGAATTGAGGGGAGATAGAATTTTCCACTTTTCGATTGACTGGCAAACAAAAACATTTATGCCTTTTTCCGTCACTTTTATATTTTGTGCCATTGACGAAATGGAAGGCAATGATCGAAATTATGAAGGGAAAAATTCTAAAATGACAAAAAATCGTTGTCAGCTCAGAAGGAATAGTTTTTAGTGTTTATTCACTTAACTGATGAGAAAGTTTTACAGGACAAACAAAGCGAATGACCGAATTGGCGGAAGAGTTAACGGAATTCTGACAAATTTGAATGGACCATCACAGCGACGGGAGGAGGCACAAAACTGTTGCGGTTTTGGGTGAAGGAAAGGCATTGGACGGAAAAGAAGCAAAGTCAAATTCAATTGGCCATCCAAAGCATTGCTACTTGAAACATTGTACATTATTTGCATTTTTGTTTTATTTTGTAGGTGAACAGCTGGGCAAATCCCTTCTCAATGTTAAAAATTTCTGGAAAACAGAAAAATAATTACACAATGGAATACCCCCAGACCGAAAATTCATGACATTTCCCCGGCAGGGAGGGAAATTCAGCAATTAACAATAAAGACTGTCATTGTTGGGGTTTCCTTCGTAAAGCCTTTGTCATTTCGATTCTCCCCGTTTCCTCCCCCCCCCCCCCCCCCCCCACTGATAATTGCGTTTGCCTTTCCCTTAAACTCACCGTTTTATCACTTACTTTCGTTCATTTTCGTACCCTGTTTTTATCTCTCACTTTTCCTCATTAAATTTTCATCGTCATTCGATTTTTTACCAATTCACTCATAATCAGCATATTACCAAACAATTAGTAGTGCCTATCCTCACTGTGCTTATTTTTGCCTGATTAATTGAAAATAATATGCCAATTTCTTTAAATAGCGAATAAATATGTAAATTTGAAAATCAATTAAATGTTTTGTTTCATTAAAATGCTTTGTCAAACTTTAATTTCTCTTAAAACGTTATCATTTTCTGTTGAATATCCTTTCAAAGAAATGGCCACTGAACAGCGAACGGCGCGGAAACGGAACTCTGCGCCCTATCCGAGGCAAATGACAGCAGCCAAAGGAAAAGAGAGGCATTCAAACGAACAACACAGCGAAGTGCACGAAGGCAGTGCACCGGTGGATGAGACGGATGGATCGGTGAAAAGGGGGGAGGGGTGGACGATGTGCCAAGTGACGCGCGACGATTGAACTCCTTAAGGCGTCTTGGTCCGTTCTGACGCCGCAATGCCAAAATGGCGAACAACGGGACGAGTACATGCAGAAGAGACTGCGAAACAACGCGGCGGTGAGCAGAACGCGGCAAAAGAAGCGTATGGAACAGGTCAACACTTCACAGCGAGTCAAAGAGCTCAGAGAGGAAAATACGCAGTTGGAAAGGTCGGCGCAATGCGGACGGACGGGGGGGGGGGAGGGTACACCCCAAAAACGTCGCCGAAAAAAAATTACTAAAAAAACCTTGAATTTTTAGAAAAATTCCTCCTGTAAATCTTTAAACCTTGAATTTTTAGAAAAATTCCTCCTGTAAATCTTTTACTGCAGAAAATTTCTGACAGCATCAAGAAAATAATTAAAAAATTCAAACTTAGGATTTTTTCAAAAATTTTTGGGTTTTCAGAAATTTTCTGCGAAAAAAGACTTAAAAAGTCAAGGTTTTTTTTTAGCAATTTTTTTCGGTGACGTTTCGTTTTGGCTACGTTTTATCCTGCTCCCGACGGGGAGATTCGACACTGACAAATCATTGAGCTTTCAAAAAAAAAAACCGAAATTTTACCTGAAAGAGAGACGAACAGTTTCTTCCCGGACTAAACTCAGTGGGTGGAAATTTATTTTGGCACTTGACGTGCCCATCCATTTTAAGGACATTGGACACGATGAGGCGCGAGTTGGCACTGCTCAAAGAAATGGTTGTGGTGTGTGCGGCAAAGGGCGACGACGTAAGTGGCAGAAGCTGATCAGCGAGCGAACGGTTCACTGAACAATCAACGCATTCTTCAACAGAGAGTGACCGGTGGCGAGGAGGGCGAAGAGTAACGCCGACCAGTCCTTACAAACTGTCGCATTCATTGTACAAATATTTTTGAGTAAAAAAGCAATATGTGAAAAGAATGCAGCGGTACGGACACTCTCTGCTGAACTTTACGATGGAAATTCACTTTTGCCACTTTCACTCCTTCAATTTGTGTATTCGATTAACTTTGCACTTCATTTTCCGTTGTTTTTGGTTAGACTAAAGAATGAAATTTCTCCCATTTCGTCGCATTGCCAGTAAAAGTTTTTTTTTCACTTTGCGATCGAAGTTTCGCTTCACTTCCTCTGGGAAACGGCGGTTGGTGCAGTTCGTTTTTCCGTTTTTTTTTGCCATTTATTTAAACTTGCCCATCTTCCTTTTCCCATTCATTCGTCCTTATCTGCTGCTTTGGGATCACTTCGCGATGGATGGAACGCCTTTCTGTCCCCGTCTCTGCTGCTTCTGTTGGGGCGAGTGGCGGCGGCGGATTACGCTGCCCGTCGGCTTTGGCCTTTCCGGTTCCATTTGTCTCCCAAAGTCACACCGATTGTGTAATATTCCCTGGGAGCGTTCCCTCTATCTCTGTCCCCTCACTTTCCCAGCGTCCACTTTGCCATGGTCCCTCTACTCTCCTCCCTCACCCCCTCGGCATCCAACAGTGCCCCCCCCCTCCGTTTTTCTTTTCAATTAGCACTTCCATCGCCACCTTTTAGACATTCATTCCTTTTTCCATTTCGTTTTTCATTTATTTTTCCACGGGGTCCTTTTTAAATGTTTGTTATCCGTTGACACTGAGTTCTGTTCGTCTTCTCCCTTTTCCGATGACTCTTTTCGGCCTTTCGCCCAATTTTTCTGCGTTTTCGAAGTGCCATTGCCTTTTCTCCTTGGCCAACTTCGGTCGCTGTATGAACAGGATTTGTCGTTATGATAAGTTTGTGTCTCACATCAGCAAAAGACCAAAACGCGCGTCGTCCCCCCGGGCGTTGCCTTTCTCGCCGAAATGTTTTCTCCTCTTTTGTCTGCTTTTCCTCGTCGGTCAGTCCTTGTCTCGTGCCGTTCTTCTTTGGTTTACTTTCAAATGTCTTCAGATTCTGTTGCCCTCCAAAATCCGTCTTTGTCCGTTCGCTTTCCTTCCCGTCGCTTTTGCCCTGGCGGCTTTCCAATGGACAAATTTGTGCCAAGCGCAGTCCCGAACTCTTCCACTGATCATTCACTCACTCATTCAGATCGATTGCGCAAGCTGGGCTCTGGTTGGCGAGTGCGAAAAAAACCGGGCATTTATGCGGCTGAATTGCGCGCCGTCTTGCGGAGCTTGTCCCAGTGGGTGATTTCTGCTCTCTTTCTCTCACTTTCCCCTCGTTCTCTGTGTCTCTCCCCCCTCCCCCTCTCTCTCTTCCCCTTGCTCTCTCTAATCCTTTTCCCTCCTCCTCCAGCAGCTGATGTCTCTCTCTCCCTTCACCCTTCCGCTAATGCCGCCATCACCGTCCAATCATTGCCTTTTCCGATCAGTAGCGACTGTTCCGCGCGAGTTCAAACAATGGAAATTGCCACTCGATTGGTCCCTTCGGTTGAGGAGTACGAAAATCGCTTCTTCCGAATGGGCTGCGCGACAATGAATCAGGAGAACTCTTGTGTGCAGGTCATTCCTATTTTCTTTCATTGCTAAAAATGCCTCGGTTAATTGGAATATTTTCTCATCATTAAATATTTAATTCATTCATTCATTTCCTTTCTCTTCCCCCTACAGAACAAATGTTACCACGAGCGTTACCGTTCCTTTGATGGCTCCTGTAACGATCTTCAGCACTCGCTAAAGGCATTTAAAACGAAATGAAACAATGAAACACAAAAAAAATTATGGTGCTCGGCATGAAAAAATCCAGAAAAAGCCTATTTTTTGCTGTTTTTGGCCTCAATTTATTTGTGCCTTATCAATTTTTTTTGAAATTTGGCATGCTAATAGAGCATATCAAAAGCTATCGAACCACACCAAATATGTTTAATTTGGATCTTCTAAAAAAAAAGTTATAACCCACGACGCCAAAACGGGCGGTTCCCCCCCCCCCACCACACCTTTTATATGAGTAGACGAAATGTCAAATTTTACTTGAATTTCAGGGTGCCTCTTATATGCCATATGCCCGTCTTTTGCCTGCACATTACGAAGATGGCATCGCCCGGATGATTGGTCAGTCACTCCCCCCCCCCCCAAATGTACCAATCCTTCCGTCTCTTTCTTTGAAGGAACGAGTAAGAAAATGCCGAACCCGCGGGCAGTGACTCACCTTCTTCTAAGCAGTTCCTTCTCCATTTTGACTCGCTTCAATGGACTTTTGATGCAATTCGGACAGTTTCTCAGCCACGACATTACCAGTGGGCATTGACGAGGGGGGGGGGGGGGAAAGGGGATTCAATCTCAGAAATGGGCAGAAAAAGGGAACAGAATGAGTGACTCACTCATCCATTGAAGAAAACACGGTGCCAAATTTGAACTGTAACTGTGCCGTGTTCATCTCTGAGGAATGCGTTGCCATGCCCGTCCCGAGTCACGACACGCGACTCAAAAAGTGATTTTTCGTCTCAAATTTAATTTGATTTGTATTCAAACAGAAAGCTGAAGGACAGCTCTTTGGCCGGGTGCATTCCCCTGAAGCGGTCGGGCGTGCTTTGTGGGACAGGCTCGGGAAGGACGGGGCCGGGCCGAACTCCGCGGACGCCCGTGAATATGAACAGCGCATGGGTGGACGCATCTCAGGTGCTGGTTGGGACAGTTGTGGTGGTCGACTGCACAAGGACGGACAATCACTGACTGAAATTTAATTTTTTTTATTTTTCACAGATTTATGGCAGCGACCCGAAGGGGGCGCGCAATCTCCGCGCCGGTGCTCTCCTGCGCACTTTGTCCCTCCGAATGCCGCCCTTTTCGGTAGTGCCCCCTTTGGAGCCGACGGACAAAGAAAAACTGCTGGTCGGGGACAACAGTGAGTTTGAGAGGACATTTGGCCATTATTTGATTGTGTTTTCAGGGAACAATTTGTTCGTCGGTTTAGTCAGTCCATTTCATCACTCACTCACTTCACTAATGTTCGTTCTCCTTAAGGCCACTCTTCACACACTTTTTGTCCGGTACCACAACATGTAATTGAGGGGGGGGGGGGAGGGAATGCCACGTTTTGTTCCCATTGAATTGGCCTTTGATTTTTAGGATCGCCACCAAATTTTTCCAACTGAACAAACATTGGGAGCCCGAAAGAGTGTATCAGGAAACGTATGGTTTCTATGCTGATTTAATCCGTTTGTTTTTTATGTTTTTCAAGTCGCAAAATGTTGGGCGCGACAATGCAAGGTGAGGGAAGGGAAACAGCAAATGATGGTGGCCAAATAATCAATTGTATTGTTTCAGTGATCACTTATCAGGAGTTCTTGGTGACCATTACGACTTTTACATAACACTTTCTCATTCTACTATTCCTTCCATCTCTCTTTCTCTGTTCCTTCCTTCCTTCCCTCTCTCTCGCTCTCTTGTTCTTCCTTCCTTCTCTCCCTCTGTTCTTCCTTCCCTCTCTCTCTCCCTCTGTTCTTCCTTCCTTTTCTCTCGTTTTTCCTTACTTTCTCCTTCCCTCCATATTCCCTCCTTTTTACCCCCTCCCCCTCTTCCCCTTTTAGCCGTCTCTGCTCGGTGGCCGTTTATCCAAACATATTCCTCCTTATGGCGGTTATCAGCCCAACCAAGAAGCGGCTGTTGCCATTGAATTTTCCGGTGCCGCCTATCGTCTTCACGGACTTATTCAGGTCTTTCTTTATTCGTCCCCCTGCGTTTGTTTGTCACGCATTTTTCGTCCATTTTTTTTCATAGGAATTTTACGTTTTGGCCGACCGAAACTTTCGCAAAATTGGCGACGTTAAATTTGTCACAAACGCAGGTCTTTTTCATTTTGCGAACCAATTCATAGGCAATTTGTCTTTTCAAGGGAATGTCGACCTTCTGTTGTCGCATGGCACCGACCAATTGATTCGGTCGGTAGTGGAATTTGAAAACAGAAACCTTTTTTCATAAAAATTCTCCCTTTTGACCGTGACTTTCACATGGACAAAAGGAGGGGGGAGGACCGGTGGTGCAAATAGGCATCTGACAAAAAATTAAATATTTAACAGAAACTGATTGACCGACAGCGCCGGAAAAATTTTTTGAAGAAATTTATGAATGAAAATGATAATCCATTAAAATTAGTGCAAATTATTAAATTGTCTAGATTATTTTTTAATTTTACGGGGTGAGGCGAGAGAGGGCGCGGTATGTACCCCGCGTATCGCCCCCCGCCCCCCGTTCCATCCTGGCCTCGCTTTCCTTTAACGCTCACCTCCCCTCCCCTAGGGGAATGATGATGATCGCCTCCAAAGAGCCACAACGACTGACCCCCGGGGTTTGTTGTGGGAAATGCCAAACCAACATTCTAATTGGACGGTTAACAAAAAGGTGACGGATGAACTATTCGATGTTTCCGACATGGGTTCGCTGAACATTCAACGGGGAAGGGACCAGGGCATCCGACCGTACAACGATTACCGCGAAATTTGTGGCATGGCCCGGCTAAAGTCTTTCCAAGAATGGCCAGGTCGACCCGGGGGGGGGGCAATCGTAACAAAAGGAAAACATTTGCAGAGGCAAGGGGAGCCGAAGCAAAGAAACGCGTGGCGATTTTGTACAATGGAAAAGTTGATGTGAGAAGGATAAAAATAGGAAGAAGCAATTGCTACAGTCACTCAATTAATTAGGACGGACTGTAGTCATAATTAATGCGGACTAAAGTCGCTAATGATCAATTAGTCAGCGAATGCATCGTTAACATTTGAGGACATCGATTTGTACGTTGGCGGTTTGCTGGAGGAGCCAGTGGAGGGCTCACTGCTCGGCCCAACATTCTCCTGCATTATTGGAGAACAGTTCAGACGGACTCGTGACTCGGATCGGTTTGCCTTTGCCCTTTTTTGTCCCTCCCCCTCTAATTGTGCCCCCCTCCGTTTAGTTTTTTCTATTTGAATCCGCTGATGTATTCGCCTGCACAAATCGCCTCTCTTCGACAAATCACTTTTTCATCAGTCATTTGTGCCACCGGCGAAGATTTTCGCGCCATTAATCCCAGCGCCTTTCTCGTCGAAGACGGCCAAAATGCCGTGCCTTGCGTTTCGATCCCACAATTGGACTTGAGCCCGTGGCGAGAAGAACAGCAATAAAAGACCATTGGGATGAAAAGAGGGTGGAAGCGAATAGAACAAAGAGATTAAAACGGGTGATAGAAAAAGGGAGAGAGATCGATTGATCACAGAAAAATGAAATGATTTTTATTAAGTGATCCTTTCGATTAATAATTTAATTATATAATTATTCATTTTCATAAATATTTATAGCACTCAAAACAAACAACCTTAAATCTTCTTTTTTTTTGCAGTAAATAAAAAACGAAATAAAACTAAAGAAAACAATAACAACAACAAAAAAAAATTTGGTCGAAAGCGAATCATTTCAATAAAAATCGGAGAAACAAAAGCATTTTTTTGAATTTTTTCGAAAATTTAATTCCAAAGTCAAATTCATAAAAATAAATAAAAAAGAAATAAACAAAGGCCCCGTAAAAAGATTGGTGAATGGGAAATGGAAAGTAAAGAAGCAATTTGCGACTGAACTGCTTGGCCATCCCTCAGTCAATGCCATGGCCCATCGACTGACTGATCAGCTCGCCTTGGCCACTGCCATTTTGCGTTGAATGACTCGCTGAGTGTTGTAAAAGACGGCATCCAACAAAGCGGCGACTGTGTGCACACCGCCGATAATGGCACAAAGAGAGACGAGGAAAAAGCTAAGAGACCTGGAAAGCGAAGTGATTGTTGCTTATTGGTTAATTCTGCTGATTATATGTATGCCGATGTTATTTCTCCTCACTTATGTAGCATCCCCCTTTTCTTCCCCCTTTTTGTGCCATTCTTCCCTTTTCCCTATTTTTATCCCCCCCCCCCCATTTGTGCCATCCTTTCTCCTCTCCCTCTCCTTTTTGTGCCATTCTTCCTCTTTCCCCATTTTTATCCCCCCCCCCATTTGTGCCATCCTTTCTCCTCTCCCTCCCCTTTTTGTGCCATTCTTCCTCTTTCCCTATTTTTATCCCCTCCCCATTTGTGCCATCCTTTCTCCTCTCCCTCCCCTTTTTGTGCCATTCTTCCTCTTTCCCTATTTTTATCCCCTCCCCATTTGTGCCATCCTTTCTCCTCTCCCTCTCCTTTTTGTGCCATTCTTCCTCTTTCCCCATTTTTATCCCCTCCCCATTTGTGCCATCCTTTCTCCTCTCCCTCTCCTTTTGTGCCATTCTTCCTCTTTCCCCATTTTTATCCCCTCCCCATTTGTGCCATCCTTTCTCCTCTCCCTCCCCTTTTTGTGCCATTCTTCCTCTTTCCCTATTTTTATCCCCTCCCCATTTGTGCCATCCTTTCTCCTCTCCCTCTCCTTTTTGTGCCATTCTTCCTCTTTCCCCATTTTTATCCCCTCCCCATTTGTGCCATCCTTTCTCCTCTCCCTCCCCTTTTTGTGCCATTCTTCCTCTTTCCCTATTTTTATCCCCTCCCCATTTGTGCCATCCTTTCTCCTCTCCCTCTCCTTTTTGTGCCATTCTTCCTCTTTCCCCATTTTTATCCCCCCCCCCATTTGTGCCATCCTTTCTCCTCTCCCTCCCCTTTTTGTGCCATTCTTCCTCTTTCCCTATTTTTATCCCCTCCCCATTTGTGCCATCCTTTCTCCTCTCCCTCCCCTTTTTGTGCCATTCTTCCTCTTTCCCTATTTTTATCCCCTCCCCATTTGTGCCATCCTTTCTCCTCTCCCTCCTCCTTTTGTGCCATTCTTCCTCTTTCCCTATTTTTATCCCCCCCCCCCCATTTGTGCCATCCTTTCTCCTCTCCCTCTCCTTTTTGTGCCATTCTTCCTCTTTCCCCATTTTTATCCCCTCCCCATTTGTGCCATCCTTTCTCCTCTCCCTCCCCTTTTTGTGCCATTCTTCCTCTTTCCCTATTTTTATCCCCTCCCCATTTGTGCCATCCTTTCTCCTCTCCCTCCCCTTTTTGTGCCATTCTTCCTCTTTCCCTATTTTTATCCCCTCCCCATTTGTGCCATCCTTTCTCCTCTCCCTCTCCTTTTTGTGCCATTCTTCCTCTTTCCCCATTTTTATCCCCTCCCCATTTGTGCCATCCTTTCTCCTCTCCCTCCCCTTTTTGTGCCATTCTTCCTCTTTCCCTATTTTTATCCCCTCCCCATTTGTGCCATCCTTTCTCCTCTCCCTCTCCTTTTTGTGCCATTCTTCCTCTTTCCCTATTTTTATCCCCTCCCCATTTGTGCCATCCTTTCTCCTCTCCCTCCCCTTTTTGTGCCATTCTTCCTCTTTCCCTATTTTTATCCCCTCCCCATTTGTGCCATCCTTTCTCCTCTCCCTCTCCCTTTTTGTGCCATTCTTCCTCTTTCCCTATTTTTATCCCCTCCCCATTTGTGCCATCCTTTCTCCTCTCCCTCTCCTTTTTGTGCCATTCTTCCTCTTTCCCTATTTTTATCCCCTCCCCATTTGTGCCATCCTTTCTCCTCTCCCTCCCCTTTTTGTGCCATTCTTCCTCTTTCCCTATTTTTATCCCCTCCCCATTTGTGCCATCCTTTCTCCTCTCCCTCCCCTTTTTGTGCCATTCTTCCTCTTTCCCTATTTTTATCCCCTCCCCCATTTGTGCCATCCTTTCTCCTCTCCCTCCCCTTTTTGTGCCATTCTTCCTCTTTCCCCATTTTTATCCCCTCCCCCATTTGTGCCATCCTTTCTCCTCTCCCTCCCCTTTTTGTGCCATTCTTCCTCTTTCCCTATTTTTATCCCCTCCCCATTTGTGCCATCCTTTCTCCTCTCCCTCTCCCTTTTTGTGCCATTCTTCCTCTTTCCCTATTTTATCCCCTCCCCATTTGTGCCATCCTTTCTCCTCTCCCTCTCCTTTTTGTGCCATTCTTCCTCTTTCCCTATTTTTATCCCCCCTCCCCCATTTGTGCCATCCTTTCTCCTCTCCCTCCCCTTTTTGTGCCATTCTTCCTCTTTCCCCTATTTTTATCCCCTCCCCATTTGTGCCATCCTTTCTCCTCTCCCTCCCCTTTTGTGCCATTCTTCCTCTTTCCCTATTTTTATCCCCTCCCCATTTGTGCCATCCTTTCTCCTCTCCCTCCCCTTTTTGTGCCATTCTTCCTCTTTCCCTATTTTTATCCCCTCCCCATTTGTGCCATCCTTTCTCCTCTCCCTCTCCTTTTTGTGCCATTCTTCCTCTTTCCCCATTTTTATCCCCTCCCCATTTGTGCCATCCTTTCTCCTCTCCCTCCCCTTTTTGTGCCATTCTTCCTCTTTCCCTATTTTTATCCCCTCCCCATTTGTGCCATCCTTTCTCCTCTCCCTCTCCTTTTTGTGCCATTCTTCCTCTTTCCCCATTTTTATCCCCTCCCCATTTGTGCCATCCTTTCTCCTCTCCCTCCCCTTTTTGTGCCATTCTTCCTCTTTCCCTATTTTTATTCCCCTCCCCATTTGTGCCATCCTTTCTCCTCTCCCTCCCCTTTTTGTGCCATTCTTCCTCTTTCCCTATTTTTATCCCCTCCCCATTTGTGCCATCCTTTCTCCTCTCCCTCCCCTTTTTGTGCCATTCTTCCTCTTTCCCTATTTTTATTCCCTCCCCATTTGTGCCATCCTTTCTCCTCTCCCTCCCCTTTTTGTGCCATTCTTCCTCTTTCCCTATTTTTATCCCCTCCCCATTTGTGCCATCCTTTCTCCTCTCCCTCCCCTTTTTGTGTCATTCTTCCCCTTTCCCCATTTTTATCCCCCCCCCCCATTTGTGTAATCCTTCCGACCCGACCCTTCACTAAATTTTTGCCCCCCGCCCAATTTGCGCATTTTCTACTCGTCGCTTGTCCACCTTTTCTTCTCTTCATATTGGACCATCAATGGAGAGAATTCATACTGCACAAACAGTCCAGGAATGCCACTGGCCCCGGCCATAATGTCCCTCTCCACGCGAGTGATCGCGAATTGGTGACTGATCACCGTCTCTCCGTTCCGCGTCACCCCGTAAATGTAACGAGTGGGCACAATTTTGAGTTGGTATTGATGCATTATGCCACCTGTTTTATTTTTGAATGCCTTTGCACTTTTAATGTTTGTTTGACCTTTGTTGGTTGAGAATTGTTTGCCATCCAATGGGTGCGTTTTGCCGGGGAAAGGCCTTCCGAAGGACAAATGATTTATGGTGTGGGAAGCGTCAAAACGTGAGGGAGAGACAGAATGGAAGTCGTGAACTAAAGGGGCAAACTGAGCGGGGGAGACGAAAGGACAGCAGCGACAGACAGTGCGAGTTGGCGTGAGTGCTCGGCACGCCAGGCGCGAGGTGAAAGTTTCCACCGACCTAAAAGGAATCGGTACCCCTCACTCAAAAATGGGTTCGAATTGGTATGTCTGATGAGTGTTTTGTGGCATTTAGTCCTCTCCCTCCCAGTGATCTCTGTTGCTTACCTGCGCTTCTCTACCGAAAGTCAACTTGGTCATGATCAGCGCCCCTTTCTCTCTCTCCCTCCCTCGCCTTCCCTAGCTCCATTTTGGCATGATCAGTCCCTCACTTACTTTCTCGTTCTCTCTGCTCCTCGCCTTCCTATTCACTTATCCCCCCTCTCCCTCTCTCTTACTCTCTCCCCCTCACCTTCACTTATCCCCCCCTCTCCCTCTCTCTTACTCTCTCTCCCTCACCTTCCCAACGTCCACTTTGCCCCACACTCGGCAGCCTTCGCCCGCCTGTTCGCTCAATGACCTCAACACCGCGTCATTCTTGCACTGTTCGATGATGTCGATGTTCTGCAGCACCCATCCCCTCAAGCGATATGCCTCTCGCACCTCTTCGCAAGTGTTGCAGCAGCTTAAGCAAAAGGATGAGTGTGCACTGTCCCCCCAATTTAGTGACTGACCCGTTAATGGCGCCGTAGCAGCTGCCGCATTCCTCGTCACTGTTTGCCCTCCTTGACACATTGGCACTTTTCGTTACATTTGTATTTACAACTTAAAAGAAGCATTTTGTTACTTGACAAATGGTCACAAAATCCATTGGCCCTTTCCCCCTCAACTGACTGACTCTTCTTAACCCCCCCCCCCCCCAACTGACCCTGCTTCTCCGGCTTTGCCCCTTCGATGTCATTCCCCTGACTGTCCAGCCTCTGCTTGAACACGTCGTCCTGAATGCCGTCCTGATTCTCGCCCGATTGGCTCATAACGTCAATGGTAACCAAGGGACAAGAAAGTTTGTGGAGGGTTATGTCAAAATGAATTTCAATTCGCATTTCGGCACTTGTGGAATCCTTGGAACAGCAAAAATTGGGCCGAAGGCAAAAATAATTGAAAAAATAAACCACAAAAAGTTGTTCGATGACATCAACACTCAAATAGGACCACGTTTCGGAGATGAACAGCAGAACAATGACGACGAAGCTGATCAGAGTGACTGAAGGAACGGAACAATCAAAAAGTGCCAAAATGGGCAAAAAGTTGACGACGGCACTCACTGATTCCGCCAAACGACGTTCTCACTCGACAGTCCTCCACAGGTTTTGTGTAAAGATCAAATCTAATTATGCCAATGTTTCAACAAACTTCCACCCCTAATTACCTCCTTAACCGATGTAAAAACATTTGCAATGGAAGCGATTATTTGGAAAGGAATCCAAAAAGAAAGGCACTGCTGGGGGAGAAAAAGACGAGCAGATCGATGAACAAAATGAAGGATGGCAATTTAGAATTTGGCATGGATTTGTTGGTGGCAAAAGGGGAAAGCCAATTGGGCTGAATAAGCCAAATTATGCGCAGGAAGAGAAGCGGCGCGAAGGGCGTGCGAATGGATTGGTGGATTTGGATGGATAGTCGTTTTTTGGCAAAATGTCTTCGCTTGGATTCTTTCAATTAAATTGCCAATGGGCATACTTTTCTCCATTTTGCCAATCCCACAATTTATGTGCCGTCCTTTCGAATCGTCCAATGGCCGTTCTGCCACAGGTGCAATTACTTAGTTGGAGTTCAGCACGACTTTTGGCGCTTCTGCTGAATTCTTTGTGTGGACTATTCCATTATTTGGAAAGGGATAAAAATGCCACAATTGGCGTTGGAAGAGGAAAAGCGGACATTGACTGGGACACTCCGCTCGGCTTAAGAATGATCCAAGGTTATCTGTTGTTCCTTTCACTTTTCCATTCTCTTTAGAAAGTCTGCTAGCGATCGACCAAAATTTCAAAGCCCGCGGCTTTCATCCGACTATTTTCAACGCTATTCGAAATTTGAGTAGTCAAAGCGACTTACTGTTGAAAGAACGAATGGAACAGACGCGAAACAGAGACGCGGAATTATTTGGGAAGGTCCTTTGAAATGAGCAATGGCCCGAAATCCTTTTGCATTTGTTTTGGTCAGTTGGTGCCATTGTTTATGGTTAGAGACAGGACGGAATTTGCCAAGCACAAATTAGTGGACGAAGAGCTGAGATGGGCTGACAAGGAACAGAGCGACCGGAGAAAAGCTTGGGAAGAGGGCGGCAAAGGGACGAAGGAGCAAAAATGGATCAGAGAAAAAGCCGTCGGATTGACGTAAAGCGGGGGGGGGGGGGTGTGCAGAACGGACGGGCGAATGCCTTCATTTGCGCCTCTCCCTCCCTCAGTTGTCTGCTCTCCTCCATGCACCCAAAATGCGAAATTAGTGGGAAATGTGCCGAATATTTTGTTTCTAAAGAAAACATTGGCACTTCTCTCACGGGCCAACTGTTCTTCTTACAGCTGATCATTGAACAGGTGAAAAGGCGTTCCGTTCCATTCAGGGCTGCATGAATCTCAACAAAGAATAATTCCGTGAAACCAAAATTGACATTAAAATACCGCAAAAAACTAAAACACCACAAAAAACCTCAATGGGGCTGAAGAAATCCTCATTTCTAAAATAATCAAATTCAAATAAAATCGCTATCGGAAAAATTAAAAGGGCTCCTGGCGAATTCGACTGTGCCGCAGAGAAAATTTTGAAAAATTTAAGGATCTGCCCAAAAAACCAGTTTTAAAGTTTTTTGCTAGATTAAAGGCAATCGGGCCTCGGAGAAATGGCACATTCTTTTAGTTTGTAAAAACCAGTCTTATGGGTGTAAATTTTTTCGGATTTCTGTCAAATTCGAGAAAAGGAAACCGAAACGAAAAACACCAACGGACGAAAACGAAACCAAAAATCCGAAATTTCGTGCAGCCCTGCTGGTCGCATTCGTTCTGCTCAATGCCAAAATTACAGTTCGACTCTAAATGCTCTCCGCAAATGAATTACTCTTCTTCCTTCTCTAATTTCTCAGTCAAAAACGAAAACCGTCCGAATTCGACCACTTTTTTGACTTCGGAAAAGTGTGCTAACGTTTTTGACGAGTTAAACGCATGGACAATTCGAAAGAATAGGAAACAATTGGCAAGGGCAAATGCTGGCACACTCGCACTTTTAACTGAGCAAAGTTCAACTATATTTTACCTGTGCCATTTGAATAATTTCACTTTACATTTTAAGCATTTTTATGCGGTCACTTTGGTTTTGTCCAATTCGCCAGTCCGCAACTTCTGATCACTCTCCTTTCCTGGCAACACCCGAAATTGGGTTGTTGGACTGCACAAAAGCCGGATTTGATGAATAGTTTTGGCATACGAACAGCCATTGAATTAAACCGATTAAGGACAAAGCAATTAGAGAAGAAAAAGAACGATAAGAATAAAATAGCAGAAGAAATGAGCAGCCGAGAGGACGGTTTGAATCAGCGTTCATGTCAAAGCCTGATTTGCCAATTCATCTCAGCTTTTTGCTTACCACATTTGTCTATCGTTGCCGGATTGGCTCTTTCCTCAGTATATCTCCGATTCCTATTGGACCCAGGACCTTGGCCAGAACACAGTTTGGCTGATCAATTAGTTGAAATGGACGGAGTTTTGGCCGAAGATCAATTTCGTCAATTCCCCTATTTGGAGTGGGTGCGCGATTCACTCTTGGCCGGAGTTGAACAAAACGGTAAAGGAGCAACGGGGCTGAATGGATGTTTTCGCCAAATTCAGCTGGTCTTCAACTGCTCCGTCCACCCTCCTCCAGTTGGTCACCCGATCTGATCGCATTCGTCTTCCTCCTTTTCTTCATCCTTATCTTTTTCGTTATTTTTCTGCATTTTTTCGGAAAAGGTGAAGAGCATTACCCATCAGCACTGCGCAAGAAGATGTACCCATACGCATTGAAGAAATTATAGTACAGAGGTCACATTTGTCGTTATTTTTAGTTTAAAAAATAATGGACTATTTTCGTGCGAGTGCCCTTTCCTAGTCCGGTTACCGAAACCACGATATTTGTGCGGATTTTTTTATGCCATATGAGAATTTTTCAATGCTCCGATGAGGATTTAAAAAATTTGGAAGAATTTGGGCCCGCTAAAAAACCACCCAAAACATGTTCCAATCAATCTCATGACCTATAACCGGCATAAAAAATAATCCGAGGTGTGGAAATGTTGTTTTTTTGCGAAATTACGTCCCGAAATACAATCTCTGATTGGTATTCATATCGGCAAGTTCAAAATAATCTTAAATTTTCGCTAAAAACCAGCGCACACTCGACTACGCTTCTGCGTCACTATAACGGAAGACAGTATTTGTTTGAGCTGCCAACTGCACGTTGAATTTTATTAGCATAAAAATAAGTAACAAATTGTAAATTAAGAATAAATTAAATACTCAACAAAGCACGAAACCCCAAATCCAGCAAAATCAGCATGAAAAAGGTGGAGAAGCTTCAAACCAAGTTAGGTATATCAAAATTTTCCCCGGCTCTAATGGCACTGCCGGTCTTATTTTTTAAAAATTAACATTGAATGTCTCATTTCAAAGCTCATTAGCTAAAAAAGAACTGCCGTAAACAACAGATTTATTTTTAACTAGCGATGTCCTTCGGAAAATTCGGGGAACTCTGAATTTAATCTAAATTTATTCAATTCTGAATTAAATTAAGCCTTAAGTTTAATTAAGATATATTTTTACATATATTAGACGGTGCTATGAGGAAGCGAAAAAAGCATTGGTGTGTGTGAAGCGAAAAAAAGATAAAACTAGGAATGAATCGAGTTTGGGGCGTTTCGGCCCAAGCAACTTTTAAGTATCATAACTTTTTTCTCTCAGTATCATAACTTTTTTCTTTCTTTGTCAACCAAAAGTGACAAATTTATGATCATTCGAAAGCTCCTCAGGAGCTCTGTTAGACTCCAAAAACTAATAAAGAATAGCCGACCTACAAAAAATTTACGAACCAAAATACATAAAAAAAATTCTCTTAGCGTTTTATAAGTTCATCAATCGCTTAGTTTAGCTTATCAAAGCTTTAAAGTATGTAGAGCTTATCGAATATACTTTATTTGCTTACTAAGAAAAGAAATGATCCTTTATTTGTGCCTGAGGCCGAAACGCGAGGGCAGAAACGCTGGTGGCTCAAGTAATAATCGTCATACAAATCATTTTTTGTGTAAATTTCTTACATAGTTCTTCAGATGGTGCCATCCATTAAAAACGCCTAAAATAGCGTTATCCCCAAAACAATTCCCAAAAAGGGCTATTCTGTAGTAGTATTACCAGAATCGATGCTAATTCGCTTTTCAGTTTGTCTGCCATTGCTTGGAGTTGGATGCGATGAATATGTATTCTTTTTCACCCTCACAACCTCACAAATATCCTCTCGTTTCTCTCACTCCTACGCTCAGCAAGGTTCACTACATAGTGCAATTCTCTATGTTGAAACTGGGGGAGAGCATTCGACCGTCAGCCTCTAACACTTTATGTGCGTGCTATTTCCTTTTCTGATTTCCTCTATTGCGTTATTGCACATTTCCATTATCATTTTTTCTAACAAAACTTATTATGCGCATAGGCTAGTAATTTATAGTTATCGATTCATATTTCAATTTAGTTGAAGTAAATTTTACACAAAAAAATAATTGGAAATTGCTTCTGAAACGGGCTTGTGAAAAGTCAAGCATATTTATTGTCGTTTAACTTATTTTAAGTTAAACTCATCAAAACTTTTTCCGAATTAAGGCTAAAAACGAACTTACTATCTTTTTTGAAATTGCTATTTCCACAAAATGGACGAGGAACAACTCCTGGATTACGAGGAAGAGCAAGAAGAGACTCAGGAACAACAATCAAAAAATGATGCAGCAACCAATGGCGATGCATCCAAGAAGATCAAAGTTTGTTATCACTGTTAGACTATCAGCTTAAGAGAGCCAATAAAAATTTTAGGGAAATTATGCGAGTATTCACAGCAGCGGATTTCGAGACTTGATGCTCCGTCCGGAATTACTTCGTGCGATAATTGATTGTGGATTTGAACACCCTTCGGAAGGTTTTTTAGAGGGGTTTTAATGAATATTTGCATTTCAAAATTTCAGTGCAACATGAGTGTATTCCACAAGCGATTTTGGGAATGGACATTGTTTGTCAGGCGAAGTCAGGGATGGGAAAAACCGCAGTGTTTGTGCTTGCTACTTTGCAACAACTGACACCAACGGATGGGACGGGTAGAAAGTTCTATTTAGCTTGTTTTGTATCCATTTTTCCAGTCTCTGTACTTGTGATGTGTCACACTCGTGAACTCGCCTTTCAAATTTCAAAGGAATATGAGCGGTTCAGCAAGTATATGCCGGGAGTGAAGGTTTACATTTAATCTTCATACAATTATTAAATTGTTTTTTAAGGTTTCTGTGTTTTTCGGTGGTATGCCGATTAAGAAGGATGAGGAGGTCCTAGCCAAAAACACTCCACACATCGTCGTTGGAACGCCTGGTCGTCTTTTAGCATTGGGGCGTACAGGACATCTGAAGCTGAAGGGCGTTAAGTTCTTTGTGCTGGACGAATGTGACAAGATGATTGGAGATGCTGGTTCGGCGTCTTCACTTACTAAACCACTACCGTTTTTTTTTTTAATTTAGACATGCGTCACGACGTGCAGGAAATCTTCAAAATGACGCCTCAAGAGAAGCAAGTTATGATGTTCAGTGCGACTTTACCACGGGAACTGCGCGTCGTCTGCAAGAAGTTCATGCAGGAAGTGAGTAGTCCAGTTTCTTCCTTGCTGCGGTTAGCCTCATCGAGTCTACGGCGATCGGATAGGCCTTGTCTTTGGATTAAATTCTACTCAGCGATTGCCCAATGTCTATTGGAAAGAGCCCTGATAACTGTCGACACGGGGAGGGAGCTCAACGTCAATTTGAGTCTCTCTCGAGCCATCAGCATACAATGGTGCTGATGATAGGAGCGGAGTAATTGTTACGATGTATGTTTCTTCCAATCGTCTCACAAAATTTATTTTTTCCTTAGAAATCGTGCGATTGCTCGGCAAAAGGGGTGCCTCAAATGGCTAATCAAACTCAAAGAGAGTGAAAGAGAGACGGACGTTGTGCTTCACAACTGAGAGTGGGGAGAAAAAAGGATCAGATGATCCGACAAACTCCAAAGACGATTGGCCGTTTTAAGTACCAATAAATTCATTAGCCCGCTTTTTTAAAACTGGTCTATAAAAGGGGTTTACCCGTTTAAAAGTAAAAATTAACATATCTTCAAAACATAATTTAAGCCCATGGAAGTATACGTCGATGACGAAGCTAAACTCACACTTCATGGCCTTCAACAATATTATGTGAGACTGAAGGAAAACGAAAAGAATCGAAAATTGTTGGACTTGCTTGATGCATTGGAGTTCAACCAGGTCTAACTTAAAACTTATTTTCTTAAACTAAGAGGAGCACCTTAAGGTCGTCATTTTTCTTCGTTCGGTCAGCCGTTGTCGCGCGTTGAATCAGTTGTTGATCGAACAGAATTTTCCTTCAATCGCTATTCATCGTGCAATGGCACAGGAAGAACGTTTGGCGCGCTACCAACAATTTAAAGACTTCCAAAAGCGAATACTTGTCGCTACCAATCTGTTTGGCCGCGGAATGGACATTGAGCGTGTGAACATTGTCTTTAACTACGACATGCCGGAGGACACCGACACATACCTTCACAGAGTAAATAAAAAAGACTTATTAATCATGAAAATATTTGTTAGGTTGCTAGAGCTGGTCGTTTTGGTACCAAAGGATTGGCCATTACTTTTGTCTCTGACGAAACGGACGCCCAGACGTTGAACAGTGTGCAAGATCGTTTTGATGTGACTATTTCTGAGCTCCCAGATCAGATTGATGTCGGAAGCTATAGTGAGTGGATTTGAAGCTCATTCATTTCTATGTTTCTAAATTAAGTTGAAACACGAACTGGCAACAATGCAGCAGCCGAATGAGGAAGGGAGAATGAATTCAGTTATCAGTTTATTTGGTTTATATTGTTTTGTGCTGTCACACCTACATCATTTCCATTTTACACCGATTTTGTTTAACCAATTTCAATCGGTCGAATAAATTGGTATTCATTATACGAAAGTGTTCTAATAAACTGTTAAGAATGGAAAGACGAGTAAAAAGAAGACGTCTCTGTTTCATTTACACGTCCAATCAAAAAATAGTTAAACAATTAGTGAAGCAGTATAACAGTAGATAAAGTACGAGAATACGAGGCAGAACAGTAGATAAAGTATGAGAATACGCGTATCTTTTCAAGCCCTACAAAGTGTGTATCTGTATTTATTCTTCATTCGCTTCCTGCCATACAAAGTAATAGACATAAAACAATTATATATATAAAACACACATCGTCAAATGGACACATATAACTATATTCATACAATACAGATCATCAATAACATCAGATCATTCCATCTAAACACACAGTAATTGACTTATCGGCGGCGACTTCGATTGATAAAGCGCACAAATCTATCTGAAATCAAAGTGTTAACAACAGCCAAAAATAAGATGAATTTCACCGAAAGTATCAATGATGTTCGTAGATCTGTTGGCGGCAGCGGTCCGAGCACTTCCTTCAGTTCCGGCGGCGGTCCGAGCACTTGCTTCAGTTCCGGAGGCGGTCCGAGCACTTCCTTCAGTTCCGGAGGCGGTCCGAGCACTTCCTTCAGTTCCGGCGGCGGTCCGAGCGTTTCCATCAGTGGCTCCAGTTCCATTGGCGCGAACATTAGTGAAAGAGGCAGATATCAAAATAGCCGGAACACCTGTAAAGAGTTACACCTTTTTTTTTCTCTTAAAACCAGTTTCGACAGACCCAAAGCCGCTCCCGAATTCGTCTCTTCTTCGGTCTTCTTAGCCCCGGAAGTCGTCACAGCAGTAGTCTCCGAAGCGGCAGCGGCCGAGAGTCGTCGCACCATTGTCCTTCGTCTCCGAAGCAGCAGCGGCCCTGAGAGTCGTCGCACCATTTTCCTTCGTCTCCGAAGCGGCAGCGGCCGAGAGTCGTCGCACCATTGTCCTTCGTCTCTGTTTCATCGGAATCGTCTTCTTTCCTCGTACATGATGAACAGCATCCGTAATACAACAAAATAATAATAGGGAACAGTTTCATTGCTAGATAAAGATTATAATAAATAAAAAAAAAAAAAGAATGATGAGAATAATGGGAAGAAATATGAAGAAATCTCGCCTTTTATAGTATTATGACTTTTTTTGCGTCCTTTTTTTTTTACCAATGAATATACCTAGGTAGGGTTTTTGTGAAAAAGATGAAATAGTTTTGGAAAAGCAGAGAAAAAGGAATATTCTGGAAAAGATTTGTATCAGCTATGCGTAGAAGCTAGACGCAGTGAGCGAAAATAGTGCGGAAAAGATGCGCGTCAATGGTCTGAATAAAAAATAAAGAATGAAATGCACGCTTCGGATATGCAATTCAGAGAAAATCATGGTGAAAAGCGACCAACTATTGGCTTTTATGAGGATACTTTTAGAGAGAGCGCATTTGAGCCTAAACAAGTCTTCGGCTCACATAAATCACTTTTCCGCATATATTTCTGATTTTTTGTGGCGCAAGAAGTTTGGAGGGCCGGATATTTTTCGTTTACAAACCCCACCATGGTTTTGACGCGTTTTGTTAACAGTTTGCCGCAAAATTTTACGACAAGTTTATTTTCAAAAAATGCTAAATATAATTGCAGAAATTGTCTCCAGAAACAAGTTGGTTATTCTGCTAAAACCCGTTTGAAGTGTAAAGCCCTTGATAAAGGACCAATAAACGGTTTTGAACCACAGAGTCTTTTACTAATACATAATCAGATACCGTCTTCTTAATCAGGAAAACAGACAGTCAAATAATCCATCATCAATCAGTTTTAATGCCCTTTATGATACGCAATAAAATAATCAATCTTAAGCGATTGATTTTAAAAGGAAAACGCCAAAGATCGAATCCGTCAGTTGTGTATGACAATCGCCTTTTTCGAGTCCAACACGCCCCGCGATGCCCGGACTCTGTTCGGGTGTTGAATCCCCAGAAATGGTGCCGAATGTGGGTCTAAATGCCAAAGTAATGAATTGACCAATGAACACATTACTACGTACAAGTTATATGAGTGAGGGATAATTCCGATAGATTGACTGCTGCAGTGTCGTCCTGATTATCAAATTCGCGAATCACTCTGCCTTGCCTTACAATGCAAAATTTGTACTAAAAGGAGTAAAATATAAACTAGGTAAAACAAAGAAAGGAGCAAAAACAACCTTCTCGAATTCTTTGTCCGGCACGTCCAACATTTCGCGAATTCTATCACGAATACTGCTCACTTTCTCCCCATTGCAAATTTTGATGAAGAATGGCACTCCGAATGTCCTATTTGGCTCTCTGTCGAAATGCGCCAC
Source organism: Heterodera filipjevi (assembly GCA_039877585.1). Taxonomy (NCBI): domain Eukaryota; kingdom Metazoa; phylum Nematoda; class Chromadorea; order Rhabditida; family Heteroderidae; genus Heterodera; species Heterodera filipjevi. The sequence goes on along the minus strand of JBDPZO010000005.1, from coordinate 9,646,353 downwards.
TGGCATCAGATACTCATCACTGCTCACTTCCAGCTGATCTTTGGGAATCTCTTCAACCCGAAGCTAAATTTTTACTTTTTTATTTAAATCGAATGAAAAAGATACCATCATCGAAGACCGGCTTGGGATGTCCTTGTAAAGCATGTCATTCTTGAGGACTTGGTAAACTCTGTAGGCCCCATCGGACGAGGCTTGCACCAACCTTAAAAAACAAGAATTCATTCTTTGTTGAAAGATTAGTTTTAATTTCCACCTCAACATATTTGTCCCTTGCTTAGAAAAGTTGAACTCCTTCCTAGCCTCGTCTAAAAGTGCTTGGACAGATGCATTTTTATCCACAAAAACGCCCATCTCCTAAAAAGAAATAATTTAAAAATTTTGATGCAAAAATCACCGTTAATTGAAATTTTTCATTCATCAAGTGCAGCAATACGTGCGAGTGGCTGTCGAATTGAAGTAACGTAATGGGCAATTTGGCGTAGAAGAATTTGAACACACGCTGATAACGGGGATCGTAGCTGCTCGTGTTGAGGTTGAGCATTTGGCTAACTTGCATGTCCATCAAATTTTGGTGCTTAATGGACTAGCATTGGATTTGTATTTAGTCAACAGCCAAAATATTTTTAAGCCATATAATATTAATTTTTCTGATATCCCCATTGGACCCTAATGACCTTCTTCAATTCAATATTGCATTGTCTTTTGTTATATTTCGAAAACAAATTTAGACCAAGCAAAAAGTTGAATCCTAAGATTAATTTAACACCCCAACTCTTCAAATAATATAAATATACATTAATCCAAACGCTTGGCTTGTCGCCGTGCAATACATCTAAATAAAAAAAAAACATAATCAAAATATGTAGTCAGAAAATAAACGCACTTTTATAAAGCATGATTTTCGTGCAATCATAATCCAATTCAGAACCCAACCATGAACAAACGCGTGTCAATTTCCAATCCTGAATTAAAAAAGCTCATAAATACGAAAAAACCTTTCGTATTAGTTGCGGTTCACACAATGGTTTTTTAAATGTTTGTCTTACCAATCCAATGTGTCCACGCAATGGAGAAACTGCTTGATGCTCAGTATTGTTGCCCGACCCAAATTCATGAAGGTGTGCCTCGACCTATAAAATTCCCTTTTTATTTGTTTTAAATTCAAATCACTTCAATCCTGTTGTATAACGTTCTGAAGAAAACAGGCACATTCAATTCGTCGCTAAACTGGTCCACCAGTTCAGCAATTATAATCACTCCATCTTGCTGCATGTATTGTTGTGAATTTTTAATAGTGGCCGATTGCAGTGCAATTATTTTGTCGGGTTTAAGTTCCTTTAAAAGGAAATGTCAAATTAGTACTAATACGGAAATCCTTTTATTACCACGTAAAGGTTTAATTTGGTGTCGACGGGTTGCCCAATGACTTTATTTATAGCCGATACAATTGCGGATAAGTCACTTGACATGGTCAGAATTAAAGTGCTTTTGAATTCGGGAACATTTCGTTCGGGGTTGAAAAACTTGATGAATGCCAAAACATCATCTTAAATTTTTAAAATGGGATGAATTTAACAACGAATATTACGGTTTTTGTCATAGTTTGGAAATCCAAGTTCTTCTCCTGCTTGTCCTCTGCACAGCTCAAAATAAATCATCCTGTCGTAGCGAACAATTCCACTGTCGTACTCGTCACACGTCTCGAGAGGGTCAATGAAAAAACGAGGACGTGTATTCTCCACACGGAATCGATGCATCATTTCTCGTTGACTGTTGTCAGATTCTTGAAAATCCCAAAGACGAAAGTCTTTTTCCTTCAGCCCCTAAAATGCATAAAATTCGTAACTCAGTGCATAATGTTGCTTCCTTATTTTACCATATTAGATGCCACAAATTTATAAAGCTCCAAATAATTCATTGACTTTTGAACTTTAAGTTTTCGCGCCTGAATCTCAGTCACTCTGCCATCAAATAACTCGAATTCGTGATGTGCTTTCATGTCCTCGTCCAGAATAAGCTGATGGGAAATTATTTTAATAAAAAAGAAAAAAAGACCCTCAAATTTACTGTTATTTCACAGTAGTTATTTGCCTCCTCACGCTCTAAACGTCGCTCCATCTCTCTTTTTTTCTCACTTTCAAAGCGCAATTTTAGATGATCGGGAATGTCTTCTTCGGACACAGAACAAAGCACTTCGCCTTAAATCCGTATTAATTAATGTGTTTTGACGGTTAGATTTAATTAATAGTACCAATCGCGCTCTTCTTTATGTAGACCAACATGTACGCATTCGTAAAGTTACGACCAACTCCCTCCGGGTTTTCCCCGCCAAAGTTTGCAGTTACCGCATCGCGTGAAGTGACTCGAGAAACGACATCGTCATCAAATTTGCACCACTTAATGTAAGTTAGGGTCATATATTTTTTATGTAGTCAATCACTAACTCTCGGCGCGCCTTTGAGATTTGTGTTAATGAATGCAACATAATGGCCGCCATGAAAATCACCAGAATGGACAAGCACGGCATAAAGCAAGTAGGTATAATCATTCTTTTGGTCTTCGTCATTCGTCTCTGATTCGGCAAATTCATTCAGATCCAAAATTTCAGGAAATTCAAATCTTAATAAATCATAACGCAACTAAAAGATGAAAATACAAAATTCTACCGATCATTTATTTTCACGTTTGAATCCATCATCGGGTCATACTGAAAACGCATAAGTTGTAGGTGAAGAACGGGTGGGAAAGAAAGGAATTTCAGCCCCTTCTCGGCTGGTTGGAGACCGAAATCTTTAATGTTCATTAGTTATCGAAAAAAGGGAATAAAAGTTATGTACCGCCTGCATCATATTTATTTTCCCCATCAAGAATTTCCAGTTGGATATAGTCACGGAAGGATTCGAGAACTAAATTAGAAACAAAGGTAAGGACTTAAAGAAAATATAACGCATAACACGAACCATTTGATTTCCCCTTGACATTTAATTGAAGGTCGTAAAAACATTCTTCTCGGGATGACTCAAAATCAACATTTTTGCATTTGATATACGATTTCATGCAGCCTTTGAAGAGCGAAGGAATTGTATCATTGACCTTAGACATTGTAAATTTTTGTACTGAATTTTTATTACTGCGTAAAAAGATGGCTCTAGTCCAGTTTACGTCCAATGGATTTTTATGTGTCCAACCAACTGACTAAAAAATCCATTGGACGCATAAACTGGTCTATAGCCAAAAAAGATCTTTTAGCAAAAATACCTTTGTGTTGCGCATTTTCGATTCTAAATTGTCTAAAAGCACTCTGCAGAATTCCTGAACGTCATGCTGGAGGAACGAGTCGATGGAGTCCCAGCCAAATGCTTGAATAAGTTAAATGGTCTCAGCAAAAATTTTTAAAGATACATTTTGTTAGCTTCTTCGTGCCAACTGGTGAATCAGAAAATTGAAGTTCAAAAAAAACGCGTTGCATGGCTAAGGCGACCGAACTCTCCGGGTTGTCCTCCTCGGTTGGCATTTGGTAAACCACCTAGTCGTGAACAGGAATATTTAATTAAATAGACGGGTTTTCTAGGGTGATTACCCTTCTGAGTTTGTTGGTAAAGAACAAAGTCTGCAATATTGAATTCATATAGCATGTCGCACCCTGATTCTTCAGTCCGATGTATCCGGTGTCCTTTTTGCTGTCCCAACTGGGAAGGGATGTTGAGTTGGCTTGCCAACTCCCAACTTTACTTGACTCCATGTGGCGCGTCTGCCGTCACTTCTACAGCTAATATCACCGTGTCATTCTCTTCGTCATACCAGCCACTTTCAGGTTCCATCAGATTCTAAAAATTGCTTCTAAGCTAATCTCTACTCGTAAATATTTTCCAACCTCAAATGTCATGAATTGCGCAAATCCCCAATCATTTTCCTTTGAGTGAAAAACATGGCTAATCTTTCGAACGTGGTCCTCTTTCCCCTCTTTTTGCGAGAGAATCTTCAATGTGGCAGAACCAGCACAACTCCAATTAGAATCTTAGTTATGTATATCATTAACCATCACAGTTTCTTTATAATTACTATAAAATCATAAAATATTAAATTTTAACCATTGTTATCTGCATTGCATTGGAGGAAGTAGCCCAAGCACTTCTGTGCAAAGCTAGCCTGCGTCCTTCGGCCCAACTCTCTCGGAATTGCAAGTATTTTCCAAGGAAGGCCCCGTATGTAGACTGCCTCACTGAGTCGACGACTGTTTCCGTCCTCCCGCGCAAATTCCGACAATTTCTCAATTTTCAACATGACTTTACCTTCGGGTTTGTATGGATCTAAATACGCTTTTGCCTGCTTATTTGAACAAAAAAATCATACCATCGTCTTCGCTGCTCTGTTCTGGGACAACCTCTACTTGCGAATGACAATTATTTTGAGGCAAAGCTGGCGGGTCCTCCGGTACATCAACTTCCATTTTTATAGCCAGATTGAAAAAACACCAATAAATTTAAGGAAAGACAATAAAGCCTAAAAATGATAAAGAAAATAATTGTGTTTCTCATTAAAATATGAATCCAATTAAAGCATCATCCATTTTTTGGATGATAACTCTTTTTTCGACTAAAGAATGCACAGAGTTATCATAATTTTAGTGATATATGTATAGGATTGTAATTTATTAAGTTAAAAATGTTTAAAATATTTTTGAAGGGACATCAATTGTAATGCCTTATATCCAATTAGAAACAGGGCAACAAATGTCCGAGCCAAAGATGTACTCTTACTTAGGGAACCGCCCGGTTCGGCGCGGACAGTTCGCCGCGATGGTTCGCCGAGTCTTTTTCGCCGGTTTTTTCGGCGCTTTTTCGACGCGAGACTTTTCGGCGCGGGCAGTTCTCCAGAACGTCGACCAGCATAAAATGACTTTTCGCCGCCGTATTCAAATTTTTTTCTCTTAATTTTAAGCATTTAACTTGTTAATTAAGGGAGTCCAAGGCACAGAAACATGAACCTTAGTATTGAAACGTAATTATTTGGGCAACCGTTTTGAGGCAAATACCTTTTTTTTTCTGCGCACTTGCTCCTTTACTTTTGCACCTGACTGTATATAAAAAGAAATACCGAGTTTTTTGTTAAGGTAAAACAACATTATAATCAAAAAATACGATGTCTTCATCTCTATACAATTTCAAGAAGATAACAGTTGTTCCGACGGCATCAGTTTGTTTATTTCAATATCCAAAATTACACCCAATCTATTAATACTTTTTAATAATGGATTACATTTTAGAATCTTAAAGATGTCGTCCTTTCAAAAACGCAGCGTAAAACGCCAACCGTCGTTCGGAAGAGTTGGCAAATTAGTCGAATTCGGGCATTTTATGCACGAAAAATAAAGTTTCTTCAACAAACGCTTCATGACAAACTCAGTTCTATACTTATGGAATTTCCTAAATTGGAGGACGTACACCCATTTTACTCGGATTTGATGAATATTCTCTACGATCGCGACCACTATAAAATTGCAATGGGACAAATGAACACAGCACGCCATTTGGTCGATGGAATAGCTCGGGAATATGTCCGACTGATGAAATACGCCGACTCTTTGTATCGATGCAAAATGCTCAAACGTGCCGCATTGGGTCGCATGGTAAAATTATTGCGACGACAGAAGTCCAGTTTTGAGTATCTTGAACAAGTTCGTCAACATCTCAGTCGTCTGCCAAGCATTGACCCGAATACGAGGTAACTGACCAATAAAGCAACTGGGCAATTTTTTGTTTCTCATACGGGTTGCTTAAGAGAGTTAGTAAAATAAAAAAACTTTTGTGCTTCCTATTAAAACCCCTCAAAAGATATCAACTAGATAAATCAAATTTTGTCTAAATTTTTCTCGGCGTTTGTGTCTACTGTAAGTTAGATTCTAATTTTTAGAAAATTTAAAGTCTGTTGAAATCTCATTGAAGCATTGATTACTTTATTTCTTCATAATAAACGACTCAATTGACTTGCAAGCAATTTGTACTCTTTAGAACTCTTATTCTGTGTGGGTTTCCGAACGTCGGCAAGTCTTCGTTTATCAACAAGGTCACCCGTGCCGATGTTGAAGTGCAGCCGTATGCCTTTACGACAAAATCTCTCTACGTCGGCCATTTGGACTACCGTTACCTTCGTTGGCAAGTACGTTTCAATTCTTAACTTCTAAAAATAATTTGTTGTTTGCGTTTTTAGGTAATTGACACACCCGGCATTTTGGACCATCCGTTGGAGCAAAGAAACACAATTGAAATGCAGGCCATCACGGCATTGGCCCATTTGAAGGCGTCCATTTTGTATATGATGGACATCAGCGAACAGTGCGGCCGAACACTTGAAGAGCAAATCCATCTTTTCGAGAGCATTCAGCCCTTATTCAACAACAAACCAGTCTTTATTGGACTCAACAAAATTGATTTAATCACCCGCAAAGATTTGGAAGCTGAGAAAGAAGCCTTTTTACGCGAAAAATTGGAAACTGCCGGTGTCCCTGTGGTCGAATTAAGCACATTGACTCAACAAGGCATCACTGAACTGAGAGATAAGGTGGACGAACCAGCTTCATATAATATTGCCTTTTTTATTTTGGTCACTACATCCACCCTCGACCAAAATGACCTCTGCTTATCGTTTTCTTATTCCAAAAAACAGATTCTAAAAAGTCCCAGAAAATTGGAGGTTTAAAATAACGATGGGGGTCAACTCGGCGCCATGGGTGGAAACGAAAATTCATGCTTTATAAAAATTAGTAGGAAAAACTGAAAAAGCTTTCTTAAGAAGAATCCGGGTCAGGGGCATACCTGTGCAAGGGGGGGGGGGGTCACGCCGCCGAACGCAGGGGGTCAGAGAGGGTCGAACGCAAGATATCGGGGGGGGGGGGGGTGGGGTGGAAGCAGGGGAAAGGAAGGGGGCGAGGGTCTTTGCCGGCGAAGGGGAAAAGAAGGAAAAATTTTAAAATTGAACAAATTTTCTTATCAAAATTCATTAAAATTTTCCCTCGGCGGCGCCTATCGGCACCGCTGCCCCCCAAAAACTCCTATTTTTTCTTTAAAAAATTAGCCCAAAATCTATAAACCTGATCATTTTTTGGACAAAATCTTTTAACAAACCGCATTAAAACTTACAAAATTTTCCCGGCGGCGTCTATCGACGCCGCCGGACCCCCTCAATCCCAAAGTTTTTTTGAAAAAACGCGCCGCAAAACAAGAGGTTTTTAAAAGCAAAAAAAAAGGTCGCCGACACACATGGCCGGACCCCTTCGCAAAATTGAAAAAACGGTCGATCGCAAGGAAATGGGACGCTGACCCCCCCCCCCCCTCTAGGGGGGGCCATCACCGAACGCAAGACCTCTTCCCTGACCCCCCCCCTTGCACAAGTATGGTCAGGGGTGCTTGAAATTTCGTTTTCAGTTTTTTTGGTGTTCTATTTCATTTCCCAAAAAATTTCAATTTCTCTTCAGAACAGCTTTTTTAAAATTGTTTTTTCGGGCAGTACTAATTCGGGTCTTACTAAAAACTCCCCAAAATAGTTGCTAAAACCCCCAAAACCTACTAAAAAAATTACAAAAGTAGTTAAAAAATTGCTAGTGATCATTCGAAAATGTTTGAAGAAATTGAACTTTCATGCTTTTCACATCAAGAACTACCCGCAAAAAAGGGAGGATAAAACCCAAAAAGTCCAGCCATAATTATTAACTCTTATTGAAGCTAAAAAAAAATTTTTTGTTTTGAATATTTGGGCTTGGCGCCGAGTTGACCCGGTTCGTAAAATAATAGGAAATTTTATATTTTTGTGGGAATGGGTGGGGGGGGGGAGGAGGAGGAAGAAACCGCGCGATAGGTGGGAAACGAGCTGCTCTTGCTATTTTCCTGTTTAAGGCGTGTGATGCTTTATTGGCTCAGCGTGTCGAGAAAAAACTGCAAGTGAAAGGCATTGGCCAGGGAGGCTCAGTGATCAGTCGCCTTTTTGTCGCTTATCCTACTCCACGAGACGACAAAGTCCGAGCGCCACACATTCCCGAAGCGGTGTTGAAAAAACGTACGGAAATGGAAATTGACGAAAGTGAAAAACCGCGACGCAAATTGGAAAGGGAATTGGAGTTGGAGCAGGGAAGAGAGTACAAATTGGACTTGCAGAAGCATTACCTGCTTAAAAAAGAGGACGAGAAATACGACATCATCCCGGAGATTTGGGAAGGGCACAACATCGGTTTGTAAACTCACTTTTCAAAATGAACTCATTTAATGTTTTAGCTGACTTCATTGACCCTCAAATTGTCGAGGTAATGCAATGCGTTAAAACCAAACTATTTTCACTCAAAATTCAGAAATTGTTGAAACTGAGAGACGAGGAGAAAAAGCGGGAAGAGGCTGGCTTTTATGACAGGGACATGGACGAAGATGACGAGGAGACGAGGCGTTTGTTGCGAGAAGCTGAGAAAATAACACAAAAAGAACAGTTGCGAAGAATGGAATTCCGAGAAAAGAAGAGCACAAAACAGCCAAAAATGCCGAGAAAAATCGGAAGAAAGAGAGAACGGAGCATGGCAAAGTTGGAAGAAGAATTAGGGGACTTGGGAGTGGACATCGCCAGCAAGAAAATGCGCCATCTGAGCGAGGAGCAGCAAAAGGAACAGAGAGGCAAAAAAATGCGCGTGGGTCGGTCGCCGTCAGTCAAAGCACCGCCCAAAACACCACGCGATGTGCAGGGCATTCCCGACAAAAGGGTAAGACGACAGAGAGTGGCGGGATAAATGAAGTTTTAAACAATTCGTTTCAACAGGTTCGGGTCAAAGCGAAGCAGATAGGACGGTTTGGACAGCGGAAGTTGGCACGCGAGGCGCGTAAAGGGGAGGCCGATCGCCACGTGTTCGACTTGAAGCCCAAGCATTTGTTCTGTGGAAAGCGTTCCAGTGGGAAAACGGACAGACGCTGAAGCAAAAACAATCGGGCGTATTTGAGTTTCATTTTATCGAAATGTCATTGGTTTTTGTGTTGCTGGATGTTTCTATATTGTTATGTTAAAAAAAATGTTATTTATTTATTAACAATTTTTCGTATTAGTTCTTTTCTTGTACTTTTTATCCTGAAAAAACATCACATAAATAAAAATCTGTATTTAAGAGGACAGATGGGGCTCAATAAAGAAGTAAATATTTTGGAGAAAAAGAAGAAGAAGCCTGCAATTCGTAAGGAAGATGAATCAGAGAAAGAAAGAAACAATACGAGGAAGAAGAAGAGACCATGGAGACAAAGCGTAAGAAACAGAGCGAAACAGAAGCGCAAATTGGAGGAGGAAGAAAAGGAGAATTGTGAGCAAACGGAGAAGGCAAGAGGAAAAGGACGAGAGGGAAAGAAGCGCAAATTTAAAGAGGAGGAAGTTAAGCAGACGGAGAAAGAAAGAGGAAAAGAACGAGAAGGAAAGGAGCGCAAGCCGAATGAGGAGGAAAAGGACAAGTGTAAGCAAATGGAGAAAGGAGAAAAGGCCGGTAAGTTAAATGAAATCTCGGACTTTTTTGAATTCAATTTTAAAATCAAATAGGAATTTCTGTCGAGGATGAACTGCAAATAACAAAAAAGCGGAAGAACAAATTGAGCAAAACGAAAAGAACGAAACGGAGCAAGGCACTCAGCGAAGCGGGCGAAAGCGGCAACACTGAAGGGGACGAACAGTCACCGTTGCTCACTTCCGTGGATGCTTCTCGATTTCGTTTTCTCAACGAACGGATATGTAGCCAAACTTCGGCCTCCTCCGCAAAACTTTTTGAGGACGATCCTGACTCGTTCAGACTGTACCATCGTGGGTACAGACATCAGGTCTTACACTGGAAACTCCTCGGAACATTTCATGACATTTTTTCGACTACATTTGTTTCCTACATGCTCTGTTTGCTTCTTTCCATTTTTAGGTTTCCAAATGGCCGGTGAATCCTCTCGAGAAAATCATCTTAGATCTCGGCTCTCTTCCGCCCGGAAGTGTTGTCGCTGATTTAGGCTGTGGTGAGGCAGAAATTGCTAAGCGTTTGGGCCAACGATTGCGAGTCCATTCTTTTGACCTGGTGGCATCAAATGAACGCGTTATGGTAACGGACATGGCCAAGTTGCCGTTGACGTCGGAGTCTGTGGATGTTTGTGTGTATTGTCTGTCACTGATGGGCACCAATTTGGCCCAATTCTTTCGAGAAGCCCACCGCGTGCTCAAAATGCAGTGAGAAAGTACATGGAAGTGCATTATTAAAAGAGATCAGTTTAAGTGGGAAGATTAAAATTGCTGAGATAACGAAGGCCCGACCTCAGGCGAGAGCAACCCGGAGCGAGCGAGCGGCGCCCCACCTACTGGCCGCCGTAGTCGAGTGTGCGGTGTCTTGGCCAAAAATTAATAATGAATTTATTCTATTTTTGCCATTTCAGTACCAGGTTTTTTTGGACTGTAACTTTTGTTAGAGACGATGCCAGGTAGGTAATAAAAACAACATCATTCGACTTCACTCAACGAGAGGAATCGAATGGTATACATAACTCTATAATGAAAAATGCTATTTGTTACCTAAAATCAGCAAATTCAGTACCATGGTTTTTTGTCTGTAACTTTTGTTAGAAGCGTCGCCGGGTAAAAATAATGATACCATTCGACTTCACTCATCGAGAGGAATCGAATGATATATAATATGATATAAAAATCAAAGTTGTCAGTTTCCTTAAGTTTTTCCTTCTTTTCATCAAACGATTAATTTAATTCTCAGAAACTCATCGGTGACGGTTTTTTTGTGCTGATGACATTGGAGAAAGTTGCCGAAAAAATAACAAATAAACGACCGAAAAACCTTCGACTGAGGCCATTTCTTTACAAAAAGAGATGAACAACATTCTTAGTAGAGAACAGATCGGTCGGTTTTCCGATTTTTTGCTTCGGTTTTTTGACCGAAGAAAAAACCGGCCGAACCATCTGTCCGGTCTCTAATTGTTAGAAGTAAAATTACCATTTTATGCATTTTTGTCATAATTAATCGAATTAGAAAAAAACATTTGAAAACAAATCAGAGGGCGTCCATTCTTTGAATGGTAATTCCTTCGTCCATCGATGGGAATCTGTTCATAAATTTAAACATCCGTCCCTTTCTATGCGTGGATCACTTCGTCCACCATTCGGTCTTTGCTTTCCATTGGCAAATCGTCTACTAATTGCACCTTAAGTTTTTTGATGTAAATTTACCAACTAATTTTGCAAATTGTCCCATTAGTTATAAAACGCACTTTGAGTGCCAATCCAATCGTTTTGGGAATTTTCCCGTATTTTTGAGCGTATTCGTTCAGGAAACGGTCATAAAATCCGCGCCCATGGCCAAGTCTTTTTCCACATGCGGTGAATGCCACACCGGGCATGACAACCAAATCGAGAGGGTCTTCAATTTTTTGGGAGCGGGATTACTGAACGAATGGAATTTTGCTTCACTTTTGGCGGATGTTTCTTCAAAAGAGGAGGGACTAAGTTGGGCTGAGTGTTGACGAATTCTGTGATCATTTGAATTTGCATTTATCAAAATGGCGAGATTGTTCAGTCACCCCCAAAGAGTGCATTCCAACGAATCGAATTCCTTTTCCGATTCCAATCGAAGCATTTCCATTCGTTCGGCTCCTTTTTTGAATCTAAAAACCAATGTTTTCGATTGATGATGTGCCCTAATCATTTGTTGTTGGTAGACGATGACCTGGGAATAAATACTTCTTTGCCCTCTTTGAGCGCTTTTCGCACAATTCTTAATAACAAAATGTCGGTGTTATTCCAATTGCAAAATGCTTTTATTGAGATTAAGCTTACTCGTCAGTGCAAATTTCCAGCTCATTGCTTATGTAAATGGACAGACGCGTCGCACTTCGGAACCATTCATTGGCTAACAACTGAAGGGAGGAGGGGGGGACGACAAAATTGGGGACGGTGGAAATTGGGTAATAACAATTGGTCAATTACTGTCTTTTTGTACTGTTTATCGGGAAATGAACTTTTTTCTCGTCATTTTCATCGATTTCCAAGCGAAAGGTCAATGGCAATTTGTGTACATTCAGTCTACTCGCCTTTGTCGTCGTATCGTCCGTATCCGTCCCCTTTTACCTTTTTCACTATCGTCGCACTTTCTCTCTCGCGAATAATCGCCCCGTTTTCCCCCGTCATTTGCTGCATTATCATTTCCCCAACTTTTTTTCGAAGCATCTTTTTTGCCAATTGCGGTGTTGTTGGGTTTGACATTCCAACCACCGATTTTGCCAATTATTCTAAGGGGAAAAAGTTTGGCATTGTTTCCTATTTTGTGGCAAAAAAGGATGAACAGAATTTTTGGGATTGGAAGGAAACAATTGAAAGGATTGAGCAAATGAATATAATAGAGTAATGACGAAGAAGTAAAGAGGGGGGGAGGCCGAAAAAGGCAAAAAGAGAAATGTTTAAGGGGCACAGAATTTGCTCGGTGTTTATGACCGATGAAATAATAATTGCCTATTTATGTACCATCGTATTTTTGTTTTGTTGGTGAAGGCAATCAGTCAATTAGTCGAAATCAATTAACTGATTATTCAATGTTATTGCTTAAACAAATAATCTTTTATTTAGGTTGTACCATTTCTTTACTTTTTATTCTGTAAATGCATTAAACCAATTCTCCATTTGTCATTATCCGAATGATCATTCGTCTCTCTTTTCCGATCACCGCTTTCTCTTCCCCTTTTCAATCAGATTCGCTTTCCCTTCTTCCTTTACCACCACAACAAATCTTCGTTGTCCTCCCCAATTGGCAAAAAGGGGCGTTTCGATGCCATTTGAATGGGGTGCCTTTCTCTTCCAAAAATGTCCTTCCTTTTTCGTCTTCGCTGCTCTTTGGCCATTTGGAAAAGTGCGGAGCAAAGTTCCCCCAAATTATGTTGTGAACGTTTCAACTGTTTGAGTAAATCCCTTTGAAATCTTTTGAAATTTCCCGGAGCCACCGATTTCTGTTGACGGCACATTCTGAGCAGGCCGAGGAGCTGTTCGCCCTCTCGTGCCGCCATCTGTCCTCCGTTGTTCATTGCGTTGACTGCGTATTCCCCTCGGAGGGTTCCGATCAGTCCGCCGTCAATTCCGCCATTATTTTGATCTGAAGCGTCCAGAATTGGTTGAAGTGACTACAGAAAACCCACTGAACGACAGCCAAGTGCCACCACGGGCTAAAGGGACGAGCAGAAGCAGTAAAAAGGAGGGAAAAAGCAAAAGAATGGACAAATTGGCATTGGGAGAGGGTGGACAGAGTGAAGTCGGACGTCGAACGGAACTCATTTGGACAAGGGACGGAGAAGGGATGAGGAGGACGAACTGTGGACGCACGGGACGGACTTATGCAGGGCGGAAAATAGAAAGAATTCCTTGGCAATCCCTGGGAAAGCAAGCAAATCCAACCTTTATTAATGATAATGACTTATTCTGTCACTTGCCTAGAAGCATAAAACAATTAACGAAAAGAAACAAAGGAAGTCAAAATGCAAATTGGGCACAATGGAGGGTTTTCATCCACCACCAAACCCACAAGAAAACATAGAACTCCAAGCCAATGACGGATTTTCGTTGAACCTCTCGTAAGCATAACAAATGAACATGGCAAAAAATGGCTTTTAGGCCATTTAGTGATTCTGCCAATTGTCGTCAAGAAAAGGTAAATGTATATACAATAACTGTGCTGGCGGCATTTTCCTTCTCAAATGAGTTGGGCTGGTTAAAAATATTCAGAGCGAATGGCCGTTGGGGGGGTGGGGGGGGGGACGGAACCAACCGACCATTCCCTTCTCTCCCATCCCTTCCCCACTCGTGGATTTTCCAGCAGAACGGAATTTATTCTCCTATGAATAAAAAATAAATGTTGTCAGAATGATGCTTTAGGTGGCTTAAAAGCCAAATAATTAATTAAACGCTCAAAAGCCAAAAACAATTAAAATGATGGAACGACCATTTACACAGACACATAATTAAATTTGTTGGTTGACCGATGAATTGGCCGAAAGAGGGACCAAAAAGGGCATTCTCCGAGGGACCCATCCATCAGTCCTTTTGAGAGGGTCCCCTTTGAATACCATCGCCATACAGCAACCGCAAAAGAATTGTGTTTGATTTTTGGCATTGTTTGCTCACTTTTACCCAAAAGGATGGGCCATCCCTCTCATTTTAACCAAGGCTTAATTGCAAAATGACGCACAATTTAAATTATACAGAAAATGAGACAGAGGAATTGGTAAAAGCAAATGCAAAAAATGAGCATACAATGGAATAACTCGGGGGCATATAAAGGAGGGTGGGAAGGAGGGAATATTTCTTAAAATGCAAAACTTCAAAAGTAGCCTATTCTTATAACTTTCCCAACGACTTGTTCCCTCCCCGTTTAACCTTGGGGTACCGCCCAGTAAAACTTAAGATGAGTTCAACTAAGTTTCTTGGTAAATTACAAGGATCAACCGACCTCGATTTTAAAATAAGAATTTCGATTGAAAAACTCTATTAGGCATTTAAGTTTTAGGAATTTTATTTATATAGCAAATACATTCGCAACTAATAACAACATACAAAACGAATTTGGGAGGAGCAAAATGAACTATTTTGACGTAGTGAAATCATTGGCCAAATAAATGGAATCAAACGGAATATGAACGAACAACGGAAGAGGCGAATTGGAGGAATTGGTCGATGGTGAGAAGACAAACGCGACGAAAAGGTCTAAAGGAAATTGGTAAAAAAAAAAAAAGGGAAGATGAAAAAAACCAAGAAAACATTTAAATTTTTGGGTTGGGAATCCGAAAATTAATAAATGCCAAATCCCACCGAAATGTTCGACCGTCACGGCGCATTGAATGGAATTTCGACGACTTTTCAATTTCGGACTCGACGGAGTATTGGAAGAAAGGGAAGTCGGAAAAGTGCTGAAACGGGGGAATCATTCGTCGCATGTTACGCCAATGCATTGCCCAATAATTCCTAGTGCCTAAGCCAATTCCATCCCATTTAAAACGTCTTCCACCAACCACAATTCCCTTTTCAATCGACAACCAACCTCAAAGAGGAGTTGTTCCTCCAAATTGTCAAAAATTATGTCCGATTCGTCCGTCCGCTCAAGTGCCATTCGCTTCCGCGCCGCTTTTCCCAATTTTATTTTTTTCCCAACTTTCAGACTAAAAAGAAAAGACCAAATTAAAAATGCTAATTAAAGATGAGAAACGAAAAAACACCTCGAAGACGTGGCACTCTGTTCGATGCAAATTCGCACTTTCAAAATCACCAAAATGTGCTCGAAACATTGCGCGTCCGAAAGAGAATTGTAATCCTCGCTAAATATTTCAATAAATTTCTATGGTAAAATTTTGCCAAATTTGTTTGGGCGAATTCGAAAATTCAGCAGATTTGAGCCAAAAGTCAAAAATTAGTTCAGTTCTTCCCATTTTAGGCTCTTAAAATGAAAATCGAACTTACGCAAGGGAACGAAAAGCGGGGCCCGCAATTTGAGCAGGAAAATTGAGCATCCGTTCATTTACGAGAAATCCGACTTTTGACGACCTTTGCCCAACGCCCAAAACACTTTCGAATTTTTTGAAAATTTCGTTGGGCGAATGTTTTTTTGAACGTTGAAGAATCAATGTGGCAATTTCCGATTGGAATTTCTAAAATAAGCATTTAAAATTTTTTCCCTTTCAATTCATTTGAATTGGCGAATTATGCATGACCCGATCGACTTCTTTTAAATCTGTCGCCCCCTCCCAATTTGCATTTGCCTTTGTGTCTCCCAATGGCACAATGGAAAGAACGCCGTAAACAATTGCCTCGCTCTCTTCGTCCTCACTTTCCTCCGTCGGTCTGAACACACAGCCCATGGGCGACTGATCAATTAACACTTTGGCCATTTCCTGCTTATCAATGTCCGCTTGGAGAAATGTCTAAAAATTTAATAAATTTGTCGAATTAAATGTTTGAGTTTTCACCTGAGTGAGAAGTCTTTCGATGTGTTCCTCGTCTTCTTCCGCGGGGGGCAATGCCTCAAAGTCGAAGTCCAATTTGGCCATCTCTTTGCTCTGCCCATCCTCTTCTTCTGACACCAATTCGTCTTCGTTACTTTCGCACTTTTCTTCTTCACTTTCTTCCTCTCCGTCCTTTTCATTGTCAACAATTTTTTTCCCATTTATAGTGATTTTTTCTTTTTCTTCGCTTTCAACTGAATCTTTTTTAAATTTCTTTAACGATCCTTTTGTTTTTGTATCCATTTTTATTGGCTGAAACAAGAAAATTATAGCAAAAAAAAAAAAATATTTAAGCATTTATATAATGACATGTGCCGATAAACAATGTTCTGATTTTTGGCCCAAAACCTTATTTTTTGGACTGGATGTTCTGTTTTTGAAAATTTTATACGAACCGAATTTGTCCGTTTCTCGCTACTTTAAAAAAACCATTTAAAAAAAATAAAAACCCAACCCGTTTTGTCTCGGCTTAAGACACTATGCCAATTTAAATAAAGCTCTTCAAAGCGCCTCCCCACGAAATGTCGATTCCACGAAATGTCGACTAAGCCAGAAATCCACGAAATGTCGACTAAGCTAAAAATCCACGAAATGTCGACTCAGTCAAAATTCCACGAAATGTCGACTCGACTTTTTGTCGACTCACCCAAAACTTATGTTCAAAAAGTCATTCCCATTTTTTTCAAACTCAATTAGACATCTATTTCGAACATCGAAACTTGCGGGGATTAAATTAATCGAAAGTATTCGGTTTTTGGCCGAGTCGACATTTTATGGAGTCGACATTTCGTGGAGTCGACATTTCGTGGATTTTTGGCTGAGTCGACATTTCGTGGATTTTTGGCTTAGTCGACATTTCGTGGAATCGACATTTCGTGGGTGCGCCCTTCAAAGCCGCCGCCTCCCCTTTGTCGATTCCATTTTTTGTCAACTCAGAAAAAAATATTATTCCAATTTTTTTCTGGCCGCAGAGCTCAGTTAGACATCAATTTCGAACATCGAGTGGCGATTAAACTATTCGAAAATATTTTATTTTTTGGCTGAGTCGACAAAAAATGGACGCAATCAAAAAGATAATAAAAAGTGCCAAAAGAAAAACAAAGTAGTTAATGTTTTCTGCCACTTTTTGGCTGGGCGGACGAATCGTCATGGCGCCTATACAGGTGCAGCGACATTTGCGCCCCAATGCCCAGAGGAAATCTCAGAACCAACTAAACTTAGATTTTTTAGTATCTTTCAATATCTCGATGTACTCTATTCTCTATTGGCATACCAAAAATCAAAAAAAAAATTGATTTTTTTTTTGAAAAAGTTACGATAAAAAGATTACAAAAATCTCGATTTTGCAGATTTTCGTGTTTTTCAGGTCATAATTTTTTGTAACTTTACTAATTTTTTTTTATTTTTGGTATACTAATTGAACACATTAAGGGCATTCTAATGAACTAAAAATATAAGTTTAGTTGGTTCTGAGATTTCCTCTGGGCATTGGGGCGCAAATGTCGGGCGCAAATGTCGGTTAACCCCTATACATTGGCACTGCTTATATTTGGCCCAAAAGATGTTTTTCCAATTATTTGAAAAATGCAACTGACAATTTATTTCCTTTTTTCGTCCCAAAATGACCACTGAATATTTTCTAATTCTGGCTTCTAAATTGTTTATTCCATTCTGTTAAATTTCAAATCCCTTTTTGTAAAAGGAATCGCCCATTCATTTTATAAAGGACGGCCAATTGGACAATTTGACCGTTTATCTTCCAATTTGTTTTAAACATTTATTTGGGCCCAATTGGTGGAGAAAGGGCAATACAAAGGATATCCAATTTCTGTCAAAATTCCAAGCATCCATCAACAAATTGCAGCTTCAATCAAAGTTTTGTCTCTCTTTTTGTAATGAAATCAAACGCATTTCTTCTCCATTACTCCATTAATGAATGAAAAATTGAATCATTTGCGTGATAGGCTCGAGAAAATTTGCAAATTTTCAGCCAAATTTCCAAAGAATCATTACATCGGATTTAAGAGGAAATCAAAAAAACATGTGGGCATTATTCATTCATTCACTTTTCTGTCTTCCACAGCTGCATCCAAAGGCAACGGACGGAAGGCGAAGGGGGGGGGGGGGAGAATTGGGAATTTGTCGAAAAGGAGAGGGAAAGGGGTGTGATTCGCCCTTCTCGCCCCGTCACCTTGGCAAATTGTAATTAGAAAAAGATAGGTAAACAGTGAAACCATTTACTGAAATAATAAAGTTATTTGAAACTCTTTACACTACGTTCATTCCATTGCTGACTTTGACATGAGTAGAGACGGTCCGTCTCGAAAGGACATATTATTAGCCATTTCCCGCCAAAAACAAACATATGCAGGCAATGAGCGGAAAATTGGATAATGGAAATGGTATGGGAGAAGGGGAAGTATAGAGAGAAGGGAGAGGAAGCGGGGATGGGAGAGGGGGAGACACATAGGGAGGGAGAGGAGAGGGGAATAGGGAGGGGATGGATGGAAGGGCACATAGGGAGCGAGAGGAGAGGTGAATAGGGAGGGGATGGATGGAAGGGCATAGGGAGCGAGAGGAGAGGTGAATAGGGAGGGGATGGATGGAAGAGGGGGAGAAGGGGAATAGGGAGGGGATGGATGGAAGAGGGGGAGACACATAGGGAGGGAGAGCAGAGGGGAATAGGGAGGGGATGGATGGAAGAGGGGGAGACACATAGGGAGGGAGAGCAGAGGGGAATAGGGAGGGGATAGATGGAAGCGGGGGAGATACATAGGGAGGGAGAGGAGAGGTGAATAGGGAGGGGATGGATGGAAGGGTATTGGCTAAAAAGCGCGTGAATATTCATCCGATTCGACACCTTTCCCCATAATTTTTACAAAAAATCCAATGCCAAATTACGGGGAGGTGCGGGGAAATTACATGCAGCCGATTTTGACGACCATCCGCCGCTGATCCCAATAATCGCTCCTCCGTCCTCCCCCATTTATCCAACTAAACCCGTGCCCATTATCTGAATCAATTTTGAAGCACTTCCATTCAACAATTAGTCCTTTTTATGTGACTTTTCATTCCCTTCACTTCTCATGAACTCCTAATCAAAAACATATTTTCCCATGCTTTTAATTGGGCCAATGCACGATGAGGACAAAATAACCAATATTTGAACAGCAGCAGGAGAAGGAAGAAAGAGAGGGGAGGACATAGATGGCCAAAGGAAAATAGTGATCAAATGGGAAGGGGGAGGAAAGGAAAACTGTGATGGGTGAAATAGAATTTCAAGGCTTGCCAAACGCATACTTAAATAACAATCTCTCCTTTCCTTTGCCTTTTTCCTCTTCTTTTCTTCCCATTTCTTTTATCCTCCCCGCCCTGCCTTCCTCTTCCTCTCTCATTCTCTCCCTTTCTCTTCTTTCCTCGCTCTCTCCGCCCCTCCCCTAATTCTGTCCACCCCCGTCCCGCCCCATTCCTCATTCACAACATCCCTTCGACAGGCGATGACCATCACCGATGAGCGAGCACATTCCCCCGAGTGCCTTGTCATGTCCGCTCGCTCCCTTCCCCCGCCCACCCCTTTTCCCACTCTCGCGCTGACCAATCTTTTCCTATTCCTCTTCCAAGGCAATTTGCGAGTTCTATGTGCGAGGAGGGGCTGCAAGGGTAGCAGGGGGGGGGGGGGAATGGAGGCACGGCAACATACCCACCAACCACCCTCTCCTCCCCCCCCCCCTTCCTTCTCCCTTTCTTTCCCCCCTCCCCCCCCCCCCTTCTCCCACCTCCCTCTCCCACTCCTCTCTCCCCCCTTTCCCCCATCTCCCTCCTCCCTTTCTCTCTCCCCTCTCCTTTTCCCCCACCCCTCTCCCGCCCCCCTCTCCCCCTCCTCTTCGCTCCTTCTCGCCTCTTCCCCCTCTCCCGCCCCCTCCCCCCTCCTCTCCCCTCCTCTCCCCCTCCTCTCCCCTCCTCTCCCCCTCCTCTCCCCTCCTCTCCCTCCTCTCCTACTCCTCTCCCCCCTTCTCTCCCTCCTCTCCCCCTCTCTCCCCCCCTCTTCTCCTCCCTTCTCCCCCCCTCTCCCCGCCCCCTCTGATGCGTTTGCCTTTGAATGCCTTCCTCATTCATTAAATGGTCTTCAGCATTCACATTTTGATTTGTCTTACGCTTTGTTAGTTGCTTAATCCGATCGATCTCCCATTGTCTCAAAATGCCATTCGCTTTACTATTCGTCCGTCCCCTTTCCTCGTTCGGCATTCTCTTTTTATGCTTCACCATCTCATCATTATGCCTCTTTGACTATGCGTTTTCCGTCTCCCTAATTCTCACGCCCAATTAGCAGCGTCGGAGGAGTGAATGGGGGGGGGGGGGCTTTGGCTGCTTCTCCCTGCGCTTTGTCCGCTTATTCCCCCTCCCCCCCCCCTCTCTCTCTCTCTCTCTCTCTCTCTTCAACAGTCATTCATTCATTAATATTTTCGAATTAATTAATATGCATTGTTTTTTTGTTTAAACGAATTCGCCAATGGTGCCACGACCAGCGAATGTTCGCCGTCCTTTGGTGCCATTTCCCATCCCAAAAAGTGAAGCGTTCGTCAACAGAAAATGCCAATCGCCTTTCATTGTCCTTTTTCTGACTTTCTTCACGTTCGTATGCAACAAAAGAGTAGTCGGCATAAATCTTGGTAAGTGAATAGAAAGATAAGCAATTGATTTGTTCGTTTGCGAATGAAAAAGGCTTTCGGCCTTTGCCAGTCAATGGTGGTGCATCGCACTTTGCCGTCGGGCGTTCGATGTAATTATTTGACAATCGGGCGGGGAGATAATGGGCCCGGAAGGGAGAGGGGGGGGGATTGAATGAGGCACGAAACTCCCTTTGTCGGCATTTTCCAATGCCAAATCTAATTGGGGTCCCATTTGGCCTATTTATTGTGCTTCTGACTGGCCATTCCGACAAACTTCTCTACCCATCACTCATCCCGACTGTTTCCTCACATCTCACCCTTTCTTTTACCCTTTCTTTCTTTCCTCTCTCCTTCTTTCCCTCTCCCAATTTTCCCCTCTTTCTTGCTTTACCCTTATTTCTTTTCCCCCCTCTTTTCTTCCTTCTCTCCATCTGTCATTTGAATTCTCTAAATTGCTTACTGTCCCTCTCCACCGTTGTCCTTTTCTGCTGTCTTTCGTTCTTTTCCCCCTCCTCTCTGATTCTTCATTTTTCATCCTATAAAACCCATCCAAATTCGAATGTCACCGGTTCTATTCCTCGGAAGAATAATATTAATAGATAAATAAATGAACAATTGTTGAGAATGACACTTTTGACACTTTGATGGTGTTGGATTTGACCCCATTTATCAAAGCGATCGAAGGTATTTCTACCGATGGGACCAAAACTGAAAAGAAAAAGGTGTGGAAAATGCAAATGGAAATTGGGCCGGGTGGAATGGTTGAATTATATATTCTTTTTGTGGGATATTCTTTTCGGCGTAGCTTTGCTCGAGTTGTGTGGACAAAGCAAAATAATTATCGAGAAAAATGCCAAAGGCGGCATAAAATCTGAAAAGTCTTTTGGCTAAGTCTCTTCCCTCCCCCTCCCCTTCTGTTGGCCTTTGCCTTTTCCTTCTGTTCATTTATTCCTCTCTCTTTTGGCGGTGTTGCGCAATGTCTTTGGCCATCCTTTCGCCGTCCTTTACTCCCGTTTGTTTCTATTTCTCAATTTTTGTTGTTGTTTTTTTTTGTTGCCAAAAAAGAGCAAATAATACTCTTTTTGGCTTGTTTTCATTTTTTGTTTTATTAGATCTTTTTCTGTTCCCTTTTTTTCTCATTTTTCTTCCATTATATATCAAAGGACAAAAAGTGCAAAATCAGGCACTTTATTCAAAATTATGACAATGTATCATCTTTAGGACCAAGTATAACCAAGCAGAAAAATGCCAATCCATTTGAAAATATAAAATCTTAACTATAAATATTAATGCATATCCAATATAAATTGTAACAGAAATTGTTTGAATATTTATTTTTCGGCATTTAAAATGTGAGAATAAATTAAAAAATTCACAGACCAAATCAGTAAAAGATGAATTCTATCGGGATGAGAACATTTCGGGATTAACCAACCACTTTTATCCGAAGAACACTTTTTTGTCCCTTGATCTCTCTGTCTACCCTCCCTCCTCCTCCTTTTGTCCTTTCACTTCCCCTCCCTTCCCTTTCCCCCCCCCCCTGCCCGGCCGGCCCTCTTTTCTAAGCTTTTTGTGGAAATTGCAATTCAATGAATGAATTCGTGGTAAAGGTCAAAAGGTACTCAAAAGGGGATATAAGATGATGGAGAATGATGGAGAAAAAGGAAGAAAAGAGAGAGAAAGAGAGAAGAGAAGAGAGAGACAAAGAGGAAAGGGAAAGGGGGGAGAGAGGGTAAGAAAGAGGAGAGAGAGAGAGAGGGGGAGAGAGAGGGAAAGAAGAGGAGAGAAAGGGGGAGAGAGAGGAGAGAGAGAGAGAGGAGAGAGAGGGAAAGAAAGAGGAGAGAGAAGGGGGAGAGAGAGAGGGAAGGAATAATTGCAGAACCAACGCGGGCGGAGAGGAGGAAAATGGTTTCGCCATTGCACTTTTCGAGTGGGACCTAAACACTAAGTAAAAAAAGAAGAAAAGGATGAATGAATAATGCTGATGAGAAGAAGAGGGGGGGGGACTAATGGAAGGGATATAATAAATCCAAATTTAATGGGAAGAGACGGCCGGGGGGAAGAGGCGGGGGAGAAAGGACCTTGGAGAGGGGAGGAGGGAAATGGGCCGAAAGATGGGAGGGGGGGGGGGCAATTGTGACTTAGAAAAATCGCCAAAAATGTATTGGCACCTAAGTACAAAAAGAAAAACAGCAGCAGAAGGAAACTCACAAATTTTATGGGGCAAAGGGACAGGCGAACGAACGACGGAGAAAGGGCAAAAAAGGGAGGGGGACAACCCCCGGGGGAAGGGGAAAGAAAGCAAATTTATTGACACCGAAATGCGCAAATGAACTGTGATGAAAGAATGTAAAGGAAAGGGATTAAGAAAAAGGGAACCAAACTTTTAATAATTGCTAATTCTCACTGTTGTAAATGTACCTTTTGAGAATATTGCGCTCGTGCCTTGGGCATGGAATCGGGTCGGATCCGAGACGATCAATTGTCCGTTTCGTCCTCTTTCGACCCTTTTAGCACGGGCCCAACGAACGCGAGGTCAATCATCGAAAATGCAAAGTGAACTGTCCCAACATTTGCAGATTAAACAGTGAGTCGGGCAGTGGAGCTTGGTGCCCTCAACAGCAAATCAACGCCACTTCCCACGAATGGGTCCAAGTGGAATTTGGCGAGGAACACGCGATCACCGGGGTGGGCATGGAGAGGAGGGTCATTAACAAATGAATGGGTTAATTAAGGTACGTACCCAAGGCAGATGGGACAAGGGACGAGGGAAGGAGTACCCGCTGGGATACATGGTGGAGTATTGGCGAGAGTCGCTGAACCGATGGGCACGCTACAAAGACGCACATGGCAATGAGGTAAGAGTGGGAGTGGGAAAGGGGGGAGGGAGGAGGGCCATGGGCATTTGAACCATTTCTCATCTGATTGGCCAAACTTCGGCAATCCAGTCCAAATAAATTTTGCAAATTCGTGCCGTTATAAACATCCTTTGGATAATGGCACCGTCGCGAGAGTGCCGTTAACATGCATAATCCCCCTTCCTCCTCTCTTTTCCTTTTCTTCCTCCCCTCCATCCTTCCCTCTCTTTTCCCTCCCTCTCTTTTTTCTCCCTCTCTGTTTTCTCCCTCTTTTTCCTCCCTCTCTTTTCCCTCCCTCTCTTTTTTCTCCCTCTTTTCCCTCCCCCTCTTTTTTCTCCCTCTCTGTTTTCTCCCTCTCTTTTTTCTCCCTCTCTGTTTTCTCCCTCTTTTTTCCCTCCCCCTCTTTTTTCTCCCTCTCTGTTTTCTCCCTCTCTTTTCCCTCCCTCTCTTTCCCTCCCTCTCTTTTTTCTCCCTCTCTTTCCCTCTCCTCCAAAGTCTCTCGTCGTTCTTTCTTCCCCCTATTCCATCTGCTGCTATTTGCTTTTACTGTTGCTGCTTCTCTCCCATCAAAATGATGGTGATTATTTATGCAGCGGATGAAGTCAAGGCCGAATGACTGTTGTCGTTGTCGTTGCTGTTGTTCGGAGGGCGTGGGATAAATGAGAGAGAGCAAAAGAAGAAGAGGGACAAAAGCGGAAGAATGGCGGGGGGGGGGGGGAGAGGGACGAATGCCGATTCTCGAATTAAAAAACTGGGATTCCTGTACCAAAAATGAAATGCAGTTAATCTCTCTCCCTTTTCCTCTGTGTCCCTGTGTTTCTCTGAGTTGCTCAATCTCACTTTCCCTGTTCCCCCCCCCCCCTCTCTCGCTTCCTCTCTTCTCCCTCTCCCGCCACTCCTTCCCCCCTCTCTCTCGCTTCCTCTCTTCTTCCTCTCCCTTTCTTCATGACACTATCTTTTTCTCCCCGTTCCTTCCCTCTCTCTTTCTCCTCCCCTCTCTTCTCTCTCTCCTTTTCTCTCTCTCTCTCTCTTCTTCCATGGCTTTATCTTTTTCCCTCTCCCCCGACCCCTCCCTCCGTCAACTGAATGAGTGTAATTGCCTGTGAAATACGCAATGGAAAAGAATTGGAGTGCTGAGTAATTTCCTGCGCTGGTAAAATGAATTCTGTCCATTCTTTGGCCTAATGTTGGAAATGAAATGAATGCGCAGAAAGGGATGGTTGGCCAAAAAGAAAGGGTTTGAATGGGAAATGAAGGGATAAACCGAGGAGAAAAAGGAAAGCGAATTAATGGGGAGAGAAGGGGAAAAGGCGGAAAAAGGCCAAAACAATTTAAAAAGACCAACCAATAACAGATCATCCGTGCCAATTTGGACACTCAAAATTCTGTTTTACGTCTTTTGGACGGTGCGATTATCGCCAAATTCGTCCGTTTGATTCCCGTAAGTGAAACAATTCGGACCGTTTGTCTCCGATTCGAACTCTTCGGATGCGAATATAAAGGTGTCTTGTTTTTGTCATATTTTGCCATTTCATCCCCCCTCCTCTCCCTTTTCAGATTCTCTCTTCTCTTATTCCGCGTCCGCCCCTTCTTTTGCTGATGCCATCGATCTGCGCGATTCGTCTTACGACGGGTCGACAGAGGAAGTGAAAAATGGGAGCGGACAATTGACAGAAATTGTGCTGCGTGGAGGGATTGGCCGATTGTTCGATGGAACAATCGGAGAAGACAATTTTGAGGAAAGGCCCGAGGGATGGGTCGGGTGGAGGTCGGACGAAGTTCGGGGTAAGTCAGGGCGACAAAAAAGACACCAAGGGTTGTAAGACATCAGACATTGTTACAAATATCTCACATTATCACCTTCCCTCTCATTCATTCTGTAATTACCGTTTCCCTCTCTCTCTCCCTCCCATTCTCTCTGCCTTAATTTGGTGATACCGTACTCTCTCTCCCGCATATTTGTATTACCGCATCCTGTATTTTTTCGGCAAAAAAAAACTTTTTTGGAGGGACACCACCGGAATTTCTCTCTCTCTTCCGATATTCCGTACTCTCTCTCTCTCTCTCTCTTTTACTCGCTCTCTCCCATTGGATGCCGTTTTCCCTTTTTTGGAATTGCCATACGCGCTTTTCCCAATGATACCGTGTTCTCTTTGGTAATTACCGTACTCCCTCATTCGGTACCTATTTACCTTTTGTAATTACCGTACTTTCTCTCTCTCTCATTCGGTATTTTTTATCCCTTACATTTTCAGTTCCGTTTGTATCCATCGAACTGTTTTTCTCCAAAGCCCAAAACTTTTCTGCCCTTTTCCTTCACACGTCCAACTTTCGAAGTGGTGGTGCCCTTCTTTTTCGCTCTGTTCGTCTCCGTTTTGCTCACATTGGCGACGTTTTTTCTTCGCGAATCATTCAGGCAATTCAAATTTAGGGCTGCACGAATTTCTGTTTTCGGCACTTTTGGTTTCATTTTTAGAGATTTCTCCGAGTGACTATTGGTCACCATACACCACTAAAATTTTTCCAAATTAAAAATCTTCAGTTTGACGTGCCACCCGATTTGCGAGTCGAGTCCGCCCGTTGGGTTCGAATTCCGATTCCGAATCGAATTGGAACAAAAGTCCGTTTGGAATTGCACTTTGGCGTCGATGCTAAATGGTTACTGATCAGCGAAATTCGAATAGAATCGGGTGAAAAAAGTGCACACATTCCTTTAGCAATTAAAAAGTTCTCTTTTCAGAAATAATTTCAAATGGTGCACAAAGATTTTTCGAAGACGAAAATTCAAATTTGACTCCAAAAAGTGAAACATTTGTTGTTGAGCAAAGCGCAGAGGGAAACGACGACGAAGCAAAGGGGCAAAGGGAGACGGACGGAAGAGAGTGCCTTCTCATAGGTGAGAGGAGAGAGGGAGGGGCAAAGGGAGACGAAGAGATAAGGGGGAATGAGGGGCAAAGAGAGACGGAAAGGTGAGAGGAGAGAGGGGCAAAGGGAGACGGAAAGGTGAGAGGAGAGAGGGGCAAAGAAAGATTGGAAAGTTTGAGAGGAGAGACGGGCAAAGGGAGACGGACGGAAGAGAGTGCCTTCTCATAGGTGAGAGGAGAGAGGAGGGGCAAAGGGAGACGAAGAGATAAGGGGGAATGAGGGGCAAAGAGAGACGGAAAGGTGAGAGGAGAGAGGGGCAAAGGGAGACGGAAAGGTGAGAGGAGAGAGGGGCAAAGAAAGATTGGAAAGTTTGAGAGGAGAGACGGGCAAAGGGAGACGAAGAGATAAGGGGGAATGAGAGGAAAATGGAGATGGAAAGATAAGGGGGAATGAGGGGCAAAGAGAGACGGAAAGGTGAGAGGAGAGACGGGCAAAGGGAGACGAAGAGATAAGGGGGAATGAGAGGAAAATGGAGATGGAAAGATAAGGGGGAATGAGGGGCAAAGAGAGACGGAAAGATAAGGAGTGAGGACCCGAGGTGCCTAAAAGCAGCTTTGAGGGCACACCCACGTTTCGTCGACTCAGCCACAAATAAAATATTTTCGAATAATTTCATCGCCACGAATGTTCGAAATTGATATCCAATTGGGTTTTGTGGCCAGAAAAATAGGAATATTTAATTATTTTTTTTTCTGAGCTAACAAAAAGTGAAAGCGACGAAACGTGACTTTTTGACTGAGTCGACGAAATGTGGGGAGGCGGCGACTTGGGGAGCTTTCTTTAAAATGGCATAATGTCAACAAAAATAAATTTCAAAAATTAGTCGAGACAAAAAGGGTCGGCTTTTTACCTTTCATAGCAAAACCCCTCCTCTTCCGCCTGTTTCCCCTTCAGCGATATTCGTCTGTGTGCTTGTTCTGGGCTTTGCCCTGCTCTGCTTTTGCTTCGTCCTGCTCTTCCGCCTGTCCCGTTCCTCCCCCCTCCTCGCTTAATCCGTGTTCGCCCCATTCGTCCGTCTCTTCCTCCTCCGTTTCCTCTTCCACCGACCATTCCCATTCTTCTGATCCTCTCCAATTGTTGCTAAAAAGGGCCCGTCGGAGGATAGAAAATCCGAAAAACCGACAAAACAAAAAGGTAATTTTTGTGTTCAAATATAATAATAGAGATTAATCACTCCGAACAGATCGCTGCGCCAATTTTTCACTCTGGCGAAGAGGGAAAAGAGCTGATGGACATTGCCAAATTGGTGATCGAACACAATGGGAAGAGGGCACTGATCAGCCGAACATCGGCGGAAGATGACAGTGGCCAATACGCGGACGCGGAAGAGCCGACCCAAAACAGCAACGAAAAGAGGTGTCCAATCGATACCAAATTCAGAGACAATCGGACCAGCCATGCCAATGCCAATGAGTGATCATTAATCAACCAATCCCTTTAGTCCTTTGGCCTCTTCCGCTTGTCCACCGCATTTCCATTTTGCCTTTGGCGATGCGATGCGACGAGCGAAACTGAGGCATTTCCCTTCCAGCAGCGAATATTCCATCGCTTCCTTTTTGGCCACTGAGTGAGTGCAAACGCATTTGGGCATTTTCTGTTGTTTTTTGGGATAAAACCCGACTCGTACCGTTTACGTGTTATAAGTATAAGGACTGTCTAACCTCCGCTGTCTGCGCTCCAACGCAAAAAAGTACGATTTGGACTAGTACGAGTCGTGGTTGTACGAGTTGGACCAGGACGAGTCGGGTTTTTACCGTTTTTTTGCGGCCTTGTTTTGCTTCTGTTCCGTTTTCTCTTCCGATCACACCTTTTTCCTGTTTTTGATCAGTCATTTTTCGTTTTTCAGCGGCTTCCCTTCTTCCATCGATCCCTCCCGTTACCGCCGCACTCCGACCATTTCCCAATTTTCGCCACTGCCGCCCCCTTTGCCCTCAATGCCGCCACCGCCGAGAAGAAATCACTGAATGAATGGTCGGCAGAAAGACGGACGAGCGACGCAATACGAATGGCAAAGGGACAGATGGCCAAAGAGCGGCAAAACGACATTTGAATTCTCATTGCATGTACGGTATTTGTATTTGTTTTCATTTTCTTTTCCGTTGATCCTTATTCTTTTCCTTCATTTCTCTCTTTACCATTTCTTTTCTCTTTTGTTCTTTCCTTTTTATTAATTTTTTTTTGGGATTTGCTTCAACTCAAAAATGCTCAACATTAATTTTGAATTACCAATCAAAATATTTTTATTGTTGTAAAATGCATAAGAAATGATTTTGGGCCCAAATGCACGTCGAGTGAATCCCAATTGGAAGTGTTTGTTTTGTACAGAATGATTGCCTTTCATGCAAATATCCCAGAGAATATAAGCATATTTTGATATTTTATTTTTTATACTTTTTGTTAATTGAATAAAATACTGAAGAGAAAATGATGCAAAGTTCAGAAGCCATTATCATTTTAAGAAATTGTTTTTTTATTATTTTCCAAGTTTTTGAAGTGGGAGGGCGCGGCGGCACCGATAAACGCCACGATCAAAATCATAATTTTGGAGTTTTTGAAAAAGAAACTGAAAAAATTAATTAATTACCAAAAATTTGAGGATTAACTATGGAGATAATTCCAAAAAGAACATTCTTAATAAGGAGAATCTTATCACTTCCGAGATTAATTCCATGGGAAATGGTTGTCAGAAAGAGTCAACCAAACATTCGTGTTTCTTTCATTCTCGGATAACTCCGTGTCGTTTCCCGCCGAAGGAGCCTCGACTTCATCAGCTGGAGCCTCAAGCGCCTACAGCCCGGAGGGACCGAGCCTGCACCAGCCGGGGGAGCCTCAAGCGCCTAAATCGGGCATTTTTCTTTAAATGTTCAAAAATTGAAAAACAAGCGATAAATAAGGGCTCAAAATTAACATGGATGTTTTCATCGATTATCACATATTTGCGCCTCAGACTTTTGCGCACAAGACAATTGCGCCTATGTGCTAAATTCAGTTCGATTTAAATTCACATAAATTTTAAGCAAAATTAGAAAACTAACTAAGGTGATAAAGCCCTAAAAAAGATTAAATAGAATCTTATCACCCCCTAGGTTAATTCCACTTTATTACTATAATAAGTAAATGGCTGTCAGAATGATCATTTTGTCAACCAATCATTTGAGTGTTTATTTTATTCTCCGATCACTCCTCCCCCCCCCCCCCCCCCCATTTCCTTTTACTTTTTTCTCCCCTCCCTCCTCCCCCCCCCCCTCCCCCCGCCTTTTCTTCCCTCACTTTTCCCTTTTCCCCTGCAGCGGGGAATGATTGGAGAAGAAACATCATTCACCTCACTCGCTGCTCATTGTGCGTGGATTGGTGGTGCTGCTCAATCCGCAAATGCAAACAATCGTCGCCATTGTCAAAGTGTTGTGCTGTTTTTCACTGTCCCCCCTCCCCTCCCCCTCCCTCGTGAACTTTCTTCTCTTTCTCCCCCCCCCCCGCCCCCTCTCTCTCTCTCTCTTTCTCTCTGTCATTCTCTCCTTTCTCTCCCAGTTCCCCTCCCTCTGTTTTCCCTTCCTCTCTTCTGCTGCCACTCTCTTTTTTTCCCTTATGACTAATTTCCCCTCCCAATCACTCTTTTCTCTTCCTAACAAATTGTTTGTTTTTTTTTGTCAATTGTCGCCATAGCAAAAAAGCAACAAATCGGAGGATCATTCAAAAGATGCAAATTTTCATGGGTTATAAACTTATAAATATTTCTTCGCTTTTATTTGTTGGTTTTGAATTCGTTCATCATTCATCCGATAAAAGTCATTTCGTTGATTTTTAATTGGTCGACCGATCTTTCGTAAAAATCCATTAAAAATGGGCAATAATTTTTCCACATTCCCCCCCCCCCCCCCCAACTTTCTTATCACTCTCACAAATCAGCACACCGATCACCTCAAAGTGCCTATGTAATTTCAATTTCCCACCAAAACGAATTGGAAATTGTATTAGCATTCCTTCTGAAGATTTCCCCCCCCCCCGCCTCTTTCCGCTAAAATGAAATGCTTTTTCTTTCGTTGTCATTCGCTCCTTCTCTTATTTACTCCAGGGAATTAAAACATTTGTTTGGCACTCGTCGAATTGCCGTGAGCCAACGACAAAAAAAGGGCAAAGAAAAAAAAGAGATGAAAGCATCTCACGGAGAAGCACAAAATAAAAGGAAAGAAATAGAGAAAAGAAAACATTGTCAAACAAATATTGCACACTTTGGCATTGACAAATGCCGCCCTCGGCATTTTATGCCACGAGGGGACGAGTCCCTTCCCACTCCCGCGCCCCTCGTCCCCCACAGACATTCTCCGTTCTCGTCGAAGCAAACTTCTCGTTTCTTTAATTGAATCAACTCCATTGGCACCCACCATACCTCGCCGATGGGATGGTCTTTGGTTGTTGGCCTGCGATTGTCCGGATAATTGGTCCCTCCCACTCGTCGCTTCTCCCCCCCCCCCCCCCCCCAATTTGACTATTGTTTTTTCATTGCCAAATTTTTAATTTGTCATTTTGGTGCATGTCTTTTTCGGTCCTCCTTTTTCTAATTTAATGCGCCTTTTTTTTTTTTTTGAATTTCGACTACTATTGTCCACATCTCTCACAAAATACGCCTAATTTGGCAGACGGATTTGGCCATTTTGTTACCCCAAACTTTTTTTTCTTTTACCACTTCCTTTCTTCCTATTCTTTTCTTTCTTATTTTTCTCTCTGTCTCTCCATTTCCCTCTTTCCCACTCATTTATATTTGTGATCACTTTACGCCCAAACTTTACGAAAAAAAAAAAAAAAAATTAATTTTTCGTGTTTTCTGTAAAATCTTTTCAGTTCCTCTTCCTCCCCTTCTACCCTTTCTCCCCTCTCTCTGCCCATGTCTCTCCTCCTCTCCCTCCTCCTCTACCCTTTTCCCCTTCTCTTCTTCTTCCTCTCCCTCCTCCTCTACCCTTTCTCCCCTCTCTCTGCCCATGTCTCTCCTCCTCTCCCTCCTCCTCTACCCTTTTCCCCTTCTCTTCTTCTTCCTCTCCCTCCTCCTCTACCCTTTCTCCCCTCTCTCTGCCCATGTCTCTCCTCCTCTCCCTCCTCCTCTACCCTTTCTCCCCTCTCTCTGCCCATGTCTCTCCTCCTCTCCCTCCTCCTCTACCCTTTTCCCCTTCTCTTCTTCTTCCTCTCCCTCCTCCTCTACCCTTTCTCCCCTCTCTCTGCCCATGTCTCTCCTCCTCTCCCTCCTCCTCTACCCTTTCTCCCCTCTCTCTGCCCATGTCTCTCCTCCTCTCCCTCCTCCTCTACCCTTTTCCCCCTCTCTCTTCTCCTTTCCTTCCCTTGTTCACCGTTTGTTGCTACCCCGTCCCCCCCACCCCTTCAGCGTTTCATCCCTCAAATTGCGTAACGAAGACAAAGAATTGGTCTCTAAGCCACCAACATTTCCCATTAAAAAGGCATAAATCGTAGCAAAAGGACCATTCCTTCCTTCGACTGTCCCATAAAATTGCTATGGAAGGGGAAAATCGAAAAGCAAAATTTTTTTCTGACAAACTTTCAAACTCAGGAGTGACGGAAAGTCACTCCATTTGTTTGATTTTAAGGCTCTTCATTAGCTCTTTTTTCTGTTTGTTTGCCTTTGTCTCCCCTTTTTCAGAATGTTTTCGCAATGATTCGGCAAAAAATGTTCCGTCCCCATCGGCAATGTTTCTTCTCTCCTCCCCCCTTTTCTTGTCTGATCCCTTCTTAGCTTCTCCTCCCCCGTTCTTCCACCAGCTTCGTCATCCGCTTCTTCTCCTCCAACTTATTTTCCTTTTGCCCAAAAGAGTGGCAAGCGATGAGACACACGCCCGGTCCAAGCAGTACATGCAACACCACCACCCCCTTTCGGACCACCCCCTCTCCCACCATTCCCTGCTTCAATCGGCACTCCCTGTCCCCCAATTGGGGTGTTTCCGCTTTGGACAGCCCCTCTGCTGCGAGAAAAGGAATGTGAGCTGCAAATCGATGGACCATTCCGGCAGATCGGTTCTCAGGTTCGTCTAGCACTCCCAAAAATAAAGGATCATCCATCCGTCTGTCGATCAGTTTTGTGCCGAGCAGGGATCAGCCGGTGAGCGAAGTACGTTTCGGCAATTATTGCATCGGACGAGTGATTTTGCCGAATTTGGTGGCACTCAATGAAAGGGGGGCCCAAATTCTGCACAATTTGGGTGAACGGGAACACTTTCGGTTGAAAAACGGCGGAGAGAGACAAAAGAAAGTGGCGGAAAATTTTAATGAGCGCGACGAGACGGTGATGCAATTTGGAAACGATGCACAAATATGGGAAAGGATGAGCATTGAACGGCGCGAAATGGACGACAGACGGCAACAGGAGGCGCCCGTCGTACGGTCAGTCGGTGGTCGCCGTTTTACTGAAAGGAAAGAAACGGCATTTGTTGAGCAGATACTCCTTGCTAAGTCGTTATTTGCCATTACGAATTGTGAAGCGACGCATTCGAGTGGAGAAGAAAATGGAGTCATCACATAAAAAAGAAAAAGAAGCGAAAGAGGAAAAGGAAGAGGAGGAAAAGGAAGAAGAGGAAAAGGAAGAAAAAGAAGAGGAAAAGGAAGAAGAGGAGGAGCAATTGGAGGGAAAAGCGAAGGGATGGGCGGCGGTGTCCTCCAAGCCGTGGCCACTGAACGTTCTGACAGAGTCTGCCGTGGACTGTTTCTGCGACGAGCAGTGCACAGAATTTGGCGATTGTTGCTCGAACTATGCACAAGCTTGTCCAGGTGGAGAATTAAATTATTTGCTTTGAATTTCATTTTTTAATTAAAGCAATCGATTGCGAAGTCAGCGAATGGTCCGAATGGACGGAGTGTTTTGCGGACAGTGGACACTGTGGGGTTGGCACGAGGGAGAGAAGACGGACGATGATGCGCGAGAGTCAAAACGCGGGACAAAAATGCCCCCAGTTGACGGAGACCGTCGCATGCTTCAAACAATGCCATCCCATTGGCCAAATGAGTGGCACAGGTAAGTCGCCGCCTCCCCTCTTTCATTGGCATTTTGTCCCTGAGTAAAGTGCGTTTGGGCGCCCGCGTTTGTTCTAAACGAAAAAAACGAAAAGTAAAAAGAGCCGAAAACATGAAAAAGAAATTTTGTTTTGCGCGTCAACACGTAATAATTTAACGGGACAACTGTGTGGAAAGCGAGACGCAGGAAAAGGGTCATTGAGAAATAAATTCTGCCTTTGCATATAAAATAAGAAAAACCAAAATGAAAAGTGAAAAAATGCGCCAGCGCCCAAAAAGGGGCGCCCAAACGCCGGTGGCGCTCGTCCCTCCCCTTTTTTCTCCAAATATTCATTTTTCTTTCGATCTCACAACCGTTGCTCTGCTGCTGGACTATCACTTCAACAACTCGAGAAAAGTCCTTCCAGCCGTTTTTTTCAAGAAAAAGCACAAAAATTTGTCAGTGGGCGAAAAAGGACAGAATGCCAAGGCAACACATTTCATTCAGCAGAACAAATGGGGCCACAACATTCAGTGAGTTACCCAAAAAGAAGGGAAAAATGGGAGACATTAATTATGTAAAAATGGACGTTCAGATATTGCGTCCATTATCGAATTGTCTGGCGGAATGATCAGTGCACAAACCAAAAACAGTGGCGTACCAAACTGAGTCCTGGCAAAGTGACCAAAAACGGGGAATGCCAATTCAAATAATACACATTTCTTAAGATAATTTGTGCAGAGTGCCAAGTGGGTGACTTTTGTGCCAACTTCAAATGGCCTTTAACCGATTTAGCCCGAGGCACAGTTTCACCGATCAATGCCAAGATGCGCTTCAGGTCAACATGAAAAAAGTGCCAATTTTATGCACTTCTATTTTAGATCTTGTGGATGGGCAGAGCGGTTTTTGGAAATTAATCGGGCCGAAGTATTGTTACGGAATTTGGCATAGACTGTACTCATCAGGCAACGATCCTCTCTCTTTGGGTTGCTCTTGCAGCAAACACTTCCCCCGGCTGGTTCCTTTTCTGTTGGTTTGAAATCACTTTTCCTCTGATCACTTTTCCTCTGATCACTTTTCCTCTGATCACCTTTCCTCTGATCACTTTTCCTCTGATCACCTTTCCTCTGATCACTTTTCCTCTGATCACTTTTCCTCTGATCACTTTTCCTCTGATCACTTTTCCTCTGATCACTTTTCCTCTGATCACTTCTCTCGGTTTATTCCCTCTTCGATAATCTGATCACTTCTTTTCAAAAATATTATTTCTTTTCTTTGTAATTCGCTTGCCAAAAATATACTAATTTATTGTGAGTTTATCGCTCTCTTCATTTGCTGTAGATATTCTTACTTCAAAAAGGCATATTTCTGGCAAAATGTCACCACTGTGTATGACTTTCTTCATATTTTACTGCCATTCTTTTAGTTTTGCCGCTTTATACTTTTTCACTGTCTATTTTATTCCTTTAATATAAAAATTATGGTACTCATCGAATAAAATAGGTAATTCATTTGGGTCAAAAGAAAAATAACAAACAAAAATTTTTAAAAAGTTTGCGACCCAAAAGTTATCCCGCGCTGAAACATTAGTGTCGACCGATGGGGAAAAGAATGAGAAAGCATTTGTTGTTGATCATTTGGTACTTTCCTGTTATGCGCACAAATTTTGGGTCATATTGTGGCACTTATGCCTCCGAAATAATTTTGACGCGTAGTTTTTGCAATTCTGCGCGCACTATTGTTGATTTTTTTAAATTTTGGCTTGTGGTCGCATAAAAGGAAAGTACTATTGCTGGTGTTCGAGACCAAAAATTTCCCGAGACTCAAGACCGAGACTTGACCCCGAGACTCGAGGCCGAGATCGAGACTTGGAAAAACCAGAGATTTTTCTCGAGTCGAGACAGAGACTTTTTTTTCTTGTGCACTTAAAAATGTTTAAAAAACGAAAAATATATACCAGGTCTGTCACATGTGAATGTGAATTCGAGTGGATGGACAGAGAAAAACCCAAAAATAAATTCAAAAGCCAACAGCAAAGGGATGGACAAACAAAACGGACAAAAAGTGTGAGGGGACATAGAAAATTCGGAGGACACTTTAGGACGAAGTAGAAGAAATGAGACCAAAAGTCCGCTATTTTATGTATGAATTTATCCTGCAAATACCTTACCCAATTTAGGAATATTTTTTAATATTTGCGCCGCCTAAAAGGCATCACTAAAATGTTTATCAAAACTAAAATAAATTATATTGAAATAATAAACCCGGCAAAATAAGGCAAAAACAACGGCAAAAAACTCGGCACTTGCAAAAACCCGGCATGAACCCCAAAAAGCCGGCAAATGCCGCGTTTCTAGGGCAAAATCACATCCCTGTTGTGTCTGGGTGTAGTCCATTTGGTCAAATTGGAGTCGGGGACAGCTTGGCGCGGCCAACTTGGCACCGCTTCCGCTTCCTTTTTAAAATGACCATCTTGGAGCCAGATTCAGAATTTATTTTTTCAAAAAATAATTTAAATTTGTTATTTTTAAATGTTTAATATAAGGGAGAAGCTGTTTAAGATGTCAAAAATATGGGTTGACACAATTTTTGTGGCCATTAGGGCTAGGGAAAATCTTCTTTCTGCTCACTTTTGCATTGAGTAAGTGTGAAAGCCGCATTTTAGTTTTTTGTTTGGAGCTCTTTAAGTGTTTTTTCAAAAAAATATTACAAAAATTTTGCAATTTCGTGGCTAAAAATGAATAAAAGTACGTGCCAGAAGGTCAAAAATATAATCTAAGAAGATCCCAATTAAATGTCTTGTTTAAATCCTGCATATGGCCGTCTTATTCGGCGCGCCCACTTTGAGAAGCCATAAATTGTTTTTGTCTGCTAATTTAAGCATAACTGATATCACAGTGTTCAGAAAACAGCTTATTTCTTACAATAAGAACATTTATTTTCGTTTCTAAGAACATTTCTTATAAATAAACACGTATACCATATACCGTTTATTTTCTCTAATAGAAGTAGCGGTGGCTCTATTTTTCGATCACTCTCTTGGGGGTGCTTCTATTAGAGAAAATACGGTACCTATGTAGGGCTCCTGGTTTAAGATTTTTTTGTTAATTGATAAAATAAATTGGTAATGGACGAGGGGGGATTGTCCGGCGGTGCCTATAGGCGCCGCCGGGGAAAATTTTTAAAATTGGGTGTATTGAAATGTCAATTTTGTTTACATCGGGTCCGTCAATCATTAGAGCAAAAATTGTGAAATCTGAACGAACTATGTAAAGAAAAGTGTAAATATTCTCGAAAAATTTGCCTGACTTTACCTTTTTTTGACAAATATTTATTCAAATTTTGTAATCAAGCAAATCTTTTCAAAACTCTATTCAAAATGAAAAATGAAATCCGGGATCCGTGGCCAAATTTACCCGGGTCAGGATCAGGATTAGAGAATCAAACCGGACTGGATTATTAATTCTGTTTCTCCGGACTCCTGATCCGGTCCATTTTTCCAAAAAATATTCGGATCAGGAGTCCGGAGAAATCCTGACAGGATCCGGTCCTGTTCCGGGCTCTATTAAAAGCAGAGCTCCCATCGAAAATTTTCCAAAATAAGGACATGGCTTGTTAAAAATAAGGATTTGGGGTCAAAAATAAGGACATTTTTTGAAAACGTTGTTTTGAGACTTAATATCGCCTTTTATCCGACAAAATCAACATTTGCAACATATTTCTCTCCTCCAACAATTTTTTTTGAGCAATTCTGGCTTTGAAATGAGAAATTTAATTTTTAATTTTGAAAAACTAGGGGTCGGCGGTGCCTATAGGCGCCGCCGGGGAAAATTTTTGTAAATTTGAGTATTAATTTGGTAACAAACTTGCCAAAAAATGACCAATCTTTGAAAATTTATAAGATAAATTTTGAGAAAACCTAAGCGAGTGGGGGTTAGGTGGTGCCGATAGGCGCCATCGGGAAAACTTATGGTCCATTTGTTAACAGATTTTCTCAAAAATGGTAAATTTTGTGTCCTTATTTTCAAAAGGATTGAGTGCCCGGCGGTGCCGACAGGCGCCGCCGGAAAATTTAAAGAAAAAATAACGAAATGGCTTCAAAAAATTGTAAAAAATAGTTCATTTTTCTTAATTTTTTACCTCAGAGTAGGAAATAAGACTAAAATAAGGACAAAGAGCTTAAATAAGGACACATCTTACAAATAAGGACAAATGGGAGCTCTGATTAAAAGTCCGTTCTACCGTTCTACATAATGATCTGTCATTTTTGAATAACTGAATTTGGCATTCTGTGTTATTCCATGGAAAAAAACAAATTATAGATCCACCATTTTAAATTGGCATCTCGAGGTTGGTCTACTCAGCGAAAAAGCGAGCCTACTCGATAAAAAGTGACACTTTTTATATCATAAAATTCCTTTTCAGGTCCTTCTATGGTTATTTTGAATATTTTTTATTTGAGCTTTCTGAGCTTTCTTCTCCATGCAGTTGCATTTGTTGTCGTTCATAGTCATGGCCATGCGCACAGTGACGAACCGCCGCATTTGAAATACACACGCGAAGTCAATGAAGCAGCGGTAACAAATCTAACAAATAACCTGCGAAACAAAAGATAACCCAGTTGAGTGAGCAAAGATCTTATTTTCCGATTGGATGAAACATCATAGGGTTTGGGGCCCTTTAAAATCAAATTTTTAAGTTTTAGCCTTATAAAAGTGACAAATGGGCTTATAATTTGATGGAAAATTAATGACACTGCTCTTCCAATGTATTTGTATGGTTTTTACGACATATTCAGTGATATTTTTCTTAGACAAAAAATGAAGATTCACCTGACGAACTTCATCAACAGCTTGGACATTTACATGACGACGAGCTTGGCAATCACCACGGCTGCGGAGGGCACAAGCACAGTCACAACGAACGGCATGGAGCGAGCAGCAAAAGAGAGGCGGCCACCACTCTCCCCAAAATAACCCCGGCAGTTTACAATGACAAACCGTACGACAAAGACAGGTAAATGAACTTGGAAAGTGCAAAGTTAGAATATTCAAGGTTAAAAAGTAGTCCCGATGTGCGGAAATGCCAAAAAACCGGCTTTCGAAGCAGTTGAAAATGCCAAATTGGACGCAAATATAAGCAAAAAACGGTTGTAAATTAAATTTCTGCTAGCAAACAAGGTATCAAACGAGAGCTCTAGATTAGGCAAAGCGAACTAAAGGGTGGAAAAAGCAATCAGAGAACCAGACATCTGAGTCCCCGTGAAAATGGATATTTCAGTCCCGTGACCCAAAACTAAGGAACTGATGACTCAATACAATTAAAGGGAGCTGTAGAGGCCGCGGAGCGGCCCGCCAATTGCGGGCATGCGAAGACGGAGCAAGTAGTGGGGCGCCCGAGCTTTTGCTTCAAATTTGGCATTTTAAACTGCTCTAAAAACCTGTTTTTGGCATTTCCGCACCTTAGGACGACTATCTTTATGCTCATTAGAATATTGAGGATGAATGAACTCTTTTATTAACTTTTGGACCGGGACCTGGACTGCACTACACCCCAAACCAACTGTTAATACACAAATGGATTTAGCTATTTGTCCTTTCTGAACGATCCTAAAATCCGTCTTTGGACGTACGCCGTTGGCTCCACCGTTTTGATCAGCGCCGTCCCATGCTTTTTGCTACTTTTAATTCCCATCAAGGTTCGTTTTCTTTCCATTTTGTTCGTTATTCCCGCCTCTCCTCTCCCTACAGGAAAATAATGCCGAAGATTCGCCTTTGTTGCGTACTTTGCTCGCTTTCGGCGCCGGTGGACTTCTAGGCGATGCATTTCTCCATTTGATTCCCCACGCAACACCTTCTGGCCATACTCATTCGCATTCCCACACGGCCGGCGAGGGCCATGCGCATGGCCCGCACGACCTTTCAGTGGGCTTGTGGGTACTCGTCGGTTGGTTTTTGTTCTTTGACCCTTTACGAATTACCTTTTTCAATGAAGCCAAATTGGGAAATATTACTTCATTTAAATACCTTCATCAGGAGCACCCAATCCCATTTTGTTTTTTGTTTAGGCTTCATGACATTTTTTATTGTGGAGAAATTTGTTCGAATAATGCGTGGAAATGACTCACCGGGACATGGACATTCGCACCATCCCCAACACAGAGAAAAAAAAAAATTCGACAAATTTTCGGACGACGAAGAAATTGACAACAACAAAAAAAAGGTCGAGCGAATTGGAGAAAAGGACGAAGCGAAAAAGGTAACGAAAGAGGAACCAAAGGGAAGAGAAACGCACTGTCAGAGTGAGAAGAAAACGGGACGGATCAGAGTGGCCGCCTTTTTAAACTTGGTTGCCGATTTCATGCACAACTTCACCGACGGACTCGCCATCGGTGCCTCATTTATTGCAGGGCCAATGGTTGGCGTAGGTAAGCAAAGGACGTGCCGGAAAATTAGTAGAAGGCATAGGAAAGAACAAAATAAGGATACAAATTATTCAACTGAACGATTTCCAGTTACGGTTGTGACCGTGCTTGTGCATGAAGTGCCCCACGAAATTGGAGACTTTGCCATTTTGGTTCAATCAGGATTTTCCAAATGGCGAGTGAGTGTGACAGTCAGACTCAGACCATGGTTTCCTCAACACCATCCTCCCTTCCCCATATCTTAGGCCATGCTCATCCAACTTTGCACGGCTTTGGGTGCTCTTTTGGGTTGCGTCCTTTCACTCTGGCATGTCGACGCGGCGGCACTTGCGGAAGCGGCTGAGCAGAGTTGGGCAATTCCATTCACTGCAGGCGGTTTCATATACATCGGAACCGTACTTTTTTCACTATATTTTGTTGGCTGTGCTAATAAAGTTACATTTATAGGTGTCAATGATCCCAGATTTGTTGGAGAAATCGACTGTTTGTCAAAGTGTAAAGGAAGTTTGCGCGCTTCTTCTGGGCTTGGCAATGATGTACGGAATTGCCTTTTTTGAATGATTAAGCTTTTTGGTTGGTACTTTGTTATTTTATATTGTAATCACGGGAATTTGTTTACTTAAACAAACGCAGTCAAAAACGCTTACGATGAGTTAATAAAAACGGTTAGCTCTTTTTTGTATAAGAATACCATCAGAAAATTTTTGACTGCTAATGTAAAAATTGTTGCCAAACTTCATCGGTAATTTATATTTTTTAAGTCGTTCATATCTAATGTATAAAAAGGAAAGGTGAATGTATTGTCTAATTAGCAAATTTTCATATATTTAAAACTTTTTTACAAAGAAAGCGGCGCAGCAATTAATTCAGCTTTGTATAACTTGACAAGTTGTAATACGCTGATTTTTTTTAAATTTTCACCCCAACAAAATTTTGAACATTTGCATAGGGGTAGGCCTAGTGCCTCGATAGCGCCGTCGAGAAAAAGTCAGTTTTAATCCTCAACAAATTGTCAAAAACCTGTCTAAAAAACCTGAATAAAAATTTAAAAGAATATTTGGCTTCTTCAAGTTCTAACTTTACCATTACCCCAGGACCAAATGTGCTAATGTTTATACAAATTAAGTAATTAAACAGGAGATTCACATCAATTAAAATACTATATTATATTGTAATAAACAACTCAGACTAGATTATCTGGCCATTCTGGCACATAATATCGTCGGACACTGCCCTCGAGGAGCCGGTCCAAAAACATTGGAAATCCATTGAGGACACGCTTAAAAGCCAATTAGAGGGTAATAATACCAAGCGGAAAACCTCTTCAAGTCCAGTGACAATTGGCGTGTCTTTTGTCTGACTTTGCCTCTTTAGGCCATTTTTCATTACCGGTGCCGCTTCTCCGATACAATTGCGCTCTTTTTTCTATTGAATAGGCAAAACCATTTCTTATGAAGATAATTCCAATTACTTCGTCATCGCTTTCACTTGCGCCCTTTCCCTCAGCGCACAATTCCGACAAAGCGACACGCATTCGAATTGAGGGCGGACGATGCATTGGATGATAAATGCTGAAGTACAATTTCCAACCGCAGATTACCAACACAGTGCCCAATGTGTGCTTTGGGTTGATTTCCTGTCAAATGGACATTTTATCAACTTCCAATGAGTATTATTTCTATTTAAAATAAGTACGAGTTGCTCCGACAATGTACGAAAATACTTGTGCTATTTCTCTGTAAACAAACCTTCAGTTTGTCTCTGACTCTTTTCCCCACACCAAAGTCCTCCTCAGCTTTTTTCTTTTGAATTCCCGCTTCTTTTCCTTCGGTTTTGATTGGCTTTTCGTCGCTCGTTTCGGTGTCCGTCACTGCGGTCGAAACACTTTCCACGTCTTCTGCCTCCTTTTGTTGTTCGTCCGGAAGAGTCAGTTCGAGCAGTGAACGGAACCAACTCAAATTCTTCGGCACCATAAGAAAGCCGAATGAGAAAGTCTTGTTGCTTGAGAAAATAAGATACATTAGATCAAATTATTATACGTTAAGCTTATCGTGACGGGAATCCTTTTCTAACTTTCCCCTCCTCGACTTCCCAGCCTATGGAACTAGGAAAAGATCGAACAAGACAACAAAAGTAAAAACCCCCACTTTCTCAAACAGTATACGTGACGTGCAAACTGTTGAAGCAGATTATCTTTGCTGTCCTTATCCACGAGGATGATGATCGAACGGCAGCCCGGCTTCAGCAACCGTATTAAACCGAATTGAGTTTCGGCTCGCAATTCTCGAATCATAGGATTCATTAATCGCCAAATTCGGGCTTGCAGTCTCTGCTGTCTTTCCTGTTCAGTCAATGGTGCCTTTTGGTCCTCAGCAAGTTCCTGGAACAATATTTCTTATTCATTCCTATAGGCTGGAATTTTAATAAAGCA
This sequence comes from Heterodera filipjevi, assembly GCA_039877585.1. Classification (NCBI taxonomy): domain Eukaryota; kingdom Metazoa; phylum Nematoda; class Chromadorea; order Rhabditida; family Heteroderidae; genus Heterodera; species Heterodera filipjevi. Next base: position 9,604,020 of record JBDPZO010000005.1, on the reverse strand, counting down.
TTAATTCCTAAATGTGAATCCCACCCTTTCTTTGTCTTCCGTTTTCGCATCTCTTCCTCCCATTTTACTAGTTTCTTCTGCGCGATTTTGTGGTTGTCTCCGTCTCTTCGACTGCTCAGAAACATTCATATGATTGAGAAAATACCCAACGATGAAAATAAAAAACAAAGTTCCAATTACACTTCCAAACGGCAACAACTGTAAGAAAGGGGTTTTTAGTATTTCAGATATTCAAAGACCCAAAACATAAACACACAAAATGAGTAATATCCGTTTGCTTTTTTCTTGGCGGCTGAGGCCATTTGACAAATTGGAATTGGTTCTGCCGTTGTTGTTCGCGAAAGAATTCCTTCCGTATGCCTTCAAATTGTTCTTCTGTAAAGCCAAAAGCATCATAAGCCTTTCTCCTCTGTGGGTTGGACAATATCTGATGATGCATTTTTAATATAAAGAGTTTAGGCATCAAAATTAATGTAACAAACTTTATATGCCTGATTGATCTCCATGAACCTCTGATCTGACTCGGGATTTTTGTTCTTGTCCGGATGCCTTTAACATTTACTCATTGATTTCTTCATTATTTCATTTACCATTGCATGGCTAATCGCTTATAAGCATCTTTAATGTCTTTTTGATTGGCTGTCCGACGAATTCCCAATGTGTTGTACGGATTGAGTTCATAAGCAATCGAATTGATGAGAAGGGAGAGAAAAATCAGCCAAAATTTCGAAGTATAATTTGGAAAAAATGAGAGCATTTGCAGAAAATTTCTAACTAAAACAAAAAAGCAAAATGAGAAATTGTCACTTAATTAATCGAAATATGTATGTTCTCTGCTGATTTGTGAGGTCATGTAAAACAATGGTGCTAGGTTGTTTTCTAAACCGCCACTTTGGGCGTTTCCTAAAAACCGCCACCATGGGCATTTATTTTTTCTTTTATATCGAACGGGACATATCGAAACGGGGTAAACCCTCAACTACTTGCCATGGAAAAATAAAAACAAAAGGAAAAGAGTATAAAGGCAAATCGATTTTTCATTGTTAAAGCCAGAGGTAAAAAACCCAAAGGAAAAGAGGGAGTGGAGATATTGGAGAGAGTGATGAGAGAAAATTACCAATGCCCAAATCGGCGCTAACTAACTTGGTGCGAGCAAAATATTATTACTTTGCAGCGCCAAATAGGTTGGCGCCGAGTTGACCCTGACCCGCAAGCTGAAAGTGGCATTTGCCGTAGAATTTAAGCCACGTCTTCTTGTGACATGGACAAGCCACCCCAAATCCCTTCATAATGCACCACTTCTACCAAGCTTAACCATTATGTTTTTTCAAACAAAATAACCTGTGTGCCGACAAAATCTCACCCCAGCCAAAACGGTAGAAGCTCGACTTAACCCTTAACAGAAAATCTCGGCCCAATAAAAGCTAGATTATATTTAAAAAAAAAAATTTCATTGAAATTTAACGAGGTGAGGATTAGGTATGTTTGGGTGAGATTTTGTCGTTTTTTGGTTTAGGTGAGGTTTTGTCAGCGCGCCAAAATAATATAATATACTATATACCAGGGATGCAGCCGATCTCTGATTTGAAAAATCGGAAAACCGGACCGATGCCGAAAAATTCTTCGGAAAACGGAAATCGGAATTCCGGTCCAAAAATCATCGGAAATCGGAAATTTTTTTTTCTACAAAATTACTAAATTTTTTTTATAAATTTTTTTTTTGACCAAAAACTTCTCATTTTTCGAAAATTTTTATTTATTTTTGAGAAAATTTTTATTTATTTTTCCCCAAAAATATCGGAAATCGGAAAATCGGAATTCCGGTCCCAAAAACATCGGAAATCGGAAAACCGGAAATCGGAAATCGGCTGCATCCCTGCTATATACCCACTTTCTTTCACAGCGATGATAATCTTTATAATCATTTGTGCTGCGCAACTTCTTGTATTTTCAGTTGGGGACAAAGAAGAATTACACCATGAAAGGGAAACGTTTGATCAGAAACACATGAATATGGGCAAACACAATGAGGAAATGGACCACAAAGCCATTTTAGGTGGGCTTTTTCATAAAATAAGCAAAAAACAATAACACATGTGTATTTTTAATGAAAAATAATAAGGATCTGAAAAGAATGCACAAGAATTTGATGAACTTCCTACTGAAGAATCCAAGAAAAGGCTGAGAGTATTGGCAAAAAAAATGGACAGGGATAAGGTGCAAATAAATTTTAAATTAATGCTTATATCATTTGTAGGATGATTATGTTACAATGGAGGAACTGACTGATTGGGTCAAAAACTCGTTGATGACGTTGGATCAGGAAGAGACAAAGGAAAGATTTGACGAGATAGATGAAGGTGAAAGGAGGGAGGGGTGAACCGAATATAATTATAATGCATTTCAAGACAATGATGGAGTGATTACCTGGACTGAATACACCCAAGAAGCATTTGGAGTTAGTGACTCGGAGGATGACCCTCATAAACTGTTAACGGACCCGGACGATATGAAGGTCGTAAAGATTTAGGGATTGTAAAATTTATCCTTTAAATCGGATTCAGCTTTTCGAAGAGGATAAAAGGTATTTCGCAGCAGCTGATCTCAACAGTGACTCGAAGTTAACTTTGGAGGAGTTCGGGGCATTTCAAAACCCTGAACATTCTGAACATATGCACCAGACTCTGATTGAGGCACGAATATTTGGAAAATATCTTAATACCGGGTTTTTAAATTCAGAACACTTTGGCAGAGAAGGATACAAACCGGGACGGGAAGATCGACATTGGGGAATTCATGGGAGACATGGTTCACGAGCAACCGCAGTCTGAATGGTATCAGACAGAAAAGACGCGATTCAGAGAAGAATACGATAAGAACGGGGACGGATTTTTGGATGGAGACGAGCTGAGGGCGTGGTTGGTCCCCGACTTGAGCCAGACTGCCAAACAGGAGGCTGAACACCTGACCGAAAGTGCTGACACAGACAAGGTATTGCCATCAAGTTTTGGCGAAACACCCGTTCCCAAAGATATTAGTTTATTTGGGTGGTTGCTTTTGGCAAATCTTTATTCTTTAGGATGGGAAGTTGAGCATTGACGAAGTGGTGGAGGCATACAAAATTTTCGTCGGGTCAGAAGCCACCAACTATGGAGAACACTTGGCCAGTATACGTCACGACGAGCTTTAAAAACCGAAGAGAATACTAATCCGTTTTCAAAAGGGCAAAAACATTTAGCAGAAATCCTCTTCCATCACTTTGAAAATTTTTGAGTTACCCAAAAGAAATACTCGTCATGGATGATTTCAACCCTTTGAATTTAAATTTCGAATTAAAAATCCTTTGTTGCTAAAAGAAAATTCGGTTTCTGGATTCCTTCTGTTGACCTCCTAAACTTTATGTTGAAATATCCATATGGCAGTATTCGGTTTTCTTTTTCCTTAGAATTTTTCATCTTCTGTTTTATATTGTCTAAGGAATATGGTCTTTTCATTGCTTTATTTATTTTGGTTGAAAATTTAAATTATACTTTGGTTGAATTTTTATGCTAATGATTTGAATAGGTATTGTTCTGCTGGTATTACTATATAATATTAGCCTGATGACTAGAAAACACTTCAATTCTTCGAAAAGAAAGATTTATATACGTTAATTGAGTTTAATTAGGAACGGCTGAAGTACTTTACAGTATCAAGATACTGTATTTTTGGAAATGAATTTTCCTGTCCCTTTCCCAAGTCCTGCTGCCCTTGTTTTTTTAATCCGATCTCTAGACATAACAAACGAATTAAAAAACGGTTTGGAAAAAACGGGACATGACTGAAGAATGGAAGCAGTGGCTGCTACCTTTCTAATCTTACGTCATGTCTTATTAATTTTAAGGTAACAATAAGGGCTCCCGCCGGTAAAAAGTCGAACTTGAATTGGCCTTGTCCGTCATTGTTCTATATTCAACATTTCATTTTTAGTGATGTTTAAGGAAGTTGATGCCATTTCGCTATATCAAAAAGAGTCCATTGGCTTCGTTTTGTATCTCTCGTCCGTTTGAGTCTTGTGCCCTCCTCGCCCTTTCCTGCTTGGCACTGCTTTCGTTTCCCCTTTTACATCTCAACAAAAGAATTTTCCTTTCCTTTCACAAAAGTCATTCTCAACTAACATACATTTTGAAACATTCGCAGTAGAAGCTTGGCAAATACGTTAATTTAGCATGAAAGGATGAAAAAAAATGCCAAACAAATTCCCCGTTTCTTTGGTCCTTTTCTTATATTCAATAACCGACTTTTAATTTCTCGGGTTTTTTTTATTGGAAATAATTATTAAATAATTCCCGATCTTTTAAAATCCCGGTACCGGTTTTACAAAAAAGTCAAGTCCCGGTTCCGACACATGAAAAAGAAAAATATTATTTTTTGCTTTCTGCGAGTTTTAAATACCCCGTGCTTCTGATAGAAGCCCCCCCCCCCCCGCCCTCCATGTAAGACGCCCTCTTACTGTTAGGAGGGACCTATATCATTTAAATATAACAGCTGGAACAATGAATTGTTCCTCTCAACTCTTTTTTTTTCAAAAATAATATAATTAAAAAACAATAGGTATTTTAAAATTTACAGAAAAATTCAACTTTTTCTTTAACAATTTTCAGGACAGCAAAAAAAAATTTGAATTATTTTTAAAAATACCTAATTTATTAAAAATTCCCGGCAGCGCCTATCCGCACCGCCGGACATTCCTTTCTCCCCCGAAAATTTTATTGTTTCAATTTTAATTCTTGTAATAAATGTAGTAAAATCAAAACTTACCCAATGTATGCAAAAGATTATTGACAAAAGTGTGCGTTTAATCCTCCTTTATACTGCTCCCAATTCGCCCATCCTCCACCCCTTCCATAACTCTCGTCTTTCGACAAACAGAAAAATTGTTTAAAAAGTATTTGTAATGAAAAAGCAAATTTTTTTTAAACAAATGCTTTTCCAATTTGTTTCCTTTTCAGTATGACCTTTTAACTTCGTGTTTTAATGGTCGAAAAAAAGAAACACAGCCATTTTACTAGGCCAAAGTTGACAATAATATGCCGTGATTTACTTATATTTAAAAATCTTTTTTTTTTTTTTGCGAATACGCTGAAAAAAGGAGTTTAATAAAAATATTTTTATATAAATATTTGGATTCCGAAAAAAAAATTAAATTCCATGATTGCCAAATACTTTATAATTTGTACATGGAATCAGTAACTGTCACTATTGTATATTTAGGATTTGTCAAAAAGGGAGTCGGTAAGTGCGACAATGGCCAAAAATACGACATTACGGCCTAATTTTTAACTATTATTTAATTTTAAAAATATAAAATAAGATTTATTCTTTAAAATCTGATAATGGAATGTAAAACAAGTAAAAATAACTTAATCAGAAGAGAAGCGATTAAGAATTTTATTATTTAGTTTTTTTAGTGAAATTAAATTAATGTTAATTATTCAGAAAGTACTCTAAATATGTCACGGCCAAAATTATAACAATCAAAATGGAACGAAAGGAAATCTTCACTTTCTTCGACTTTAAACTTCCGACAAAATGTTTGTAAAAGAATATCGAGTTTTGATGCCCTTGTCGGTGGAGGAGTATCGTCTTGCTCAACTGTATATGATTCAGGTGACGGAAATTAATATCTTACCTAAAATACAATTATTAGTTGACAATTTAAGAAAAAGTCAAGGTTGGAGAGTTCTGGAGCTGGCAGCGGAGTGGAAATCATCAAGAATGAGCCATATGAGAATGGGCCTGGTGGAATTGGACAGTACACTTTCAAGATATATCACATTGGAAACAGAATACCGCGTAATTTGTGGACCAACGAAATGAATGCCAAATCGAGATAACGATTTTCAGTCTGGATCCGAAATGTGTTGCCATCGTCGGCCTTGGAAGCACATGAAGAGGCATGGAATGCTTACCCGGCAAGTCGAAGGGATGCATTTTAAACAATTTCGGAGCCATAGGGTGGGGGTTATGGAAGATTGATGGGTCGCTTACAATGTAAAAAAGATGCTATAAGGTAAAATTGGTAAGATTTTCTTAACTAATTTTTGTATAAATCCATTCCGGTATTATGGAGTTAGATAATGTCAAAAAAAAAACTTTTAGTACACTCGCACTCGCTATTCATGCCCTTTGATTTCACACTTCAAAGTTGAGGTAAAAGTGGCCATTACAATTTCCTTCTATTTTTGTTTTTCCATTCAGGTGGACACAAAATATTTGGACGATGCTGGCACAACGGAAAATGTGTTCGAATTATCCAAAGATGAACTGAAAAACAGGACAGTCGGTAGGCAATATTGGTACTTATGTAATTTTCTGTGCCAAACATTAAAACTCAAAAAAAAAAACTCTTAAAATGATGTATCGGCGTTGATTACATGATATTTATTTCCAACAATTTCAAAGTCCACCCCCCGAACTTGACTTTTTGATATTCCAATTTAAAGGGATGTGATTTGTGCCGTTAATGAGTCACATTAAATTAAAATAATAAACTATCATATATTCCGTCATTTTATTTTAAATTGCATATGCAAATGCGCAGATGTGCTCGATTTTGTTAGCGATCCAATGCCTTCGCATGACTATGCGCCGGAGGAGGACCCGAAACTGTTCAGAAGCACAAAAACGCAAAGGGGTCCCCTCAGTGACAATTGGGCGGTGGATTTTGTGTGCGACGGAAAGCCAATAATGTGTGAGTTTAAGGGCATTTCCCCCCTTTGGAAATTATTCCAATATGTCTTTTACTTAAGGCGCTTACAAACTATGCAAGGTCGAATTTCGTTATTGGGGCCTTCAGTCTCGCGCAGAGCGATGGATCCACGAGTTGGCTCTTCGCGGCACAATGTTGAGGGCACACAGACAAGCATGGTCACAATCGAACAAATCACAAATTTTTGCTTATCATTTGGAATTGTTAGGGCATGGCAAGATGAATGGGTTGGACTGAGCATTGAGAACATTCGTCAATTGGAGAAAGAGACGCAACAATATCTGACCACGCTTATGTCCCCTTCTGCAACGCCAATGGCTAACAAAAGATCCGTCAGCGGAAACATTGTTTCAGATGGATTGACTGAGGAGGAGGGAGGGAAAAGAGTGTTACGGCAAATGACGGATGAGGACGAACAGAGAAGGGAGGAAGAGGGTGAGCAGGACGACGAGGACGGCGCTGCTTCCTCCTCTTCTCATTCGGCCTATTTTGACTGTTGCGACAAGATGGCCCACGAGTCTCAGCAGAGAACAACTTTGGTCAGATGGAGCTCCGAATTGTTAGTCGGCATGGGTGACATTGAGTTGGAAAATTCGCCCCCCGGCACGCCGAAAGTGTCGTCTACTCGATCTCTGCTTATCCTTGTGTTCCATGGCGATCTCTTCCCCAAGGTATTTTTCGTCTGCTAACAGTTACTTACTGATTGAATCCCTCAGACTTCGGCTGACTCCAAAATTACGGACATCGACACTTTCCGTTCCACCCTCGACACTTTGATAGCCACGCATTGTCCGCATTTGCGGGGTCAGATCCATGTCCAGGTGTTTTGTGATATGCCATTCATCGCTGTTCATCCATTTCTTTCTTTCGCTCTTATTTTAGTGTGTAACCTGCGGGGCTGAACTGCTTCAGACTGCGCAAATTCTGAGCGGCATTTTTCCCGGCGGATTGGGCACTTTTCATCCAAGTTTTGTGCCTCTAATGGCAAGCGATGTGCTGCTTTTCAACGAAGTCAGTTCATATTGTATTTTTTTTCATTCGTTGGTCAAATTTGTCTAATTTTGAGGCTGTCCAAAATGCCATTCTGAATGCTAATCAAGTTGTCAACTGTTTCATCGCTTCTCAACACGAAAAAACAGCAAATGGCTCCGATTTTGAGATTTTTGTTGTTGGCGATTTCATTGGTGGCATTTTAATGTACGAATCATTGGCACGGACGACTCTCACAATGGTCGATCAGCAGCAGAGGGAGGGGGACGGTTGTGCCGATTTGAGGGCGTCGTCGATGGCGGTCGATCAGCAAAAGTCACCAATAATCGCTTCAATGTCAAAATCACCTGCGTCCGCACTTTCTTCACCATATGCGACATACAAACCATGCAAAGACAATGTAATGTTCTAATCATTTATAGTCAATTTTGGTGTAACTGAAAATAGTAAGAAAATTAAAGTCTTTTCATAAACCCCCCCCCCGTGTTTAAATCCGCTCTCTCTTTTCCCCCTCAGCATCCCTCGCACTCTCTCCAGTCACTCCCTGCCGGCGTTGAAGTCCCGAAATTCTTCAGCTTTGATGACCAAAAAACTCCAATTGTTTATTCGGAGTCGCCTTCACAAATGCAAAACGACTTCACCAAAAACAGGTGAAAAATATTTTGACAGAAGTTTACCACATCAATAACAAATTTCACCTGTATAAAATTGTCTTTGTCTGATAGATCAGCACCACCAAGTGCATGTCGCCAATTGTCCACTTCTTCGGTTAGTCATTTTCAATTTGATTTGTTCCTTTTTCCCTTTATTTGGTCTTTAAGGAGTCGTCCCTTTCTGCCGGCAGAGCAAAACGTTCTGTGACCGTTGGGGCGCTTTCATTCAAACCATCGGCTGCCTTTTTTCTCGGATGTCCTCTCGCTTTGCTGCTAATGCAACGGAAATTGAATGAAGGTTCGCCCTTTGGTCATTCCAATGTTTTCTCCCCCCCTCCCTCCCCCAAATTGGTAAACTCTTCCCGTTCAGTGGATTATCAGCTGTCTCTGTTCTGCGATCAGCTGTTCAACTTGTTCTACCCGCTCGACTTGTGTGCCGCCCGTTTGGAGCCTGTTCTAAACCCTTCACTGAGTGCTCTTCCCGCACTCAAAGTTCCCCGGTATTTGCCTCGTTTTGTTTGTCGCTTTCATTTGTCTCTTTTTTCTAATTTCAGTTACCAACATTTCCTGCTCTGTGATGAACACGACGACGTTCATTTTGACAACGCCGCCGGCGCTCCGATGGTGTGGGGCCAAAACCGAGTTGACCACGAGTTGTACTGTCCCCCCGAGATGAACTCTTTGCCATCGACAGCATTGCCCAGCATTTTGCACGCTTCCTATTGGGAAAGCAAAGACATCTCCGCTTTCATTCTTCGTCAGTTCCTTCGTTCTGACGAACTTTCTTCCTCAGCAGTGCTCTGCCTGAATTCCCTCAGCGAACAGCCGCCGTTTGAGTTTCAAGTGCCTTTAACGGTGTGGAACCGTAAAAGGACCCGGTTTAAGGTAGGGAGAGGACGGTCCGTATTCAGAGGGGGGGGGGGGCTTAAAAATTTTCGAGTACTTAGGAATTATTTGCAGGCATCAATTTTTAGAAAAACTTAAATTTTGTACAGTTATTAAAACAGCTTTCGCTAAAATCTAAAGTTTTTTCTTGAAATTTTGGCCACCGCCCCCCCCCCCCCCCTCTTTTATAAAGGGACTTTGACAATAAGTTGATTCTTAGGTTGCCAATCTCGCAGCCAATCATCAGGCCAATGACCTCATTGTAGTGGACGGTCTTGAACAGGTCATCAATGCTCGTTTTTGCTACGGACCGATGGATTTGGTGGTTTTGTCCCATGAAAATGTGTTGGTTTATGTGCTGCCCAGCGGCGGGGAATGGTTTTTGAAGGGAGTGGAGACAACAGACAAACACGGGAGGCTAAGCATTGACTTGGGACGGAGTTTGCCGATCGGAATTCACAATGTTCGCCTGATTGTCCAAGGAGATCGTCAGTTGACTCTTACACAAATCAGCTCATTGTTGGCCCCTCTGTTTTCAGATACTTATCTCAGTGTGAACATTGCCGTCGTTCCTCCCGGCACCCCCGTGGTTGTGTTCAGCATCGACGGGTAAGTAATCCGTGCCATAATGACACTGTGTCATCACTGTCTGTTTTATTTTACTGAATACTTACAGCTCTTTGACTGCCTCTGTGTCTGTGACTGGGCGTGACCCGCGTCTGCGACCCGGCGCGGTGGACGTGGTCAGATTTTGGCAACAACAGGTTCACCCCCACGGTGTTTTTCCGAGGGTCCGTCACACGATGCCTTTCAGGGCTTCCTGATCATTTATTTGACTGCTCGTCCCGACATGCAGCAACGATTAGTCAGCGCATGGCTCGCTACTCATAACTTCCCCCAAGGGCTGCTCTTTTTCACGCCTTCTCTTTCCACGGAACCCCTTCGGCAGAAGACACAACACATTCGACATTTGTTGGACATGGGCATTTGTATACATGCAGCATATGGCAGTGCCAAGGACATTCCTGTTGGCCAACTTTTTTTTCTTCGTGTTTTTATTCTTTTTTTTAGGTCTATTCAAATGCCGGCTTGGAATCGGAACGTATTTTTAAAGTAGGCGGTCAACGCCGTCGTGGTTGTGTGTCCCTGGATGACGGTTATTGTGCTCATTTGCATGACCTCCACTCCGGCAAAATTGGCCTTTCTCGAACACTCGGAGGCGGTGAAAAACCTCTTGGTTCGCCTTTGGCACGCGACCAATGCCATAATCAGTCCGAGCAGCAAAAGCCCATCGGAAGACATCAGTCGCCGATCCAACGCACGCTTTCGTTTGGACCTCGACTGGGCCGTTACGAAACCAAAAAGATCAGCCAAATTTCGAATATTTAGTCGGCTCATTAACACTTCTGTTCCAATTAGGATTTATTGTTCCTTTACCACTTAAAACCTCTTTTTCTAGTCAAGTTATTTATATTTTTATGTGAGCTTTCCCTCTGATCAATAGCTCTTCGCCCGCATTTTTCCTTTTACACTTTTATATTTCCCAAATTGTTTTTTTATTCCTCAGAATTTTTGTGACAAATTCCTCATTTTTGCGTTGATAGTTTGTTTTTGGATTATGCAATATGTTTTTGTCTTTGTGAATCCACTAAGCCGGTAACAAAAAAAATTGGAACGTATAAATCCGAAAAATGGGTGGACGGAATCAGCGCCCATTTTCCGGCCCTTGTTTTGTTTGTTTTTGATTTTCACTTTGGAGGGGAGGGGATCATTCCCCTTCCCTTCCCCTCCTGGTTACAGCATCAAATAGTGGCCAACCCCAACACCCTTTTTATTTTTGTCTCCTTCCTTTTCTTTCCATTCCGTTTACCAATTGAGAACCATTTTTATTGTATTTCATTCCATAATGATTTAAACAGTAAATTAATACAATAAAAGATTAATTAATAGAGTATTTAAAATTAATTTCACTGCTCTCTTTTCCTTTTTTGGTTTCTTAAATACACAGTAGGGGAACTGTTATGGTTAATTGATAAATAAATAGGAATTTTAATTGTTAATTGAAATATGTATACATTACAAAATCCTCCTCCTCTCTTCCGCTTTTTCTAAAGGTTTAAATACGTTTCCCTCTTTATTATGGCTTAAAAATTTCTCAATTTTATTTAACCTTTTTAATACCCCACAAATTATTCGTTGTTCTGTTTTGCCGTTTTTTGCCCTATTCTTTTCTTTACTGCTGCTATCCAATTTCTCTCTTCATAGCATGCTCTTCCAAATTATGTTCAATTTGGGACTTCCCCAAAATCGAATCAATTAATTGTGTTTCCAAAGGAAGGACGAGAGTTGTGGGGGATGGCGGAGAGTGTGGGCGGGGGGGGGGGAGGGAATTAACGCGACTATTGGGGTGAGAGGATTGATTGGTGGAGGAAGAAGATGAGCGGGGCGGCGTATCATCGCGGACGACTCGACGATGGTGTCGTGTCCTTGGGTCTGTTGGTGGCCCACTCCGTTCTCCCCCGCCCATCTATTTATTCCCGTCATTTCAATTTTCTTTTTTGCCCAATTGGAAGAGTTCCGTCCCTTTCCCTCCCCCTTCCTCCCCCAATGTACATACTTTGAATTTGGAAATAGATTTTTTTTTTTTCTTGGCGTGTCTATCGGCCCACCGGCGACATGAAGTTTGGGCACCGGGAAGTTTGGGCACCGGGAAGTTTGGGCACCAGAAGTTTGGGCACCAGGAAGTTTGGGCACCACAAAGCCAATTTTAAATATAAAAAGCCAGTAAAATTAAAAAATAGATAATTTCCATGTTCAAACATGCCGTAACAATCCGAAAAATGCCACAATATATATTATGTAAATTTGCCAAAAATTTTAATTAATGAAAAAAATTAAAATAAATATTTGCTTTTAATTTTATAATTAAGTCTCGGTCTCGACTCGTGAAATTTTAAGTCTCGAGTAGTGTACTACTCTTTATATGTCCTATCTTGAATTTTCTGGTGCCCAAACTTCCCCCTGCCGGCCCACCACACCCCTACGCTATGCGGTACGGGTCGTTTGAGTCTGAGATTAAAATTTTATTTTAACTCAATAAACTTTTTCAGGTAGTAAATTTCAAGAAATAGAATCTTTTGTACTTTGAGATTTTGATTTTGGCTGATCCGAGCATTGAATTAATCGCATCTTTCACTTCCTTTTCCAATTAATTTCATCAAATATTCGCCTATTTTTCTTGCTGCTTTTGCTCATCATCATTATCATTGTTCGTTCACCTTTTTTTCTCTCATTGTGCTCATTTTGAGGTTACCAATCGTCCGTTTCGACTGACCATTCCTTTCCCCCGCCCCCCTCGTGTAAATCAAATCTCATCTTTTTAGCGCTGTGCGATGAATGCCTTTTTATGTTTCATTTTACATCTGTCACGACGTCAAAATAAAAAGCGCAAGAATGGGATGGAATTGGGAGAAGAGAAGAGCAAAAGAAATGGGGGGGGGGGCAAAAAGGGAGCGAAATGGGAGAAAAGGGCGGGGAATAAACAGAGGGTGCTGCTGCTGGGAGAACATCGGTGGCAGAGAGAGAGAGAGAGAGAGAGTCACTGTCGCCCCTCCGGCGCGGTGTCATTACCTCCCTCTCCCCTCCCCGTTAATACCCTTTTGCCTTGTCCTCCCCCCCCCCCCCCCCAAATCCCCAGCCAATCTCACTAACAACAAAAGCATTTTATTGTGTTTGATCAATCGTTTAATAGTTCCCTTTTTGTTGCTGTATGTCTCGAGTGCTCCTCTCCTTTTAAATAATTTCTTTCCGCCTTTTAGTCTGTCCCCATTAATTTTTGTCGTCTCCCCCCCTCCCCCCATTTTGTCCCTTTATTTATTGAATTCCCTCCCCCCCCCTTCCCCCCCCCCACTTCAGTTGTTCCCCCCCCCCGTCCCTTCACATTATCCGCTTTTCCTTTTTCATTCGTTCGATTGCCTTTTGTGGCAAGTGAAATTCTTTGCCTCCATTCATTGCTGAACAGAATAAGCAGCGGTTGGTTTAGCATTCGTTTTTCGCCTGACTTTTCGCCTCCATTTGGTGTTATTTCCAAATGAATCCGTCAAAGTTTCGTTGTTATTTTTTGCTGCGTTTTCCTTTTTTCTTTGGCACTTTGTCGCCCTTCGTTTTCGCGCACACCTGCGGCAATAATCGAATCCCTTACGGTAAAAATATTTAATTAATATGTGGGTCAACAAATGTTAGACTTTTTATTTTCCCTTTTTAAAGTTTTTTCTATTTTGGCTTGAGCGCGAAACAACCCCGGGGCTAAAAGCGGGTGCCGAAACGCCCTTGGCCCTGGTTTGGGTTCATTGAATCGGCTCATTTAGTTGGAACTGTTTAGTCGGAGTGCTCATAAAAGTATAAATGGAGTTAGACCTTAAACATGACATCTCCAGAATAAAACTTCCCGAGCCCGACTAAATGGCCCCTTCCGTGTGTTCCTTTTTATCCCCCATAAAAATCGGAAATTATGAATTATTTTGTTGGGTTCTAATATGTATTGTATTAAGTAAAAAATGGGACTCATTTCCGTTTCCTTTCGTTTAGGCATTGAAATTTACCACAACGGAATGCCGTCTTTGCTCTGCTCGCGCCCGAATTGCTTTGACAAAATGTACGCGGTGAGTCAACTGTTATTGGAATATTTATTTGATCAGGCTTTTTTGAAGGATTGCGATGAACGTGCTACTCGAAAGACGTGCGCATCGAATTCGACTTGGGTCGGCGGCTTTGACAAAGGCTATGGCGACTTCCAACCGTAAATTTCTTTGTTGGGTTCATTCGCCCCGTGACCCATGGTCCGTGATCACGCCCACCCCTGCTGCTAATGGCATGGCATATTGTCTCTCTTTTTGTAGCCCCTTTGGCCAATTAATTAATCATTTCCGCTAATTACCCCTCCTCCCTCTTCTCACAGTTTATACCTCCAATGCTGCGAGTTTGAAATGCTCCCCAAACTTTCCAAGGAATTGTATTCGAATGTGATCATTCGACCCGGAGAATATTTCGAAGGAGAGGAAATAATGGGCAAAGACGGCGATGAAGTGATCGCCTTTGATCTTATCACCAATCTGAGAAAAGTCAACGGCGATGGCGCAAAAAACGGCGAAAATTCGTCGTGAGTTTTTTTTGATTTGTCATTCAAAGTAAATTGCGCAATTTAACAACGGTCACCGATTGTTTGGCATTAATTTAGCGTTTCTTATTCGGTCGATATTCGCCGCTTCCATTGCGACCAAATGGTCAGGCCGAAGAGATACAAACCGTGGAAATGGCCATGACCAAAGCAACAGAAGATAACCCCAAATTGTTCCCGCTTTCTGATCTCTTTCTTCTTCCCTCCTCCTCTTTTTGTGCTGTGATATTTTGCCAATTAAATATTATTTACGTATTTAAATGTCATTTTATAAATATTAAAGGGAAATGTTTTGGTTGTTTTTTAGGCCTATTGGCACTTTTTGGCTTTCTGCTCAAAGTGATTTGGGGGCGGGCGAAGCCTTTCACCCGTCGGCCGGACGACAGATCAATCACCGCCATCACTTAAATAAATCCCAACAGCAGATCGATCATTGTCATAATCCTCTTTGTCTTCACATTTTAAGCACTTTTCTTTTAAATCAAACTGACATCCTTTGCCACAAAAAGTGATTGATTCATTGATCAGTGGTCACTGGTCATACATCACAAACAAATCGATATTTTTGAATTTATCGATTGGAATTTTGATTTTTTTGTTGAAAATTTTTGGGCATTTAAAAAAATGAATAGGGACATTCTTGTTAAAATAATTTTTCTATTAGTTTTTTGGTTCATTCATTCTGTAAAAAAAAAGTTTAATATAAAGGAACCCAAAAACGTGGGATGATAAGGTTTTTAAGAAAGGGCGACCCATTAAGGTTATCATTTTTAGGAAAAAAATTTATTAAATCATAAATGTGACCTTTCCTGTCAAATTTTTTATCTGGGCCAAAATGGCTCTTTTATAGAGGGCGCCAAGTTGGCCGCGCCAATTGGGCGGTTCCCCAAAAAAGTCACTTTTTACATGTGCCGGGCATCTCTTTTATTAGTGAGTGACCATTGACAATTTATCCCCCGGTCGATCAGTTGTCCTATCATTTGCCTTTTCTATATAATCTTTGCGTCTTTTCTCGCCGTTTTCACCCCCCCCCCCCTTAAATTTCATTAATTATTCAGCCATTTCTTTTTGTTAAATAACTCTTTAAGCCCACCCATTATAAGCAGATGAATTCGTATTCGGTCACGGATTTTGATTTCACTTATTAAACATTTCCCCTGCTTCGATTTGGAAGTGTTTTTATTGGGTATTAAGGAAATCAAAAATTCATTAATTAAAGTTTCCCTTTTCCTTGAGTGTTTAATTTTGAAAATTTCTCTCTTTGAATTTCGGAATTCGGTGAATGTCAATGCCCTCCTACCGTATCCATCATATCCTCCAACAAAAACATATCCCTTTTTTTATTATATCAAATACATTTCAATTCCAAATCTGATCATTCCTTTTTCAATAGTCCGTCGCCTTTTGTTGGTCCATTGGCAATGACTTTTTTTGATGGAATTCACACAAAAACAAACGCCAAATCACTGCTGCTCCCTCCCCCGTTCTTTGCTGTTTCACATTTACCAATTCAACACTTTTTCAACAGTTCAAAATATTCGTAAAATTTGTCTGAAATTTTTTCCGAATTTCTCATTTCTCCCATTATTCTTTTCACCCGTTGGCTTTGATTTGATCTTCAACAAGCAAACGATTGGGTCGGATTGGGTGGGATGAATGGAGGGGAGAGGGGGTGGGCCGTTGTTGGCCGATGGGTTGTCTGTGGGGAGGGGTGTTTGTGGCCGTATCGTCTCCTCTGCTGCTGGTGTTGTCCTCCCCCCCCCCCCTTCGTACTTTCCCCCTCCCTCTCTCCTCTTCCCGGCCACCCTTTGTACCCCTCTCCCCCCCCCCCTCCCATTTGCATAAATCAGTCCGCTTCCTCCCCCCCCCTCCCCCCCCCCCCCCCCCCCATTTTCTTTCCCTTTCATTTTTCCCCAATTGTTTTGCCCAATCGGTGTCTTCTCCCTTTTCTTTTCATTTTCCACTTATTTCGGATGGATGAACTGTTACGCCGCCATCTTCTGCTTCTTCTCCCTCTCTCATTTCTCCTTTTGGCGGTTCCTTTTTCGCTTTCATCCGCCCTTTCTTCGTCCATTCTGTCCGATCAGCAAAATGTCGCCCCCCCGGGACTATCTTCGCTGACATTTGTGTTCGATCGGACGGGCTCAATGAATGGTAACGAACGAATGGAAGTGATCGGAATGTTATGGCAAATGCAGATGATCTGAACCAAGTTCGACTGGGCGCCAAGGGCATTTTGGAGACGGTGATGAAGCAGCGCAAGAAGTTCATCTTCAACTACGTGCTGGTACTCTTCCACGACCCCGGTCAGCAATGAATCAATGCTCCGAGGAGTGAACAAAGTCTCAACCCGTTTTATGCCCACCTTCAGAGGTGGACCCGCCATTCGTCACCACCGACCCGGAAATGTTCCAGCAACAACTCGCCTCCGTCTCTGTCCAAGGGGGCGGCGATTGTCCCGAGATGACTCTTTCCGGCATTAAAAAGGCTCTCCTCGCGCCCAATGCTTTTCCTCACCCTTCCCCCGATTATCCAGGCTTTGGAAGTGTCTCTTCCCGGCTCATTCATTTACATTTTCACCGACGCCCGTTCCAAGGATTACTATTTGGAGGAAACCGTGCTTAATCTGATCCAGGAGAAGCAAAGTTCGGTGTGTCTAATCGGAAATTGTCTTGGGTTGCGACCAGTAAATCACTCACAAATTGTCCTTTTAATTTTTCTCCCAAATACTTTTTGTCTTTGTGTGACTCTTTCCGTCATGGGTTTCTTTAGTTCCAGGCCTTCAAAAGATTTCGGAATTCAGACCCTCAAAAAAGTCTGAAAAAGTAATTCGAAAATCCTAAATTTTTTTTCGATTTTTGTTGACAATCGTGACATCTCTGACAGGCAAACCTACCGCCTCCACTCCCCCTCCCGTCCCTATTCGCAGGTTGTGTTCGTAATGACCGGCGATTGTGGCAATCGATCTGCGCCCGGCTACAAAGTGTTCGAGCGCATCGCTGCCGCGAGTTTCGGCCAAGTGTTTCACTTGGAGAAGTCGCACGTGAACACTGTGCTCGAATATGTGCGACACTCGGTCAATCCTTTGGTCGCTTTTGGCGAACGAATTTCGTTCTTTGACTTTAGGTCTCACAACGGAAAGTGCACATTTTGTACGAAGTGCGAGAGCACGGACAGACACACACCACTTTGGTGCCCGTGGACACGTTCATTTCCGAAATGACCCTTTCCCTGGCGGGCGAAAGGGACGACGGTGCTTATTTAAGCATTTCGATGGTGGACCCGCAAAGTAAGGGGCACGCATTGGTGAAGCACGAACCATGCACATTACTTGACTAATTTCTTATAATTGCCCGCCGGCTCAGATCGGACCATTGAGAAAAGCGACTACGAGAACGAACAGGGCACAATCGATCTGACCAATGTGAAGCTGATCAGGATCAAAGACCCATTGCCGGGAGTGTGGCGGGTGCGGACGAGCAGTCGCCTCAAGTGGGACCAAAAGTGGGGCCACACAAAGGCAATGAGCGAAATGTTCAGGCACACCCTTCGCATCTTCGGCCATGGGACCATCAACTTTAAGTTCGGCTTCGCCGCAAGGCCAGTGCCATCGGTCGATTTGGTAGGCATTGTCCACTAAATTCTTTTGCTTTATTTTGCCTTTCTCTCTGAAGACTCACCCGCGTCCGATCGCCGACCAAATAACCTTTTTGGTGGTGAATATGGTAATTCCGGCGGGGTTTGCTTGTTAATTGGTGCCAATCATTGGCCTTTATTGTCCTCCAACAGACGGGGCTAAGTCCGCCCGGGACGGTCGTGGGAATTTCGTTGGTCGACTACCACGGCAAGGAGTTGTACAGGAACGAGAGTCAGGCGGACCCGCACAGTTTTTCCGTCTTTTTCGTCGGCCCATTCATTCCCCCGAAGGGCTTTTTCTTTGTTCGCGTAAACGGAAAGGACGAAATGGTGTCCAACTGAATGGCCAGCAGGGGAAGAAATGTGCCGCTGTCCCTTTTCAGAATTACCAATTCGTGCGCATTGCTCCGACGGCAATTTCCGCCGTTCAGGCGGTCGGACCGCGCGCTTTTATGGCCGAACGGCACACGGCACAAACGTACAAAGCCACCAATTTGAGCTGCTCAGTCGAGTCGCTTGTGCCATTCACCGTCCTTTGGTTTTTCGAGGAAAAACCCATCGGAGGACCTCTTTTTACGAGTAAAAGGGACAAAAGGCACCATCGGATGGAAAATGACGGCGAATTTTTGACAGTTCCACGGACATTTCCATTTGGACAATTGACGCGGTAACGCCAGCGCAGCGCGGATTTTACACATGTCAAGTGAGGAACAGACAAACGCACAAAACAAGTTATAAAAGTCAACAAAACTGTTCTTGGTTTTAAGTTTTTTTTTCTTTTTTTTTTTTTATTGTAAAATTAATATTTAATTTATTCAACATTTTATTTAAATATAATTAATCATTTTCCAAGGTGATCAGTCCCCAAGGCAATGATTCGGCGACCATTTTTTTGGATTCGCGCGGTGATTAAACTTTGTCAAATTGATCATCATCACTCATTGGAACTCTTTCAGAGCCGCCCCCGCACATTGTCGCAATTCGTAACGAATCGGTGGTCATTCACGGCACCGCTTTTCTCCACTGCCGCACTCAAAGCATTGAGCAGCCGAAAATATTTTGGGTACAAAACGGAAGCAAAACAGTGGGAAACTCAGCGAAAGCGGTTATTTATTTTTTCTTTGCTTTTTACACTTTCATCCATTTCAGTACATTTTCGGCAACAATGGCACTTTGCGTATTTTGGACACTTCCGTCGACGACGCGGGCGAATACAAATGCCGCGCGAGAACGTCGGGCGGCCAAGCGGAAGCTGTCATTTGGCTGCATGTTCTGCAGGCGCCGCGAGTGCGCGTGAGGCCAAGTGACCGATGGGTGGCCACGGGCGGCACTTTCAATTTGAGCTGTGCCAGCGAAGGTTGGCCCCGGCCCGAAGTGATTTGGTTCTTCAAAGGTGCGCACTTACAATAGAATGCCCGCTAATAAGCGAACTGATTTTAAGGAGTTCAAATCGTTCCCGACACAAAATTTGTTGTAACTTACGAAGGTAATTAGAGGGGGGGGGGGCACAAAAGGCAAGGAATGGCATTTTATTGAATGTTGCGCTTCACTTTTTTTGTCAGGCGATTTGATCGTCAGCGAAGTGGACGATGAGAACATTGGCATTTACGAGTGCCGTGCCTCCAATTCAGCGGGGAGGGCGTCGGACTTTGCCAAAGTGCATTTGGCCAGTGAGTTTTTCATTGTCGCCTAATTACTTGTTAATTAACAATTGTTAATTGGTCATTAACTTTTCTTTGCTTAAGTCCCTCCGAGCATTGTCGTCTCTCAGAACAAACAAATGATCGTCCGTGGCGATTTGTTGGTGTTGGACTGTCGGGTCAGCAGAAGCAATGCCCTTTCACTGCTTCTCTTCGAACCCTTTCCCATTTTAAGGTAATTGGCGGAGTGCCAACCCCAAAAATCCAATGGTTCAAAGATGGAAGGCAATTGGCAGCGGACAAATTCATAAACATTAAGGCAATTCTGAAGAAAGAATAAATAAATTAATTAATTAATTAATTTAAGGAGGGCCATCTGACAATTCGCGTGAGTGAAAAAGAATTTGAAGGAAATTGTGGTGGAAATTAAGAAAGCAGAAGAGACCGACGCAGGGACATACGCATGCAAAGCGAACAATTTGGCCGGGACCGACATAAAGCCGCTTACGTTTGGAATCGGAGGTGAGACATGCGTCCCTTGCCCCCTTGCCCCCCTCCCGCACCCCCTCTATCTCTCCCCACTCCCTCCCTCTCCCCACTCCCTCCCTCTCCCCACTCCCTCCCTCTCCCCACTCCCTCTCTCCCCATTCCCCCTCCCTCTTTTCCCACTCCCTCCCCTCCCCACTCTCTCCCCCTCCCTCCCTCTCTCCTCACACCCTCCCCTTCTCCTTCTCTCCCCACTCCCTTTCTTCTCATTCCGTCCATTCCCTCCACCCCCTCCCTCTTTTCCCACTCCCTCCCCTCCTCCCTCCCTCCCTCCCTACACTCCCCCTCCCACTCTCCCCACTCCCTCACCCTCTTCCGTCTTCCTTTAAATGCCAATTTGTCCCAAGATTCCCCCACAATTATGCCCGGCCCTGAGTCCATTTTTGCGGATATTCAAAGGACCGTTAGCATTCCATGCCGCGCAATTGGAGTGCCAAAACCGCAAATTCGCTGGTTGATGAACGGAGAACCAATCGGCGAAGGGGAGAGAGGCACGCGGGAAAGATTGGTGCATTTGCCAGACGATTCATTGCTTATAAAAGGTACGGGGAAAAAGCGGCACTTTGGAATGCATTGATTATCAGCAGATGTTCAAACGACGGACCAAGCAAGCTTCACATGCGTAGCACGGAACGAATTTGGGGAAAAACTCAAACACATCAATTTGGTGGTGGTCGGACTTGGTGGGTTACGGTAGGAAGGAAAGGGAGGGGCGTTACGGTAGGGAAAATGTGACAATGGCAATGAATTACTACTGTATGGGGAAGGGAGACGGTGACCTTGGAATGCCATAGTATTGCTTTACCCACCCTTTATCATTTCTTCTCCAAAATGTCCCCTCCCCTTAAGTTCGGCCGGTGTTAGCAGCTTTGCCTGCGCGGATGGAGCTTATTCAGGGCAAAGAGCTGCAAATCAACTGCATCGTTCTGCTCGGCACCCCTCTGCCCAAAATTCGTTGGCTAAAAGTGCCGTCCTTTGGTTGTCCCTCCTTTCTCTCCTCCGTTCCTTTTCAGAATGATCGTCCGCTGATCGGTGGCGACGACCATCGGACAGTGGTGCCCTTTGAATGTTTTTGGTCATTTCTTCCCATTGTTCGCTATTAAAGGTTCTTCCGGATGGGTCCTTGCTGATCAACAATGGCTCGGAAGAGCATCGGGGCCATTACACTTGCCATTCAGAAAATTCGGCCGGCAATGCGACGGTCGAAGTGGACGTGGAACTGATCAGTGAGTGATCGGTCGGTCGGTCATTTGTCGATGCAAAGCAATTGCCATTAATTAACCCAAAGTGTGCCAACTCCGTTTCTTGGCCTTTTATTATTATTTTTTCTTTCCGTAAATTGACTTTCCCTTTTTGCCGTTTTTTGCTTTAACAAATGTCTCAATGAATGCCATTTGTCTCTTTATTTTTCCTCTGTTGTTGTGCCGTTGTGTCTTTGGCATTCCTTTTAGTGAAACCGACAATTGTGCCTTCCTCCGCTCGTTTGGGTCCGTCCGGCGTTGAGGAAATGGTGGCCCGAAAAGGGGCCCAATTGGACATTCAGGTCACTCTCTGCTTCTTTAATATCTTTTGTCCTTTATTCATTTGTCCTTTTTCATGTGATTTTAGTGCCCCGTCAGAGTCCCCTCGGGCCAACAAATGCCAAAAGTTCTGTGGACTTTGGATTCTGTGCCTTTAAATGTGAACTCAGCGGACGTCGTTCTTTTGGTCTGTCGTTGGTGCTAATTGAAATGAATTCGATTTTGTTCACTGATCAGCCCGATCATTCCATCCGTGTCAAAAAAGTGAGCAATGATCACGCGGGACGGTACACGTGCCGAGCGATAAATCAGGCAGGAGAAGCGGAGAAAGCCACAATTGTGCGGGTTGGTACAGTAAAAAGACGAAAGAAAGAAACAAAGTCGGCACTTCGGTGCCGAAAGTAAAGTGAATGCCATGAAATGTTTTCCCAAATTGGAGGTGCACACCCCGCCGATGATCGCATTGGCCCAGAATTCTTTCAACTTAGTCGAAGGCGATTCTGTGCTTTTGCCATGCGAAACCGAAGGTGTTCCCAAACCGAAAGTCAAATGGTGGGGAAACAAATGCCAATGCCATCTTTGGCGTATTGTCACACATTCAAATGGCAGGCTTTTGAATGGGGAGGAATTCGTGGACGGAGTCATTGGGGAGGAGGGATCATTGGCATTAGAGAGGGTGGAAAAACGGCACGAGGGCGTGTTCAAATGTGTGGCGGAGAACGAATTGGGACGGGACGAACGAAACATTTCGGTGACGGTACATTCGGCACCGACCATTGAAGAGAATGGCATTGTGAGAGTGAAGCCAAATTAGGCAAAATACTCCGCCTTCTTTTGCCAAGATTCGTTCGTTGGTCGCCAACCAAAGCGACCGATTGGAATTGCGTTGTCCGGCGACCGCACATCCGCCACCGAAGAGGCGGTGGAGTTGGAACGGACTTCGCATCGACTCGCGAGACGGCGACAATGGATCTGTATCGTCCCCTTCTGGGCACTTGATGCATTTCGAAATGCCATCGAATGGGTCGTTGGTCATCCGAAGAGTGGCCTTGGCACATGCGGGCACATTCGAATGCCACGTGTCGAACATGGCCGGGGAGGACCGAATACAATACTCATTGAAAGCAAGTCGAACCTATCAAATCAATGAATGATCAATTTCTTGCAGGTTCAAGTCACACCTCGGATCATTTCCGATTCTGACCAAAATGCCACCGTCGTCTCAGTTGGCACTTCTCGGGACTTGCTCTGTTCTGCTGAAGGAGTGCCGGAACCGACGATTAATTGGGAAAAGGACCATTCGCCCCTTTTCACGAACAATTCCAAGCATTGATTCGATATTTGTTTGTTTTTTAAGTTTTGTTTTTAGTTTCGTTGATCCTCACGGCACTCTTCACTTTCGGCACATTCTTTTGAGTGATGCCGGTGAATACATTTGCAAAGCAAAAAACATAGCTGGAGAAGCGATCAAAAAAGTACAAATTGTTGTACAAAGTGAGTTGGTGGAAAAGCGGGGATGGGCAGAGGAACGATAATTGACTAATTGGTCATTATGAAGTGAGGGGGAAAAGCCGATAATTGGCTAATTAAGTCAATTCTAATGAGAGGGGGGGGGGGGGTAGGAAGAGAGGGAGTGAATCTTGCAATAACAAATTGATCAATTGGCAGTGCCACCTTACGCAATGGAAGAACACGTGAAGGAGTACACATTCATCGAAGGACAATTGGCGGCGGACATTGTCTGTTTGGTTGGCGGAGACCCAAAGCCAAACATCGAATGGCTATGGCAGAACAAACCATTGGACAAAAACTCATCAAAATATGCAACTTTTAGTGGTAATGAACTTGCAAATAATTGGGAAGAACAGCAACAGAATGCCATTTTGAGATGGTAAATTGCGAATTGAAAAAGTGAACGCATCGGATGACGGATTTTACACGTGCCAAGCGACGAATGGGGCGGGCACCGAAGAATTGGTGATTCGGGTGAGTGATCAGCAGCACTTTTCACGTTTTTGAAGAGTCATTAGTTCAAATCTTACCGGGCGAACACCTTTTATGTTCTACAAATGCCATTTGGCAATGTGTTTGTTCAGGTGGTGGTGATAAGTCCGCCTGAAATGCGTAACTCGGACAGTGCGGAGCATTTGTTGGCCACGGTCGGCGACGCGTTCTTTTTGCAGTGCCCTCTGCTGGTGCACAAACCGTCGCCAATACTGAACATTCGTTGGAAATTCAACGGCACTTTTCTGTCGTCGTCGGATGGCAGTGAAATGGCCGTTTTACTGTCGGAGCACGGGCGGCGAATGGGGGTGGCGAACGCGACCATTGGCCATTCGGGGGACTACAAATGCGTGGCAAAAAATGTGGCGGGAGAGGCGGAAAAGCGTTTTGTTGTGGAGATAATGGGTGGGTCAACAACAAAAAAGGAAGGGAAAAGAAGATAAGATAGATAGACAGTGGGGGCAAAAGAGAGGGAAAAGAATTAGACAAAAATAAAAGATAAAAAGGAAAGTCGGAAATAGAAGAAAAGGAAAGATAATAGACAAAAAGAGAGATATAGAAAGGAAAATGGGAAACAGAATTAGACGAAAGATAAAGAGAGGTAAAATGGAAATGGAAAGGGAAAGAGAATTAGACGAAAGTAGAGCCCGGAATTTCGAAAATTCTGGATCAGGAATAGGATTAGGGAGTAGCACCCGGACCGGAGTTCGGATTAAAAATCCTGTTTACTCCTGATCCGATCTGACCCGGATTTTTCAGAAATGTTTTTCATTTCAAAAATTTAAATTAAAGATTAGAAGAAAAAATTTAATTAAAGATTTGACGCATGGAATGCTAATATATAAAAAAGGGAATATTTTTGACAATTAAATAAATTAAGGACGAAATTTCCCATTTTATAATCCATTTTTGGCGGTTTTTAAAACCAAAATTGTAACATAATAATAAACAACGTATGGCAGTTCAGAAATGCCACGCTTCAGAGACACGTCCAATACACGTTACGTGGTCATTGAGGGACGGACTGTGACGCTGTCATGCCAAGTCGACGGAACACCGCGGCCGACCATCGCATGGACAAAGGTGGGAGAGACTGAGGAGGAGCAAATACGGCAAAAAATATTTGGGAGAAACTTTTTTTAATTAAAAAAATAAAATATACAAAAGAAAATAAAACAAATGAAATCTAAACAATGAGTGGACAATCCTCCATCTGATAGTTTTTTTTTGAATTTTGGATGTATACACAATAAAATTCCTTTTTTAAGCATTTTCTTTAAATTAATTTTTTGTCCACGTTAAATTAAATCAGAGAGAAAATGAGTGATTGGGGGGGGGGGGGGACAATGTGAAGGCGCACTTATTCATAAGATGAGAAATCTGTCATTGAAACTGTTGAGAAATTGTGAGATGAGTGAATTAGAATGTTTCTGCTGTTGTGCCGATCACTGCGACCATTACAAAAACGAAAAATGCCACCGCAATTAGAATAGTCGGCATCCGTCGGCCATTGTCGCCTAATTGCGCATCGTTTGTGCAAATACCGTAGCGATTGCATCGCTTTCCGCCGGCACACTCCAAGCCGATCCTCCAAATGGGTCTCTCCTGCGTGGATTTCAGTTGGTACTTCCGGAAGGCATTTTGACACCGTCGAGAGACGGGCTTCTGCAAGGGAAGAAGGGTTTGCATCACTATTGAGTCTTATCATTCGTGGTGCCATTGGCACTTGGCACCCCAAAGGGTTGACCATTCATTCCATTGGCATTTGGCATCCCAAGGGCCCGATCAAACATCCCCCCATGCCTGAGTGTAATCGTGACAACAAAGCTGGCAGCGGTCCTCCGACGCGAACCCAGTGTCGGGATCGATTGCTGGACAGTCGCAGACCATCAGATGGGGTGCGATTCGGGCACACGGATTCTCGCAAATGTCGTCCACACAAATTTTCTCCTCCCTGTCAAAAATACTCAAATGTTCTTCCTCCGACAGACTGAAACTGACTTTCTGTCACAGTACTGTCCCTGCACTTTGTTTGCACACACCGATTTGGAGCACTTCCCGTGAAGGCACAATCTTTGCGGGTCCGTGTCGTCACATGCCATGCCCTCGCCCTCCGTGCCCTGCATTCGACACCACGAACACGGCTGGCGTTCCCACCGTTCCCCGTTGTCCCTGCAAATTTCATTCACTTCGTTTTCTTAATTTGTCTCGGCCCTTTTTCGTTTCCCACTTGAGAATGCCGTGCTCATGCGCCGGCAAACATCGGTCATTTGCACTGCCACAGCACAAAAAGCAAAAGTCGTCCTCCTCCATGTCGCAGCGGCACTCTTTCATGCCACGTAAAGTGCAAGCGGAAACGCAACTGAAGAAGACGAAGAGACAATTAGCAAAAGTGAAATCAATCTGATCAAAAGGGAGGGGGGGGGGGGGTCGACTCGTCACTTTTGGCATTTGTCTGTCCGACGTCTCTGTGTTTTTGCCATAATTGGCATTGGATTCCATCCCTTATGGTTGTCGTCGCCATTCTCTCTACCCAATCACCCCTCCTTTCTTCTTCCCCCCTCTTTCACTTACGTCCCATTTCGGCACACTTGTGCATTAATTGTTGTGCAGACTTCGCCCTCCGGCGAACACTTTTGCGGGTGTTCGTGCCGATGGTGGAGGAGGGCATTCGCAGGTCGAAAGAGAAGGGAAGAAAGAGCCATCATCAGCAGAAGAAGGATAAGGGGGAGGGGAAATGTGAGGAGACGATGAGCAGCAGAGACCCGTCGGAAGAGAACAAAAAAGGGAGAGGGGGAAGAAGGAGACGACCAATTTGGCGAAGACGGAGTGGCAGAAGTAACAATTCGCTTTTGTGATGGTGCTCTTTTGCCTTTGCTGCTTTGTCTTTTGCTTGTGTTTGGTTCAGTGCTCCGTTCATCTTTTGCAGTGTTTACGCCGATATTTTGCCCAAAAGTCGGCATTTGTCGATAAGCAAAAATAACACAACGCCAATTTTGCTACTCTTTTCATTCGACGCCGCCAGCTTTCATTTCGAAAGAAACCGTAAGCAAATTGGGGAGATAAAATTATGGAAGGACGACAGAATGGCACTGATCAAAAAAGGACAAATATAAAGTAGGAAAAGCAAAGGGGAACAACGCATAAACAGCAGCAACAGATGTTTTTTGTGGGAATGAAAGTGCCATTTTACGATGATCGGAGAAAATGAAAAAAGAAGGGGGGGGGGGAGAAATGGAGGGAAAAGGGAGGGATTGGGGAGGGAAGGGAGGACAGGCACATCCCAACAACCCAAGCAGAAAAGCCTAAGGCAATTTGAAGGAATGGGCGGGGAGAATTTCGAAACCGCACAGAGAAAAGAAGAAAGAGAGAAAAAAGGGAAAATGAGGGAGCACGGGGCAGAGAAAGGGAAAATGAGGGAGAGAGAGAAACAAAAGAGATGGTGACGGAGGAGAGAGAAGAGAGAGAGAGAGGGCGAGCTGAAAAGGTGAAGGAGAAGTAGTGAAAAAGAGAGAGTGTGGGGAGAGTGTGCAAGTGGCCTCTGCCCTCCGGCGAGTGCTCCGAGCTCATTTGCCATTCAAGACAATTGACAAGCGAGAAGAGCTTGTCGGGAGGAGAATGAGGGAGGGGAACATAGGGAAGAAGTGGTGTGGCCAGACCACCTGACGGGTTTGGAAGAGGGAGGGGAGGGGGAAGAGAATATTAAAAATTCCGTTTGAATAGGGGGAGAAGGGGGGGGGGGGCAATGCCAATTTGTACATTTGTTTTTATTAAAAAATGTTTTAGTTATTTCTTATAAAGCATTTTGGTATAATTCAAATTTATCCGCTTTTCCTTCTGCTTCTCAACGGTTGCCATCGAATTGCCTTTCGATTTGCTTTTCTCCTTTAATTGTGCTAATTGCTTTTCACCGTCTGTCGATGGCACAACACATTTTGTCTTTATGCATTTGCTAATGCCTATTCCCTCCTCCCATTTTTCTCCATTTTATTACACCGATGGGATGGGCCCAATTAAGGCTTCTCAGGGAAGGAAGAAAGACGGATGAGCCGAAGAAGGGAGGAGGGAAAGGGGGCGGGTGAGGGGGGGGGAGGGGAGGGCGAGTGATTGTGTCTAAGAGAGAATGAATGAATGATGGGATGATAGGGAGGGAGGGAGTGGGGGAGGGAGGGAGGGAGGGAGGGGGGGGGGAGGGAGGGAGCGGGAGAGAGGGCGGCAATACAAAGACAAATATTTGTGCCAGGGATTAGAAGGACGACGACCATTCCAAATTATGGCATTTTGGCAAAATTGATAAGAGAAGTTTCCTTATGAGAGTAGCAAAAAGAAGAGAAAAATGATTCAGGGAACGATAGAGTATGAAAAGGAGAGAGCAACAGAGAACCAGAGCATTTGTTAAAAAATACCAAAGTCAAAGAGAGAGAGAGAGGGAAGGAGAAAGAGAGGCAGAGAAAGAGACAGAGAAATAGAGATGAAATAAAGTACTGATGGAGAGAGAGAGAGAAAGAGAGAGAGATTCTCCTGCTGCACAACACACACCGAAACTTCCAAAAGCATTGGAGAGCTTTTGCTTGGCACAACCACTCATCCGCTGAATTCCCGCCGAATGAGTGCATTTTTCGCCGAGAAAATCCCTCTGGGGATAATTGAGCCGCTCGCCGTCAAATGGGCCAGAAAATGGAGGGGGAAAGGAGGAGAGGGTGAGTTGAACAATTTGGAAATAGCGAAATAGGGAAGGGGTGATTATGAGAAAAGAGGTGCAGAGAAGTGTACGGCAAGTAAAGAGTTACTGTGGTAAAGGTGAATTTACCGTTTGCCCATCGGACATTTCAAATATCGTGGCAAATTAACGGTTT
Organism: Heterodera filipjevi; assembly: GCA_039877585.1. Taxonomy (NCBI): domain Eukaryota; kingdom Metazoa; phylum Nematoda; class Chromadorea; order Rhabditida; family Heteroderidae; genus Heterodera; species Heterodera filipjevi. The sequence goes on along the minus strand of JBDPZO010000005.1, from coordinate 9,575,363 downwards.
GACAAACCTTTTTTTGATAATTTTTTGGGAAAGCCTAAAGGAAACGTGAAGAAAGGGGTACGAAAAGGAAGAGAGAGAGAAACAGGGGGAGAGAGACATTAGAGTGGTACGGGGAAAGAGGGGTAAGAAAAAAACGAAGGATAAGGTTCAAGAGAGAGGGGTAGGGGGGAAGAGGGATAACAAAAGGAGGGGGGGGGGGGGGGAGATGGAACGGGAATAGGATTTGTTCTCTATCAGAATGAAATTTTGAAAAAGAGTCCATTTTTGAGAAAATTTATGGAGAATTTTCAAAGACCAGGGGACAGAAAAATAAGGCCATTTGATTTTACAAGATGAGGTAGACGGAGGAGGGAGGGGGAATTGTGGGGGAAAATCGAAAAATCTCGAATTGGCCATTGGCCTTCCTCCGTCTGTGCTTGGTTTCCCATCGCCCCCTCCTTCTCCCCTTTTCGTTTTGTGATACGTCCGCCCATTTCCCTTCCCTTTTCATCGTAAAAGTTACGCGATTTGGAAGAAAAAAAAACGAATGAATCATAAATGATAATAAATAAACGTATTTTTGTTCATTTATATGAACAAAAAAGGTCAAAAAGCAAAAAATAAAAAAATTTGTTGAAATTTGAAATGAAAAAGAAAAAGCAAATGAAATGAAAGAAATGCCAAATTTGGATTAGATGAAATTGGCGGACTTACGGACGACCAATTGGCCCTCCCAATTTTATTTTCATTTAACACAATTTGCCGATCGCTTTTTTCGGAAAATGCAATCGAACAAATTGGGCACAAATTATTTCTTAAAATGACAAAGCGAAATGACAACTCAAATTTCAATTCCTTTTAAACAGTGCGCACATTGGGGTACAGGGCGTTTGGGCGCCAGCCAACTTTCAGACATTATTACTTTGTTCTTTGGCAACCGTATTTTTTAAACTTAGTGTCATTCGGTAGTTCTTCTAAAGTTCTATTAGTCTTACAAAAAACAAACAGATATTTTATAATAAGAAAAAGATATAAACAAAAACTTACAAAAATTCTGACTTTTTTTGCGTTTTTTAATGTTGTAACTTTTTGGTGAGTTGGTCAATGGATTGGCAATAGGTTATTAAAGCTTATAAAGACATAGAGCTTTCCAATAATAGAGTGTTTCTTGTAACAGATTTTTGGCTTAAGAATTAACAGTTTTTACTTTTTTGGGCAAAATGCCAATTTCAAAGGACGTCCTTTGAAATAAGGACGGATGGCAACCCTGCTTTACATGTATAAAATTATCAAATTCATTTTCGCATTTTCTCATCGCCATTCCCTGATGTTTGTTTGCCGTTCATTTCCCTTTCAGTGTTCCCTGCAAATTGGCCCCCTATTTGCCCAAATTTTCGTGGTTTAAAATGTAAAAAAATGATTGGATGGAAAAGGGGGGGGGGTGGCATTGGGTGGTGTTGAGAGAATCAACGGAAAACAAATAAATAAAGAAATAAACCAATAAATAAATATGTAATTACATTTGAAAAAATACTAACTGTTGCCTTTTCATTGAAAAAGGACCAAATTTCGTGAAGTGAAAAGACAAATATTTGAAAAAATAAATAAATTTAATTATTTTATTAATTAGTTAATGCGTTTTGCGTATTGCCAGGAGGCAAAGTTTCTTTTTCTTTGTTGCTTTGCGTATTGTTCGCTTAAAATTCACTGTTTTTTTGTCCTCCCCCCCTCTCTCCCCCCAAAAAAAGTTCCAATTTCTCTCCCAAATTGGTTGGTCTGTTGTAATTCATCTTCCTCTTCTCATCCGTCCGTCTGTCTGTCCCTTTTTGCGTTCGTTTGCCCTTGGAATGAATCCATGCGAAAAATGAAATGGAACAATTCAAAATTTAAAAGAATCAATTAATCCATTTTTGAGTAAAAAACTGTCCAAATTGAGGGGTCAGTGATTTCCGTTTCATTCCTTCGCCCCCCCCCCCCGCTCATTTTGCGTCCCCTTTAGGACGGCGTCCCTTTGGAGTTGAACGGGACGCACTTTCAGTTGGTGGACGATGGGTGCGTACTTTTGGCCATGGAAAGCGCATTTAAAAATAATAATTGAGCACAGTCAGCAGTTGCGCATTGAGCGGGTGGACCGACGGCACATCGGCCGATATTCGTGCACAGCGCAAAATATGCGGGGAAAGGCGGACAAAGACATTGTCGTGTCGCTGCTCAGTGAGTTAATGAAAGAAGATGAAATTGGAAGGGCGGATTTAATGAATGAATGAATTGGCAACCGAAGGGGCGCCCGAAATGTCGGCGAGAGAATTGACGGTGGAAATGGCGGAGAGGGACACGCAAATGTTAGAGTGCCCTCTGCTGCTGGGGGGCGCGGACTCTCCCGCCGACTCGACGACCCATTTCCATTGGACCAAAAACACTGTGCCCATCACTGATCAGCAGAAGGGCAACAGAAACATCCAAGTAAAAGTGGTGGAGAACGGCATGGCCAAACAATGCCAATGGACGACAAATCAAAAGAAAGAAATGGCATAATTAGTTGCCTAATTGATGCTCTCATTGGCTTAGACCCTTCCCCCCCCCCCCTTCTCCTCATTCGGTTTCTTAATGACTTCCATTACAATTTCAGCTTTCTCCAAGCACTCGTCGACTTCATCTCGTTCGTGCTCAGCCTTCCGATGCCGGTCTTTACACGTGCACTGCGGTGAATGCCGCGGGCGAGGCCAATGCCACCTTTTCGGTGGTTGTGCTCGGTTTGACTCCCCCGTCCCGTCAAAGTGTGAAAACGCAAAAAAAAAAAATTCAGTGCCCCCCTCAATCGCTGAGCATTACGGCACTTTGGAAGTATTGACGGACAAAACAATGCAATTGGAATGCAAAACGAGCGGAATTCCGACGCCCGAGTGAACGGAGCAAATTTTAGGATGAGAAAGATATTTCAATTTTAATTTAGGATAAAATGGACACACAACGGACAGTCGGTGGAGCCATCAGCCGGTGGAAGAGTTCAGTTGCTAAACAATTCCTCCCAACTTCGAATCGAAAAGGTGCAGCGGAATTCTGATGCTGGCCGATATTCGTGTGTTGCGACGAACAAAGTCGGAAGGACGGAAAAGGACATTTTTGTGGAAGTGATAGGTCCTTTTTACGTACATAAATCAATTCTTTGTCTAACTCTCTCTTACTCTACTCTCTTTCACCCTCTCTCTGTCTCTCCCCTCTCTGGCACTTGTTCTTTGTCTCACACACATACTCTCTCTCTCTCCCTCTCTGTCTCACTCACCCACACACTCTTTGTCCTTATTTATCTCTTTTCTTTGCGTGCACATATTCCGTTTGTTTGTTTTAGAACTCCCAAAAATTGTCGACTTCGCTCCCGAATTGAAAGTGATTGAGGGAAGTGAGCAGCGATTGGAATGCAAAGTGTTGGGCACACCACCGCCGAAGGTCCAATGGAGAAAGGGCGGCACTGAACTGCTCGCCAACCGCGGGGTGCACGTCACTTTCACAGCGCCACACTCGCACCATTTGCACATTCACAGAGTGAAGAAGGAGCATGGCGGAAGATACACATGCATAGCGAGAAACAAAGGCGGAGAGATGCGGAAGAACATCCAACTGAAAGTGATGGGTCAGTGGCCAAATGGCAAATGGACAGACAAAACTCTTCCCCCGTTTTTCTGCAGTTCCTCCCACCATTACTGAGGGAGAGCGATTTCTACGGATGATCGAAGGTGCCAATTTGACGTTGGAATGTGCGGCCGACGGTGTGCCAAAGCCTCAAATTGTGTGGCATAAAATGAGGGAAGAGAGAGGGTCAAAAGGAGAGAGCCCAATGGACCTGTTAAACGCGACGGAGGAGGAGGACGAAGACGCGGAAAGAAGCGAAGGGAAACAGCGATCACTGAGAGTGACCGAAGCGGGAAGGTGATCAAAGAGAAAGGCTTCCGATAGATTGGTCCAATCAATCCGACCATTTTGTCAGATACATTTGCAAAGCCACCAACGAAGCGGGCGAGGCCAACGCGCACTTTGTGGTCGAGGCACGGCACAAATGTCCCCCCCCCCCTTCCTCCTTTTATCCCCATTTATTAATATTCACCTTTTTTGGTTCAAATGTATCCGCGAATTGTTCCATCGCCATCGAATTTCGTAGTGAAAGTGGTCGAAGGGGACAAAGCGCGAATGGAATGCGTAGCGGAGGGAAACCCAACGCCAAAAGTGAAATGGCTGAAGGAAGGCAGGCCATTGACGGACATGAACAATATCATTTTGTCACCAAAAGGTGGAGGGAGGGCGGAGGACAGCACAGGAATGACCGGAAATGAATGGGCACAGGGAAAGGGCAATGACCAGCAGCAGAAGATTAACATAATTTGGGAGGGGAGGGGCGAACGAGGGAGGTTAGGTGATCAGGAAAGTGATCAGAATGGGAAAAGGTAATTGGGAGAGGGAAAAGGGAAGGTGATCAGGAAAGTGATCAGAATGGGAAAAGGTAATCGGGAGAGGGAAAAGGGAAGGTGATCAGGAAAGTGATCAGAATGGGAAAAGGTAATTGGGAGAGGGAAAAGGGAAGGTGATCAGGAAAGTGATCAGAATGGGAAAAGGTAATTGGGAGAGGGAAAAGGGAAGGTGATCAGGAAAGTGATCAGAATGGGAAAAGGTAATCGGGAGAGGGAAAAGGGAAGGTGATCAGGAAAGTGATCAGAATGGGAAAAGGTAATTGGGAGAGGGAAAAGGGAAGGTGATCAGGAAAGTGATCAGAATGGGAAAAGGTAATTGGGAGAGGGAAAAGGGAAGGTGATCAGGAAAGTGATCAGAATGGAAAAGGTAATTGGAGAGGGAAAAGGGAAGGTGATCAGGAAAGTGATCAGAAAGGGAAAAGGTAATTGGGAGAGGGAAAGGGAAGGTGATCAGGAAAGTGATCAGAATGGGAAAAGGTAATTGGGAGAGGGAAAAGGGAAGGTGATCAGGAAAGTGATCAGAATGGGAAAAGGTAATTGGGAGAGGGAAAAGGGAAGGTGATCAGGAAAGTGATCAGAATGGGAAAAGGTAATCGGGAGAGGGAAAAGGGAAGGTGATCAGGAAAGTGAGTAATTGGGAGAGGGCAAAGGAAGGTGATCAGGAAAGTGATCAGAATGGGAAAAGGTAATTGGGAGAGGGAAAAGGGAAGGTGATCAGGAAAATGATCAGAAAGGAAAAAGGTAATTGGGAGAGGGAAAAGGGAAGGTGATCAGGAAAATGATCAGAAAGGAAAAAGGTAATTGGGAGAGGGAAAGGGAAGGTGATCAGGAAAATGATCAGAATGGGAAAGGTAATTGGGAGAGGGAAAAGGGAAGGTGATCAGGAAAGTGATCAGAATGGGAAAAGGTAATCGGGAGAGGGAAAAGGAAGGTGATCAGGAAAGTGATCAGAATGGGAAAAGGTAATTGGGAGAGGGAAAAGGGAAGATGATCAGGAAAGTGATCAGAATGGGAAAAGGTAATCGGGAGAGGGAAAAGGGAAGGTGATCAGGAAAGTGATCAGAATGGGAAAAGGTAATTGGGAGAGGGAAAAGGGAAGGTGATCAGGAAAGTGATCAGAATGGGAAAAGGTAATCGGGAGAGGGAAAAGGGAAGGTGATCAGGAAAGTGATCAGAATGGGAAAAGGTAATTGGGAGAGGGAAGGTGATCAGGAAAGTGATCAGAAAGGGTAGAGGTGACCAAAAGAGAGGGAGGGAGGAGCCAAAAATATGACCAAGCTAAGCATTTGCCAGGGGATGCGCTGATGCTGCTGAAGACGAGAAGAAGGGATGCCGGAAGTTACACATGTTTGTTGCAGAACACAGTGGGGACAATTGGTTGATTTGCCAATCAAATTGGAAAATTCCGTCCATTTGGCCCTTTCAGAAGGGACTTTCACCGTCACCGTTCTCGTCGGACCACACTTAAACGACACTTTTGACCAGAATCCTCACGTGCTGATTGGCCAAGACGTACTTCTGCCGTGCCCTGTGCAGGGTCTTCCCGTTCCGACTGTGCAATGGCTTAAGGACAGCCAACCGATGGATAAAGCCAAAAGAAAATTTGTCGGAGAGGGGCCAACGGACATTCGGCTGGAGAGAGTCGAACTTGCGGATGCCGGACGATACACTTGCAGGGCCCGCAACGAAGTGGGACAGTTGGACACGCACTTCGAATTGGAAGTGATCGGTGAGGGAATTCTGCTGATGGAAGGAGAACACTGCTGACAACGAATTGGGCTTTTATTTAGCACCGCCTCAATTTGTGAAGGAGGGCCAGCGCAACTTCGAGACAGTGGAGGGCCAACCGGCGACACTGAAATGTCCTATTGAGGTGGCCCCCCCGCTAAGTGACATCGTTTGGATGCGTGGGACTGAACCGGTCGAAGGGGCCAATTTTCGAATCTCTGCCGATAGCAAAGTCTATTTCTTCTTCCGCGTTTTTTCATAATTTGAGTGTTTAGCACCTCACTTTACTTCATGCAATGCTTTCGGATGGTGGCAAATACGTGTGTCGTGCCACCAATTTGGCTGGTCATTCGGAAGCGGAATTGAACCTTCGAGTCCTTATTCCGCCCCGTATTGACAAGTCCAACTTGGTCAACAATCCTTTGGCCATTCTCGGCAAGGAAATCTTTTTGGAATGTCCGGCATTTGGCATTCCGAAGCCATCGATCATTTGGAAGAGGGGCGAAAACAAATTGGAGGATGATAAAGAGAAACGAATTGTGCTAGAACAGGTGATCCGAGACAGGGTCGACCGATCAGCGAATGACCGGCAAAGTTTAGGAGAATCAGACACTCGCAATTCGACGAGTGAGTCTCTCTGATCGGGGCATTTATTCTTGTGAAGTGGCCAACAAAATGGGCAAACTGCGCGAGGAATTTCGCCTGGAAGTGCTCGGTATTTGGACTTTTTCGTGCATTTCGCCCACTTTTTGTTCACAGCGCCTCCTGAGATGGAAAAGAGCACGACGGAGAGAGTGACGCGAAGGGAAGGCGAACTCGTCGAATTGGTCTGTCCATTGAAGAGGAAGGCACTGCTGGCGAATGGCGCCGAGTTGCGAGTCGAGTGGGCAAAAGACGGGCGAACGTTGGAGCCGGAGACGAACCCGAACATTGAGGTGGTGGCCAAGTTGAGCCGGGAATGAATGAGCCGCACCCCTTCCCTTCCTAACAGATCAGCAGTGGGCAACATCCGTTCCTTCGGCTCGCCCTGCGCCGCCTTTCGCTGTCCGACGCGGGTCAATACAAATGCGTCGCTTCGAATCGGGCGGGCCAATCCTTTCACAAATTCGACGTCGACATTTTATGTACGCACTTGAACAGTGAATTTTGTCGGCACTTGGAGCACTCGCACAGACACAAACACCGGCGAAAAGTGCCGTCGCGGGAACAAACTGCGCGACTTTCGCTTGGAACGGGCCGAAGGGGCGACAAGGAAAGAGTGGAAGAGCCCTCCCGTCGGAAGACCAAGCGCCGGAAACACTCTCGCGGCCATTTACAATCCATTAAAGGCTTTACAAAGCCTATCTACGCAGAATCCGCTTTCAGCATGCGACGGCTTATGAAAAGCGATCGGAGAATGCCCACCTTTTCCGGCCGGGACTTTGCCATGTCAAACAGTAGAAAGTGGCAAAGACTGTACGACTCGCTGACGTTGGATCGCGCGTCTGCCGCGCACCCATCGGCAGACGCTAAAATCGTTCACGCTTTCGCGCCCGCTTTTGTGACCGGCGGTCATAAACCGCGCGTGAGCTTTGTTAAAGCGCGATTTCAGCAAATCCGACGGAGTCGAGAAAGGACGAGCAACCACTTTTGAGCACTTATTTCATCCAAAAAACAACATCAACAATTGTATATGTTTAATCAAAAAAGCACTTACCATAGTCCTCGTCTACCGTAGTCGTTTTTTGTGCATTGTTTGTCTGTGTTTTGTCATTTTTCTTTATAATGTAAAAATACTTTGATGTGTTTTTTTGTTTTGTTTTTGTTTGGGTATAAAAAAAAAATTTAATTTCCCATTATTAACTGCACTTAAATGTTAAATATTTTATACTAAGGAATTATTTTTAATATTGGGAGATTTTAACTCAAATTTGCCATTCCTTCAGCAAAACCGCAAATTGACCTTTCGCGAAATGCGCCCGACCCCCACGTCATCGCGGGTCGTCCCATCACTTTGTGGTGTTCGACCAGGTCCACTTTTACAATTCTCTGATTTGATTTGTTTTGCTCCAATCTTTCCTTTATCAGTGGTAACCCTTTGCCCTCCGTTCGATGGTTTCTCAACGGTTTGGACATAACACGGAATTCGTCTGGAAAAGGTCGGCATCGCCTTCTCGACCAGGGCCAAGGATTAGAAATTAATCCGTCGGCCCCGGAGGACGTTGGACTCTGGACGTGTCAGGCGGAGAATCGGGCGGGGAAGAGCACGGCGGACATCAGTTTGGACGTGTGGGGTCGGTTTGGCATTCATTGCCCTCAATTTGCTTTGCGATTGTGCCGCCCATCCCCCCAAATTAAGTTGAGCCGACTGTCCATGTCCGTGTCGAGGACAATTCCCCGGTGAAACCAATCGGAGAGCCAATGGCACTTTTGTGTGAGGCGCAGGGAAACCCCGAGGCGAGCTTAAGGAAAGGAAGTGATTAAGCAGTTGAACAAACACCTTTAGCCGGTTATCAGTTGGTCATTCCGTGAGCAGACGCTGCTGCCAATAGCTGGCAAATTGCACATTTCAAAAGGGGTGAAAAGAGGGGGGGGGGGACAAAAGAACAAATTTTTCAAAATGTTTTTTTTTTTTTTTTGCTTGCGTTAGGCCCAAAGATTGGAAATTGCGCGACTGCGAGTCGACGACACGGGGAATTACTATTGCATTGCGCTAAACGAAGTCGGCACTGCCTCTGACTTTGTGAGCGTCGACATTCTCGGTAATAATTTGGGTTTTGCATTGTCGGATGATTATTAATTAATGCCTTTCTGTTCTTTGTTGTCATTTGGGCAATGAATGAATTCTCTTTTCAGTGCCCCCGGCGATCAGTCGTGAGAGTGCCGAAGTGAACCCGCGACTTCCCTTGGGCCGTTCCCTGACTATTTTCTGCGATGTCATCGGAAAACCGGCGCCGTCCATTCGTTGGACAAAGGACGAAACCCTTATAAAGGGAGGTGCCAATGTTCAGCTGAGCGAGGGAAACCGATCGGTGCACATACAAAACATATCATTGGCTGATCGGGGCCTGTACCGATGCGATGCAACCAACCGAGTGGGCAACGACAGCATGGAGTATCGACTGGACGTATTCCAAGCACCAATCATTGTCAAGGGGGGCGCCGAGCAGGCGGTGGAGGGCAAAGTGGCCGTGTTGGATTGTGTCGCGTCAGGGGAACCGAAGCCAATGATCAGTTGGGTAAGCAAAGGCAATCCTTGACAAATGTTTACATTTGTCTTAAGCAACGGAACGGCGTTCTCGTCGAAATGGGCGTGCGATATGCGCTGGAGGAAAGTCGCCTGAAAGTGATCGACACGCGCAGCTCTGACTCGGGTATTTATGTGTGCGAAGCGACCAATGAAGCGGGCACCGACCAGCAGGCATTCACCCTGGAAGTGCTCATCCCGCCCAAACTGACAAGCGACTCGCCTCGACAAATGGCCGTCTCCCGAGGCACAAATGCCAATTTGACTTGCACCCCTCGAGGGTACCCGGCACCACAGCTCATTTGGAGTGTCGAGAGCATAAACTCATCAGTGAGAGCAAATTGAAAAACTAAATTAGCAAATGAAAGTAAAATTAAAGCATTTTCATCCAATTGGCACGGCTTTGAAGCGGACTGTCCAATATGAACTGTCCGAAGATGGTCAAACTCTGCATCTTTTCGGCCTTTCTCACGAAGGCACTCGCTTTTTCCGCTGCTCCGCCGTTAGCATCGCGGGCATTGACCAATTGGAATTCGGAATTGGCATTATTCGACCACCAACCCTCTCAAGAGAAGTAGTCGGGAGGAAAATGGCAATTAATATACCAATTGATTAATAAGGGCACTTTATCGTTAAATGTCACTGAGGGCGCACCTTTGCTAATCCCTTGCGGGGTAATCGGCATGGAAAACGCAATCGGCGACCAAATCCAATGGACACACAACGGACGGCCTTTGACGGAGGAGGGACCACTAAGCATTGGCGAAGTGACCATGGCGCAAGAGGGCAATTACACGTGCACAATTAAAAACGAAGCGGGAAAGGCATCGTCGACAGTAATGGTGCATGTTGGGGGTGAGTAGGGAGAAGAAAAACAGTGGGGCGGAGGAGAACAGAAACAAAACACTCCGAGAAGAGGACGGACTGCCGAAGGGAATGACTGACAATTGCGTCTCCCCCCCCCCTCACCCCCGCCCCATTCGGGCTCAGGAAAATCCGACACCGGTGGAAAATCCTCACCACCCTCCCGCCCTTGGGCCGGTTTAAACTCGCCTGGCAAAGACCAACGCATTGGTTGGCTTAAATGATGAAGTATTAAAAAAAGACAAGAGGGTGGACGGATCGGATCCAAGGAGAAAGGGACTTGGAAAAGGGATGTTTTCAAATTAAGTTGCGCCGAAAATGACGGAAAACGAAGCGCGTGCTCAAGGGCGAGTGATTGTGGAGAAAGGCGCGACGGCTGAATTATGGTGCGAAGCCGTGGGAATTCCACCGCCGAAGATTGTTTGGCTTAGAGACGATCAGCCGCTGATCAAATGTAATTCCTTTTCCCATTTTTGGGGCCTATCCCTTAAATTGATCAGTTGCGCCCACCGCTTTCACCGCTAACGAAGGCACCGACGGATCGGTCAAAAGGGCGAACACTCGGCGATCGACGGCGGTATTTGGGGATGTTCGGCCGGAACACGCGGGGGTTTACACGTGCGCAGCGGAGAATTGGGCCGGAAAAGCGAACAAAACGGTGGATTTGGTGGTGCTGAGTGAGTTGGAAAGAAGCAGACGCATTCATTTCCATTTTCGGACCAAAACATTCGCTTCTCTTTAAAAGTTCCTCCGACCATTTCGCCCGAACGCGAACAAACGGAAGTCGAAGGCGGACAAATGGTGGTGTTGCAGTGCAACGCGACGGGCATTCCCGAACCGTTGGTCTCGTGGGTGAAAGATGACGAGTCGCCGGCGGACATTGTCGGCGATGGACTAAGTGCCAAAAATTAATAAGCAAATTCAAAATGTATCATTCAGAGCACCAACTGCTGGGCACTTCCCTTGCAATTCGTGAAGTGGACAAAAATGACGAAGGCATTTACCAATGCATCGCAAAAAGCGACGCGGGGCAAGCAATCGGAGTTCGTCAAGTCATTGTGAAATGTGCGCAAAATGACGGGGGGGGGAGGGAAGGGGAAATGCTTAAGGGGCTCAGTGATGCCGAAGTCGGGGGGGGGGGGGGGGGGGATTTAAGTAAATGAATAAATTTTCTCCCATTTCAGCACCTCAGCAGAAGAAAAAGAGAATACGTCGCATTTTCGTGGAATGTGACGCAAATGGAAATCCAATAAAAAAGCGCGTGCGGGGCGACCGTCTCAAAAGGCCAAATGATTATGTCCATTTGGTGGAGTTGCAAAAGAATGGCACAACGATACAGTGTTTGCCAAAGGGTGACATATCTTGGAAAAAACGGCGATGGAGAGGACGAATTAGCATTGAGAGAAAGGACAAAGGACAGAGAAAGTGATCCATGAAGATATTACAAGATGTTCAATAAAAATAAAAGAATGACCGCTTAAAAAACGACCATAGCTTTAGTCTTAAGACGGTATTTACAAAAGGACAAATTACTGTAAGATATTTTTCATTAGTCATCAATTTATACAACTAACAAAAGAAAAACAATGATTAATCAATGAATGGGCAAGGGAAGGGGTGCAGAAAGAAAGTACAATAATTAAAGCGCAAACGGAGATTGCCTATTCAGTAAAATGTACGAATTCTTTTTAGCAAGAGAGAGGGCTACAGTCCCAAAAAAAAAATTAATGAAAGGTAGATTTATATAAAAAAAAAGCAAAAACATATACTAGTATAAACAAACAATAGTGTTTTAAAGCAAAAACACCCCTATAACCGTTTTTTTGTCCCCCTCCCTCATGAAGCCAAGGGGTTGGCTACGTCCTTGTAATACATTAAGACTGAAGTAGAGGACAATGAGCAAAAAGTGCCTTGTTTAAAGCTTTGGGCAAAGAATGAAAAGACAAACAAAAGTGGGGGGGGGGGAGTGAAAAAATAATTGGGGCGAAAGATGCATAAGAATACCTTCAGTGTTCATTCTCAATGACGGCATTTTTTCAATTTAAGTGGCCGTTTCCTTTTTGGAAGCATTCCCCGCCCCCGTGAGTCGGCAAATTCACACCAAAAAAATGAGCAAATTTCAAAAAGGAGGTGTTAAATAAAACCTAAGGACAAAGAAAGCGGAAAGTTAAAGGATTTCGGCCCCACCTTTTGATTTTCTATTCCTTTTCCCTCCTCTCTCTCTTTCCTTTCTGTTTTTGATTTTCCCTTTCACTGTTCCTTTTTGTGCTCCGTTTGAACAGTTCCGTTCTCCGTCTTCCCATTGTTCGACTTTCGCTCATTTGAGGCGACAATTGCCCTGAAATTCCAATTTGAAAATGCGTCGGTTTTCACCAATTTTTACCGCGAAAGAGCGTCCCAAATGCCACCCATAAAAACGGCACAAAACAAATTTTCTAAGGGAAGCAAAGGGTCAGTGACATGCAGCAAAATGGCACTCAGTTTGAAATAGACAAAGAACAGAATGATGCCCTGAAAAATTAAAAAGAATGAGTCCCAAGGAGGCGACATAAAATACATATCAATCACTATAAAAATACGTTATTATTCGTAAAAGGAAATATAATTTTGAAGGCCATCCATTTGAATACTTTGGCATTTAAAGGCAAAAGCAGACAAAACTTGCCAAGTAAATGACTTCGTGTGGCAGATTAATGCATCCGCTGCTTTTGTCCACCGTAAACAGAACGGCGGCAATGACACACGCTTTGGTAGTGAAAGACGGCCGGAGGACTTCGATTTGGGAGGGCATCCAAACACCGCGGATCAGCTGGACAAACAAAACATTTGAAAATGAATTCCAAACACTCTTCCCCTCCTCTCCCGCCCCTTCGCCATTCTCTGTTATGGTCTAAGATGGACAGTGGGAATGGCCATTGTCACCTGCTCAAATGTCCGAATTATTCCCGAGCCGGCGCCCTTAGCCGTGCCAATGATCACGTGGATAAGAAAAGCGTTGGGGTAAAGTTTAGCAGCGTAAAGCACTCCATGGTTAATCTGAACAAATAAAAAAAAGCGATAATGTTTAAGAAACGAATCCTAAAAGTCGGAAGGTAAAAGCAAAGAAATGGTGAATATTTAGACTTAAACAGAGTTTTTCTTAGTTGACGAATCCCGACAAAATGGTAACAATTAAACCCAATGACAACCATAAAAGGAGTTATGACGGAAACTTTTCCCTTAAAGTTTCAAAATTACCTTAAAAACTCTTTGACACTCTTTCATCAGACCGAGAACAATTTTTACGGGCGTAAATTTTACGATTTTGTAGAGAATGTCAAACGGTGAGTAGAAGACGAAGTACCAAATAAGTGTAGCCTTTCAATGGATACATTTTCAATTTATTCCTCTAATTTGTGTCCCCTCCCCACCCACGAGCAAAATGTCCTCCTGTCGTCTGAAGACGGCCACGAGAGGTTCACCAAGCAAAAAATTAGCCAAAAAACTGCCAGCGAAACAAACGACCATCGAGGACAACCAACAGCTGAGGGGATGCCGTCTCGAAAATGTCGAAAAATTGGGGCCCAAATCATCGCGAACCGATAAAATCATCTAAAATGGATAAACGCGGGTGTGAACAGCAGCAGAAAATACCCATTAGCACTCACTAAAACATAATGAGCAGCATCGAAATAGGGGTACATTTTAAGCCTCTGCACGGAATGACCCGTGCTCAGCAGAACCTCCTGGTCCACGCGCAGACTGCTCGGCCAACGCATTCCCTCAGCTTAAAATACCTTAACCAAATTAAATAAGGACATCACTAATAAGAAAAAAATAACTAAGTAGGTGTAATAGATCAAAAGTAAGACACTCTTTAAAACACATTCCAATGCTTAAAATTAAAATGATTTAATGAACATTTTCAAAACAATTCATAAAATACATTTTTTAAATTTTTTGTCACATAAAGATGAAAGGCGGAAATAAGGACCACTCTAAATACAAATGAAAGCTCTACCATATACCTAATCTAATGCTAATTCAAATTAAATGTGGCTCGATCAAAAAAGTGAAACAATTTTTTTTTCTCTCCTAAAAATGCGAATTTTCTGTAAGGGCCAATGCCACCCACTTGGGTGGATTTTAATCGACGAACAAGCGGGTGACGATTGTGGCCAGGAAAAGGGCAATCAATCGATAGTCTAATAACAAATAGCAGATTTTTATGCTCAAAAAGTCAGGCGACTAAAAGATAAAGTGGAAAAATGAGGGAGAGAGGAAGAAGCGTAAGGCATACACAAACTCTAAAAAAATATTTTGTGATAATAATTTGACTTTTGCACATCAATCAGTTTTATTCCGTTTAAGGTGAACAGAAAACAAATGTTTTATGTGTTTATATACATTTAAATGGGTTAAAATAAAAATTGAGAAAGTGGAAGGAAACTAAATAGGTCAAAATATCAATTGTTTAGAAAGTGTGGAAGTAGAATGACTTCATCGGGCTCCAAATTCACTTTCGGAATGAGCAATCAATAATAATCATGGAAATTTTTGAAATCACAGCCATTTTTGCTTCTTTTTTTTTGCCATTACAAAGGACCGAGGACCTAAAAGGGAGTGAATTTGTTTTGCTTTGTCCGCCAAACAATCACAATTTGTTTCCATCGACTAATGAATGATCACCTGGCTAACTTTGATACGAGCAAAAAATACAAAGCGATATGCGAGGAAGGCACAGGCGAACAGCAAAATGGCCATAAACGCGTACATAAAAAAGGAATCATTGCCGTGGGTGATGGCCACCTGAAAGAAATCGTGGCGGACAGAACAATGGACAAGAGTTGGGGTGCCCATCTTCCACTCACGAAGACTCCGATCAGAAAAAGGCTGGTGATCAAAAAGACAACAAAATAAAGCAATGAACGGGAGCGGGTGTAACCGGCACCAACAGAAGAGCTGAAACAGCCAACAAAAAGCATCCAAAATTAATTACGCCGTTTGTTTGAGGGGCGCCATGCCTCTCACAACCTTTTTCTGCAATGTGGGCAAATTGCCAGCTGATTAGTCAGAGTGTTGAACATGAATATGTCCTGACAATAAGCGCATTGCACTCGACAAGTGCCGACCGGCGCTCGGATAGCCGTCCCCGGTACGCCGCTGTTCGGTGGTCCGTTGACGAGTGTTATCACGCGGCGACAGTTCTGCCGTGGACAGGCGATCCGTGTGGAAGTGGCTTTACAGACCAAAAGACAATTGCAGGGACAGCGCACGTATTTCTTCCCGGGAGGGGCCGCTCGAATTGGCGTCACCTTTGGAGAAGGATGGGTTAGACGAAGTGCCAAAGTGTTAAGCAAAGAAAGACAGGCAAAAACGGAAGTCCGACTTTCAAATTCAACATAAATGAGATAATAAACCTCATTGCACTGCAAACAGCGGACCACGTGTTGGTTGGTCTTCCCATCTATGGGAATTTCTGTTTCGCACACGCGGCAAGTCACCGATGGCCCTTGATTTAGACTCGTAATTAATAAAATTGTTAAGAAAAATGCCTTCAAATTAGGTAATAATTAGTCAGTGTAAAAGTAAAACAAGTTTTCTTAATAATTCCAAGACTGAAAACATCAGGAGGACCGTTTTGAGCTGACCAATACAATTGGATGGAAAGAGAGTGACTCGTTCATAACCCTTCGTGCAACTGTTTTCCTCCCCCTGCAGCATTGCCCTTCCTCATCACCTCCCATTTGTGTCGGCGTATCCTCACTTCCTTCGAATGTCTCATTGTCATGGAATTCGTGACTGCTCGTGTTAAACTGATTGTGATGCGGTGCTGAGGGGCTGTTCATGTCAAAACTGACGCGTTGCGTGGCGTTGGGAGGTTGCGGCGGCAGAAATTGATTTGCTGAACTCGTGTAGTAAATTGGCGGAGAAAAACGCTGTTGTTGAGAAGAGATGACCGATGGAAGACGACCCTTTGTGAGACAAACTTTTTTAATAATTAAAGAATTTACGAATCAATCAATTAGTACGGCACAATATCGAAATGGATGGGGAAGTGACCGCTTCAATAACCAATCCAGCTGCAGTTTGAGTTTTGTAATGGGTCGACCTTCCCCTCTTTTCTTCCATTTAATGCGTTGACCATTCGCTTGACCACCCCCCCCCCCCTCCGCCCCTTCTCCCCATCCGCTAAGTTAATTAATTAACCACTGACTTGGCTCTGCTGTCCATCCGACGCCATCTCCGTTGATGACGATGGCTGTGAGGGTAAAGGAGAGGCGAGGGGGTGAGTTACCACTGCCGATAGGACGCACTGCCGTCGGTTGGCCCCTCCTTCTCCCGCCCCGTTATCGCACTCACTCGTTGCTGCTTGTCCCTCCTCTTCCCTTGATATCAACGGGACATTCTCAGTTTTGCCCTCCACCGACATTTTCCCCCTAGTCCTTTTTATCCGGTCAAATTATAATTGTTGGTTGGATGAGTTCGTTTTATAATCAGTTAAAATGGTAATACAGAAAACAGATTGATGGAAAGATACACATAATTTCCCAGCATGTGCGGCCACTTCCCACCATTCCTTCCGCACCAAACAATTATTGATTGATGGGCCATGGAATTAAAAATGTTAAATGAAAAGATAAACAACAATTCTTGTTTTAACATCTTGTAATTTATAATTACTAAGTTTAGTCCTTAATAAACACTTAAAAATAACAGCCGAATTGCACTATGCTCAATACCGATAATCAACCTTTATGCAAAGCCCATCAGAAATGTTTGAAAGTTGAACAAAATTCACAAAGTTTTCAAATTGGGAATTTCTTAAAAGTCGTCCACGCATTGTCAACAATAGAAAGTTGGAAAGATCATCAAAAATATCATCCCATCCCATATCTCGCCGCTTTTCACCTATTTCCGTCGACGATCCGGGTCCTCATTTCTCGTTGGAGGCGGAGGCTGCCCCTTTCTATCCAGCGAATCCAAGTATTCATCCAAAATGCGCTCACGCTCGCTGGGACGGTCCTTCAAGATGAGATAGCGCTTGTCGTTCTGAATCAGATACCGTACTTTAATAAAATACGAACAAATCCACCTCGAGCACCGCTAAAATGTCCTTTAGATGCTGTTCGTTCTCAGCTATCATCTGTTTAGATTTGTAGGTGATGATTTTCGTTTCACGAAGCAGTGTTTCAAAGTCGTCCAAAGCTTGTGATCGTCGTCGATCCATCCATTCTCGATAGTCCTGCTCTAATTTCTGCAACACCAATGATGGAACCAATCTTTCTTGGCCATTATAGATAAAGGATACCTTATCATCCATCTTTAATTTGCTGAAACGCTCATCTTCGGCAATGATTTTTCTGGATGAATGCCAACGCATTGTAAAAGCAATATCCTGATGCTCATCCAAAAGCTAAATATTGAGAAGTGTTCCAAGTGATAAAAAATGTAGTTGCTTATTGAATGCTTAATAATAAACTGACTTGGAAAAACACATCCCGTTTCTTCCTCTCCAATTCGCGTACATGCTCTTTAAACAGTCGTTCTTTGACATCCTTTTCTAACAGTTCACAATTCTGGTAACGGTTGTCTTTACGCAATAGTCTTCGACTGTCGTGCCAGCTTATATCAGTGTGTTTAATCTGTTAAATGAGAAAATTTATGCAGACATTCGATAAATACCAGCATCCCTTCCATACCAAGTCCACTAAAAGTGCCTTGAAATTTTGTTCGTGTTCATAAATTTTATGGCGTTCGTGTTCCCGGTTTCTTTCCTTCAAATGCTCTCCAAGTTCCTCCGCCACCTCTCTCTTACGTTCTTCCAGTGCCTTTTCTTCCGCAGTCAGCGGTTCTTTTCGTTTCCTTTTGTCCCCATTTTCCGCCCCATCATGGTCACCGGATCGTCGCTTATTGTTGGATGTCTCGAGAGATTCCGCCGCCAATCGTTTCGCTTCCTCCTCCTCTTCCTAAAAAATATTTTCCCCTTGTCACTCCTGACCAGTCTAATTACCTCAGTTGGCTCCGGGCACTCCTTAACGTACTCCTCGAAGAGGCGTTGTCGTGTTTCGCTGTCTAAGTGCTTGTTTTTGTAACGTGCTTCTTTGTCGAGCCGTTTCTTCACTATAGCCCAAATTGAATTGCGTCTTAGGTCATTTTGTTCATTCAAAAGTGCTTTAAATTCCTCTTTGGCCTTAAGCAAACAATATTTTTGTTTGTAATTCCGCGCTTTTGTTCTGCATTATGTCCACCTTTTCGCGTTCCTTCTTTTTCTCTTCCTTTTCCTTTTTGTAGAGTTCTTCAACAAAATCCTTGAAATATGCTTCTCGGTCACGCATTTTTTCTACTGCTTTGAAACGCGGGTCTTTGACCCATTTTGTGGAAAAAGAAGCAAAAGTAGACCTTAACTTGATGATTACATAATGATCTGAAAACAAAAAACGACTTTCCGTGCAGTTTCGCCTCTTCCATAAGCTTCAAAAAGCCCTCTTTGGCTTCTTTAGCTCTTTTTTTCTTCTCAGCTCTTTCAATCTCAGCTCGTTCGCGACAATACGCCTCAAAAGCGGCTTTTCTTTCCACGGTACTAAGAAGAAGATAACGCTGGTCAAAGACAATCTTAATAGTATATATTCAAATTAATTCGAAAATTTGTAGATAAATGGCACCTTGGAAAGTTCCTTCTCCCATGAACTGGTCGCACTGACTTTCTTGTCTTCCAACAACTGACGAAACTGTTTAATACGCTCTTCCAGTGGTACCTGAAAGTTAAGGAATAATGAATGATACATGTGCGATGGCATAAAATACCTTTTCACGTTCTTTTTGTGCATCAAGTTCCGCTTGGATTGCGGGGTCAATTGGCTTTTCCACTTGTATTGGCAATGGCTGTTTAGGCTGTTTCTGTTGGAGTTGTTGCTGCTGTTGTTCCAACTTTTGTTTCTCTCTTTCCTTCTCAGCTCTTAATGAACAAGCAGATTAAATTTTAAAAAGTTCGCAAACGTTTGACACTGCTATATTTATTGTCTCTCAGAACTCGGTAAAATTCTTCATAAAAATCATATGAATTTCGTCATCACAGAGACAATACTAGGCGCCTCGGGTGGGAAGCGAACCCATGCCTACATCCAACCCGTGGTCTGCTCTACCATTGAGCTACAAAACACATTCCCCTTTTCTTTTATGGACCTTATCAACTCCCGCTCTCGGCGTTTTAACCGCCCAGCCAGTTTTTTCTTTACACTGTGCAAATTCATAAAATCCCAAGCCATTTCCATAAAGACTTACTTTTTTTCTTTACGAGATTTTTTTTTTGTTGGCTGCAATTCAGGCGACTGTTCGGTTTCGGATGCGTCGGATTCTCCCTCTTCAACTGCCTCTTCGTCCTCCTCCTCGTCCTCGCTTTCGAATTTCTGACGTTTTTTATTCTTCCCACCATTCTTCTGTTCTTCTAAAAAGTTTTATATAATTAATTCAACCGTTTTTATTTAAAGTAAAAGTTATGTTTTCATTTTCAGATAGAATTAAATTACTTGAGGGAGGCGCTTTTGAAACAAGCAGGTCAACATCAGGGCGGTTGTAGAGTTCAGGCGGACGTTCCCAAACGGAAGTGCGAGTGCTCGGATTGTAGAAGAAGACCTGAAAATTTTAATAATTCACAACTGCAAAAAAGTCACTAGGATGGACTGCCACAAAAACTGACCCGATTATCTCCTGTCCACACCACACACCACGGAGTTCCAGCCACTGCTGTGCTGCTCACTGGTCTGGACTTGTCTTTTCCACCTACAGACATATTGGACATTGACATCGGTGGCCCGCCTGCTGAGACACTCTGAAAACCAGCATAGCCAACGCCGGCCACGGGTGTAACCGAAGCTGCTCCCATTGCTGCCATCGCGGCCATTGCTTGAAATTGTGAAGGAACATTCGGTTGGAGTCCGCCGTTTTCCTTTGCAGCTAAATATATTAGCAGTTTATTAATCGAAATACTCATAACAATAAAGGAAAAATGGTTATGTTTTGATAATGGATAAATGTCTTTCAAAACTCGGGAAAATCTCACAAAGGTCAAAGTGCGCCAGCTTAATCACCACTAAGACAAGTCAACCAAATAAAATGTGACGCTTTTTTTTATTTGTTACCCATACTTTCTCTATCGATAAGTGCTTTTGGCTTTGTCCAGGTGTTGTCGCGAGTAACAAAGTTGAAGTAGTATTTGCGACCATCTTGTGCCGTAAATTCTTGCCAAGCATCGTTTGGATTTGTCGGGCCACCGGCAGGAAAACCAGGCATCATAAATGGCGGAAATCCACCAAACGCGCCATTTTGCTGCTCTAAATTCCAACATAATTATTTTAGTAAAAGCAAAAAAAAAAAAAAATTGGAAAAAAAAATTAAACGACAAGAAAAAGAAATGAAAAAGAATGTAAAGAAGGACCAATAAAGAGAAGTATTAATATGAAAGAAATATTTTAATGTTGCCGTGCGAGGTCTTTGGCTTAGTTCAAAATGGGACAAAATTCCAGTTTGGTCACGACTAATTTACCTTGGAATTTTGTCCCGAGAGTTTGATTCTAAAAACTTTTAACGCCCCGACAAAGTTCAAACGAAAACCCAGCTATTTAAGTTTATTCTTCTCTCTCAGGTTATAAATTGGCAACTTTACAGTGCACTATTGAAGATGAGAAAAAGCTCATCCGAGGGTGAACGAGTTCGGGGTGTCCTCGGCAACGGAGCGAACGGACAGACCCCCGCTTCCTCATCACATTGCGAATGGTCGGTGGTGTTTTAAAAGTTGAGACAATTTTATGAGTTGACTTGTTTTTTTCTGCACAAAGTTTAAATGGAAAAGCAGCAAAACTATTTCATCTCCATTTTCAATTTTTGATTAATTCTAGCCAATTTATTTAACTTACATTGAGCCCCTATAAATACAATCACCAAAAGAGCCTAATTTAAATTTTAAACTGAAACCCTTATAAATGAAAATTTGCAAGATTAAGACAGTGGATAACATAAGAGAAATATAAAGTAACGTTACGTAATAACATGGCACTTACCAGACCATTAACTATTTTATTAAATCAATATTACATGAAAATATATCTAAAGTTAAATAACCTTGTTTGTCATCCTTTTGAGCTTGATCCACAAGTTTGTGCAGTTCGTCCTGGAGCATCACAACTGCTTTTGTTGAGTCCGGTCGATCCCAAACAGTCTCACGTGTTCCAGAATGGTAGAAGTAAGATTTACCCTCACTATTCTTCGTCTCAATCCAAAGCTCTTTATCCGAGGCGATACCGGCCAACTAAACAATTAAAACATTACCCACAAAACAAATCAAAGATGCACTTTTTTAAGTCGCTCAGCTTGGCCCAACGGTTGTTGCAAATTGGCATTTCCTGGCTGGGCTTGTCCATTTGGTTGTTGAGCACCACCCGGAAAGTGCGGCATTCCCAAAGGCGGTCCGACCATACCTGGCGGAGGTCTGAACCCAGGCGGTGGGCCAAAGTTCGGTGGAAATTGTGGGCGTGGGCCGCCCATGCCCATGTGCGGTGGCCCACGCGGAGGTGCCGGCCCACCAGGCGCTCCCACTACAATTGATTGTTTTGAGTTTGTTAAGCGATTTTCCAAATTGATCGTTCCGAATAGCCTTGGTATTCCATGTACAACATTCACTAAACTCAACCTTTTTTTTTTTAATATTTTCACAACAGCTACTATATATACTTCGTAAAACTATAAAAAAGTGAATGGAAAACGCAATATATAAAGAAATAAAGACCACTTACTTCTGTGACCTGAGTGACTGTTGAAAAACGGTGGAAAATTGTCGCCTTGGGCTGCTCCGGGTTGTTGCGAGAAATTTGGAGGTGGACGAAAAGGTGGCCGCATTGGAGGTCCTCCCATACCATTGGGTGGAAATGGAGGAAAACGAGGATGAAATCCAGCAGGAGGACGCATTTGATGAGGCGGAAACGAAAGACGTGGATCAAACCTAATATTATGACTTAAAAAGCCTTATTGCCCAAAGCACATTACAATTGTTGCTGCGCTTGTGATACATCTGCCAACTGCTGTTCTGTTGCGCTATCCTCGCTTTGCTTGTCAGCAACAATTGGAGCTTGTTGTTGAGCCTGCTCCGGAGGAGGTAGTGTGGGTTCCATTCCCTCACTCATTTTATTTGAAAGTGTATTATCCTAGAAAAAAAGTATCTCTGTAAAAATCTCCACAATCCAACAGTAGTGCTGCACTAAAAAATGATACACCAATTTTCGTGGCTATGACCACTTCCCGTGAACCACTAAAGTTGAAATGGTAATGATGCAGAACAGTGGGTACTGGGTACGTGTCGGCTTTGTATCCCCTCTGTTGCAAATTTTTTTCATTTTTGTTTTATTTCTACATGGTGATCTAATTTTGGCTCCCAGTTACAAAAAGTATTTTAATAAATTAGAACGCCAAGATAATACCTAATTTAAAAAGATCTGAGAATTTCTCTTGTAAAAAGGCAAACCGACCTCGGCTTGAAAACTGACACAATTGAAAAAACAAACTGTGACTCGTATAGGGAATCGAAATATGGGCCAATGCAAATCTGTGGCAGTTCCATTCTTTCTTGTGCATATCAGATTTTCGAAAACAAAGAAACTATGGGTTTTTCTGGCCTTCGAGGTGCCACTTTTCATTTAATCGATGGAACAGTAATTCCTCTGGTTGGACTTGGTACGTATGGACTGTTTAGCAAAACTGATGTGGAAGTTGCAATTGATGCTGCACTGTCAACTGGTTATCGTTTGTTTGACACTGCAAATTATTACCAAAACGAAAAGGAATTGGGCGAAGCTTTTATCGTTAATGAAAATTGTTTTTGTAATTTGAATGGTATATTTAGAAATTGCTGCCTAAATACAACTTGAAACGTGAAGATATTTTCATTGTGACAAAGGCAAACATTCGCTTGCCTAATATTGAAGAAAATGCAAAAGCTATGGTTGAACACTCAATTCAATCTTTGCAAACAAAGTCATATTATTGATGTTATACACAGGAATTAGCAAACATTTTTTATTTAAGTTACATCGATTTGCTTCTTATCCATTACCCAAAGGATTGGGGGACAGCAGACAAAAATTCGAACAATGCGGAACACTAGAATGCGAATTTACCAAGTAGTTGAGCATTATAAAGGTTCGTTGATATGCCCATTGGTACTTTGGACTTTTCTCCTTAGACAGAGGTTTGGTGCGTTCTATCGGCGTTTCCAATTTTGAAAGCCGACACATTGACGAATTATGGAACAATGTGAAGCACAGGCCGACAGTAAATCAATGTGAATTTCACCCTCATTTGACTCGAACGGATTTGAGGGAATACTGTAAACAGAAAAACATTTTCTTTCAGGTAAATTGTTTATTCAATTTTCATTTCATATGTTCTTGATTCAAGGCACACACTCCCCTTGGTGCTAATTCATCGTCTCTCTATGCGGACCCTTAATTGTTTCTACAGCCAAAAAACACAATGCTGCAATTCAAGTTTAAATGAAAATTAAATGTTTAAAGGATAAACAATTTCTTAAGCAAATTCTTTTGGCTTTTGCATATCATCAAGGAGTGGGAATCATTCCAAAATCGAAAGTGGGTGAATGATTCTAGCGCCAAACCAATCCAACCTCCCATTTAGAACCCGGGCCGAATTTCTTCGAATATTGATTTTCTCAATGTTAAGCTGAGTGAAGAAGAGATATCTCAATTAAACTCATTAAATAAAGATAAGAGATATTCGGATTGTGATGGTTGGAATGTCAAATAATTTGTTTTTCTTAGAATATTGATAAAAATTCTTTTTCATTCGGAAATAGAAACATTTTAGTATCATCTTTCTTCCGATTATTGAGTTTTAATTTTCATTTTTTTAATACCTTCTTTTTTTGTTTATTTTATAGAATTGTCGATCTTACAGCAAAATGTTAGTGCTATTTGAAACTTCTGCGGGTTATGCTCTTTTTCGGGTATGTTCACTGAAAAAAAATACATTTTTTTTGTTGTAAATTCAGCTCTCTGATGAAAGCGTTCTCCAAAATGTGGATGATATTTGGAAAGAATTTTCGTGCGGCGAGAATAAAGCGTAATTCATTAAAAGTTTTTTTTTTTTATCATTCTCTTAAGGCTTCAATTGGTTTCTTTCAAAAAATATAAAACGGTTGCGGAGGCTGTCGCAAGTGCAACAGCCATAAATGAAGGAAAGTTGGACAAAACGCTGAAACGTTTCCTAAAGAAAAGTATCACCGATCAGACTGAAAAATTGGCTGTCGACGACACACAAATTGGCAAAATAATTAAGTTATGTGTTACACAACCATAAAATCTCTGGAGTTAAAAACCCTATTTTTTATTTATTAAAATGAGCTTTTGATTTTTAGAATTCACTGGATATCAAATGTTTGCATAGCAGTGCTGTTTCGGAATTGATGCGTTCGATCCGTTCAAATGTCAACAATTTTTTGGGAGAGGAGACAGCGCAAGAAATGGATGCAATGCGATTGGGCGTAGCTCATTCCATTGGCCGTTACAAAGTGAAGTTTAATCCGGACAAAATTGACACGATGATCGTCCAGGTATGTGGTGGCATCAGCATGTTTTTGTTAAAGACTAACTTATACCTGACCAATCTGTTAAATTTTGGCGTGAAACAAATTACTCAGAGTTAATAAGTTGCATTAACATTTTAAATTTTATGCATCTAACTTAATTCATGAGATCAATTGACTCTTACATTATTGGTATCATCCCTCGAGTTGAGCTTTCGAATGGTACCAAGAATGTAGGTTGTGGAAGTTAAGGAAACATTTTGGTTCAAGTAACTTAATGCGATTGGGCTCATAAAAAAGGATAAAATTTTTAAAAGAAAAATCATCAACTAAAATTTAATATTCTTTGGCTCTTTTCTATTTGTAATGTGAACAACAAAATTTATTACCATTGTTTCCTACCCTTTTAAGGCCGTTTCACTTTTGGATGATTTGGACAAAGAATTGAATAATTATGTGATGCGTTGTCGGGAATGGTATGGATGGCACTTTCCTGAACTGGGAAAGGTGGTAACTGATGCCCAAGCGTATGCAAAGGTTCCTCTAAAAGGGAAAAGTCGAGCATGGAAAGTCTAACGATTCAACATAATATTCAGTGCGTGAAGGCAATTGGAATGAAAGCGAATGCACAGACCGCTAATTTAAGCGCCATTTTGCCGGAGGAATTGGCCGAGAAAGTGCGACAGGAGTCCGAGATTAGCATGGGATCGGACATTTCTGAGCTGGACTTAATCCACATTGTCCAGTTATGCGATCAGATTGTCGAATTAGCACAATATCGTACTCAATTGTACGATTATTTGAAGAATCGGATGAACGCGCTCGCACCAAATCTCACCGTGTTGCTTGGAGAACTGATCGGGGCACGCCTCGTTTCCAAAGCGGGTAAATTATTATTTGTACCAGACAAATGAATAGAAATAATTGTCGTCCATTTATCTTACTTTGGCTGATTTGAAGGTTCTCTTTTGGGCTTGGCAAAGTGTCCTGCTTCGACGGTGCAAATTTTGGGCGCAGAGAAAGCACTCTTTCGAGCACTCAAAACGAAAAAAGACACGCCGAAGTATGGAATAATTTACCACGCTCAATTGGTCACACAGGCAGGACAACAGTCGAAAGGGAAGGTGAGAGGCAAACAATTGCCACAATAATATTTATGAAAGATCTTCAAAAAATCAAATTAAGATAGCACGAAAATTGGCAGCGAAAGTTTCACTTGCGACCCGAGTGGACGCACTTTGCGACGAATCATTGGGCAATGAACGGGGAATTGAAGCGAGGGCGTATATTGAACAGGCGATAAAAGAGGCGGACTCGCGTGGAGGAGCGAAGAAACAACGATTTTCGGGTGTGAAACAAGCACCGAAAGGCGCGTACACGTTCAAAAAGTGAGCCAGATGTTGAAGCACAGACCTTATGAACGAACATCATGGGGTGGGTGGGGGGCGGGTACGTATGTTAAGTCACCAAAAAACTAGTCGAATCTGTGCTTCGAAATTTCTTATTTCCTCCCATAATGTTCGAATTTTAAGAGAGGTGCATCATTATGACGCAAAATTGGACATGACGTTGAAAAAAGAGACAGAACAAGCAGAAGAACCACACCAAGAACAACAGACGGATGCCGCAAAAAAAGGGACGAAACGTGCACGAAACGAAGCAGAAACCGGAGCGGGAGAGGAAGAAGAAATTGAAGAACAACAGCAAAAGGAAAAAGGGCAAAAGAAAAAAAGAGCAAAGAGAAGTGAGGGGACAGAAGAGGGAGAAGAAGGGACTCAGAAAAAGAATAGAGTGGAGGAGGAAGAGGGGGAGGAGGGAAAAGGAGAGGGAGAGGAGGAGCAACCGCAGCAGAAGAGCGCAAAGAAGAAGAAAAAGAGCAAAGGCTAATCGAATTACTGGATGTGTTGGAAACATTTTTGGGCTGCCGAACAATCTTCGAAATTTATCCAATTGTTGATTTTGTTATATTTGTTTTGTTATTCGTAAAGCCTCGAAAAAAAAACTTTTTATATATAGATCGCTACTAGTATAACTTTAGTCCATATTTTGATGGTAAAAAAAAATAATCACTGCCATTCTTGATTTGAAAAATCTCGGAACCAAAAGATGGAAAAAAAACATTTTATGATAAATATGAATACTTTTTAAACCTTCCTAACACTAGTAATACCAAAAACGTCGTCATTGAATCGGCCAAGTAGAAAATTATGGTCCAAGAAACGGGTCGGGGTTGTTTCGGCCCCCACGTTTCGGCCCCCACGATTCGGCCCCCACGTTTCGGCCCCCACGATTCGGCCCCGGGCACGTTTCGGCCCCAAGCCAAAAAAAGCAAAAACAAAATAAAGTTGTCAAAAAAAAATTGTTTTTTTTTCAAATAGAGGCCCCCTAAGCCTAGGCCTACGCAAGCCGAAGCTTAGGTTGGTGTTTTTTTCGAGGTATCCTTCAGGTTTGGTGTAATAGACAATTGATTTACCAGTACTTTAAAGAAACCTATGCGTAAAGTTCATTTTTTTGAAATTTTCAAAATTAGGTTAAGGTTATAAAAATTCAAAAAAATTTTTTTTTGATTTTCGAAAATTTTTTAAAATTTTTTTGAAAATCAAACTCTATTTTTTAAGTTTGAGGTAGTTTTTCAAAAAGGGTCCATGTTGTTTCGGCGCTCACGTTTCGGCGCCCACGTTTCGGCGCCGGACACGTTTCGGCGCTCACGTTTCGGCGCCCACGTTTCGGCGCCAAGCCAAAAATAGAAAAAAAACCTATCCAACTTTTTTGAAAACTTAACCCCTAGTTTTTTGAAAACTTAACCCCTAGTTTTTTGAAAAACTAACCCCCTGGTCTTTTGAAAAACTAATCCCCTGGTTTCTTAAAATTGACCAAAATTTTTTTATTGCAAAAAGAAAAAATTTTTAAAAATTAGGGCTAGGTTTTCAAGGTTATGGTTACGCTTAAAAAATAATTTAGGTTTATGTTTCAAAAGGCTTGGGGGTTAGTTTTTTAAAAAACTAGGGTTTTTTTCAACAAAGTATATAGTTGAGCATTAAAAAAAACTAAGGGGTTCGGTTTTACCAAACTAGGGTTGGGTTTTCAAAAAAAATTTAATGTCCGTGACTTTTTTGTACGAAATAACCCCTCCGACTAAAATGGCCCGACTAAAACGGCCCGACTAAAGTGACCCCTGCCGGGTTTAGGGTCCCTATTTTAAAACGAAAAAATTTTTTTCATAGCTTTATTTTGTTTTTGCTTTTTTTGGCTTAGCGCCGAAACGTGGGCGCCGAAACGTGTTCGGCGCCGAAACGTGGGCGCCGAAACGTGGGCGCCGAAACGTGAGCGCCGAAACGTGAGCGCCGAAACGTGGGCGCCGAAACGTGGGCGCCGAAACGTGAGCGCCGAAACGTGGGCGCCGAAACGTGGGTGGCCCTTCAAAAAATAGGGTCAAGTTTAAAAAAGGTTTCAAAATACTAAGGAAAAAAATCACTCTGATTTTTTGAAAACTTAACCCTAAATTTTTGAAACCTAGTTTTACAAAAAAAAAACTAGGTTTAAAAAAATTTGGGTACTATTTTTCTATTTTTAGCTTGGGGCCGAAACGACCCCGGAGCCGAAAAACGGGGGCCGAAACGACCCCGGGGCCGAAACGTGGGGGCCGAAACATGGGGGCCGAAATGTGGGGGCCGAAACGAGCCTGGCCCCCAAGAAACCAAGGATGTTAGTTATAAACTCATAAAAATCGTTGGAAATAAAATTTTAAAAATTTATATTTTTTAAGTCATTGCTGAATTATATTTTTTTGTAATAAATATCAGAAGTGACCTCCCATCTTCACTCTCTGATTTACGCCTATTTGTTTAGTTATCACAAAATTATACAAAAAAGAATGAAAAATCCATTTTAAAAAATATTTTTTGACGAAACGGGAGAACGGCAGTGACGAAATGGACAGACCCGTTTCGGTATCATTTTGTTTTGTCTTCATTGGCATCCGTACAGAGATATTTATGTCATTTGCCATGCCATTCTGTACGACAAATGCGTCACAGCTTTCACATCATTCTTCCATGTGCCGTTGCATGACATTTGTCCTGTTGTTCCGTTGGCTTGGCATTTGTGCCATAATCCCCTTCCATTCTCTCCTTTTTTGCTTCGTCTCGCTGCTCCCTTTCGCCTCCCAAGTGCAAAATGTGTGGGAGGGAGGGGCAAAAGGCGATTAGCGACGACGGCATACGCATGACAAATCAGGCCGAGAAACACTGCGTTGTTTCGTAGTTTGCTCCTCATCACTTTCCTTCCACTCCAAATGCCAATGGCTTTAATGCTTCTTTTTGGCCCATCATTTTCCATCGGTCCGCCGTTGGCGGTGCCTAAATATCGCCGTTAATCCCATCTTATCAAAACTTTTTAAGCTTTCATTTTCCACCAACAGGGAACAGTCGTTCACTTTATCCCGCTCTTTGGTGAATCCCTCGCGTTTTCACACTCAAAAAAGTGGTGAGGAGAAGGATATTTGGCACAGCATCGGCATAGACTTCTACACCCCCGCCGCCTCTGCCCTCCGCCCCCCCCCCGGCGCTTCCGTCTTATTCACTTAGTTTTCTTTTTGTCTTGTTTCTTATGAATTACTGAAAATCGGACAAATCTAAAGGAAAACTCGAAAACAAACATGGATTTAAGCTGCTTAAATCTTGAAAATCCATAAAACGAAGCTAAAGCCTGATTTGGCAACACGGTTTCCCTGACCGATTTGGGGCAGAAATTTTGTATTTTTCGATTAAAATTTACAGCCATAAGCAAGCAGATTGCCAATTTCAAAGGACACTTGGAAAAGGATACTTTCAATTTCCAAGCAATCAGGCCATTCTAAGTACGTCCTTAGAATCCAAGGACGAATGGCAGACCAAGGGAAACCCGAGGGAAATATTATGCAATTACGCTGATTAGTCAGTGGATTGGGCGGCCAATGAATCATTGCCAATGCCATGGCAATTGGCACCTCTTGGCTTCCTTCCCTTATGCAATCCGTCCATTTTCTTTTCCATTTCATTCGCCCTCTCATCATTTGGTTCCATTTCAGCTCTCGTCTGTCTCCCTCTCCCCCCATTTTTTGACAATGCTTTCGGCACATCAGCGCGAGTCTCTTCTCCACCAATACGGCCATTCGCAGGTGCTCTACTCGGACGAGTTCTGCAAATTGACCGACGAAATACTCATCATCAAAAAGTTCTTTTTTGGCACTCTTCGACCAAAGGTTGTGCTGCTGAAGGACATTCGCGTGGTGTACTTTGACGAGCAAAAGAATCAGCAGAAGAAATACGCGCATCGCCGCGTGTGGGGGAGGGCGCCGAATTCGCTTTATTGGGCAGCCGACTTCAAACGGTAAAGAGTGCGAAGTGCCGTCAATATTAGCGAATGCAAACTTATTAATAAGTCACTAACTAACTAACTAGTCAATTAGTGATTTGCGTTCCCATTGTCAGATGCCTGCCGGGCGTTGACAAGTGCAACCGAAGTGACGTCATCATTGACATGGAAGACGGACTGCTCAAAGGGTTCACAGTGGCCGATGCCCAAGCTTTTCTGAGTGTAATTCGCCTTTTCGCACCGATGTCAACGATAATTGTGGACAATTTGGACATTTCCTGAGGCACTTTTGCCTTTCATTGCGGCGCTTTCACTCCCCCTCCCCTTTCGAATTTGTTAAGACACAATTATTGATTGACGTTTTTATTAATAAAATATTTTTTTGTGCCTATCACTTCCTCCATCTTCCGACAGTTTTTCCGTCCGTCGCCTCTTCTTCGTCTCTTCTTCCTCCTTTTTCTTTGCCTCCTCTTTCTTCGTCTCTTCTTCTCCTCCTCCTCCCCATTCATCCGAACAATTCGTCCCAAATGCCTCGGAAAAACCCTTTCTCGACCTTTGGAAAGTGTCAAAGTGTGCATTGGGCTGATATCACACGGTTTACCTGTTCCGAACAGTACAACTCTTCGTCACTCTTCTTCAGCAGAATCTTTCTCACCTCAAAGGGACTTCTTTTTTCAGTTCGTCTTTTTTGGAGCCCATAATTTTAAATGAATGGGCTTGCCCTTGGAACCAGTCCCGAACTTCTTTTATCCAATCAGTGACAACCATTGAGTGACTTTACCTCACTTTCGCCGTCATCGATGATTAATATGCCTTTGCCCATTCTCTCGTTTCGTCCCTTCATTTTGATCAATTCTTCGTAAAATCTTTCACGTTCGCTCTCTCCACATAAAAACTGTAATTATTAATAATGACCATTATTTTCCCATCTCTTTGTGCTCACTTTCGATGCTGCCCATTTGTTATTTCCGTCCGTTGTGCCCCACTTCGGCTGTCCATCTTTCCACAACAATTTGGCCATTTCGTCCAGTTGAAGGTCCAAAGTTCGCGAGTCAAAGAAAATCGCCATACAACCGGGAAGCCATGTTTTCTCGACAATCACCAATGTTTTCAGAAACTGAAATCAGTCTATTTTATAGATATTTTTTCCGTCACCGATTAAGCGGCCCCTCATCCCTTCCTTATAGGCCATTTCACACCTTTATCCCTCTTCCACCCCAGGGGCCATTTCACACCTTTATCCCTCTTCCACCCCAGGGGCCATTTCACACCTTTATCCCTCTTCCACCCCAGGGGCCATTTCACACCTTTATCCCTCTTCCACCCCAGGGGCCATTTCACACCTTTATCCCTCTTCCACCCCAGGGGCCATTTCATTCCATCCCATCCCATCATTTCGGACCGTTTCCTCGTCGCCAATCGACTTTTTCTGTACGTTCCCATCTCCTTTTCCTTCGTTGAACTGCTCCAATTCGTTGCCGCATACCAACCGAACCACCGCCTCTTTTCCATCCATCGTTTTGCCGCTGAGTTTGGTGATCAGAGTATTTGTAGGAAATTCGTGAAGAGAATCGATAAAGCCGACAAAAAAATGACAATTGGGTTGGGAAGTGATGGCAATGCGAAAAGACTGAAAGAAAATTAGAGACTTCAGAAAAAAAAGGTAGGCGCACTTCGCTGGAACGGCACGGCTCCGACATTTTCAAGAAAAGGTCGGTATTGGCATTGGCATTATTTGCGGAAAGATCGACGGATTTTTCAGACTGATTGCCTATTTAAAAGATTAGTGAGTGCAAAAAATAGTGCATTTACCATTGAAATAACAACTGAAGTCGAAACTCAGGTAATGGGGCGGCACGAGCAAAAGCGGCACAAAGGGAGACAGCTGATCGGCACAGAGGAGAAGCAACTGAACGACGGGGGGGGGGGGCGGAGAAATGCCATTGGCATTGGCACGCAATGCCTTCCGTTGGTTCACCTGCTCCTCTTCCTCTTCCACAGTAATTCCGACTGTCGTTTCATTTCTTTCGCTAAGCAAAGCAAAAACGTCGTCAACCATTGGGTCGAATCCCTCGGCATTTTCCCCTCTTTGATTTTCTTCAATTGTCTCATTTCCAAAAAAAGCCGTTTCATTGTCAGCCTTAGCATCAGTTTGATTTTCAAAAGCATTCGAAGGATGGAACAATCCGTGGGGGACGGCACAGAAAAGGGCCAAAAGGAAAAGAAAAGTGAGCGAAACAAAGGCCATTTTAGAGAAAGAATATTTGAAAGGGATGGGAACGGAGTGATCGGATGGAAGTGAATTGGCAAAATGGGGACGGAGTCAAACCAAATGGCGGGTGACCAGCGAGGGGGGGGGGGAATGAATCGCAATGAAACGGACGAAATGAAAACGGACGGACGAACGAACGATGGGTGAATCAACGAGTGAAAAACTACAAAAAAAAACAACAACAACAATTCCTATAAATGGACATTTGTTTTTTTAGCGTTTCCGTTTATTTAAATGGGATTTCCGGCAAAAAATTGAAAAAAACGTGCAGCATTCTCCAATTACGTGCATTCTCCCTTCCATCCGTCTTCTCATAATGCCATCATATTCCTCCACCCAATTTGCTTTTGTCTTCTCAAAATGTCGTACTTTTCCACTGGATTTCGCCGTGCTTTTTCCCTCCGTCCGTCTTTCTCTTCCTCATCCCTTCCCAATTTTGTTTGTCTGTCTCTTCCTCCTCTTCGTCCATTTGCACCGATGAAATCGCGGCCAAAGTCAATGCCGCAATGATTGCGTTTGACCGTCCGTTCAAATTTTGCTGCCGCGTCTTTCGCTGCCACCAACTCGTTGCCATTTGTGGGGCACCCAAAAGGGACAAGTTTTAATTTGGCTTAATGTTCCTTAATTACCCTCTCTGAAAAATGCCGGTGGTGTTTCGGTGGATGTCTGCGAATCCTTAACAAAAAATGAATGCATGAAAAGGTCATCCAAATTTTAAGGTGAACCACGTGTCCCATGCGCTTTCGTTTTTCGTTCATTTGTCGCGCAATTGCCATCAAATGGGTGGGCGTAGTGACGGTGAATACCAAAGCACGGCGAATGTGCCATTTGCGATGGAAGCGGCGCGCTTTGGCATCCACCAAAAGTTCGCAGACGAAAGCGAGCAAAGCAATTAAAAAACCGATCAGAACGATCAGAAAAATACCGAAGGTCGACACAATGTCTGATCAAAAAGAAGCTAATTAATTAGGGGGAGACGGAGGGATGAAAGGCGGAGAGAAGAAAGGGGGAGGAAGGGAGGGAGAGTGAGGTGGAGGGAAGGGCGATGGGGGGGGGGGGGAGACGGAGAAAAGAAAGGGGCAGGGGGAGAGGGGGGAGGGGGGGGGGGAGACGGAGAAAAGAAAGGGGGACGGGAGGGGGGGGGGAGGTGAGAGGGAATTGATAGTGTCAATTTGCGATCAGTTTATTTTCATTTTCACCTCAGGGGGAGAGCTCTCTTCTCTTGCACAATTTCTTTGCTGTTTTTCATTTATCCATATGAGTTTGCTAAGATGTAAAATAAATTTCCGAATGTTCCGTTATTCTTCAATTTTTCCTTTTCCTTTTTTAATTGGCCCTCTTCGACGAACGAAAGTGAGGGGGGGGGGGGGTGGGGGAGACATGGACAGCGGCATTTATGGCAAGGATAATTAGCTTTGCTTTTGGGTACGGTTGTCTTCCTTGAACTACAGTAACCGTAAGAAGTCCTCCTACCAAGGGAAAGTGACGCATCTCGGGCCGCGTCGGTGTTGCTGCTGCTGAACCATTTCAACTGATGCTCACCGTTTTCAACTTCATCCACAGTACGTTTGCATCGCGGAACGTTGCCCGTGTTGAAACTGTTGAAGAAATACTGCCGCAGCAATTTGGGAAGAGATAATTAAGAAGTGGAGAAAGGTAATTAATAAATGAGGAGAGCAATTAAGAAGTGGAGAAGGTAATTAGGCAATGAGAGATGCTTTTAAGCTTGGGCTCTCCCATTTCCACTAGGCCATTTCCCGGCGTTAGTTCTCAGAATTTACTTGCGTGTCACCCAATTGGTCTCTTCGAGAATTCCTTCGGGCGTCCTAGCACTTTCGTAAATCCGCCATTTTTACTGAATTTTCGAATAAATCCACTCATAACTTTTCTAAGATGCAACTAAATTCACTAATTTGATATAGAACAAAAGACTCTTGATTTACTCTACTGGTTTGCTAAATTTCAAAAAATTTTATTTAACTTTTCAAGAGTTATGGCAATTTTTTTCCACTTTTTTGGCCACAATTTTCCTAAAAGTTTTGTAAAAATGGCGGAATTTACGAAATGCACCAACAACATCTCCTTCGGATATGGAAGAATGCCCTGCCCCTTTCTCCGTCCATTTTCCATTCCTTCGCGCGTTTGTTGGAACAGTCATTTCCTTTCCTTCTGCTGATTGTTTTGGCTCACCTTCTCATAAGTTCTTCTGATAAATGCCTGATTGTTCTGAATGGCCCTATTCCATTCGCGCAGGAATTTGCTGTGGCGTGAGAAGAGAAAAAAGGTGGAAATTTGGCTGTTATCTGCGCAAGGGACGGAATAATGCCATTGCTTTGGCCCCCTCGCCGGATGGCATTTCTCACCGTCCTCAAAATAAAAGAAGTCGCACCGTTCTTTGCTCAACTGATAGGCCAAGCTGTACTGCTTGGTCGGCAGAATGTACCCTCCTCTGTCGGGAAGACAAATGACCAAAAATCATTTGGACATTTTATCATTTACTTTTCGACAAAGTCCAACGATTGACTGACATTTTGCACCACAATGATCGGATTGTTTTTGATGGCATCGGCCAAATTTCGCAGTTGGCTCAGGTTGTTGTAGTAGGAGAGCGTTTCGTAGAAGCTATACGGAAAATGTTTTACCAATTGTCAATTTGCCTCTGTCCCATTGTTTTGTCCGTGTTGGGACGAAGCACGAAAACATTCTCCTTCAGAATTTTTTTCATACTTAAACTAAAGAATTAACTTATACTTATCACATTCACTTACTAAACCGTGAATTAGCCAAATTTGGCTAAAACCTTTAAGGGCTAATTCAAAAGTCGCATCTGCCACAAGTCGCATCTGCCACCATGATTTTTAGAGCCCTACCGGATCCTGTCAGGATTTCTCCGGACTCCTGATCCTGATCCGGGAGTTTTGGAAAAATGGACCCGGATTAGGAGTCCGGAAAACACGATTTTTTGGCCATGATTACCCGGATTTCATTTTCTTGAAACGATTTGCTTGATTACAAATTTAAATAAAATATTTGTCAAACAAAAAAAGAAAATCAGGCAAATTTTCGAGAATACCTACAGTTTTCTTAATATAGTTTGTTCAGATCTCACAATAAGCTTAGGAACCATTTTCAAAATTTTTATTTAACTTCAAAAGGACGGACCCTTTGATTCGTGCTTCGTCCAAGCACCGTTTTGCCATCTTTCCCCTCCCCCTCCCCTCCCGCCCCAATTGTAATTCTGAGACAATCCGTGAACATCCGTCGTTGTCAAGCAGTACCTGTTGTCTTTGTTCAGGTGGTGCTTGTCCATGACAAAAGCGTAAGTGCCAACTCGCACAAAATTCACCATTTCTTTGTAAGAATCCCATGGATTTGGGTTTTGACCACGAATCAAAGCTGAAAGGAGGACAGCGGTGTACAGTTGGGTGAACAGTGTGGCCTGTATTAGGGCGTAGAAAAGGAAGGCCAAATTGCCTGGAGAGGGTAAAAAGGGAGGTAAAGGGAAAAGGAAAAGAAAACAAAGGGAAGAGAAAGAAAGGGAAGAGAAAGAAAGGGAAGAGAAAGAAAGGGAAGAGGAATAAAGGGAAGAGAAAGAAAGGGAAGAGAAAGAAAGGGAAGAGAAAGAAAGGGAAGAGAAAGAAAGGGAAGAGAAAAAAAGGGAAGAGAAAAAAGGGAAAAGATGGAAAGGGAGGGAGTGGACCCGATTGGAGGTGGAAGGGCGTTTGGAATTCGGTGGCCTGGTGGATTTGGAGACGCAAATAGTGCCACAATTTCTTAATGAAACAAAATTAAAAAATTAAAACTCCTAAAAAATGCCTCAAGAGGCGAATAGGAGGAGCGCAAATTGAGACGGAATTCGACGTTACACACCAACGAGGCCAAGCCGCACTGAATGGCCAGCGAAAGGAGCAGCAGCAGCCACAGTTTAGGCTCATAGGGCAAAAAGGCATTCCAAAGGACCAGCGAAAGGCTCTTTCGCTTGGGCTTAGCGATATACATATCACGCACCTGAAAAGAAAGGCATTGGCACAAATGGAGAGGGGAGGGGAGGGGACGAGAGAATACGCACGCCAGTGACGGGGTGAGAAAAGTTGAAGAAAAGCGCTTTTTGTTGAGAGAATCTGAAAAGGGAGGAGACCATCAGAGTGGGAGAGAGACAAGCGCAGGGCAAGAGACGGGTAGAGAGTGCAGACGGTGTCGGCCATCCCTTGCTGAAGAATGCCCAAAATGCCAGTCCAATTGCCGTTTACCTGAACAGACGTTGTATTTCTGCTTCATACCGTCTCCCTTGTGTTTTTCCTTCCACCTTCTCTTACATTTTCCTTGCCACTTTTTCCTCCCCTCTCCCTTCCCTCTCCCTCGCCTCTACCCCCCGCTCTCCCTTCCCCCCTCTCCCTTCCCCTCTCCCTTCCCTCTCCCTCGCCTCTACCCCCCCTCTCCCTTCCCCTCTCCCTCCCCCTCGCCTCTACCCCCCGCTCTCCCTTCCCCCCTCTCCCTTCCCCTCTCCCTCCCCCTCGCCTCTACCCCCCGCTCTCCCTTCCCCCCTCTCCCTTCCCCTCTCCCTCCCCCTCGCCTCTACCCCCCGCTCTCCCTTCCCCCCTCTCCCTTCCCCTCTCCCTCCCCCTCGCCTCTACCCCCCGCTCTCCCTTCCCCCCTCTCCCCCCCCTCTCCCTTCCCCTCTCCCTCCCCCTCGCCTCTACCCCCCGCTCTCCCTTCCCCGCTCGCCCCCCCCTCTCCTTTCCCCCTCTCCCTCACTTCCCTCCCACCCCTTCTCCCTCCCCTTCTCCCACACACATCGTGTCCCCAATTGACGTTGCCGATTTCCGATTGGATTATGACCGGATCGACCTGAAGACTGAGGTAGTCTGCCAACATTTTTACCACCTAAATATGGGATAAAGCAAAGTCAGCAAAAGTTAAGCGGCTTCTCCTCGACGAGCCATCCGGGGAATGGGCAATCCATGGAGGGGGTCAACACGGGGAAGGACTTGCAGGTGGTAAACGCATCCGGTGGATTTTTGGCGAATACCACGCGAATCTGAGGGAGGGAGGGGGAAGGAACGGCAATTGGCACTGCTTTGGATTTGTTTTCAATTTAATTAGGCAATTGATAATTATGATCCATCAAGTGATTAATTAACTGTCGCTTCTCCGTCGTTTGCTTACCACTCCTTTGACGGCACTCTTTTGAAGTGAGCCCATTCTCTGCCGATCAAAAGATGGTATTTTATTGTAAATTAATTATTTTTTTTGTGAGTTTATTTCGTTTGTCGCTGCAATTCGCAATTTGAGTGAACAAAAGGCATTCATTCACTCGGCCATTGTCCGACCGACGATTGCCGTGCCGTGTCGAAGTGCTTTCGTTTTCCATTTCATTTGCCCTTCTTTTGTCCTTCAATTAACAATTAATCCTTCCCCTTTCCGTTCCTTCTCTTTTTTCGGATGTTTTGTTATTTTGCTATTTGCATTGAATCGGCAGAGCATTCGCGTGGCAAACACAAAGGAATAATGGAATTGGTTTACATTTTGCAACTCCGCATCCGTACAAATAATCCCTTCTCTTCTCTTCTCTCTTTCTTCACCTTTTGCCCCTTCTCTTCTCTCTTTTTTCTCCTTTTCACTTCTTTCCTTGTCCTTTCTTCTTGTTTTTGCCTTTCTTTCTCTCTTTCTCTCTCTCTCGTTCTCCTATCTGTTCTCTTCCATCTCGTCTTTCTCTCCCCACCTCTTCCTCTGAATCCTCTCGCTCTCTCCTGTCTCTTTCTCCATCTCGTCTCTCTCTCCCCACCCCACCTCCTCTTTCATCTCATCTTTTCCTCCTAATCTTCTCTCTCGATTTATCCCCCACTTTCCTTTCTTGTCATTGATCACTTTGGTCAAGTCAATCCAATCCCAATTTATCCTTCTTCCAGCCATGTTTTTAATTTCTTTAAAACAGTTAATCGTCTTCATTTTCTGTCTAATTTTCTTTTTGGAAGTGCGTCCATCGTATTCCGCAAATGGCTCTGTGGAAAGAGTGTGAGTTTATTTGGTGGCATGGCATTCATTCGGATGAATGTTTTTTGACCACTTATTTGATCACTCACCCCCCCCCCCTCCCCCCACAGATGTCGTCACGATGATCCGCCGAGTAATTTTGGGTTTGGCCACGGATGCGAATTCGTCCTGGGTTTTCTCTGCCACATTCATTGCACCACTGGTCGACTGAAGGAGCAGGGGTATACCGGCGGAGTGTGCAGACTATTCGACGTCAATTGCTATTGCAAATGCTAAGGGGGGGGGGGGGGGGAGGGGGGAAGTGATCGGAAAAGCAACAAATATTTACGCATTCAATGGACATTAAATGCTTTTTAAGGAATTCCAAGTAATTCTAAAAATAAAAATTAAAGGGCAAACTCTGCTTTAGCACATTAATTTGCAATCAAATACAAACAAACATAAAACATTGTATGAATTGATACAATTTTATACAAATATAAAAGATCTTCTGTAGTTCCTTCATTCATTGAAATGCGTGAGAAATGTTGAGCATTCAAAGAGATTTTTATTTGATCAAATGATCAGAAGAAATGTCTTTTTTCTGTCCTTTTACAATTGGAAAACGGCACAACCCAAAGCCTAAAAGGGTGCCCAATTTAAACTTTGTTTCCCCTTTGCCCTTATTTGAATTTGCCCACATTGTGTCCCTCCAGGCAAAAATGCGTAATCGAAT
Source organism: Heterodera filipjevi (assembly GCA_039877585.1). NCBI lineage: Eukaryota > Metazoa > Nematoda > Chromadorea > Rhabditida > Heteroderidae > Heterodera > Heterodera filipjevi. The sequence goes on along the minus strand of JBDPZO010000005.1, from coordinate 9,536,195 downwards.
CGGCGGCGAATGAAAGTGACGGCGCCTTGGGCAAAACAAAGTGTCAATCAAAGGAATGTGGTGATATGTATTGCTCACCTGTGAACACAAAACAACGTAATGGCCACCCATTTTGGCGCGGAGTTCCGAGTGAATTGCTGCTTTGGAGCCCACCGGGTCACCGACAACCAAATTCTGAGCAAAAAATAGTCGGAAATTAAAACTATTGGAGTTGAGGTGAAATTTGAAATTGGAATGATGATTTTATATGTCACGAAGGTTTCGACCAAATTTCAATAATAGCCATTCCCGTCCAAAATCATTGGGTTGCCCCCCCCCGCCACCCTCACTCGTGCCACCTTTAGAATTATTCTGCGAATTTGTGGATCATTGCAATGTTTTTGTCCGTCATTCAGTGCGCCCGTGCTGCCCATTTTTGAGTCCACCGCTGCGCGCTTTTTACGACCGCAACAGCAGCCGCACTTTGGCGGTGGGCACGGCAACGGAATTTGGGGAAGGCAAAGGGACGGAAGCTGAGGGAATTGGGCAAATTAGAGGAAGGGAAGAGGAAGGCGAACAAGCAGCAGTTTAATGCTCCCATTCAAAATTTGTGTTTTGGATTGGCATTCTGTCCGTCCCTTTTTCCCTGTGACCGTTAATTATTAAACTGACAGCGATCGGAGGCAATTGAGGAAGACAAGGCTGAGGAGTGCAGGGGCCTAACAAAGCAAGTCATATACATAAGAGGAGAGAAATGGTCAGTTTATTCAAACAAAACAAAACTCACATCCGCACCCTCCGCCAAGGCCAAGCCCATCGGCGATCAGCAGAAAAGAGAGGAAAAGGAACAGCAGAAGGAGCAGAGTCAAGCGGCACAAAAAAAGCATTAGAGCCAAAACTATCCTTTATTTAGGGGAAACTGAATGGTCAACGGATGGCATAAAAAGTAAAACGGACAAATTGATTGGGTAAGCGACGGGGGAGGGGGAAGTAGGCGCACGGACGATGCGTTGGGCTTTACGTCAGATTGACTCGTCGTACCGCCAATGCTTTTTAAGAAACCCTCAGGCTTATCTAGCAGACAATGACTGTGACTGAGCAGTCTCTCTCCATTCAGCTTGTTTTTATGGTCTCATAATGCCCCTACCGATAGATGAGCCGGTTCAGCCGAAGGACAGCCCGAGGGGGGGGGGGGGGGGGGAGGAAAGGAAGGGCGGGAGGGTGTTGAAGCATCGCATCCCATCGGTAGGGAGGGGGGAGGGGGGGGGGGGGGATGGGATCACCACTATTCGATGATCGCGCTTTCAGAGAAGGACGGCAGAAAAGGAACATATACCTATATATAAGGAGTTGGGCTGAGGAGGGGAGGGGGTGGACTTGTTCGCAACCGCGCCGAATCAATTCATTCATTCGTTCTGTCCCCCCCCCCCCCCCCCCATTTGTCCACTTTTGCTTATTTTCTTCTTCTGTCGATGCTTCTTTTGATTGTTTCTTCTTTCTCTACAAAAAATAGGCAAATAAATGTAAATGGAGGACAAAAATATGCAAAGGAAAAACAAAGGGACCATCGCAAAGCAATGACAACCATCGCCAATCTCTTCGGCTTTTCCTGATGGAATTTCGGCTAATGTTGAATATACCCTCCCTCCCCCAATTTTTTGAAAACAATGACCTCTCCCCCGCCCTTTCCCCTTTTTCTTTTTCCTCCCCCCGCCCACGCCAATCCAATCTCATCACAATTCTTTCCTTCCCTTTTCAACAAATGTTTTCTTCCGGGAGCAACAACCTGTTGCTCCCCCCAAGGGTCAAGTTAACTTTCAAAAACGGAAATCCCTCGGGGTCTTACGGACATTTTGCGACGGATATTATTTTTGTTGTTACTAATTACACCGCAAATTTCCAACTGCGCTTGTGGGCAAAAGCTATTTCGTTCAATTTCACAGCAAAAAATCATTGTTTTTCTGACTTTACTCCAATACAAAAAAAAGAGAAGTTAAATAAAAGTAATCAAAATGTGTATTAAACATTATGAGGGTAAGGAGCAAAAATAAAGAAAAGAAAGAAAGAAATATAACGCAATAATTATTTAATTAGTCATTCATTGATCAGCGTAAGTAAAATGTGCACAATCATCAAAAAGTTATTCCTTTTTTTGTTTCCGTCTTCTCCGCCTTTTGTCACCGCCAACAAATAATTGCTCCACCGTTTTATTATCCGAGTTGAAAATCCCTCAGGTTTTCGTGCAGATTCTTCGGAAGGACCAATAGTTTTGGCTTTTCCCCTGTGAGTGAAAAAATTTGGCATTAAAATGAATGGGGGGGGGGAGAACAAAAATGCCATTCTAAAAAAAAAAATGCCCTTCTCTCTTTATTTTACATGGGAATTCGTCGTTGCCAAAGTGTCCATTCTCCGCCGTCCTTTGGTAAATTGGACGCGTCAAGCCGAGTTGTCTGCAGAAAAGGAGAATGGTTTCCAACAAAAATTATTCTTGCTAATTCACTTAATAATTGCCCCGGGGCGAAGGTCGAAGTTTGTTTCGACGATTTGGAGAAGGTCATGGTCTTTGAAGGAGGAAGTGCCGAAATGGGTGACCATCACCTGAAAAGAGACTCCCTTTGAGAAGGAAAGGGCATTGGGACGGACCGAGAGGGGCTCGGTCACTCCAATTGCGTAGGAAATTTGGACAAGGCACCGGCGGCAAAGACCCTTAAAATTACCGTAGCCCAATCATTTCGTCATTGGGGGCAATTACCGCTTTGACCAGACTCTTCGCCACCCATCTGGCCGCATACGCACCCGATCTGTCCACTTTCGTCGGGTCCTTTCCTGAGAAGGCGCCGCCCCCATGGGCGCCCCATCCCCCGTAAGTGTCCACAATGATTTTTCGGCCCGTTAGTCCGGCATCGCCCATTGGGCCGCCTTAAAAAAAGAGAATTCCGAATGGAATTGGTCAGTTCGAAGCGAACCGATGCAGAAGGACCCGCAGGGGTTCAGATGGAGTTTGGTGTTGTGGTAAAGGTCGGCTGGGATCACCTGGGGCAATCCGATAGTAATTAGTATTTGGAAGAGTGTCACTGTGTGCTGCAAATTGCACCTGTTTGATGACCAATTCGACCAATTGTTGTCGCACATCATCAAGAGCGACTTGGGGCGAATGTTGGACCGACATCACAATCTTCAACAGAAACAGAAAATTAATGGCATTCTGTTGAAGAGTTGCAGACCGTGTGCACTCGCAACGGAACACACGCGCCGCTTTTGTAGGCGTATTCGATGGTGACCTGAAAAAGGACAACGCCGTGGGGGACAAGCCGAAATAGGGAAGTGCACCTGCGATTTCGAATCGGGACGAGCCCACGGCAAAATTCCAGACCTTCGCAGCTGAAAATTGTCTTAATTAATGAAAAGAAGCGGAATTGGAATTGCCACCTGATGATATTTGGCATTTAATTTATGCGAAAGGAGCAGAGTCAATGGCATCGCCTCGGGACTTTCGTCGGACGCGTAGCCGAACATAATTCCCTCAAACCAAAGCAGAGTTAATTATCAAAAGGCCAAATTGAATTTTCCCCTTCGACACCTCATTAAGGCATCATTACCCTTCCCTCCTCTTTTGCATCATTACCCTTCCCTCCTCTTTTGCATCATTACCCTTCCCTCCTCTTTGGCATCATTACCCTTCCCTCCTCTTTTGCATCATTACCCTTCCCTCCTCTTTTGCATCATTACCCTTCCCTCCTCTTTGGCATCATTACCCTTCCCTCCTCTTTGGCATCATTACCCTTCCCTCCTCTTTGGCATCATTACCCTTCCCTCCTCTTTTGCATCATTACCCTTCCCTCCTCTTTGGCATCATTACCCTTCCCTCCTCTTTTGCATCATTACCCTTCCCTCCTCTTTGGCATCATTACCCTTCCCTCCTCTTTGGCATCATTACCCTTCCCTCCTCTTTGGCATCATTACCCTTCCCTCCTCTTTGGCATCATTACCCTTCCCTCCTCTTTGGCATCATTACCCTTCCCTCCTCTTTGGCATCATTACCCTTCCCTCCTCTTTTGCATCATTACCCTTCCCTCCTCTTTGGCATCATTACCCTTCCCTCCTCTTTGGCATCATTACCCTTCCCTCCTCTTTGGCATCATTACCCTTCCCTCCTCTTTTGCATCATTACCCTTCCCTCCTCTTTTGCATCATTACCCTTCCCTCCTCTTTGGCATCATTACCCTTCCCTCCTCTTTGGCATCATTACCCTTCCCTCCTCTTTTGCATCATTACCCTTCCCTCCTCTTTGGCATCATTACCCTTCCCTCCTCTTTGGCATCATTACCCTTCCCTCCTCTTTGGCATCATTACCCTTCCCTCCTCTTTTGCATCATTACCCTTCCCTCCTCTTTGGCATCATTACCCTTCCCTCCTCTTTGGCATCATTACCCTTCCCTCCTCTTTGGCATCATTACCCTTCCCTCCTCTTTTGCATCATTACCCTTCCCTCCTCTTTTGCATCATTACCCTTCCCTCCTCTTTTGCATCATTACCCTTCCCTCCTCTTTGGCATCATTACCCTTCCCTCCTCTTTGGCATCATTACCCTTCCCTCCTCTTTGGCATCATTACCCTTCCCTCCTCTTTTGCATCATTACCCTTCCCTCCTCTTTGGCATCATTACCCTTCCCTCCTCTTTTGCATCATTACCCTTCCCTCCTCTTTGGCATCATTACCCTTCCCTCCTCTTTTGCATCATTACCCTTCCCTCCTCTTTTGCATCATTACCCTTCCCTCCTCTTTGGCATCATTACCCTTCCCTCCTCTTTGGCATCATTACCCTTCCTTCCTCTTTGGCATCATTACCCTTCCCTCCTCTTTGGCATCATTACCCTTCCCTCCTCTTTGGCATCATTACCCTTCCCTCCTCTTTTGCATCATTACCCTTCCCTCCTCTTTGGCATCATTACCCTTCCCTCCTCTTTGGCATCATTACCCTTCCCTCCTCTTTGGCATCATTACCCTTCCCTCCTCTTTGGCATCATTACCCTTCCCTCCTCTTTTGCATCATTACCCTTCCCTCCTCTTTTGCATCATTACCCTTCCCTCCTCTTTTGCATCATTACCCTTCCCTCCTCTTTGGCATCATTACCCTTCCCTCCTCTTTTGCATCATTACGCTTCCCTCCTCTTTGGCATCATTACCCTTCCCTCCTCTTTGGCATCATTACCCTTCCCTCCTCTTTGGCATCATTACCCTTCCCTCCTCTTTGGCATCATTACCCTTCCCTCCTCTTTGGCATCATTACCCTTCCCTCCTCTTTGGCATCATTACCCTTCCCTCCTCTTTGGCATCATTACCCTTCCCTCCTCTTTTGCATCATTACGCTTCCCTCCTCTTTGCATCATTACCCTTCCCTCCTCTTTGGCATCATTACGCTTCCCTCCTCTTTGGCATCATTACCCTTCCCTCCTCTTTGGCATCATTACCCTTCCCTCCTCTTTTGCATCATTACCCTTCCCTCCTCTTTGGCATCATTACCCTTCCCTCCTCTTTGGCATCATTACCCTTCCCTCCTCTTTGGCATCATTACCCTTCCCTCCTCTTTGGCATCATTACCCTTCCCTCCTCTTTGGCATCATTACCCTTCCCTCCTCTTTTGCATCATTACCCTTCCCTCCTCTTTGGCATCATTACCCTTCTCTCCTCTTTTGCATCATTACGCTTCCTCCTCTTTGGCATCATTACCCTTCCCTCCTCTTTGGCATCATTACCCTTCCCTCCTCTTTGGCATCATTACCCTTCCCTCCTCTTTAGGCATCATTACCCTTCCCTCCTCTTTGGCATCATTACCTTTCTGGCATCATTACCTCCTCCTCTTTGGCATCATTACCCTTCCCTCCTCTTTGGCATCATTACCCTTCCCTCCTCTTTGGCATCATTACCCTTCCCTCCTCTTTTGCATCATTACCCTTCCCTCCTCTTTTGCATCATTACCCTTCCTCCTCTTTGCATCATTACGCTTCCCTCCTCTTGGCATCATTACCCTTCCCTCCTCTTTGGCATCATTACCCTTCCCTCCTCTTTTGCATCATTACCCTTCCCTCCTCTTTAGCATCATTACCCTTCCCTCCTCTTTGGCATCATTACCCTTCCCTCCTCTTTGGCATCATTACCCTTCCCTCTCTTTGCATCATTACCCTTCCCTCCTCTTTGGCATCATTACCCTTCCCTCCTCTTTTGCATCATTACCCTTCCCTCCTCTTTGGCATCATTACCCTTCCCTCCTCTTTTGCATCATTACGCTTCCCTCCTCTTTGGCATCATTACCCTTCCCTCCTCTTTGGCATCATTACCCTTCCCTCCTCTTTGCATCATTACCCTTCCCTCCTCTTTAGCATCATTACCCTTCCCTCCTCTTTGGCATCATTACCCTTCCCTCCTCTTTGGCATCATTACCCTTCCCTCCTCTTTTGCATCATTACGCTTCCCTCCTCTTTGGCATCATTACCCTTCCCTCCTCTTTGGCATCATACCCTTCCCTCCTCTTTTGCATCATTACGCTTCCCTCCTCTTTGGCATCATTACCCTTCCCTCCTCTTTGGCATCATTACCCTTCCCTCCTCTTTGGCATCATTACCCTTCCCTCCTCTTTGGCATCATTACCCTTCCCTCCTCTTTGGCATCATTACCCTTCCCTCCTCTTTTGGCATCATTACCCTTCCCTCCTCTTTGGCATCATTACGCTTCCCTCCTCTTTGGCATCATTACCCTTCCCTCCTCTTTGCATCATTACCCTTCCCTCCTCTTTTGCATCATTACGCTTCCCTCCTCTTTGGCATCATTACCCTTCCCTCCTCTTTGGCATCATTACCCTCCCTCCTCTTTTGCATCATTACCCTTCCCTCCTCTTTGGCATCATTACCCTTCCCTCCTCTTTTGCATCATTACCCTTCCCTCCTCTTTGCATCATTACCCTTCCCTCCTCTTTGGCATCATTACCCTTCCCTCCTCTTTGGCATCATTACCCTTCCCTCCTCTTTTGCATCATTACCCTTCCCTCCTCTTTTGCATCATTACCCTTCCCTCCTCTTTGGCATCATTACCCTTCCCTCCTCTTTGGCATCATTACCCTTCCCTCCTCTTTTGCATCATTACCCTTCCCTCCTCTTTGGCATCATTACGCTTCCCTCCTCTTTGGCATCATTACCCTTCCCTCCTCTTTGGCATCATTACCCTTCCCTCCTCTTTTGCATCATTACCCTTCCCTCCTCTTTGGCATCATTACCCTTCCCTCCTCTTTGGCATCATTACCCTTCCCTCCTCTTTGGCATCATTACCCTTCCCTCCTCTTTGGCATCATTACCCTTCCCTCCTCTTTTGCATCATTACCCTTCCCTCCTCTTTGGCATCATTACCCTTCCCTCCTCTTTGGCATCATTACCCTTCCCTCCTCTTTGGCATCATTACCCTTCCCTCCTCTTTGCATCATTACCCTTCCCTCCTCTTTAGCATCATTACCCTTCCCTCCTCTTTGGCATCATTACCTTCCCTCCTCTTTGGCATCATTACCCTTCCCTCCTCTTTTGCATCATTACGCTTCCCTCCTCTTTGGCATCATTACCCTTCCCTCCTCTTTTGCATCATTACCCTTCCCTCCTCTTTTGCATCATTACCCTTCCCTCCTCTTTGGCATCATTACCCTTCCCTCCTCTTTGGCATCATTACCCTTCCCTCCTCTTTGGCATCATTACCCTTCCCTCCTCTTTTGCATCATTACGCTTCCCTCCTCTTTTGGCATCATTACCCTTCCCTCCTCTTTGGCATCATTACCCTTCCCTCCTCTTTGGCATCATTACCCTTCCCTCCTCTTTTGCATCATTACCCTTCCCTCCTCTTTGGCATCATTACCCTTCCCTCCTCTTTGGCATCATTACCCTTCCTCCTCTTTGGCATCATTACCCTTCCCTCCTCTTTGGCATCATTACCCTTCCCTCCTCTTTTGCATCATTACCCTTCCCTCCTCTTTGGCATCATTACCCTTCCCTCCTCTTTGGCATCATTACCCTTCCCTCCTCTTTGGCATCATTACCCTCCCTCCTCTTTGGCATCATTACCCTTCCCTCCTCTTTAGCATCATACCCTTCCCTCCTCTTTGAGCATCATTACCCTTCCCTCCTCTTTGGCATCATTACCCTTCCCTCCTCTTTGGCATCATTACCCTTCCCTCCTCTTTGTGCATCATTACGCTTCCCTCCTCTTTGGCATCATTACCCTTCCCTCCTCTTTTGCATCATTACGCCTTCCCTCCTCTTTTGGCATCATTACCCTTCCCTCCTCTTTGGCATCATTACCTTCCCTCCTCTTTGGCATCATTACCCTTCCCTCCTCTTTTGCATCATTACCCTTCCCTCCTCTTTGGCATCATTACCCTTCCCTCCTCTTTGGCATCATTACCCTTCCCTCCTCTTTGGCATCATTACCCTTCCCTCCTCTTTGGCATCATTACCCTTCCCTCCTCTTTTGCATCATTACCCTTCCCTCCTCTTTGGCATCATTACCCTTCCCTCCTCTTTGGCATCATTACCCTTCCCTCCTCTTTGGCATCATTACCCTTCTCTCCTCTTTTGCATCATTACGCTTCCCTCCTCTTTGGCATCATTACCCTTCCCTCCTCTTTGGCATCATTACCCTTCCCTCCTCTTTTGCATCATTACCCTTCCCTCCTCTTTGGCATCATTACCCTTCCCTCCTCTTTGGCATCATTACCCTTCCCTCCTCTTTGGCATCATTACCCTTCCCTCCTCTTTTGCATCATTACGCTTCCCTCCTCTTTGGCATCATTACCCTTCCCTTCTCTTTCCCCATTAATTCCCCCTGACCGTACCTGATCTCCGGCGCCCACGTCTTCCGGGTCTTTGTCCTCATGAACACCTGACAGAAAAAATGTCGATTAGGCAATTTATATAGTTTCAATGGATTAATTCGCAAAATAATTAACGAAAATGACCTGCGGCGATTTCTGGCGATTGTTTCTCCAGCGCAACCAAAACATTGCACGTTTTATAGTCGAATCCTTAAGAAAGAATTGGTCAAATTGACTTTATTTGATTTTTGGTCGATAAAGTTGCGTATTTCGGGTGGAAATACTTTTCAGAGACTCACGCCCCCTCCCCCTCTTTCGTCACCGTACCTTTGCTGGAGTCATCGTAACCAATCTTTTTGATCGTTTCGCGCACAATGAATTGATAATCAACGGTTGCGCTTGATGTGATCTCTCCGCATAACAAAACCATTCCTGTGGAGAAGATTAATACCGATGCAAATACCCCGCTCCGGCCCCTTTAAGACAGGGGCGACATGGGTACGTTTCTCCCCCTCCCCCAGGGGAAAATTTCCAAAAAATGCAAAAAACCCAAAACCTTTTCTCAGCTGGAACCCCTACTTTTGTCTCCCGCCGATTTTCTTACCTGTCTTTGTGACGACCTCTGAAATGGGACATTTCTTTTGTTTATTTGTCTGACTGTTGGATAACAGAAATCAAACTCACCGCATGCCACTTTTGCAGCTGGGTCCAATGCCAAATGAGCATCCAAAATGGCATCAGATATCTGTAAAATTGTCATTGTTAAAATTATTAATTAATTGGATAAAAATGATGGAAATGAATCGTCAAAATAATAATTAAACGGGAGGGTCAAAATGAATGTCAACGATCATGGCACTTGCTTCTGCCCCACGGTCACCTGGTCACACATTTTGTCCGGGTGTCCTTCGCCCACCGATTCGGAAGTGAAAAGGAAAGTGCCGACGTGTTCCACTGCTTCTTCCTCTTCGTTGGTGATCAATGATTCTGCGACAGTGCCATTTTCAATGAGCAAAGGATGGCCATGGCCATTGATCGGCGATTGGATGAGCTTTTGGTGGTGGAGCTGTGCCAAAGTTGGCGCTTTGATGGCGTCCATACGAATTTAAAATGGATAGCTTAAAAAAGGAAGAATGAACCAAGAAAAAGACGATAATGTGAGAAAACGCGTGAAATAGTCGGCTGACGGGAAATGCCGTCCCTTTAAACAATTCGCCAGGCGGCGAATGTTAACGCCCCAAGGGGTGAAACGCGTCGCAAAAAAGGAACTACTGCTCACTGCTGTTGCCGTTGCTTCTGGACTGGATTTGCTTCTTCTTGTTCTGCTTTTGCGATTTGCGCTTGGCTTCTCCCCCCCCCTCGGATTGTCCTTTTCTTCTTCTGCCGTTCTTTCACCATTTTTGTTGTCTTTCTTATCTCATCTTTTTCCCGTCGATCCTCCCCCCCCCCCTTTTGATAATTAATCCCTCTTTAGGCTAATCTCTCCCGAATGCCTTTTTCTTTTGGCTTTTTCCCCTTGGGTGGGCTTTATTCTTCAAATTTTCCATATTTTGGAAAGGGAGAAACAAAGGAGGGAAACGACGAGCAGTGAATTGGACAGAGAACAGTTCCAATGAATTAATCACTGATCAGTTTTTTGAGGAGGGAATCGTTGCATTTATTTTCCTTTGGCCATTCTCTCTTTGATCATTTGTTTATACGGCCATATTTATAAATGTGCCAAGTGTTTGGAAAAAATTGAAAGAAATTTACGATTGGGAATTTTCATCGTTTCTTTTGTCTCCTCCTTACAAAATTTTGTCAAAGAAAATGATTTTTAAGCACCCCTGTAATTCAATTTTAAACCGGGCTTGTGACGAATGATAATGTGATAACAATACCTTAGTGAAGGATGGAGGACGGAATATTTTTGATGGGGACTTTCCAACGGGGAGGACGGGGAGGGGGGGGGGGCGAATGAACGAACGAATGATTATTTGGGGGGGGGGGGAGAGATAACATTCGGCAGAAAGAAAAGCGGAAAAGGCAATTAATAATTGTATTTGGTGGCGAGGATTAAAATTCAAAATAATTAGTGAGGGTTTTATACACTTATGGTTGGTCCGTTAGTTTGGACATTGTGTCGCTGGAGGCGCGACGAATTTACGACGGTCGGAGGGAAATGCTGACTGAATTGGGCTGCTTATTGCATCATCACATCACCAGCAAAGGGAGAGCGCAACAACAGACGAAAGGTGTCAATTTGGACGATCTGAAAAAACATTCGAAACGAACACATAAAAATGGTCGGACCGACAAAAGAAAACATTCGAAAATTGAGTCGAAAGGGTCGAAGAGTTCGTCAATTAGTTTAGTTTTTCTGCTGTTTGCTCGTGCTGTCCTCCCCCCCCCCCCGCCCCCCGTCTTTTTGTCACGTTTTTGAATGATCGCTGAGGATGGGAGAAGTGAGAAGAAATGTCTGCTGATGATGATCATGGATTGTTGTTTAAGTGACGGATTGTGTCACACTTAAATTGCCACAAAATCCGATTGTAAAATTCAAAGGAGGGAAATCAAAGGAAAAGTGAAATTAGGAAAACGATAATTAATTTATTGCCGAATTGTCACTTTATTTTTCAGGAAATCGTTGAATAACGTATACGTAAAAATTAAATATTCTGATTTGCAGGGTCCGCAAAATAAATATTCTATTGCGGAGATGGGATCTGTCCTTAGAATCAAAGGACGTCCTTGGAAATTGGATCACCTCTTAGAAAATTGAAAGTGTCCTTATTTCAAAGATGTCCTTAGAAAACGGAATTTTGCCCAAAAATATAAAAACAGTTCATTTTTAAGCCTAAATCCATTAGCAAATCAGAACCAAATTGTCAAAAATTTCCCCGGCGGCGCCTATCGGCACCACCGGACCCCTTTTACCGTAGATTTTCTCAAATTACTCTAAAATTCAACTATTTTTTGTGAAATTCAAAATTGAATAAAATAACAATTTTTTTATTGCAAATATAAATTTTTAGAGTGTCCTTTGAATTCGCAAATTCTCCCCCTTATGTCCTTTGAAATCAAACTTGACAGATCCCATCATGACTTGTTGCGCCAACCCGGCCAGAAAATTCATTTTTTTGAGATTTTTGGTCATACTTTTTTGGTCACTCGAAATTTTTGAAAATTGGTTATTTGATAGATCTTAGCAATCTTTCCTATTTTGTTTAATTTAGACGAAATTAACAAGTTATTGCCAGTTGCGCCGAACCGGTCCGAGTCGAACTGAGCATAGAGATTATCAAGAGCTATCGAATGATACTAAGAATATCTAGTTTGGGTGCCTCTGAGAAAAGTTATATCCATTATATCCAACGATGCCAAGATGGCCATGCCAAAAAAGCCACGCCAAAGTGACCCCGACCGTAAAATAGGCGTTTTGGAATTTTAGTCTAGACCTTTTTTCTGTGAGGGTGAGACGGATGCGGTGATTGCTTCACACCCATATCAATGCTCTGCCTAGCCTCTTTTATGGATCTTTTAAACCGCCACCTTACGGCATTTTAACCGTCCAGTTCCTTCATTATAATCAAAATTTCAATGGTTTTTCGTTATATTGGTCAATTTTTGTGCTTTTTTGTTGCCATTATTAGTGATTTTTTTAATGTTTTGTGCTTTTTTGGCCATTTTAATGACTATCATCTCTAATTTGTTAATTGTGATTGGATGACAAATCAGGGTGCACCCAATTGAATGTGGCCGAAGAATGTGAAGCACATTTAATGCTGTATAGCTTCTCTCATCAAATATGAAATCCCGAGGGATTCTCTAATAGCATGCAAATTGCGAAAAATTCATTCAGTTGTTTTTTTGAAAGTTTTTTTTTGTAAATTTTGTTTTTTTTGTCCCTTTATAAAAATAATGGTCAAAAAAATTCGAAAAATATTATTTGCGAATGAATAAATTTGGCCATTTTTGCTTTCTTAGTAGAGACCGGACGGGAACGGGAACCCCGGCAGGGTTCCGGGGGCCCGTTCCCGGGTTTTATGGAAAATTACCGGGAACGTGGGCCCCAGGCAAAAAGGGGATTTTTGCCCCGGTTCCCCGTTCATCATCGGTCCCTTTGGACCGGGGACAAACGGGGTTAAATTTTCCCAATGCACTGGCGGCGCCTATCGGCACCGCCCTTTAAATGTTTAATAATATTGAATTTTCGGGTTGGGGTCGTTTCGGCGTGGGATGATCGGCGTGGCCAACTTTCAGAAGCCATACTTTTTGTGTATCATCAGAAAGCTCTATATATGCTGCCTTAACTTGCCAAAAATCAAAAAAAAATCATCCATGTATAAAAAAGTTATGACCTGTTGCGCCGGCGACATGAAGTTTGGGCACCGGGAAGTTTGGGCACCAGAAGTTTAGGCACCAGGAAGTTTGGGCACCACAAAGCCAATTTTAAATATAAAAATCCAGTAAAATTAAAAAATAGATAATTTCCATGTTCAAACATGCCGTAACAATCCGAAAAATGCCACAATATATATTATGTAAATTTGCCAAAAATTTTAATTAATGAAAAAAATTAAAATAAATATTTGCTTTTAATTTTATAATTAAGTCTCGGTCTCGACTCGTGAAATTTTAAGTCTCGAGTAGTGTACTACTCTTTATATGTCCTATCTTGAATTTTCTGGTGCCCAAACTTCCTGGTGCCCAAACTTCTGGTGCCCAAACTTCCTGGTGCCCAAACTTCCCCCTGCCGTTGCGCCGAACTATCCAGAAAAATTCAATTTTTTTGTGTTATAATTTTTTTGAATATTTTAAAATTTTTTGAATATTTTAAAATTTTTTTGAAATTTTACAGGTGGAAAGTAAATCTCATCAAGGGGCCCTTCAGAAACTATTATACCTCAAAAAACCAATAAGAATAGCCGATCTACAAAAAACCAAAATTCTGACTTTTTTGGTTCTTCAAGTTAATTTTTTTAGAATTGGTTAATCGCTTAGGAATACCTTATTCATACCTTCTAAACCCTTAACCCCTCGTCAAGTGCTTTCGAATAATCCCTAAGTTGTTTAACTAAGACGAAAATTTTGCCGATTAAATGTAAAAAAATTCATTTCATGGGAAAATTTAAAATTTTTATTGTTCTGTCCAAAATAATTTATTTTTTTGCAAGCTTCAAAATTGACCATTGTAGATACATAAGATCTGTTTCGGCACCGCCGGACCTCTTGCTCTAAGGCTATGCATAATTTATAAATTAATATTTATTTTTTCCAGGATTTCCAAGGGCCTTCATTTTTGAATTTGTCTGAATTTATTTTTATTTTTTAAAGTTATTTATTCATGCTGCTATTTTGTAAAAGAAATGACATCAATATTAAAGAATCAAATCATCAAACATCTTTCGACGTGTGTTTAATTTACCAAATCATATTAAACACATATTATCTGTCTTTTGGTCAGATTTGCGCGAAATTTGAAGCCGGAACAAATTACGATGGAATTGTTGCGGGGAAAAGGTCAACTGCGAGACTTGGAACTCAATGAGGAAGTGTTGGCTGAGATATTGGAGCTGCCTCCATGGCTGAGGATTGTCAGTGCCCGTTGCGATAGGTCCTTTTTTCGACACCGTAAAAACTGAACGGAATCATTTTTTGCCAGGGTTCGCAATTGTGAATCCTATTTTCGTAATTTGTTTTTCAATTTTCTTCTTTTTGTTTAAGCGTAAGCATAAAGATCCCAGGCTGGAGCAAGTTGAGAAGTGCTCCTATCAAATTGGTACCCTTCTGAAGTTGCGCCCGTAGTGCCCATTCCCACACCATTTTACAGTTTGTCGACGACATTCGCGTTACCGTCCGTTTGGTTTCACCGGCGTTCACTGGCAACTCTCAGCCAAAGACTGCACAATCTCAGTTCATTTGTTTCAGTTTTTTTTTTCTCGAATATTTGCCATTTTCAGAAACAAATCGTATTCTTTGGCTGATCGGGTTATCGAAACATTAAGTCTCTATGTTCAGTCAGTGGAAATTTACTTTACGTCGGACAGTGGTGCCGAAGTCGACTTTGGCGGGTCCATCTCCGTAAAAATGGATATCTTTCATCATTTGACCACTCGTCCTTTTCTAGCTGTATTCCCTCACTTTGGAAAGTATGCGCCCGAATTGGAGTGAGGAGAAAGACGTCGACGTCAATTTGACTCGTCAGTCATTTGCCCATTTCCTTTGATTTGATTGCTTTTTGCTGCTTTTGAGGGATCCACGACAAGTCCGTCCGGCAAGTGCTTTTCTTCAAGCAGCTCAGCTGGCGACTGCTCAAAATTGAGGCGAGTGCCTACCCGAAATGTGGCGCCGATAAGCAAAAAGAGCCGTTGAGAAGCAAAACAAATTCGCCTCTTCGCTTGCTGACCGTCGACGGAAAATGCCGAATTTCTATCAAAAAAAGCAGCCAAAGTGAGTGATTGTATGCCTGTAACCAGGAAAAAGTGAAAGGAGCATTTGATCGACGGCGGTTCTGACCGCCCACTGGGGAAACGACGCCGTAACGACGTTGCCCAAAACGTCGACTAGACATAAAGTCGCCGGAAAAAAATAGCCAGCCTGGGTTTTTCAGAAAAAATTCCAAAAAGTTTTTTTTAGGAGTTACCGAAAATATAAATTTTTTGAAAACAAATTTAAAAAAGAAATCAAGAAATTTTAAATTTCATGTTCGGAATTTTTTCTTCAAAAAAACTGCATTTAATATTTTTTCCCGCCGACGTTATGATGTCTCGGTGATGTTTTTCTCATCGAGTTTTGGATGGCGGTTTCGTCCTGCACCGAATTCATTCTTCCTGGTTACAGGCCTGATATTTGCATTCAATTTTTTGGTGGTTATTTTTGGGCATGTTCAACAGATTGCTCTCTTTTGGCCGGTAAAATCGAATTGATTCTGAAGGAGATCCATTGGTTGGCGACGATGCTCCATTTGAAGATGGCCATCGACTTACACAAACACATTATGGATCTGGCAAACTGTCAGAAGAACGCCGCTGCCAAATCCTTGATGGGACAACAACAAAACCCATTTGTGGTAACCGAAACAACTGAACTCGTACCTCGCCAATTTTTATTTTTATTTTCAAATTAATAAAAAGTAACTCCAAAATCCCGCCCGTCCAAGGATGCCTCTTTGAAGGGTGCTTCTGCCGGGGCGGGAGTGCCTTGTGCTGCATTTCGTCACTTGGACATTCCCCATTCGTCGTACCATTTGTTCATCGCCAAAGTTGACCTGCTGCTTTTGGATGATTCTGAGCCCGATAGTCCGTTCTTTTGGTCCCTTCCACTTTTTACTGTTTCTTTCCCTTTAAAAGTGCTTCCATCCGACTGGGAATTAAAACAAGGCGCCATGCAGGCATTTCTCCATCGACTCCGAGTCGACTTTTATCCCGAACATCAAGTGTTTGATTCTTCTGGAGAAATGTCTCACCGTCACCATTGGATGCATTACCAATCTCCCAACTCCTTCACCGATCTGACCAAGCTTCAGTTGGACCAATACTTTCGAGTCATCACCACTAAATTGGGTAACAAATATGGCTCTATAGCAATAAATGTTCAACAAAAAACTTAAGATGCAAGCAAAAGGGATCGATTTACTCGAATTTGGCCTCAGTTGGTCTCTCAAAATGTGATCATTCGTCTTGACAACATTATTTTACAGGTCTTTTTGGTTTTAAGAAATGCTTTAAAACATTTCAAATCAATTCAGCAAGTCACTGACCAATTCACTAAAAAAGATGCTCTCCGTGAGATGTTCTCCATGGACAGAAAGGCTAAGGACCGAATGCCGCCTTCGATGTCCTTTTTCCACTTGGAGCTGTCCTCCTACGCTTTTTCGGCCAGCAATTCTTTCATTGGTACATTTGGCACAAAGTCTTTTTCTTGTTCATCCGCTTCCTTTCTCTTCGTGGTCAGCTCCCCCCGATTCCGTCCATTTGGTTATGGCCCCTTTGGAGTTGTCTCCCGACGCCAAGTCAGTCCGATGGTTGGTCTACGCATCGGAGAGTATAATAAATGCAATTGTGAGATGGCACGCTCCTCTTTTGTAATTTCTTTTTCCCTCTTAAGGATTCCCCACAAATTTCCGCCAATACCGAACATCGTACCCAAATTCGTGTCGAACTGTTTATGCCTAAAATTGTGCTGTCTCCTCTCTCCGCTGAATGTC
Organism: Heterodera filipjevi; assembly: GCA_039877585.1. Classification (NCBI taxonomy): domain Eukaryota; kingdom Metazoa; phylum Nematoda; class Chromadorea; order Rhabditida; family Heteroderidae; genus Heterodera; species Heterodera filipjevi. The sequence continues at coordinate 9,519,181 of JBDPZO010000005.1, read as the reverse complement.
CGTCTTCTCTCTCACAGCAAAATGATCACCGGTTTCCCAAACGATTCATTTCGCAAGCATCCACCGTTCTCCTTTCCAATTTTGTGCTCCTCAATGATCCGTTAGTGCCATTGCCCATAATGTTCAGGGGCCGATTGGACGACAAACATTTTCAATTTGTCCATTGGGCCGAGAAAAATACTGTGGACGCAAAATTGTTGGATGAATTGCGCAGAAAAAGCCGCAATGCAATCTCAAAAACCGAAGGTCCTATCCTTTTGCTCTAAAATATGCCTTTTTTGATTTCGTGAGATTCAGCCAATGCCGACTTCTTTTTGGGCTTTGAACAACGTAATGAATGGATTCTGTCCATTCCGTCGCTTTGGGTCAATTGCGACTTCGGCCCAAACACGTGGGAGCTGCCCTTTTTGTCCGATTTGAACCTTTTTGGATCCATATTTTTGGACAGCATAAATAAAAGTCGGTTTTTATCTCTTATTTTTTTCTCTTTAACTTTTCCCATCAAATTTTGTCCAGGAAATTGTATTTTGTTGGAACCGAGGACAGATTTGGGCTTAACCTTCGACCATTTCCAATTCCTTCATTTAAACACCCTTCTGACCGAAGTGAGCACTCTGACGGATCAGATCAATTCGGGTCGTAATGGCATGGGGAAGAATAATTTTACATTGTTTTTTTATAGACCGTTCCTTTTTCCGGAAAAGACTCCAACATCTTTCCACAGATATTCCTTTGGCCATTTATTGTCAGTGTCAAAAGGTTCAGTTGTGTTCTCCCAATGTTTGTCTCGCATTACTCCGTCTTTTGCCAAGGTCCACCTTCGCCTCATTCTCCCCTCCGGCCCCGTCCCCTCTCCTTACGCCCCCAAATGGCCCCGTGCCGACGTCACTGTGTCACCGTCCAACACTTCAATTAGTTGTTCAGGCATTGTTTTCTATTTTTATGTTTAATATTAATATCGTTGCCCTCAACTTTCTTAGACTTGCCAGTGGATGACTCGGCGAGTAATTCGGCACAATTTCCCTCGTCTCGAAATGAAATGGCGTCGAAAGACGAATGGAACGACAGTCCTAAGCAACACGAAATAGAGGGGAAGGAAGCGGCAGAAATTGAAGGAGGGATAACTGTGCAGGTGGGCCAATTGGAGGATGATTTATGCGGGACGAAAGAGAAATGTTCAAGGGCGGACTGAAAACAGTGGGAAGTGTGGGCGAACTGAGCACTGTCAGTGTGACAGGCAAATTGTCGCTGGCGGACGTACAGCCGAGTCGAAAGATGTTAGTTGGCGCGCACAATTTTTCGGAGTTAAGCGGAGTTCAGACGCCCAGTGACTTGGGTACCTTTTTAGAAATATTCCATTCACTGAATTTTGCAAATTTGAGAGAGCAATTTGGATGAAACTTTGTCCATTGGCACCACAAATTCCGCAGAGCATTTTCTCATCGATGGACTGCTTAATGTTGCCGACGACTGCCCTTACGGAATGATGGCAGGCGAAGAGGTGGTGGAAGCGGAGGAGGCGCTCGAAAGTGTGCCGGACAATGCGATGCTGCGAAGGAAGGCGAACGCGTTGGGCCGACAGGTCAATGTGTTCGACATTCTCGTGGAGGACTTTAATATTTTCGCGGGAATTGCCGACGGTCGTTTTTCAGCGTTGGGATTCGCTTCGAAGTGCGTCCGTCTCTTTGCTTATATTTATCTCTTTTTTTGTCTACCTTTTCAGTGTCCATTTCGGCGAAAGACTGAGCAAAAAAAGCGGCGAAGTGTACGACGAAAGGGGCGCTTCTTTTGAGCCGAAAAGTGATGAGACAGCGGCAAAAGGGCGACCGATGGAGGGGGAGGGAAAACTCAGGCTGGAGATACGGTCAGAGCCGAAACAGACCGCGATAAAGGTATGGTTGGGAAACAAGTGGAAAACGGTAGAAAAAAGTGATCGGCAAATGCGATTTTTCGATAAAGACAAATGTCGGTAATTTCGATTTTTGTCTAAACCATCCGTAATCTGTAAATAAGGGGAGGGGAGGCACTATGCGTTAGGAAATATGACAAAAATTGCAGTTGGATGTGAACGGCGCGGATATTTGTGTCAGCGACGAGGTGGTCTCTCAGTTGGCACCATTTCTTGAGAACCCCGCCGAAGATGAACACCCCCCGGCACTCGAACTGTCCTTACAAAAATGTCGAATTGAAATTAAAGTAACGGCAGAAATAATTTTGGGCTTTCGAATTATTGCCAACCTTTTCAGAACCCAAGGAAGAAATTCCCCCTTCGACTCCAATTAGACGAACTGAAAATCGAAGACGGACCAGCAAAAAGCAAACCAACGGACACTCTCCGTTAATTGTCTTTCGGAAATAATTGCGAACCAAAAATATTCTATCTGTGCCCTTCTCATGGATCTTCTCACATTGGAAATGGAACTCACCCAACTCGTTTTTCTTTTTTGTTATTATTTCGTTTTCCTCTTCTTCTCAAAACGAGTTGGTTGTCGACCTCGGAAAACGGGCAATAAATTGGTCGATTTATTTTAGTTATTCCATCTCTGAAGGTATTCCTTTCCCAACTGCTCAGCAACCATTTATCTGTTTTGTTTGTTATTGCCGTATCTTTTTCCTCCTCCATCTTTAACATATCACGTTCATCAATCGATCATATGTCATATTGGACCAATTCATAATGAAAAACATTGGCCCTCGGAAAATGCTGATTATACAATATTATGATTACAAAGCCATTGTATTTATATTCTTGAACCTTGATTTTACGTCCGTTTTACTATTTCTAAGTCCAAATAATGTTGAAATTAAAACAAACAAATTAAAAATAGATAAAATTCGCTTCGCTGGTTATTTGTATATATTCATTGTTTTTCACGATATAAATGCGTTATATTCTTTCTGTCAGTCTCTCTTATCCCTCCCTCCCATCCTGCGCTTTTTCCTTCACATTTTTTGACCCTTCCGTTGTCTTCGAATTGTCCAGTTTTCTGCTCCGTCTCTTCTGTCAATAATTCCCTCTGTTGCGCAAATGTCTTCGATATTCTCTCTAAAATCGAATTCTTTTAATGCCATTCTTTCCCTTTCATTTTACCGCGGTAATTCGACACAAATTTTTCGCAAAGTTCGCTTAGTCTGTGAAGCTCCGCAAGGTGTATGCGCAGCACAACCACCGCGTCAAGCAGTACTTCGTCCACCATTTTTATTTCTTCATTTTTCTCCGACTTTTTGTCCTTTTCTCTGATGGGCACACCCTCCAGCAGCAGTTGAGTGGCCATCTGAATGGACTTTGGAATGTTCATCGAATGCCTCAATTAATGAGGGATAAATTTGCCTCTCCAAATTCGCTGACTGTGAACAATCCTCGCTCATCCCAACATTTGGGGTTAAGTGCCCTCTGACATTTGAGGAACAAATGCTAATCAAAGGAAGGGACAATAAGCGAAAGAGAGGGGGTCATCAGATGGCAAAGATGGGCAGAGAATAGACGGGCACCTTGACAATGGCGAACAAAGGGTGTGCCGTGATCAGTTGGGTGAATTGGCCGAATGTCGGCGATGCCCCGATTGATTGGGGTGAATCCGTCATGAGAAGGTTCAATATGAAATAATTGGGTGGTGAGACGACGAGGGCACTTCGGCGGCAAAAGACGCGGAAACTGTTGGTTTTGGCTGATCAAAGGCATCTCCATGAGCCCATCTTCGCATTTTATGCTTATTTTATGTGTCTCAACTGCTGATAAGATGAAATGGAGGAGGGAAAATAAAGGAAAATGGACGGAGGGGGTAAACGAAAACGGTAAAATGGGTGGCAGACTGTTTTTGGGACGGGGGGGGGGGGCGAAGAATAAATGATAGAAATTTATGAGATAATCACATTCTTCTCGGAATTTAATGTCCCCTGGCCTTTTCTTTCCCCTCCCCTTTTGATTGCCTCCAACAATTGAACATTGTGTTCCTTTTCAAAAAAAAAACAATGTTTGGCTTCCGTGGTGAGTCGAAGTGACAAAAGTGCAGATGCGGGCGAAGTGACAAAAGTGCAAAATATGCTGAATTTTCGAGTAAATCATGTCATAACTTTGCTCAGACGCAACCAAATTAAATAATCTTGGTATCATACGATAGCATTTGAGTAGCTTTATTAGCTTACTAAATTTCAAAAAATTTTATTAAGTTTTTCGTAAGTTATAGCAATTTTTTTGACTTTTTTGGTCATAACTTTGGAAAAACTTAATAATATTTTCTGAAATTTAAAAAGCTAATAGAAACAAGTAAGAGCTATCGTATGATACCAAGATTATTTAATTTGGTTGCGTCTGAGCAAAGTTATGACATGATTTACTCGAAAATTCAGCATATTTTGCACTTTTGTCACTTCGACCTCTAGCACCTTTGGATTCACCACTATAATTTATTAATAAAGATTCCTCCCCACAGTAAAACTCTGTTCATTTTTTTCCTATTAATATTAATTTTTTTCTTTGTTCAAATCGATCGACGGAATAAATATTTTGAGAATTTCCCCTCCGCTTGACTCTTTTCCCAATCCTTCCGTTTGAAGAAGCGAATCGCCGCGCGCTTTCGCCGACCGCAACTGAGGCCTTAAGGGGAAATTATGATAAATTTGGATGGATTAGGGCAAAAACGAACAGGAGGGCGGCTGACAACAGCAGCAACAACACTTGCAACAGCAGGGACACACACAGGGCAACTGAAGGCGGAGGAGACCAATGGAAATTATGGCACCGGGGGGAGGGGGGGGGGGCGAAAAGGTAACATTTTCAGAATAAGAAAAGGAAAAGGCATTAGAAATGGGATAAAGTCCAACAGCCGCAGGGACACTAATTAAATGATGCTCATTTGGGGGTGGACAAATGAATGACAGACAAAAAGTGATCGGAAAGTCGTTGGGAACGATTTAATAGTGAGAAACTTTTCACGCACCTTTATGCAAATTGGTCCCTGAAAATATTTAAATAATTTTATTTCTTTTCTTTCTTTTTTTTTGCTTGCCTTATGACAACAACAACACGTGCAACAGCAGGGACAGCAGCAGCACTTGCTATTGGGAAAATGAAGTGATGGATGGGAAAGGAATGGTGCAAAGAAATACTGTGGGAATAGTGGGCATACGGTAGGAATAGTGTGGGAATATGTTGATACGGTCATTATCAGTAAATGTGGAGTGTCCCTTCTCCAATTATGTTAAAATGCGGCACTCCTTAAGAGGGGGTCCTTCCCTTCCCCTCTTCTTCCCCCCGGGTAATTCTCTTTTTTCGTTCTTCAAAATGTGCCCTTCCTCCTCCCCCCCCTCCCCCCTCCCTCATCCTTCCCCCCCCCCCTTCCGTTCCTCCCCCCCCCCGGGTAATTCTCTTTTTTCGTTCTTCAAACTGTGCCCTTCCTCCCCCCCCTCCCTCATCCTTCCCCGCCCCCCTCCGTTCCTCCCCCCCCCCGGGTAATTCTCTTTTTTCGTTCTTCAAACTGTGCCCTTCCTCCCCTTCCGTTCCCCCCCTCCCCCCTCCCTTCGCCTTCTCTTCTCTTCCCACTCACTTGCAACAGCAGCAGCAGCCCGCCTCGACCATTCCCTTCTTTTCGATTTGGTCAAAAAACAGCAGCAGAAGGAGAGGGGAGAAAATGACTGAACAGAGCAAGAAACGGACCATTTGGAAAATGATGCAAATTGGAGGGAAATGACCGAAATTTGGTGGAGGGACGGACTAATAAGTGAATGATCACCAAAGGGGGGAGGGAGTGATCGGAATTGGGTGCCGATCGAATGGGCCGTGGACAATGCATTTGTTGGGCTGGACAACGAATGACGGACAACAGGACAACTCGCCCATCGGTCACTCGTCGTCGGACTCCACCCGCCCAACCAACGCAAAGTTAGTCCAATTAATGGGCCAACAACGACAAAACAAATGGCAAATTTGTCCTTTGTTTAGAAAATAATCAAACACAATTTCCGAAAAATTCGTCACCAGCGGAAGAGAAGAAAGGAAAATTAAATATTAAAAAATAAATTTAAAAAGAAATGTGCAAATGGTCGTTTATAGAAAATGAGCAGATACAATAATAGGGTTTTGGTTCTACAGTAATGCTTTGCCTTCAGAGTTTCTTCCGTTTGTTTAAATTCCTTTGGCCCGAATTTCCATGAGCAAATAAACGCGCAAATTGTCATCCTCCACGTTTTGACTAATCGCGTCGTTGACCATTTTCTTCTGTTGTTTCTCCACGCCATCGTGCAGGGGCATTCTCTGAACAAAAAGGGACAAATGAAAAACGAAATTGGAAAGATACAAACAGAAAGAAAACATCACCTTAACATAATCCATCACTTCATCAGCGAATTGAATCCAAACGCCTAAAAATTAAAAAATAAATGTAAAAATGCATCAAAAAACAAAACAGAAACGTAGCAAAACAAAAGGCAACCGAATTGGTTTTTGTCTCAATGTTCTGTGTCCCAGGGCAATGGGAAGGCACGAGTTTTTAGAGAAAAATCCGGTTAAGTTTTTTAAACAAATTTTATTGAAATTTCATACATATGTTTTAGCGGGACGCTTCCTTTGAATGTCCTTACACAAAAAACTGACCATTTATTGCTGAAAATCAGTTAACAAATTCGATAAAAATTTACCCGGCGGCGCCTAATGGCACCATTCACTAGCGATTTCCCAAAGGAATTTGTGATTCGTCTCGCATTTCCCATTAATTGTGACACATCCCTTTTGTTCATAAGACATTTTCTTCTATTTGAGTATAAATATAAGTTTACTTATTCTTTGGCTACGTTTCTGTTCAGAGTTTACAATTCGGACAGCCCGAACCGCAGCAAAGGTCCCGAGACGGAGGAGTGGGAAATGCGTTTATCTGAAACATTTGAACAATTCGCAGTTTGATTAGGCTTTAACCTTATGGGTTTTCCCCATAATTTAAAAATACTTTTAACATTTTCCATGTTGTACCAAAAAAACAGGGCCCGAAAGGAAAATTTGGAAAATGCATATTTATTTTAGTTAAATTAAAGAAATTTAAAAGGAAATTGCGCCTGCCGGAAATATTTGCAGCAGAGACTAAACTTTTTCAACTGTTGGGCATCTTTTTGTCCAACATTTTGTGAATACCAAAAGGTGTCATTTTCTAATGATAATTTTGCATTTTCTTAGAATGTTTTTAAGCGGCGGTCCCTCCTATTTTTGGTCCGTTAATTTGTTAATGTTTTTTTTTCATTGAAAAGTGTGCCCTTCCTTCTGTTCGTCCCCTAAACCTGTGCTGACGATGCGCCCACAGCTGTCCCTTCCGTTGGGCCAATTCCTTTCGCCGGTTCGGGCGCAGCGATTGGATGGCCAATTGGGCCAATAACCGACGATTTTTCAACATTCGTTGCGCAATCACTTGCTGAAAAATGGGCCCAAAAAGTTTCGCAAAAATCCGTCCTTTTACTCATTGGGATGGTGTGCATTCTTTTGAAGGAGGGAAAGCGGCAAAAGTCGTCAAAAAAGCTTCTGAGAAGCATAAACCGAAGGGACGGATAAGCGATGGACCGTGGCCAAGTGCAACACATTTCTCATATCTGTGCAATTTAAATAAAAATAAAACTGTTATTTTTAATAACTCACTTTTCAATGTCAAAATAACGGAACTTGTGGTAATGTACACATTTTGACAGTGATTTATTGGTCAGAAATGTAATTTTTATGAGAAATGAAATCATTGGAAAAATTTAAGCTTAAATTGTTATAGAGAAACCATCAAGATTATCTGTGCCAATGTGTCCATTACGCTGTTCGATATGACCCCGGTCATTTTCATCCCGTCCCCGCTTTCCCATTTTCTCATCCCCGGAAATGGGGATCCCCGCGGGAAAGTCCAGTTTGGCGCCGACCGTTTTGCGCAGTAATTTTTAACTTATGCTCACCTTTTTCTGTTTTGCAGAATAAAAGAACGACTGAATCTTCTAGCCCATCTCTTAAAAAACAAAATAATTACAAATAACAGAAAAAAATGAAAATTAATTTTAATTATTAACAAATTTTTTTAATAGATTTGACAAAAATTCTAACAGTCTTTCCCAAACCCAACCCCCCCCCCCCCCTCTCGGCTGCAACCTTAACTTTGACCCATTATAACTCTCGGACTTTTCGAGTCTCATGTTTTGTTAAGCCACACCAACTTCGAATCTTGTGAAATTTTCGACCAAATATTTAGTTTAAATTCAATTGTGTTCAAAGAAAAGAGCTAACGAAGGTGTCGCAGTAACGCCTATCAAATTGATAATTCTAATAGGAAGTTGTAAACATATTCGGCAAATAATAACATTTTTTCGGTTATTTGCGGGTTAAATTGAGTCGACATTTGATAATTGCATGATTAAATAATGAAAAGCATGTCAATTTCGTTTTAAATGGTCATTGGTTTTTCATTGAGAAAGTTCTACCACAAATGCCAACCATCATGTGCCCACCTTTCCGACCACACAACAAGTTGTTCTGTTGTTATTGTCGACATTGAGTCAACCAATTGGGGAAGGGATAACGTTGGACACGGCTGACTGATGAGGGAACGGCGGAAGAACGGGGGGATGAGGGGGTCACGGGGTGATCCAACTGGGGGGGGGGGGCGGAGAGAGGGGAGAGATGGGGTGACCCAAGGGGCGGGGGGGGGGATGATCCAAATTCGAAAGCCGCGCAAGCGACAGCTGATAGAGTTGGCGGATGGATTTTGGCTGCTGTGGGCACAATCCCTCCAATCTATTCGCTTATGTTCCACTTCCAAATGACCCTTCTAATTTATGAGACCAATCAGATAGCACTGTTCCGCAAGCATTCATTAAACTCAAATATTCTCCCCCCCCCCCCCATTTTTGGAGTCTCAATGTCCTTCGACATGATGAACTTACTTACCCATGGATTGCCAATTGCGCGTTCAAGAATGTCACTTGAGCGGGGGGGGAGGGAATGAAATGGAGAGAGAGAGTAGAGAGAGAGTGGCGCGATTGTCGGATAAATATTGGCAAAAGGACGCATTTGAACGGACGTCGGATGCGTGGGCTATGGCTGATCCTTCGCTCGTCGTCCAAAATCTTTTCTTAGGCAAAGATTCGACAAAATAATATAATAATAAAATCTTTAAAATTGTTGTTCATTTTCTACAAAATATGCGCGGAGTATTTGCGCCTTTCACTCCGTTCAAATGCAAATCGACTCGCAATTTTTCGTTTTGTTCATTTTTTGCTTCTCAACAGACCCAAAAATCAGAAAAGAGCGAAAGGGGAAAAAACGCAAAAAAGCTCATTCATTCAACGACCAAAAGGTTTAAGCATTGGGCAGCCAAAGAAAAGCTTTTGTCCTCACCATTCTTTGGTTGCCATTCCAATTTCTTGCCCCCCCCCCCCCAATTTGAGTTGCCTTTTCTATTTTGCCCAATTTTTACGGTGCTTCCGCTTTTCCCAATTACAATTAAAAAGAGATTCTTCTTCTTCTCCCCCCCCCCCCTTCTTTGACCTTGAACAATCCCTCCAAATTCCCCGTTGACCGTTGCTAATCCGTGCCGCAAAAACGAAAGTTGGGCGATTTGAGGGGGCGAGGGGGGGGGGGGAGACGAAAAGGTTGTCCTTATCCCAAACAATTATCCCCGAAGATATATGCTCATTCACCCACCAACAGAATATCCAATTAACTTCATTTCAATTCGTTCATTTGTTTTATGGCAGAATTTTGCGTCATTATTTTAACTTTGTCATTGGCACCAATTCTTCGCCCCCCCCCCCCCCCCAAAATTCGCGACCTTGAAACCATTTCCACGCTTTTTGCTCATTTTACTCCATCACTTTCTGGATACGTTCAGTTAATTAATCGGATGGTGTTCATGCGACTAATGGAATCACGTAATGCATCAACAAATCATTGTTTGGATAAGGAAATGGGCGAAGGGGGGGGGGGATGAGTAAGCTAATTAAGAAGGAAGAAGACGGGGATTTTTGATGGGATGTGTTTATGGCAGAGTTGGTCCTAGACCAAAATTATTTCCCAATCGGAGCTAATTTTCAACCATTATCAAATGATGCCGCCTTTTCCCATTTTCACATATTTATTCCTCCCCCCCGCCCCCCCCGTACATATGTTTCGTTTCGTGTGTCATTTGTCGTGTCCGTTATGTCCCCCCCGGCCTTGTGCTGTTCTTCATTGAATTGAGGTTGACTTGGATGATACGACTCGTTTATTGTACTGATTGGATGTTCGGCCTGACTTCAGTTTTTACATTTGGTCTCATTTTGCCCATCATTCCGTCGTTGGCCAATGATCCCTTTGATTTTCTCTCCCTTTTTTTTAGGTTATTTCCCTCAAATTGTCGCCCCCTTCCCTCTTTTCCGCCTCAAATGTGCCTTTTCCGCTTCGCTCTGATTCGGCTTTTTCTCGCATTCTCTTCGTTTCGCTTGCCCTCTCTGTTCTCTCTCTCTTTGTCCGTTCGTCGTCCGCTTTACCCCTCGGCAATGCCTTCTACCGAAAATGTCCCCGCCGGTGCCTTTTCGCGCGTCGATTTGCTGCCGCAATGCACTAACAATTTGGTGCTAAATTCTGAAATCCGAAATGAGATGGATTTGTTGACAAATGAAGACATGAGGCGAGTGAACATCAGCTCATTTGTACAACTAACGACAATCACATTGGGAGAGACGCATTGCATGCTGATCAATGTGAGGACAGACAGAGAGGGGAAATGGAGAGAGAGAGAGAGAGAGAGGGGAAATGGAGAGAATAAGAGGGGAAGGAATTTGAGAGAGAGAGAGGAGAGAATGAGAGGAGAACTGGATAGAGATAGAAGGAAGAACGGAAAAAGCAATGGCACAATTAAAGAGCAACAATTCGGCAAACGGACACGCCGGCCGAGCCATGAAAGAAGCCGAAGCAGACGAAGAACAGCAGCAGCAGAGGACAAACTCGGATGAGCATTTTTCGTTACTTCATATCGTGGAATACGGTCGGTGTTACCATTAGTTACTGTAGGAATACTGTCGGTGGTATTTTCGTCACTTTCTATGTGTTACCAATTAAATAATTAGTTGGTCTCGAGTTACACTACGCCATCAAAAGCACTTACAAATTCGCAATTCCCTCAATCACTCCGCGATGCAAATGCGACTGCGCAGGCGGAGAAACGATTTGCAGCATAGAAAAAGTACCAGTACAGGTAGGGAACGCAAAAAAGAAAATGACAATTAAAGAGCGTTGGGATTGTTGGCAGAAATTGTTCAATCTCCGAGGGCGTCTGTTACCGTACCCACAAAGGGAGTCAGCCGAGTGGGGGGTGTCTCAGCTCGGGAAAAGCCGAAATATGCTGCCAGGCAAGCAAACAAATTAAATAGGGCCCCTCGGGGGGGGGGGGGGGAGAGTTCCAATTATTCCCTGTGACTTATGGAAATGATTTTTAATTATAACAGGTCGAGATCAAGGTATGTACGGTTGGCTGTGTTTGGGATTCGCAGCTGATGATCCGTGCTGTTTTTTTTGTCAGCCTCACAAAAAATGGTCCTTCCAATCCGTCCAACTTAAACAACCGTCCATTGTGTTTATTCTTCGTTATCGAATATTTGAACGAATTTTCAATGACGGAAAAGGCGAGGGACAATGGGAGGAAAGTGCCGACGAACGAATTGCCATTCCGTTAAACAAAGGGGCAACAAAATTCGAACTGAACGCAGAGGACGAAGCGGACAGAACGGAGGCGGAAGACCGAAGTCGACATCGGGTGGAGATAAATGCGGGTAGTGACCGATAATCGGACAAACATTTCAACGAATTGTTGCCAGTCGGCGGCACACCCCAACGCAAGATGGAGCCGGGGATGTACTTCTACAAAATTGAGGACCCGGAAGCGGACTCCGACTCGAAGCACCGCCTTCGTGATGGCGTACCTTTGAATTGGCCGGGCGAGAACAGTTTGGAGAAGTTGGGATGGTTCCGATGGGAAAAGGGTCACGGATGGGCGGTGCGCAAAGGACTCGAAAAGATCACGCAAGCGCAGGCAAAGCAAAAAAGAGAATTCGATGGGTAATGGCGTGCCAATCATCGCCTCATTCAGCACATCAGTGTGGAGGACTGCAAAGCGCAGCGATATCGCGCCACTTTTAATGCCGAACAATTTGTGTTGCGACGGCACTCTCCCGTCGAAGGAGTGCCTTCATCAGAGAGTGCAACTGAAGGGGCAGAAGCCGAGGAGACGGCGGAAGAGATGAACAACTTCGACTTAGGCAACTTGGTGGAGGACGAACCGTGGGCAGGCGCAGTACGGACGAGCGAAAGGGAAGTCATTTTGGAGCATGCCGAAGGAGTGGCATTGACGGTGGGAGCGGGAGAAACTTGAAAACAAAATGTCGGCCCATATTATTCAGCTAACACTTCGGACCGAGTCGTGGCCTCGGACTGTTCACCATCTGTCCCAACTAAGCGATTTCTCCGGCTCCATCGTTTTGGACAGGGAATCCAACCTCTTTTTGAACCTCACCTTTTTTGTTCGTTTTGTATTTGCTAGAAAAATGAGAACAAATTCGGCACAGAATGCGCGGGGAACACTCATCGGACAGATATTCAGCAGTCACGACTCACTGTCGGTGATGGAGAGCATCTTCAGCATTGACATCAGCAGAACCACACAGAGTGAATCCAAGCGAGTGGTCGCCACTTCCGTCCGATCCCCGCGGTTGGTCTGTTTCTATCCCATGGGAAGTCTCGAAAAGCGAAAGTGCCATCGTTTGGACTTTGTGCGGCAACCACTCCAAGTAAAACTCATCATGGACAAATTGGGATTATTGCTGAATTGTCATTTTCCGGAAAACCCTCCGATGACCGACCAATGGCAAAGGCAACGCTCGGAATGCCAAGGTAATGGGCAAGCATTTCGGACAAATAGTCAAATTAGAGAACATAAAATGCCTTTAGGATGCAACGAACGCGGAGGTAACAACTGGCGGATGACAACGCACCGTTCCATTGGTCCTTACCCCTTTTTCCGCCGCAGTTGACTCCTTCTTGAGCAGTTTGGACCCGCGTCAATGGCTGGACGGACTCAATTCGCCCGCGGAATTGTTCACTTGTCTTGTGGAATTGGTGCTGTGCATTGTTCTGTTACTGCTCGCTGTCCTCCTCCTGACCAAATGCATTTTCCCATTGTGCCGATGTGTTCGCTTTGTGGTCAGACCGGCAAAGTGCAAAAAATACACAGGGCACAGAGAAGACAGGGACTGACGAGAGACCGCAAAAAAGAAGATAGAATGAGCGATGACGAAAGAGAGAGAGAAGAGAGACGGCTAAAAAGAAGATAGAACACCGATCTCATTTTGTGACATTCAGAAGAATGACCATTACAATCAGGTGCATAATTATGTAGTGAATCCAAAAATTGAATTCATTAAAAAATGCGTATTATATGGGAAGTGCCCCATTCGGCGCAGGTCTTTTGGCACAAATACAGTTCGGCATAGTCAGTTTGACACATATCATAAAACTTTTCGTCCCAATTAAAAAGGTAAGAAATTTGTAATTATGTTTTTAGTGCATTCTTTTCGTGTAAAAAGGAAAAAAAATAGCAGTCGACCCTTCGGAACTATTTAAAATCAGTAAAAATTGTATAGTAATTTTTTGTTTTGTTTTGATAAGATTTTGCGAGTTTAAAGAACTGCGCCGAAATTGACTAAATAATGCACCTGATCCAATGATACGACCATAACATTGAACTGTGATAATTTCATATAATTTTTCACAATTTGTGCTTATGAATATATTTGGTACCAAAAACTCGGGTCTCAAGTGATAATATCTACCGGACCGCTAACAATAAACATTTTTGTCTAGGAAATTTAGAAAATTATTTTCAGGAACGAACTTGGATTGAATTATTATTATCGTTTATCAGAAATTTTAACTTTTTTGGGAGTAGTTTCAACGTTTAGCAATGATTACATAAACAATCTGTTACATACAAATGCATATCGAAACGGTGCAAAGCCAAAACGGGTATAGCCTATGTGGAACTTTTAAAATAAATAATAGCTAACCTAGAAAATTATTAAGTCAGTGTTTTGCCCTCATATATTTTCATAATTAAGTAGCTAGTCAAGAAGTAAATCTGACAATAAAATATTTGAAAAATGACTCCATAAAATATTCATTTTTAATCGAGACCAGGTGTTAGGGTTTTATAACAAAGTAAATCTCTGTGTACTCGTGAAATCATACAGTTCAACAATAACAACAACAACATTAAGGCCCACCAAATCAATTCGTCCTCCGCTGTTTTCTTCCTCTTTTCACAGATTTTCCATCCGGAGGTCCAATGAGACGCGCGACGCGAATCTGAAAAATAAGAAAGGATGGGAACTGATAGTGGAACTTGGAGATAATGGGCATGTTTTAACAAATTTATCCAAGAAATTGAGTTTCAAAACTTGCCAGCCTTGAGATTTGGATAAATTCGTTTCATCAACAAAAAAAAAAAACAACCCCAAATTCGTTTAAAGGAAGGGCTTTAGAAAGAAAATTTGTATTTACAATTCCGTTTGTCGGCGTGTTTTTCAATCCCAAATTCCTTACCGTGTTCAAAGAGAGTGCCTGCGTTTCGCTCGCCACGGTTACTCTGCAAAGAATGCAAAAAAGTAAATCAATAGAAAAAAAATATAGTGAAAAAAATAAATGTTATTTATAAGATTTTGTATTTGTCTACAAAAAGGTGAATTCACTCACACACATCCCATCGCAACGAGAAGATTTTTTAGCACATTTTCAGGCACACAAAAATCCTGCACAATTGGAGAAATTGGCAAAATAAATTCGGGGTCTAAAAGGGAAGGAGTAAATGGCAATGAAAAACGGTGAGAAGTACCGTCAAAAAGCAACAAAAGGCAAAGCAATTCGGCCAAAATACGACTCCTCTGTTCGGATGAAATTTCGTAATAAATTCGACCACTCTGATTTTGTGGGTTTTCTGAACCGTTAAGAATATTATCAATAAGAAATTCGTTCTTCGAACTTAAAAATGAATTGCGAATGTGGCCAAGCATCTTCGGTGGTACGAAACCTAATGCTTCGATTTCCTTCGCAGAAAGCTTCCGAATTTCTTTCACTGCAACCTTATGAATTATCTGAAGGGGAAGTTAAGAAAAGTGAACAAAAACATTCTCACATAGGTCAATTTGGCAAGCCCCACGATTTTAAGGGCCAAAAAACAACGGCGGGTTGGCGTGCCATAGCGTAACGGATTGCCAATGCGTTTGGCCACGACCAAAGGGACTCCTTAATGGGGGGCAGGGAAGTAAGTTCGATTACTCGTTCTCAATGGATTAACTGACCCAAATTAACTAATTTCTGCGCTGTTTCGTTTTGACGGAAAAATTGCATGGCTTCCTCTTGGAGTTCACGGAGAATGGCGTCGTCCATTTCTGGCACAAATTGGTCCAACGAATACACTTCGCCTGCGGTAACAGCCAACAAATTGGCCTTCGGAAGGACCGAACTCTGCGCCTGAAATGGAAAAAATTCCAACAGTCGCGTACCTTTCATTTGCCTGTCCCAAAATTGAGAATTTCTTCTCATGATTCATTTTGTCGTCGTTTTCTTCCCCCTCACCCATCGCTTTGAAATTAATTGAAGAAAAAGCGGTCGAAGTCATCGCTTCCAGAGTTTCCTTAAATTCAATTTATTTCTCATAAACAGTGAAGAAATCCCGACATTTGTGACACTTCGCCGAATTCGCGCGTCGAGCATTTTGTTCTTTTTAACACTTCCAAAATCGAGCGTCAGCCTCTTCCTGTCCTCTTGCTTTTTCTCAAGTGATAAAGTAAAATCAGCGGAATAGTCGACATTCCGTGTGTTCCTAAAACCTTTACTTTTACGCGCTTCAATTGCCACTCAATCAGTTGGAATAAAAGATTATATTAACATTCGAAAATATTAAGCTTTATTACTAAGTGAGTTTGTTGAACTCAAATATTTTCAAAGTTAAATTAAAATTTCATTCTTAATTTTTTGTATTCAGTAAAATTAAGCAATTAGGTAATTGGAAAAAAGAACGATAATATAGTAGTAGGGCTGGTCCCACCCCCCATTTTTTGAAAAATTTTTAAATTGTTTTAACTCGTGAAAAACACTCTTCTAGGAATTTTCGGGGTCGTTTATCACGATTCCGGCATAGGTTTCGACCAATTTCGAACCCCTAACCCGAATTCGAACATTTCAACAACTCAAATTTCGATTTTTCAGCGAAAACCCCTGGAAGTGTTTTTCACGACTTAAAACAATGAATTTTTTTTTTTCAAAAAATGGGGGGGGAGGGACCTGCCCTACTATTACCAAAAGAACTAAATGTTTAAAATTGAATCCTCAAAAAGCTCTAGTTTATTCTATTTTTGAATTTCTACCTCGTTCCCTTCTTTACCCGACTCGAGTAAAGACAAAGAATTAAAATAGATAAAAACATACTTTTCCCTCTCGGCCCCACTTTCTTTGCTCAATTGAAAATTGATCAGTGCCGTTCGTCTGAATTCCGTTGCTCGGCCCGTCCTTTTGTCCACAATTGCCAAAATGTATTCAAAACCTTCGCCCGCCGCCTCTTCCCGCCCGACAAAGTTTATCTCCTTGGCGTTCATCCCCGGAATATTGGCTTGTCCTTTGGCAGAAAACAGCCTTTGGTCTGAGTGCGTTGTTTGTTCACGAAAATGCAGTTTTCCGGGAGAGGCCAAATCATTTTGAGGGAAAATCGCCACAATGTCACGCAAACGGCCAGTCATTCCCATGCTGAATACACGGATTAGCAACTTCTTAGGTTTGTAATGCTTACACCTTAATCTCGAACTTGGCATCATCTCAGCCAATGCTGTTGGGTTGACTTCAGCAGAGAAAAGTGGCCGTTTGTTTGGCTTTGGATTTGCGAAGAAGTCGTCTGACAACTCGCCTTTCACCCCGAAATGCTTACTGTCCATCCTCCTCTTTTTGCTGTTGTTGCCATTGGTCGAATCCCTTTGTTTATCAAATCCATTTTCAAGCGGAGCAGATTGGCCGGGCGAATTAAAATTGTCGTAATTGGCAAGCGAATTCATGCTTAAATAAATGAACATTTTAGGAAGAGCCAAATGGAAAATTAGGCGCTATATTGAAAATTACCATTTTTTGAAAATTTTTTCAGAATATTTATTCATTTTAAGTTTATTTGATTATTTATTATAATTATTAATTAACAATTAAAGTATCCCTTTAACTCTTTAGAATGAGCTTTTGAAAAATGGTTGCTCAGCAGTACCTCAATTTATTCAAGTAAATGATTTTTAATTGCCTTTACTTATTTTAAGCAATTCTGGAACTGGAAATAAGCAAATAAAATTTCGGGGTTTTTTTTTTAGCTGTCGAGTTTTAATCTCGAAAAAAGAAGAGGCAGGTGGTGCCGATAGGCGCCCCCGGGAAATTTTTGAAAAATATTGAAGAAATCGCTCAAAAAAATAGTAATATTTTATCATTTTTTACCCCAAAGTAAGAAATCAGACAAAATAAGATGGGCTGAAATCAGAACAAATCTGATAAATCAGAACATCCCTGATTTATTGCGCCATATTATACCTAAGTGCTCATAATTTTTAAAAGCCTCATTTAGGGTCAAAAAGCCTCATTTGGAAAAATTTTCTAAACAGCAAAAGGGGGCTGGTGGTGCCGACAGGCGCCACCGGGGAAAAATTGACCACCTTTAATTGTTCGGTCATTCTAAATATTTCTTTTTGCGTTTTTCACCCAACCCTCTGGTCCGGTCCCTTTCGTATGGTCTGACCGGTTTTATTGATACTTCTTTTCCATCCTAATACATTATCAGTTCCATCATAAATCCTCGTTTCTGACTTTGATAACGAAAGGTGCAGACCAGTAAAACTATATAGTTTTTTAAGGGACGCAAAAATAATGAACGAAATGCTAAAAAATCGGTAAATTTACTTTTATCTGTCAACTTTCAGAAATCCCGGTAGTTTTTTTTGGGCCCACAAATACCCCCAGCGCTAAAAATTGGCGTCTAAACGTCGGTGGCCTCACAGAAATGTACATATTATGAAATATATTTAATGATAAAAAAATTAAAAAAACAACAAGAATAACAGATAATTTCACAAAGAATTGAATTTGTTTTCGACAGTGTTCAGATTTGCTGGTCGCCCTCCTCGAAGGTGTAGCTGTTGGCCCTGTTCAGCTTCTCCTCCGCTTCGCTGTCCGCCTCGGCACTTTCCCCTCCTTCTGCCGCTGTCTCTTCCAAAGTGTCACACCTTCGCGCGCCAAACAGAGAAAGTTGTGAATGCCGATGCTGCAACTGTTGCTGTTGTTGCTGTGAGCAACGATCGTCATGGACGGGTGAAGCGATTCGCGACAGTCGCCGCTGTGAAATAATGCCCAGCGGAGAGGTCGAAGTTGACATTTCCTCGCTGACGAGCACAGTGAGAAAAGTGCCGGAGTCGCCCCGGGAGAGCATTCTCATCCGAGTCGAACATATGGAAGCTGTCCTCACTTTTGTCCCATTGGCACGGTCGGATACACTCACTTAAATAGGCGCACTGTTGGCCCAACCGCGTCATTGCCTAATTACCTGCGCTGCACCGCTTGTGCAGTGATGGGCGGTGCAGAAGGGACATCATGCTCGGCTCGTTGTTCCCCAAACTTTGGGTGTTCAACTGAATTATTCTCTTGTTGTTTTTTTCCTCTTCGGTTGTTTCATTATTTCCCCCCCCCCCCACATGGTTATTTGTGGTGTTTTTTGTTGACGTCGTCGTCTTCGAGTTGCTCCCGCTCATCTGCTTCGACTTGTTACTATTGTTCCTGTTTAGCATGGTAAGCTCCATCCGCGTGTTATACAGATGAAACTGCTTGCAACAACGGCCACAACTGACCCAATTTGCCATGTAACAGAGCACCCGAAGGAATCCCTTGCGGAAATTTTCTGAGACCTTAAAAAATCTTTTTGTAAGGAAAAATTGGTGACACATGGTTAAATCAACTATCATTTCGACAGATAAGTGAATTGCAACTTATAAAGTTACCAGTGGGTACAGTATGGGGTTCAAAGTGGAGTTACAGTAAGCGAGCACCTTAACGTAAATTTTACGGTAAACAATGGACAAAGCAAATCCAACAGGGGCCTTGCTTACTAATTGTAGATTAAATGCCCCTCGGGCTCACCTGACTGCAAATTTGGATGACCACGACGGGTTTTCCCCCTCTCAGCACCAAAGTGTCCGGGTAAATAAGCCCTGAAGAAACAATGCACAGTTTTTGCTGCTGTTCATTTAGTATTTACCGGAGGCGAAGAAGCAAAGATTGAGCGGAAGCCAACAGACGGCCCAAATGATCACCACGCATAACACAAGTCGGGTCACTTTTCGCTTCGCCCTAATAGTTTCAGGCCGAGAGCGAAGCGACGAATTGGAAGTATTGGAATTGCTGACCACGGAATTTCCCTTGAGGGGACACTCCGTAAGAAGTGAAAAATTATTGAGGGAAAAAGAGGAGAGAGAGAGAGAGGAAAAATAGGAAGAGAGAGGGAGACAAAGAGGAGAGAGAGAGAGGAAAAATAGGAAGAGAGAGGGAGACAAAGAGGAGAGAGAGAGAGGAAAAAATGGACACAAAGAGGAGAGAGAATATCATCAGAGTGATTCAAACGGAGCAAACACCGACCAATTTTATGTTCTTCGTGGAAGAGTTGGATCCGCTCATTCTCAGGGGAGCGTACCAGAGGCGTTTGAGCATAAAATAATAAAGTACGCAAGTGATACCCAGAGGAAGACAATAGCCGAACAAATTGAAGGAGAAGAAGTAAAGACGTGCCTAAAATGGAAAAAAAGGGAAAAAGGGGAGGGATGAAGAGGAAGAGCAAATAACCAAGGGGCGAAGGGGGGGGGGCAATCCAGGGGGAAGGACGAGGACGAGTCAGTAACCGGCAGTTAGGCTGATGAGGGTGGGAAAGAACTGACTTCGATCACCGATGCTTCGCCCTTTGTTATGGACACAATCGAACAGGCCGAACGTTGTTCCAGAATGAAAGTATAATCTGAACAAAAATAAAGGCCGAATGCAGTATCCATTTCCAGCCTTTTGAACTCACTGTAAACGGCGTGAATTCGGCCGACCTAAATTTTTTCTGACCGTTAAACCAACAAATAAATCGGACTTTGCTAATTTGTCAGGGACAAACCTTATTTGACTCACCTGAACTTGAGAAACCAATATCACAGAATAGACAATGACCAAAACGAAAAAAGTATTTCTGGGACTCCTAAAAGGCCAATAAATTTTGGAGTCCCTTTTTATTCACTGACCGCCAAGTCATGGATTCAACTGGGAAAACAACAGCTAAAAAACGATCAACAGCCATCAAAGTGAGTGTCCAAACAGAGAAATAAGCGGAGGAATGCTGCGGAGGGAGAGAAAGAGAGGGAAAGGGTCAGAGACGAGGACGAAGGGTCGGAGCAGTACTTGGAGATAATTGATCAACGGACACATCCAATTGGGCAGCACCCAAAGGGGAAAGGCATAGTCAATGGCTGACATAGGGGAGGGAAATACAGAGCAATCAGCAGCTGAACAGAAATTTGGGAAAATGCACCAGTGAAAGGAATGCACAGAGTGAGGAACATCAAATCGGAGCAGGTCAGTCCAATGATCTGAAAAAGCCGAACAAAGGGAAGAGAAAAATGCCGAAAATGGGGGGGGGGGGCGGGTCAAAAAAGGGCTACACAGCTGTTCATGCGAAACACCATTCGATTATTAGTTCTGTGACTGCCCCTCAATAAAACATTCTAAACTTTTCTCATAGGCGCCCCTATCGTGACCACGACACACAAATTTGGAATCGCAGTTAAAATTTCCCGGCGGCGTTTATTGGCAATGCCGGCCTTCCCGCCACCACTCTCACTTATTAAACATTTGTCCATTTATTATTTTTTAATTGAATCAATAATTTATTTTTGTATTCACTTTTTTTTAAACCACTTTAAATCCAAGAAAAAAATTCTCACGAGAGTGTTAGTCGAATTGCGCATTTGTCGGTTCAGCGCGACAATTACCACCAATAGATTTCCAATCTTAAAAGAACAAATATTTGTAATGTAAAAAAGGATTTCTGCTGTTGGCGTCCTTAGTTTTTGTTTAAACGCATTGCGTCCGTTACCGACCAAACCGAAGAAGGCAAAAACGGCAAAAATGGAGGGAATGATGATGCCCACTTGCTTCTCGAACGTCTTCGTCTCTTCGTAAAATTGAAGCACAAATAACGATTCGTTTGACATGGCAGACAAAGTGTCATTTTGCGAAAAGTCGGAATGATTCATTGGAAGTCAAAAGGACGAAAAGAGTCTGCGGGTTGTGGATCAATTAAGCTTTGCGATCGAATACATTCCTAATTTTGGGAGGGATTGTGCCCTCTCATTGAGACAAAAACTCAAAAATTGGGCTCATTACGCTCTGTAAAAGTGTGCCCGGGTGGGCTATCGATTTCGACTATTTTTGGCACCTTTTGGGAACTCATCTGTTGTTAGCACCGAATCCAACCCAACCAACTTAAGGCTCATTTAATGTCCCCGCTCGCTTTTACACGCAGAAATAAACGAAATTGGAGAAAAATAAAATAATCAAAAGAAAATGAGGAGAAAACACTTAGAGAAAGTCAGAAAGAGAAAGGTTCTAACAAATTAAGGCAGAACACAAATTTGAGTAATTTGCTTCTCCTTTTCGGGAAACGAACACGGACGCCCTTTTGAGGGGAATTTTGCGGTTTGAAGTTGCGTCAGAGCGTCGAATGTTCGCCCCCCCCCCGTGTTCCATCAGTGGCACCACTTCCCCCCCCCCCTCCCTTCGTTTGCCTTTTCCATGCCGCTTTTTCCTTCCGACGAGTGTCATTTTGCTCTTCTTTTTTTGCCATCCTCAAAAATGACACCTTTGCTGGCACTTTTAATGTGCTTTCACCCTCTCTCCCGTGTCTCTCTTTCATTACTAATTTTTGCTGACAGCCTTTCTTTGCCAATAATTCCCGGAGGCCGCAAAGAAAAAACCCTTGCCCGAAACAACAAATCAGCAGTTCTACCGGAACCCGAAATTGCGTGATAGAAACGCAAAAAAAAATTGATACAGGGAATTGCATAATTGAGTTTGGCACAAAAGAAAAAGTGGGAGGGCCGAAGGAAAATGAGAGTGGGAGGAAAGGGGAAGAGGGAAGGGAGGGAAAAAAGAGAAAAGGAAATAGAGAGGGAGGAAAGCGACAAGAGGGGAGAGGAAAAAGAGGGGAGGGGAAAAAGAGAACGGAAATAGAGAGGGTTGAAAGTGGAAAAGGGGAGGCAGGGAGGGCGGGGCGGGGAGGGGAGATTAGGGAGAGGGGACGCGCAAAAAGAGGAGATGGAGGAGATTCGGAAAAAAGGGAGGGAAAGGGCCAAATTCGACTATATTTTTTGGGATGCATTTTGCTGTTCAATTGAAAGGCAGCAAAATTCATTCTAATACCATATTTCCTAAGTTAGTACTCCCGGGAGTACAGTAAACCCTTAAAAGGGAATAGTATTTAAGAGAAACAATCATTTAGGAAATACGGGCAATTCATCTAATTCGGCACATCGTATTTTTCAATTTTTGAAAAAGATTATCCAATTTATATTGTATCGTCCATAAATGACTTTGTTTCATCGTAAATCTGTCAATGATAAATTATTGTATTTTGTTTCTACTGTACTTAGTACAGAAGCCGCCCGCCCCTCCTTCTATTTTTGCCATTGTTTTTCGTCTTTTTTGCTTCAACTCTTCCGCCTTTCAGCAAAAGGAGCACGATTTTTGACAATTGCTCGCCATCCAAACATCCGCACTTCCATCTTTGTAGCATTGGTTCTGAGTCGCCCATATGCCACAGTAAACGTTGGCATCGACACAGTCTGAAAAGGAAGTGATCGATAACGATGATTATGGTCAATTTTGTTCAATCATTGGTCCATTAATTGTCCCAACAACGCACTGTTCGGCTTGCAGTACATTTTGCCCAGTGCCTCCATGTCCGACGGGGACAGTCCCTCGCGCTGTCCCATCTTCGCGTCATTCTCTTCCGGGCTCACTTTTGCCGTCATCGTTTTTAGCCCATATTGACGTGCCGCAATTTTGCTGTCATAATGCATAATACTGCTGAAGTCGTAACGAATGCCGTAACTGAAAAGGAACCCTTTTGACAAACCGGGAAAAATAAAAAGGACCTTGAGAATTTGGTGGCAGGCGAAGGGGCGAACATATCATATGAAATAGGGAAAAGAATACGAAAACGGGAATCGGGACGAGAAATGCACCCGGGAACCGGGACAAGGAGACCGGGATACGAAAAACCCCGGAAATTCCCCGAGTCGGGAATCCCGCACAGCACTACCCCCCCCCCCCCCCCCCCTCCATTAACCGACTTACATCGTTGAGGGTCCATGTTATTCCAAAAAATAGTGATGAAATTGTCTCGGTCTGAACAGTCAATGGGTCTTTTGTACCCAAAGTGCCGTCCTTGCCATTCTCTTCTCACCCGGTCGCACTTGTTCGTGCTGTAAGCCTAACGCGTGTAACGTTTCGTGTACGGCGACTCCCATAGGATTCCCACACAAAAAGCTCAAGTAAATAGGGTTAAAAGGCGAAACTCGACCCACATAGCTGGTCCCACAACTAAAAGGCATTTCTCATTAATTAAAAGGAAAAAAACGGAACGGACAATGCCGGGTTGGGGTATTTGATGTATTTCAAGTGGGCACTGGGCGGGGAAGTCGCCGCTTCGACGAAGCGAAGGCACGACTTGGACTGAATCTCGCGGATGGCCGACCGCACCGCCGCTTTGTCTGATGCACCTGAGAATAAGCACTTAAAAACTCATAAAATGCACTGATTAATCCGTAACAATGTTATATTTTATAATAAATGTGCATTTTATAAGTCCAAAATGGCCAAACGAACTCAAAGATTTGTCCATCACAAATCGAATGGGCTGATCGATCGGCCATTTCTCTGTTGGCGATAGTTCCATAAACAGCGAATTGCCGGCCCTTTTTGTCCTTTTTGGCGGTGCTTGTTGGTCTGCTGCTGCTTTTCCTTCCCCTTCTCCTCCTGCTTCTGTTGCTGCTCGTTGTGTTGGCTGTTCATTTTTCGTAGTGTACGCCGTCGTCTCCGTCGGTGTGCCTTCGTTTGGTATCAGTTCCGGCGCTCGGTCAGAAATGGCCACCACATTTTCGTCCGCATGTTCAATTTGCGTGAGAATTGCATTGGACTGTACTTCAGTCAGAAGGATGTCCTGTTGGTACACCCCATCGTTTGCCGGTTCAATCTGAAATTGTCCCTTCCACTGATTGTTGTTCCCCCCCCCCCCCGTCTTTTGCCTGCTCCTCCAACCCTGCATATTTGATCAGTGCCTTCTTCACTTCGAACACACGCTGTTGTCGCACTGCGATACCAAAATCGATTGACTCGATCGATTTGTCGGGCCTTTCAATGGGATTTCCCCTCAAAATGCCCTCAATGCTCGCCCCTTACACGGCCGTTTTCAATGCCACCGATTCCAACTCGGCCAAAGTCGCTCGGGTGTTCAAATATTCCAGTTTCTGCTTTTTGCACGATCCTCCCGAGCAGAGACTCTTTTATACGAGAAAACGAAATGAATTGCGAAGAAAGAAGCGAATGGCACTGACCAGCAGAGTCTGTTTGCTCACTGTGTCCAATGTTTTGGCAAAGCCTTTGGGCAAAACTCGGACTAATTTGTCTGGTACACCTTTCAGCAAATACTCCAAACGAAGTTTGCGCGCCCCAGGGATTGTAAATTTTAGTATTTTTGGAAACTGAAAGGGGTTGGTGCTCATTCGGATTTGAAGTGGGGACACCTACCTCGAGAAGGTCGTCTGTAAGACCAGTCAATTCGGGCAGAATGCCCTTGTCGATGACCCAGTCGGGGTGCCCCCTCAAAATGGCCAAATTCATTGGCCCGCCATCCCCCCTCCCCCTTCAATTACTTGCATTTCTCGTGTTGTCGATGCTTTGAACAAAATCTGAGCATATTTTTTGCTTAATGTGCCCGTCCCTCTGCTCATAAACTACCGACCGCATAATGCGCCGAAGAACGTGCGGCGGAATGTCCGAGTTGGGGTCGGGCGCGTAGAAACGACCCGCCACTCCATCAACCATTTCGCCCACTTCGCTTCCCAAGCCTTGGACTGTGTGTCCCAGTTCATCCAACACTCCGTCCAACAATCCCTCCCCCTCTCCGCCCCTTTTCCCGTTCTGATGACCATTTCGTCCGTCTACCGTCTGCCCCGTTCTCCCTCCTCCGATCAGTCCCTCGAGTAGTGCTCCTCCTTCGCTTCCTCTTCCAATCAGTGCCTTCCCATTGCCGCTTGTTGTGCCGTGTCTGTTCTTCCCTCCTTCGTCCGCTGCTTCTCCCAATTCAATCCCCCCAAAAAGGTCAGACAATTCGCCGCCCGTGGCCAATGACTGGGGCAGAAATGAACTTGCAAAGACGAGAAAGGCATTTATCACGCACAAACAGACCATTAATATGTTTCGTTAAAATGAATAATTAAAAAGAGAAGGGACGGGGGAATTAACTGCACCGCAAAGTTCAGTGCGTCAGTACGACACCATTCGCAGACCAAAGTATTGTACAATAAATAAATGGCGAATTTCTTACTCAAATTTGACGAATATGAATTTATTTCTCAAATTTTGACTAATTGAATTACACAAAATCATAAACGCGTTTTTTGTCCACCATTGGTCGCCTTCCCTTTCCTCCTTTCGCAGTTCCCGTCCCTCCTCTCCCTCCCCCAGCGCATATTAAAACACTAATATTTTGTACCATTTTCTCGAAAAACAATTGAAAAGTATGCACCAATTTCTAAAATTTTTATTTGTGCAATCACAGCAAATGTAAGAACATGCTACATTGAAAAGATCAAAGCTATGTACAGTGATCGGAAAAAGAGCACTACTGATGTGGAAAAGACTAACTGATTATTGGTGATTCAAATTGCCCGAATTAAAATGATGCAAATTATAATACCGAAATTAATAAAATGGACTTCATAAAATACACTCGATGAAAATGTCAATGATCGCGTTGATCAAAATAAATCCTTTCACCGTTTTTCGATCCCTCCGTTTCCTTCAGCGACAGTGCCATTTCCGTCACAATTAAAGGAGAGAATTTCGCAAACATGCCGTGGCAATTTGTCTTGCACGGCAGCCAATTGATGATAAATGGCCTCAGAAACACAAAGCATTTTGGACAAATCAATTCGCATAGACATATTATTGACATGCTGAAGAAAAATTAAAAAAAACCATGGTAGCGTCAGTCACCAATGCCCTAAAATTTTTTTCAGAAAAACCCTTAAAGCGTTTCGCATATTCAGCGAATCCGAAAGTCACCGCCAGTCAGGGGTTGGTACTCCCCCGCCCCTCCCCCATCTAAAAGCAAAATCCTGAAAGGACACACCTTAAGGATTTCGGTGAGCCCGAAACGATTCTCAATGATTACATCCGTTTGCGCGTCCAATATGGCCACACAAAAGAGGAGGAGGAAGGAACGGCAGGGAATGCCTGTCCAAAGCACTTCCCACAAATATTGTGTGTCGTCGTAATTCAACTCGCGTTTAAAAGCGACCAATATCCAACGGAAACAGAAGTACATATGATCAGAATCATGACTCTCTTCAAAGGTTTAATAATAAAAAACTAAATGTGACAATTCCAACCCAAATAATTGGCCAGCCGAGGGTTGACAATTTCGACGAGACTTTTCAAGTTGGACAACTGTTGTTTGATGTGCACCTGATCCAACTCAAAGTTTTTGTGCTGCAATGTTTTAGTTTCTTCGCCTGTCGCAGCACTCTCAAATTCAAACTGACCACAAATTCCATAAGTCCAACAAAACACCAGAAAATGTCGACTTCCTTCTCTAATACGACGCACAGAACGCTGAGGAAATCGCTCATTCCTTGAACGTAGCCTAAAATCAAACAAAATAAAATAAACCACTAAATGATTATAACACGGACCAAGATCAAAGTCATGCATGCAATACGTCATGAGAAGATCTCGAAGCAAATGCAAATTGCCAGGATTGGTTCTGCTAAAAAACGGATGAGAACGATCCGTGCGGGCAACGTCTTTTTCTAAAAGCCGACCATTGGGGCAATACAAAAAGCAAAAGCGAATGCTGTGCCCACCGACAAGTGCCTTTCTGTCCCGAAATGCACTGAATCGGTTTTCCTGGTCCTCACTGATGCTCATCCATTGCAACTTCATCCGATAATATTCCTCCTCCAATTTTTTTCGATGCTAAATTATTGAATAAATTGCATGTAAACAATGTCTTAAAATACGAGTTCATTTTCGGAGTCGGACCATTCCCATTTAAAGAAGCCCAACATATATTTCCACAGAATCGGTCGCATCTCAGGAGAAATTCCACCGCGGAAAATTAAACTTTTCAACCCATGTGAATCCAAAATTCGTCCATCGTTTCCAGAAAGTGATCGAAATTTGTCAAAAATGGTCTTGTCAACGGGCGGGTCACGATGTAAAATTTGTGGACGATGCGGCAAATCCAACTGGAAGACGTGTTCAAAGCCAGACTCACAAAATTGCCTTAAGTCACGATTAAACAAACTGTTAAAAATAAGGGAAGTTGCCTCAATTTGGAACTTTCATCTTCGTCCGGAGTGCGCTGCTGTTGGCTCAGAGCTCGGATTTGATTCTCACTGATAACAGCCTCTGGATCAAGCAGTGGTGCCAATGAAGAAGTGACTTTGGACGCCAAAGTCATTGTTGTAGCATAAGGGTTAGAAAAAAATCGCTTAAATATTCAATTACAGGACAATAAATACAGACACAAACAACCGAAACGATGTCCTTTTTGTCCAAATTGAGCATGCCAACCGATTTTTCTAGGGCATCGGTGCGACTGTCCGAAATTAGAATAAGGTTGTCGGCCTTGACTGAACGAGTAAGAAAAACATATCTGTAAAAATTACGAAGCATCAAAACCACGGCAAATACGGATTAAAAAACCTTTGCAAACAGTTCACAAGCGAGTCATAACCACCGCCACGGAAATAGTAAGTGTCCGACTCAGTCCCATCTTTGCAAATGAAACGAAGCCAAATCGGAGCTATATGGAAGATGAAAAGGAAAATGAAGGCATTCGCATAGTTATCATTAGTAATTAATGTTCAGGGGGAGGGTGTAATAGAGACCACCGAATTGACTTGACATCAATCCAACAAGTATCGAATAAAAATTGCAAAAAAAAAAAAACAACCTTTTTTCGGTTCTTTACTAATTGAAATTAGGAAGAGCCATTATTGCGGTTCCGTGCCCAATTTTTGAAATGAGGCAAAAACAAAACATACTTTCCGAAAATTATTAATAAGCGAGTACCTTTTTTCAAGTTGCCGTGGATGAATGAGCGAACTGAGTTGAGGTCAAGAGAAAGGCTCTGTCTTAAATTACTGTCCACAGTTCGATGCTCCTTTCCTCGCCCGCCATTCTCTTCGTCGCCCTCCTCGTCACCCTCAATCACCCATTCAGTGTCGTCAGGGTCAGGCAGTACAGTCAGAGGCGTTGTCCCGCAAGGCTTCCACTCAACGTAAACACCAGTAGACTAAGCGAAGGATGTTAATTAAAGAATATAAAATTGCTTAGTATGCTACCTTTTCCACAATTGATAGCACACCATTCATAAAAAAATGCACTCCTTTCTGCTGGTCCAAAATTTCACCAAATACCTCGCTGAGAACAAAAACACTCTGAAACAAAAGTATTTTTAATATTTTAATTTCAGGTCTTAGAAAGAGCTGATGGTTACCATATTTTCATATAAACTCACCGCTTCATATTCTAATTTCTTCACAGCATTTTTGTTGTTAGCTCCATCTTCATTTTTACGAGTTATGGCAGCCATTATCGCTGCGTAGCTGTGTGAATCCCAGGGAAAATATATATGATAAGATAATGCAAATTGACAATTCTTCCTGAAAAAAATAGGAAGTACCAACCCAACTTTTGGAGTTTCGGGTCGGGAACCGTTAGACGTCGCGATTATAAGTTTTTCCTGTTAAGCACTACATATTAAATTCCGTGGTGAGCCGAAGCGAAAAAAGTATGGGTGTGGGCGAAGCGAAAAAAGGGCAATCCTAAAGAATGGGGGTTTCTAATTTAATTTTCGGGCATACAAAAGCTGGTCCCCACCAGGGATGCCGCCATTTTCCGATTTTCCGATTTGGGGTTGGAATTCCGATTTCCGAGAAAAATTTAGGGCATCGGAATTCCGATTTCCGATATTTTTGGGGAAAAATCGGAATTAATTTTCTCAAAAATAAATAAAAATTTTCGAAAAATGAGAAGTTTTTAGTCAAAAAAAAATTAATAAAAAAAAATTAGTAATTTTGTAGAAAAAATCCGAATTCCGATGATTTTTGGACAGGAATTCCGATTTTCCGATTTCCGAGAAAATTTTTGGCCTTCGGAATTCCGATTTCTGAAAAAATTTTGGGCATCGGAATTGCGGTTTTCCGATTTTTCAAGTCGTGAGATCGGCGGCATCCCTGGTCCCCCACCCCCATTTTTCAAAAAAGAATTTTTTTAATTATTAGGTCTTTAAGGAGTTTCGACTTCGCTGATCAAGGATATGACAACCATTTTGTCGAACTCCGAACTTCGGACCGAATTCGAACAAAAAGTCGAAAACTCAAATTTTTTAAAATTCCAGATTTTAGAATTAATTATGACTTATAATACAAGAAACCCAGCAAAAAAGCTTAATAAATTTATGTAATGCTATTTTTATACATTTATGACTAGGGATGCCATTTATATGGAAATCCATATTTTTTTCCTGAACTCGCAACGGCCTGAAACGCACGAAAAAGTGTTTTTAGCTTAGCTTTAAGCTTCTAGGATGGTTTCTAAGT
This sequence comes from Heterodera filipjevi, assembly GCA_039877585.1. Classification (NCBI taxonomy): domain Eukaryota; kingdom Metazoa; phylum Nematoda; class Chromadorea; order Rhabditida; family Heteroderidae; genus Heterodera; species Heterodera filipjevi. The sequence continues at coordinate 9,489,199 of JBDPZO010000005.1, read as the reverse complement.
CCTTATTTTTCCATATTTTGCGATTTATGTCCATATTCCATATTTTGGCAAATTTTTTTTTGGCAAAAATTCTTAAAATTATAAGTAACAATCAAACAAATTTTTTCGCCGAATTTTTTAAAATTTATATAAATTTAAAAAATAAAAATTTTTGTCTTTGTTTTAAGTTTTTCGTCCATATTTTGGCCCATATTTATCCATATTTTTGCATTTTTCCATATTTATGTCCATATTTCGCGATTTTAAGACTATATTTTATGGCCATTTTTGCGACTTTTACTCCATATTTTTGGCATCCCTATTTATGACCTAAAAATTGGATTCTGAAAAAATTAATTTTCGGCTTTTTGTTCGAAATCGGGTCCGGGGTTCGGAGTTGGGCAAATCCAAGGTCATATTCGTGATCAGCACCCCCAAAAACCCCTAGATACCAATTTTTAGCTCAAAATAAAAAAGTTAAATTAGAAACCCCCATTCTTTAGGATTGCCGAAAATGGGAAATATTGATAACGAGGAGAAGGACTTAGTTAATCTAACAAATAAATTAAAGAAAAAATTGGAAAAACATGGAGACGACGAGGAGGATGATGCTAAACCATCACCTAAATTGGTCAAAGGTATCTTCTAATAGATTCGTTAATTTTTATAATGAGCATATTTCATTTTCATAGTAGCCTCTAATTGAAAATTAATTAATGACAAATAACAGTTTTAGAAAGTAACGAAAAAAAGATGATCGGCGAACAGGGGAAGAGCTGTGCTGTACTTACCTTCGAGGAATTGGTTAATTGTTTTGATATATTTTTTAATCCTCGTCTATTAGGGAATTAATGAAGAGCTTTGCATCGCATGTGAGAACCTTGGATGGACCAAGCCAATGCCCATTCAGGAAAAAGTCATTCCATTGGCTCTGAGAGGCTGTGACATCATTGGGTTGGCTGAAACCGGGTAAATATATTGAGGGATTTCCATTCTCCGCATTGGTTCCAAGGACTGTACCAGAATTTTGGCCTTACCGTCGTTAGAAAAAAAATCTTATTAATTTGAAGGTTGTCATCCACATTCAAAAAATGACTCAATACAAGACTTTTTCGAGTAATGGCGAGAAGACAGCTTCATTATAACTAGGGATTGGAATTTTAGTCATAAAAAAGGATTGGCTGGGATATGTGAATCAACATTTATGCTAAAATTTGACAAAATTGGATGATTCTATCGATTCCAGGCTCTGTAAAAATATAACAAAGTTTTGCCGGATTTCAATCAATTCTCTCCAGGGGAACGTTCCTTTTCATAATATCGCAAAAATTCCCAATTCGTACTTAATGCTTATTCCTTTCTCAATTTAGGTCGGGAAAAACTGGAGCGTTTGCTCTGCCAATTCTTCAAGCATTGATGGATATGCCACAGCATCTTTTTGCACTCGTTTTGGCTCCAACCAGAGAACTTGCTTTTCAAATTAGTGAACAATTTGAAGCTCTTGGAGCAACAATTGGTCTTGCGGTTTGTAAGTCAAATTTTCACATTAAACTATACAAATATAGCTTCATTTATTAAACTTTTACTATGATTTCCTTGTGAGTAGGATTCTCTTATTTTGACGATCTCAAGGCTTGATTTCTGTTTAACGAAGAAACAAGCCTGGGTATGATTAACTAACTAATAATAACCCAAAAATGTTTGTGCATATTAATGGGTCTCCAGAAATAGAGAAACATATTTTTGCAATATTTTAATTTCCCATTTTGAGGTACAATCGTTGGTGGCATTGACATGTCTTCACAAGCGCTATCCTTGGCAAAACGTCCTCACATTATCGTTGGTGTGCTTTTTCATTCACCAATATATCTTAAGCGTTTCCCCGTTTTAAGCGACTCCAGGACGTCTCGTCGACCATTTGGAGAATACAAAAGGATTCGATCTGCGCACTGTCAAATTTCTTGTATTGGACGAAGCCGACAGAATTTTAAACATGGATTTTGAAGTGGAGTTGGACAAAATAATGAAAGTGTTGCCGAGGGCTCGTAAAACTTATCTGTTTTCGGCAACAATGACCCAAAAGGTTGGCCTGGTTTTATGAATAATTTTTTTTTTTTTTGCATTTGGCAGAGACCAGAGGATATTTCATTTCTCTTACGTCATTTCCTCCCGCCCCCTCATCGTTCCCCAGACCATTCCCCCCCCCCCCCCCCCCGGGTGCACCCCAAAATTTCGCCGGGACAAAATTTCGCCGCCGTAATTTCGCCGCCAAATTACAGAAACAATAATTTTTAAAAATCCATTTGTTCGCCTCCTAGCCGTTTTCGACTAGGATTAGTCTCTATCTAAAGAAAAAGATAAGTTTCCAGCACGTGGCTACGAGGAGGCCTGCGATTGGAAATGGATAAACCTTAACGTGCCATTTTTTTTTTATATAGAAAATGTAAAAGTAAAAAAAAGGTCCAAAAAGGTAATATTGATTCCAAACGATAATAAAAGGCCAATATCAAAGAAGTGAAAAAAGGCAAGCCATGCATCAGCTGGGCACAATAAACCTCCGAAGAAGTGCTCCCAGTGATGGTTATTTTTAATGCACTAGTTATTTATCCATATTAAAATTGTTTGCTAAGCCTCGCAAATATTCAATTAATGTAAAGGGCATAACATGAAGAAATTAGAATTATGATATTGCGATAAATTCCAATTTCTTAAACTTAATTATTCGATTACCCAAAATGTGAAAATTTTATTTTATTTGGCGGCGAAATTTCGTCCTGTTCCCCCCCCCCCCGTCATTTTTTTAAATCAAGATTTACGCGGTGTCTTTTTTTAGGTGTCAAAATTGGAAAGAGCTCATCTCAAAAAGGCAGAGAGAATTGAACTTTCAATGAAATATCAGACTGTGAGCACACTCATCCAAAAAATGTTGTTCGTCCCTTTCAAATATAAGGTTTGAGAGTACCTTGAGGTACTCCTGCAGTTTAGGTCCGCTTTTTTTTCTCTCTCTTTTAATGTTTAAATCGCTTCAGAAGAACAAATAAATGGCGAATCATGTATTTATAGTATATTCAGCAATTTTGTGACCATAAGTGGAAGAAACTAGGTCGGTGAAATGTCCCACTGGCGCTCGAAAAGACAATAGTCTATTTGAGCGCCGTAATTACAATTAGTTTTTTTTAACATAAAAACGGCAAATTTCTTCGAATATACTTATTCAAAAGCGCGTTTTGTTAAATTTAGAAGCATTTCCATTATTCTGAAGCGATTTAACATTAAAAGAGAAAAAAAAAATTGAAAAAAATTATAAAAGAGCGGATTTAAACTGCAGGAGTACCAGGTTTGAACTGCCTTTGTTCTCTTGTTTCATTTTCAGTTCGTTTCTTCCAATTTAGGAGGCCTATTTGGTATATTTGCTTAACGAAAAGGCCGGTAATACTGCAATTGTATTCGTCAGTACGTGTGCTAGTGCGGTCAAATTGTCGCTTATGCTGCGACATTTAGGCATTGGCGCTATTTCCCTTCACGGACAAATGTCACAGCCAAATCGTTTGGGCGCATTGCATAAGTTTAAGAAAAGGGACCGACCAATTCTCGTCTGTACGGATGTCGCATCGCGAGGTATTTTTCGGGGAAAAAAAATTCATGAATCTGCTTTTCAGGGCTCGATATTCCAAACGTGGACATGGTCGTCAATTATGATGTACCTCAAAGCTCGAAAGATTACGTTCATAGAGTTGGGCGGACTGCAAGAGCTGGCAAGGTATTGCAATCAGGAGCAGCTCGGTGGTGTCTCCCCAGAATCGTCCCCTCTCCGCATCATTTTCCTCCCGCGCACCCAACATTAGAAAATAAACGGGACAACAAACACATCAATTTAAAAAAAAACATAGATAAGATTTTTACATTATGTACTTTTAAGTCCGGAATTGCGCTAACAATTGTGACTCAATACGACGTAGAAGCCTACCAGAAAGTTGAAAACTCGATAGGGAAGCGCCTCAAAGTTTTCGAAATAAGCCAAGAGGACGTGATGCAATTGGTAAAAGAGACTATTACTTATGAAAATCATTCGAAAATTGCACCTTTAAGGTCGAGAGAGTTTCTGAAGCTGGCAGAATTTCTGCGAATGTGAGCGCATTTTAATTCCATTTAACTAAAACTCCCCAATTATTGCTTTGATATTTAGCGTTATAAGGAAATGTTCGAAAGGAGAGGACAAAGAAAGGGAATTGGTGACGAGGGAGACGAATTGGAGCCCGCGCGAAAACATCGAAAAGCGACAGTCAGACGTGGTAGAAACAATTGAAAATTGATTGTTTATTGTTGAAGCTTTTGAGAAAAAAAATAATTTTTTTATTGTTGAAGCCTTTGAGAAAATAAATAAAACATGTTATCATAAACCAACATGGTCAATGAGAGAAATAATGCCTGCTATCCATCCTCGGCACTGCCACTTTCGTCAAAATGCTCTCTTTTTGGCCCTTGCATCTGTTCTTCTAAGTCGTCTGCCAATTCGTTGTAGAAATCATCGTCCTATTACATTAAAACTGTACTCTGCTTCTTGGTATTTTGTAAAAATATATACGTATGAAGGCCTCGTAGCCACTAGCGGTAGATGTTAGGAAAACGGTTAACCCTATTTAGGTGTTTTTCCACCCGCCCCTTCCCCATGCGGTAGGCCTAACTTCATCGTCATGCAGTTCAGACGTATCGCGTGTCGTCTCTTCATCACCATAGTCTGTGAATTCCCTGCTCATCTCTTCCTTTAATTGTTTCGTTTATACCAAAGGCACTTAACTCCTTTTACCTCGTCTTGGCGATCATTGGCAAATTCATCGCAAATGAATTGTTCGGCTTCGTTATTTGGACAGAGTCTTAAGGGAGTAAGAGTAAAAAAATTAATTTCGTTGCCATTCACCTCGGCTCTATGTGCGTTATTCCGCGGCTGGTCGATGGCAATTGGTCTGACTCGCGTACTGAACCAGCAAATGCCTCTTCAGTCCCAGAATAATCAGCTGATGATGTCGAGGAAACCTCTTCCTCATTGCCCTTTTCTTCGTCCCCGTCGTCATCGGACAGCGCACAGTCAACCTTTAAATTTAATTTAAATGCCAATAAGAAATGCTGTTTTTTCCTACAATTTTACCTCATTTTCCATTTCATGGAGTGTCTTGGTGCTCAAAGTGTCCATTTGAGCAAAATGGTCCATTTTTTCGTCAAGACAAAGATTGATACTGCTGAGACGATGTCTTTTGACTGAAAGGGTATTTTTAATTTTGAAAGGTAATGTCCGAAAAAGATTTTCGTTTGCGGACCTTCCACTGTCTGTGCCGAGTTTTCGCCTGTGTTCGCCGTTTCGTCTTCTCTAATCCGTCTCTTCAGTGCTTCTCCTCCGCTCAGTTCGTTCGCTTTGTTTCCTCCCGACGTCGTCGTCAGTTCGTCGTCCTCCCGAAAGAGAAAGTCTCTTTTGTCCACTCGTTGCCATCTCTCAAAACAGGCATCCAACCAAAAAGTGTTAACAATGGGAATACGAAATCGTCGAGCAAGACGAAATTTCCTTTTAACAAAAAAAAAAACAAACATGTACAATTGGGGTAACAAACCTAACACTCACTCAGTCGCAGCACGTACTGCCACTAATACCGTTGTTTTTCCTTCCACAATTCTGTCGTCGACTGTTGCACCAAATCGCGTGCACATCCGATAGATTTCACAAGCTTTAAAGTCGACCCCCAGAGGGATGATGCCAGAGAAGACAATGCGCTCGCCTCGAAGCACTTTGGAACGAAGCGAGCCCAAAAGACGCTTCACGTCGGGGATCTTGAAGGATAAAATTGAAATTCATATTCTCTCAAAAAAAAAAACTGAAATTCAAATCTAAAGCAAAAAACCAATTGTGCCCAAAAATATTATAATTAGTGTAATACCCTTTTGTCCTTGTCATATTGTTGGTAGAACAGCGAATGCACCTGAGTTAAGCATAGGGTTTTCAGTCTGCCATTTCTTTATCAGCCCACCTCAATCAGCACTCTTTCAACGTGTTCCAATGCATTATCGTCGTCCACGATAGCCGCTATTTGTTCGGTTAAATCATTCTCAGATTGATTTTCCGCCTTTCCGTCGTCTTCTTTTTCTCTTTTGTCCATCTTTGCTCCTCCTTTCTTTTGTCCCTCTTTCGACTTTTCCTCTGCGTTCAGTTTCAATTTGTCCTTCACATCCTTAACAATTGTTAATAATAAGGCAGTCAAAGTTGGAAAACACCAAAATAGCAGCTGCCGTCGTTTCTGTACCGTCCGATTTTTGCACTGAGTCGAGCAGTTCCTGTGGCAGAGCATTGATATCGCCAATTTCCATAAAAAAACGGTATGGGTTAACCTGAAAATAGAATATGGTAGTATTACGGATGACATACCATCATGGGTACATTACTTCCGGTTTTATGAGGAAGGATTCGACTCTAACTGGCTAATTCTGAGCCGCATCAAACTTGAACAAAACTCTAATTTGTGGAAAATTGTATTTTTTTCGTTGAAGGAATTTAAATATGTGAAAGCCACCCAAAACACTAACAGCAGAGATTGACCATTAATTTGTTCAGAATGAATTTCAACTTTTTATACCATAATCAGATAGAGAAATTCCCGGGAAATACTTTCAATGACCAATAAAATAAAAAAAATTTTTTTTTTTTTTGTGAAAAAGGAGTATTCCCCGGACTTTATCAAAATTCATAGTAAGAAAACACGAACTCGGATGAGAGCATCGGAATGCATCCACACATCGGGCCGATCGTCCAGCATCAAAATTAACTGCTCACTGCACGGGAAAAGAGCCTTCAAATTGCCAGTCTTATGCATACTAAAAAAGAAAGGGTTAAAAACTTTGGGATAAATAAGGTTTTGACCTGCTTAATAATTCATCTCTCGAAAGAATGCGATAGTCGAAGTATTGCCTGTTGGGGTCCAACAATTCAGCAATTTTGTGAGCATATATTCGCTGACCTTTTTTTTAAATAAAGATTGATTTTTTTATATTTTTATTAGAGGATAACCAAAGGTAACGATGTGCATCTCGAACAAATTGTTCAAATGGTCAAGGAACCTTCTCGTATTTGGACGAATTTTTGTGCAAAATGTGTACCCATTCAGTCGATAAACGAACAAATCCTAATAATTGTTTACGGCTTAGTGAATTTACAAACAAAAGCGACCGAAGCACCCGTTTCCTCGGCCCTTAATGGTCGATTCGCAGTATGGACGAGTGTTTGGTCAAGATCAAGCAGAAGAATGAGTTTTCTTTGACGAACAATATTCTCATGGTCACGCGCACCCAACTCGTCCGCTATCTAATTTAAACAAAAAAAAAATAGATGAACATCTTTTTAGGACATGTAAAAGAGTTCCTCAAATTTAATGATCTTTTGGTCACCTCCTTAGAGACAACCAATTCGGGAACGTGGTGTATCATTGAAACATTAGCCGTCGTTGGCTCAATACGCTCTCCCGAGAAGCCGCCTTCCCTAAAAAATTTTATTTCTTTTTTCATTACTGTCTTTTCCATACGGTCTAAGATTTTTGCCACAAATGCAACACATATCCTTCATAATCACTTTATGTGCACATTTTCCATTTTCGTCGACTGTGTTCCCGGTCAAAGCTGAAAAAGGGAATTTATTTGACAATTTTCAGACCCTATTGTATCAATTCATGGTAATTCCAACTTTAATTAAAGCCCTATCGCCGAGACATTGTTTTACCTTAGGGAAAAATAGCCCTTTATTTGTTTGCATACACTTTTTTTTACTTTGTACTAGCCCTTTACCTGTGATAGTTTTTCCAACTTGCTGAGAATGGTTTTTCAAAATTTCTTTATCCATTTTGATTTTAACTTGCTAAAATTAGGTATTATTCGAAAGCACTTGACTAGATCGATCTATCAATGTGCTAAATTTCGAAAAAATTTGAAAATATCCAAAAAATGGCCAAAAAACCTCAAAAAATTGAATTTTTCTACATGGTTCGGCGCAACCGGTCATAACTTTTTTATATATGGATGGATTTTTTAGATATTTGGAAAATGAATGCAGCACATATAGAGCTCTGATGATACCAATTATATTTGAATTGTCAGATTTAGAAAAAAGTTATGGCTTCTCAAAGTTGGCCGCACCGAACTGAGCCGCGCCGAACTGGGCGGTTCCCTCAATGTGAGTAAAGAAAATAGAGTTTGATCACGCATTCTCAGAAATAATGGAAAGTTTTATCGAACGCGGCCCGGTAGGGGACGGCACATTGCCGCCGTCATTGCTGGCCGTTCCATTGGCCGTTTCATTGCCAGCCGTTTCATTGCCAGTAGGTTTCAGTACCAATGTATTTCGGTTAGTGTTTCAAAAAAAACTAAGTCTATTTCCAAAAAAAAAAATATGCTAAGTTTCCAAATAACTAGGGTTAGGTTTTTCAAAAAACTGGGGTTTGAATGTTAGGAAAATGGTTTTTTTCGGTATTGGTATCGGGTAATTCGGTACATACTAGTATCAGTGTTGCCGCGGGTCGGGAAAAATTCGGGTTCGGGTTTCGGGTCGGGCACTCCTAAATTTTCGGGTTCGGTTCTCGGGTCGCGAAAAATCTCGGGTATCGGGTTTCGGGCGGCAACACTGGTACATACCGATACCTTCGGTGTATACCGATACCGAATGTATACCGAAATCTTAAAATACTCCGGTAGGTATACCGGACTGTATATACCAAAAATATCGAACGGTATACCGAAAAATACGACGGTATACCGATACCGTGCCGAACCCTTGTTAGAAACCTACTGGCAATGAAACGTAATGAATAGTCCCGTTCCGAACGCGGCCAATGTTTTTTTGTTTATCTTCTACCCATGAATGCGTGACCAAATCGATTTATTATCCACAGCATCAATACATAAGGCAAAATTTGCATTAAAAAATGATTTTTTGAAAACTGTTATGAGTTCGGGTTCGGAATTTGCCGGAATGGATGTCCGATTCGTGATCAGCGACCCCGAAAACCCCATAAAACATGTTTTTGTGACATAAAAACTTCGAAATTAAGCACCAAAAAAGTCAAAATAAGCACGAAATAAGCACAAAAATGGCAAATTAAGCACAAAATTCTAAGAATAAACATAAAAATTCCGCGATTTTAAAGCCTTTTTTTCAATTAACAAAAAAATCTTAATTTTTCTTCTCACAATGGGCGACCATCAGGGGTGGGACGCGGACCGCGCTAGCGCGTATCGCGGGTTTTTTTTTCGCGATTTGCGTATCGCGACCGCGCATTTTGGCGTGGCTGGATAAAACTTTTCTCAGGCAACCAAACTAAACACTCTTAGTATCATTTGATAGCCCTAAGTTTTTTTGAAATTTGCAAGCTAATAGAGAACACTTAGGGCTATCAAATGATACTAAGAATGTTTAGTTTGGTTGCTTTGGAGCAAAGTTATATCCAACGACGCCAAAATGGCCACGCCAAAGTGGCCACGCCAAAATGACCCAGACCACGCCTCTAATGCTTTTTTGAATTATTACTAAGGAATTTTTTGAAATTTCTTGGAAAAATTATTTTTGAATTTGCCACATTGATAGATCTCGGAACCCCTCCCCCCCCCCTAAATTAAAGCTCCCCTTTTGAGGGGGGTTGAACAATAGAGCACCCGGGGGTTCTATTTTAGGAAATACGGTAATTGAAATCTTATGCATGCGCAAATATATTTTACGCGATGAAATTTGTATATAAGCGTGCAAGTTTTCACTCACCAACCGCACCGGACCGGGTCAACTGGGCGCCACCAAGTGGGCGCCACCAACTGGGCGCCACCAACTGGGCGCCAACTCAACTGGGCGCCACCAACTGGGCGCCAGCCCAACTGGGCGCCAATTCAACTGGGCGCCAAGCCCAACTGGGCGCCAAGCCCAAAAATTCATAAATTAAAAAAGTTATTGCGTTTTTATGATACAATTGCATTCTTCTATTGCTTTCATAGTTTTCTTTTTCTATTGTGACACATTTTAATGAGCTTAAAAATATTTGCGCTTATTTTAGATCGATTAAATTTTTGCAATGGCTACCAATGTTTTAACTCAGCGCAATCAGAAAAAAATTGAATTTAATGGTCATCTTTATGTTTTCGACAAATTCAGCGCCGAGTCCGCAATTTTAGCCCACTGAATATTATGGAATTTTTGACGGGCATTTCGCGGAATTACCGAATGAATCAGTAGATTGATTATTGCAATTTATAAAAAATAAAGAGCGTCACAATTTATGTTTACTTTGTCTCTTTCTCGAAAAGAGGAGGTTTGAAATTTTGACTACAGTTTTTTAATTTATGAATTTTTGGGCTTGGCGCCCAGTTGGGCTTGGCGCCCAGTTGAATTGGCGCCCAGTTGGGCTGGCGCCCAGTTGGTGGCGCCCAGTTGAGTTGGCGCCCAGTTGGTGGCGCCCAGTTGGTGGCGCCCACTTGGTAGCGCCCAGTTGACCCCCACCGCAACCGCACAGCAATAACCCGTCACCTCAACCATATAAAAAGCGCGCTCCAAAGTCCAACTCATGTACAATGTCAATCAATTAGGTCCTCTTGCTCATATATATCTGAATCAAAGCATCTTAACTTCGCAAAAAGTCCCGGCATTATCTCACAATCAGCCGGAAAAGGGACGAGCGCGCCCTGAATTTAATTTTCCTTCCCATTTCGAACCTTTTTACATCGATTAAGACCGTTTTTGAGCAAATTTTGAATCTGGGACTATGATCAATATTTTCCGCAGTATTAATAGGCTAGGCTTTTTAATGTTGACTTGCATTCTCCGCGACCTAACTGTGCACCTAAGCGAGAATTCGCTGATCATCCATTCAAATTCGTACGTACGCACCATTAACTTTTAACGAGTCCTTACACCACTCAAGCGACGAGTCAAATTAATGAAACAAAGGGCCAGAGAAGTGTTGTGTTTCTTTCGCCAAACGTTGGTATCAGAAGTTTCAAGAAGACAATGACTTAAGAGTAAGCGTGGATACAAGGCAAAAGCCGGCCGATGGGTCCCCCAGCAGCTGACTGCGGTGCATCGTCAAAAAAGAGTGACTGTGTATTGTCAATTGCTTCGTGGTCAAAGAGACTTTTTTGTCGCGAATTATTCACGATGGACAAAAGTTGGGTCCATTACGATCAGGGCTGGACGTAACTAATTTTCAATTACGGAACTCCGTAATCCGTGATTACGGCGATTTTTTCAGTTACGGCCATCCGTAATCCGTAATTACGGAGGTCCAAAAAGGCCGTAATTTGGCGTAATCCGTAATTTTCAAAAAAATTTTTCTTAAAAACAAAAATCATTCAATTGAGAAACCAGTTAAAAGCAAATTATGATGAAGAATGGGGCTGTGCGGGAAATGATTTTTACCGGGAATCGGGACGGGAAATGAACCCGGGAACCGGGATACGAAAAACCCGGGAAATTTTTTAACAAAGCATGATTCATGCATTAAAATTGAAATGACAAAAATTTGTTGTTTCGCATGCTCCTCTGAAAAGTCGCGACTCGTGACGGCTCGCCGATTAGGATTTTGAGAAAATATTGAAAATACAAAAAAAAAAAATTAGCTTTACCCAAAACAGAGCTTGATCGGTTTTTCTTAAACTAAGAACTTCACTGGTCAATAAATAAGATTTTGGTGTCAAAAACAATGTTATGAATAGATTGTGGCCAAGAATTTCATTCGAGAATTTTTGAAATAATGACCATTTATAATACAAACATTTGAATTTCTTTTTTTAAAGTACTACAAAATGCTGTTTGGTATGGTTTATCAAGCCTTATTTGTTTTTGGGCTGGTTAAAATTAAATTTGAACAGGGTTTTGGACATAGGCGCAAATGTCTGGACACGGTATTTTGGTAACATATTAGTGATGCTCGAGAGTCTCGGTCTCGATTCTCGACTCGAGAAAATTCTCGGGTTTTTTCCAGTCTCGATCTCGGTCTCGAGTTCTTAGTCTCTTTTATACACCCCTAAGGATTGGCTTTTTGTGGCTAACAAACATTAGATTTGTGCGGAATTTTAAATTTGAATAAATAAAAGACATTATGCCAATTTAAAAAGAATTCGCAAAGTTTATAATTTTTTGGTCTAAATCTGTTAACAAACACACCCAACTTATTAAAAAATTTCCCGGCGGCGCCTATCGGCACCGCCGGACACCCACCCCCCTCCCCCCCCCCCCCCTATGAAAATAGTTTATTTAATTCAGGCAAAATCACAGCCATCTTTTCGGGGTCCACTACTATTCAGTGTTGCCGATTCAGTGTCGCCGATTCAGTGTTGCCGATTCAGTGTCGCCGATTCAGTGTGGGTTCAATTCAGTGTTGGTTCAATTCAGTGTCAAGGAATTTTTATAATTTTAAATTTGAAAAAATTACTAAGAAAAAACTGTTTTTTTCTCATGCCCTTAAGCGGTGCACTACAACTCGGCGCTCTCGACTCAGCGCTCCCAATTCGGCGCCAAGAGAATTTTTTTTTGAAAACCTACCCCCCTACTTTTTAAAAAAAAGAAGTGAAATAAAAAAAAATAAAGAGGTTTTCAACAAAGAAATTATATTGGCGCCGAATCATGAGCGCTGCGTCGAGAGGCCGAGTTGGTGAAAAATCTTTCTCAAAAAATCGACATAAATGAGCAGGATAAAGTTAATTTAAATTTTACGAATTACTTTCATTTATTTTGGTGATAGAAGACGAAATGTAAATGAACATGAAAATTCTTCATAAAATTTGATGATTTTGAAGAAAATTAAAAGACCTGGTTTAGATCCTGCCCCGATTTTTTGCAAAAGCACCGACCCGTACTACCATGCATACCAATAAGCGAGCAACAGAGGAAAATTTTTGAGAAATTTTTTCTTTTTTTACAAAAATCGGTATAATATTTCGAACAATTTTCTGACACTGAATTGAACCCACACTGAATCGGCGACACTGAATTGAACCCACACTGAATCGGCGACACTGAATCGGCAACACTGAATCGGCGACACTGAATCGAGCGGGCCCCATCTTTTCGTGCTCAGAGAAAGACTTAAAATTTTATTTTTTTTGAACACGAATACATTAATGTTATTATTTAGGTCGGCGGTGCCCATAGGGGGTCGGGGTTGTTTCGGCCCCCACGATTCGGCCCCGGGCACGTTTCGGCCCCGGGGTCGTTTCGGCCCCAAGCCAAAAAAAAGCAAAAACAAAATAAAGTTGTCAAAAAAAAAATTGTTTTTTTTTCAAATAGGGGCCCCCTAAGCCTAGGCCTACGCAAGCCGAAGCTTAGGTTGGTGTTTTTTTCGACGTATCCTTCAGGTTTGGTGTAATAGACAATTGATTTACCAGTACTTTAAAGAAACCTATGCGTAAAGTTCATTTTTTTGAAATTTTCAAAATTAGGTTAAGGTTATAAAAATTCAAAAATTTTTTTTTTGATTTTCGAAAATTTTTTAAAATTTTTTTGAAAATCAAACTCTATTTTTTAAGTTTGAGGTAGTTTTTCAAAAAATAGGGTCAAGTTTAAAAAAGGTTTCAAAATACTAAGGAAAAAAATCACTCTGATTTTTTGAAAATTTAACCCTAAATTTTTGAACCCCTAGTTTTTCAAAAAAAAAAAAACTAGGTTGAAAAAAAATTTGGGTACTATTTTTCTATTTTTAGCTTGGGGCCGAAACGACCCCGGGGCCGAAAAACGGGGGCCGAAACGACCCCGGGGCCGAAACGTGGGGGCCGAAACGAGCCTGGCCCGCCGATAGGCGCCGCCAGAAAAAAGTTTAAAATTGGGGAACCGCCCAGTTCGGCGTGTACCCTTTCGGCGCGACTGGCCATAACTTTTTTCATTTTCGTCCAAATTAAATAAATTAGGTATTATTTGAACACTTGACGAGATCTATCAACATGCTAAATTTGAAAAAATTTTGAAAATATACAAAAAAGTTATGGCCAAAAAACGTCAAAAAAAGGAATTTTTCTGGATAATTCGGCGCAACAGGTCATAACTTTTTTATACATGGATGGATTTTTTTGATTTTTTGGCATGATGAATGCAGCACATATAGAGCTCTGATGATACCAATTATATTTGAATTGGCAGACATAAAAAAGTTATGGCTTCTCAAATTTGGCCACGCCGAAACGACCCCGACCCTAAAATTGCGTGTATTTTGATAACAGATCCTGATAAAAAAAGACCAATTTTTGAGGATTTTGAAGATAAATTTTGAGAAAATCCACATGACTAATGGGGGTACAGGGGTACTGGTACCAATAGGCATCACAGGGAAAAATAATAACGAAATTGTTTCAAAAAATGTAAAAATAAAATAATATTTTTTACTTCTGAGTAAGAAATAAAATCAAACTAAAACAAAAGAGGTGAAATAAGGCAGAATCTTACAAATAAGACAATTTTAAATTTGTAAAAATTGGACCCCCAAAATAAGACAAAACTTACAAATAAGACAAAAGGGCATCCCTAGAATAATATAAGAATTTATTATTATTTTTTACATTTTTAAGTATATAAGAAAAAAAAATTTTGAAAAAAGTCTCGGTTCTCGAGTCGAGAAATTTCTCGGGTTTTTGAGGTCTCGATCTTGGTCTCGATTCTCGGTGCTAAGTCTCGGTCTCGGTCAATTCTCGGTCTCGATTCTCGGTAAATTTTCAGTCTCAGCATCACTACAGATTATGAACAAAAAAATTTTTTTTTGTTTTTTATAAAAAAAATAATCTTACAAGAACGTCTCGAAAAGTATTCCAAAAGTCAAATTAAGGATCAAAATTACGGAACAAATCCCAAAAATCCGTAACTCCAAAAAGGCCGTAATTTCCGTATACGTCCAGCCCTGATTACGATTCAACTGACTTCCCGTAGGAAATGTCTGAAGGCGTGCCTAAACCGGACCGTTATAGTGTGGCTTTCTAGCGGCAAATGGGGTGTAGAGTGCACTGGCAGACAATTCCGGATGGCACGGTACTCAACAATTTTTAAAATTTACAAGCGTAATACCAATCTTCGGGTTATTTCTTGGGCGCAGAATCGTGAACACTGAATTGTGAGCGCCGAACTGACTTTTTGGACTTGAATTCCTGTTCCCAGAAAAAAATTTGGCATCAATATTCGTTACGATTTCCTAAAAAAATGGGCATCGGAATATCTATTTTGAAATCAGAGATCGTCTGCATCTCTGAGAGAAACGAAAGGGCAAAAACCTAAACCGGGAGCAATCTTACATTTTAGCTGACCTTATCTTTTTTCCCTTAGTGCTTTACTTTATAATTATAAGCAAACGTCCTTCTCTATACTTCAAAATCTTTTCCGAACAGGAATTGTTGCTGTGAATCCACGCAGTTAATAGTCAGTAATAGCGAAATCAGCAAATCGACCTATGAAAATGGAATAGTGAAGAGATGGAAAAGAGAGAGGAAGAGAGAAGGCATGGTCCACCAGCAACTTTAATCTGAGGGAAAGGCGGGGGGGGGGGGGGAGGGGAGAGATTCCCCTTGCCCATCCCTACGACCGTCGGACGACACCCTTTACCTTTCGCATCTCAAGGATAGGCTGAAGAAGAAAAGCTGAAAAGCAGAGAAGAAGACGACGACGAATGACCAACCATTATTATAAGGAGGGAGGGGACGGGGGGAAGGACACTCACTCGTCGGTCCATTCGAAGAAATCAGTCGCATTCCTTACATTAAATAAATTCCCCAACTTACACATTTTCACATGCTATGCTGGCCCCATGTTATATCATCATATCTGCTGGAGGTTTTGACCATTCAAAAATTAAAATCACCTCAGAAAATCGCAAAACCCCATAAAAACCTCATTTTGAAAATTTAGCCTTATCGCCTCTTTAAAGCCAGAAAAAGGTTAAAGCCTCACATATGCGAACCCAGATTTAAAGCTGACAAAAAATAAAATAATTTTTAAAATTATTGCGTTGTTTAAAAAAAGAAAATATCAGTAACCATACATATAAACATGACTGACTGTATCAGTTTGCTCTATATTTATATGTCAACAATGTTAATCTTTCAACGGATGTCCCTGACCTTACCCCTCTACCCCACGCCCCGCTTTGCCCCTTTCGTTGGACTTTCCCCCCCTTTCTCTGGCTGCTTACACTTTTTCAATCACAACCACTCGCAATATGACCAATAAATGTGTATTCACAAAATTGTTCGTGGCTTATATATGAGAGGAGGTAAACGAAGTGAGAGGGAGAATAAAATGTTTGTTTGCGCTTTGGGCCTTCCGCTGCTGTCCATTTGAACCCCTCCCTTCAGCTGCGCCTCCCCTCTTCCCCCCCCCCCTCCCTCTCCCTCCTCCCTTCTCCTCCCCCCCCCCGCGCCCGCTCACTTTTTCGAATGGCTTTGGTCGTTCCTTTTACCACACACGACAACAAGAGCCAAATAACATTGAATCTATTATAAAAATAAATGGAAATGGCTTAAAATTAACCAAAAACAACTATCTTTCTTTAATTATCTTTCCCTTTCCTCTTTTTTCGTTGTTGTCCCTGGCAACTGAAACCAGACCGTTTTTATAATTTGGTCAAAACAGCCGATTAACAACAGACAGACACCTCCAGTCCACTGTTTCTTGTCCCTTTCCTTTCTCCAACAGTCCTTCCCATTTCGATCGATTCCGGCGGGTCCTTTTGCAACGATTGTAAAATCAAAAGCAAAAGACGATCAAATCGTTTCTTTCTTCTTTCCGCCGCCGGTGACAAATGCCACGAAAAGGTTGAATTTGTTGTTCTTTTTGGCATTTGTTTTCCTCAGAATGGTTTCTTATACATATTTTATAATTATTTTTTATGCAATTCCCGGACTCTTCTGATGAATCTGTCCCATTAACAATTATCTCCAAACTGACAATACAAATATACTTTTGGCAGATGTTCATCGGTCATTGGAACTTCTAGAGGAATACCATGCAGAGCTATTCAGACCATCGGACGCTGAACTGAAAATGGCCATTGAACGAGTAGCGTAACAAATATATGTACATTAATTCAAAATGCAAAAGTCGCTCAATTTAAGGTGATCAATGTCTTCAAACATTCTCTTTTCAATGCACTTTGTGGTACACTTAATTGTTTAAGATCCAACCCCACGTACCCCTCCCCCCACCACACAGACATTCACGAATTCTATGAAAGTGTTCTTTTGAATGAAAGGGTGCCTTTGGGCGATAAAGTGAGTTTTTGTTGCCATTCATTCTCTTTGAAATTTGCCTTTGTTTCAACCAATCGTTACGATCACTTATTTCTTTACCGTGAAAATTAGGGTGAGATGAAGTCGTTTGGTGATGATCCAAGGCTCTTAACTGATGCCTTCACACCGCTTTCTCGGGGTCTTCTTTGTTGGGGCTGCCAAATCATTTCCTTTTCACTTGGCCCATTAATCACTGTTTTCTTTCTCAATATACGTTCTTTGTTTACTTTGGGTATTCGAATCGCGTCGTTTTGCCACGCATTGGGAGCGTTCTCCCGTCGGCACTTCCTTGGCCACTCCTCACATTCCTACGGCGACACTTTCAAATTCACCCCATGGGCATCCTCAGCCCCCTCCCCGCTCTCCAAGTCGGCCGCCCTCCAAACATTCGTTTGCCGGTGACCATGGCCCTTTCCTACAGACTTCTCCGGTTGAATACTTATCGATGTCTATGCATAAATTGTACAATTTCCTTCTCGTCAGATCAACAAAATTGTGGACGAAGCAGGCCGAGAATGGGAAGTGGAGGAGGTGCTCCTGGACGTTTCCAAAACGGGGCTTGGCTTTTCAATTAGTGGAGGCTGTGACCGTGAGCCAGATTTGATGTATAACGACAGATATATTCGCGTGACAGACATTTCGCCAGGGGTGTGCTGATGCGAGTATTGTCACTTGCGTAAATTTGAATAATGTTTAGGGGGCCGTACAGAAAGACGGACGGATTCAGGTCGGCGACGTCATTCTGTTCGTCAATGATTGGGAAACTGCAAACCGGGAGCACGATTTTGCAGTGCAAGCATTGAAAAACGCGGGCACTTTGGTCCGATTGGTAAGAAATGCGGAGGACATTCTTACGGTAAGTTGCTCTTTCAGTTGGTGAAACGTCTTAAGCATCCGAACATCCAAAAATCGTTGAGTCAAAGTCATTTGAGTGAGCCAATTGTCGCTGCTGGCGGTGCCTTTCAAAGGTCGCTGAGCGGAGTCGCGTCGGACAGCCGATCACTGACACTTCAGCCACCAATCCGCTCACGTACGATTGATCGATGGACACAGAATCAATGATACAAAAATTGCAGAATCACTTCATCACCTGCCAATGAATGTCGCCAGAAATAATGCCAATGTTGCGGTCACTGCAATGGGCACTTTGCCAAGACGAGTGACTGTACAGCAGCCACAGTCTTCGCCATTCACATATCACCAGCAGCAGCAGCAAGTGCTACAATTGGCAAACATTCAAAGTGACCCAGGAACACAGCCGAAATGGTGAACAAAGATTTTGAGAATGACTAAAGAAAGGGAAATGAGGATGGGCTTTGAGGGTTGTCATCCGAAAGGGCGAAATGGGCTTTGGGTTCAACATTGTGGGCGGCGAAGACGGCGAGCCTGTTTACATTACACGCGTCGCACCCGGCGGAGCTGCGGATCAGACCGGAAATATTCGAAAGGTGAGCACAGACCACAATAATGTGAAATTATAAATAAGCAAATTATATCCCTTTCCAAGGGGGACGTGTTGCTGCGAGTCAACGATGTTGATCTTTCCATGGCGACCCATGGAGAGGCAGCGGTCGCTCTGAAAGCGATACCACAGGGCGCCCAGGTTAAATTGCTGCTCCAATTCAGGCCCAAGGAATTTAACGAATTCGAAGAAAGAGTGGACAGAGCTCAGCAACAACAGAACTACGGAAGATGATGTACAAGGAGGGGCGGAGCAGGACACTTCTTTCCCGCCATTTCTTTCCCAGGACATTTCTTTCCCGGGACATATCTTTCCCAGGACATTTCTTTCCCGGGACATATCTTTCCCAAAATTGTTTTTTTAAAAAACCTAACCAACCACCCCCTAGTTTTTCAAAAACACCTAACCCCCTAAAAAAACAACCACTCTCTAGTTTTGCTGAAAAACTTAACCCCTTTGTTTTTTGATAACTTAAACCTATTTTTTTGAAAATCTAAATCTATACCCTCATTTTTTCATGAAAACATAACCACCAAGTTTTTGGTGAAAGAAATAGAAAATTCTTTCGGTTTTCAAAAAAACTAGACTTGAGGAAACGGCGCGAAAGAACCGGGGGTGGTTAGGTTTTTTTAAAAAGAATTTTGGGAAAGAAATGTCCCGGGAAAGAAACGGCGGGAAAGAAGTGTCCTGGGAAAGAAACGGCGGGAAAGAAATGTCGCGTACCGCAAGGAGGGGGGGGGGGGGGGGGGGGGGTGAAGGAAATGAGGGCATCGCACAAACTGGGGTCCCAAAATTTGAATTTTACTGCAGCTAGTTCAACAAGAGTGCTTTTTAATTCCGCATAGCAACAAGCTGAAAACCGAAGCAAAAATCAACTAACAAATAATCAACATCGATGTGGCTCTTAAATGTCTAATATTATTTTTGGAGGAAATGAGGGCATCGCACAAACTGGGGTCCCAAAATTTGAATTTTACTGCAGCTAGTTCAACAAGAGTGCTTTTTAATTCCGCATAGCAACAAGCTGAAAACCGAAGCAAAAATCAACTAACAAATAATCAACATCGATGTGGCTCTTAAATGTCTAATATTATTTTTGGGTTTGGAATGATGGTTATATTTTTTGGATTTGAAATAATGGTTAAGAATTTGGGTCCCCATTACTCGTTGTCAAAAAGTTAGCAAGAAATGTCCAACAATGTGAATTTATATACGATTACGTTTTTTCGACTGCAAAAAACTCTAAACAGTGTGTTATATATGATTACGTTTTTTCGCCTTTGAGAGCATAAAGTTGCGATAAATATTTGTATTTGGAAATCGTACCCCGGAAAAGTTACTGCTCCAATTTTGATTTAAACCTTTAAATTTGGCCATTAAGTGATGTGAACATGATCATAGTTCAATACGAGAATGTTTTGCCAATAATTCTTTGTTCACCACTCTTTGCTGTGTTCGTTCCGACTCAGGAGGAAGCACTTTAACTGCATGAAGCACATATCCACCAGAAATCTGAAACAATAATTAGGTACTTCAAAGTGAAATATTTACAAAATCCTACCAATTGCTGCATCATTGGATGCGTTCTGTCTGAGATCACTTGTTGAGAACGGAAGAAGTGCTGACTTAAATGAATGTCCACAGCCGAGCCAACCGATCGAAGCCATTTCCAAGCATTAAGCAAATGCTGTAAAAGCACACGAAACAAAAAATAAACAGGGAAAAGAGTGACCTGTTTCACCGGAGAATAAATGACGACTGTCCCGGACAGACGAAGGCCAACAAAAACCTTTTCGAGAATGTCCACCGGGTCAACAGATCTATAAAGGAAAGAGTTGTAAGCAATGTGTACGTCTTTACAACTGAGGAACAACTATTCTACCCCGCCCAAATTTTTTTTCTTACAATTATCACACAGTACATCTGTTGAAAGGGACAATGTAATTTACAGTACCGAATTGCCATGCAAATGGAGTCGACTTTTCCGCCCTGCTCCGCCGTCGGTTTAAGCATTTCCATCGCTCGCCGTTCCTTCTCCTCTCTCTCCGCCTTTTTCTGCATTTGCTGTGCCCGGCGTTCTTGCTGAAGAAATTTAATGGTTTCAAACTTTTTATTTGCAATTGCCTCTCCGTCGTCCTCCCTTTTGATTAATGGTGCCTTCTCTTTCTGCTCACTATCCTTCTCCTTACAATTAGTCGGCCTTTCTTCCTCTCTTTCAATGTCGCTTTTAAGTAGTGTCGTGATTCGCAATGGTAAAAACCCGTCACATTTCGGAAATGCATAAAAATGAGAGAGTCAACTGTGATAATAAGAGCTAAGAATGTTCTACCTGTTTGTCTGAAGTGAACAAGTCAAGACACGGGATAGACTGGGGCCAATCGCCGCGATGGAGAAAAATGCAGTGACCAAGCGAGTTTATCCTTTCAAACACAGCAGCACCGAGTAATCCAAGCACCCAAACGAAGAAAAGTCATAAAACGCGGTAATGAAAGTGCCGAAAAATCAATGTGACGAACTTGATCGAAGACAAAGGCATTGCATTTGCCGGAATGAAGTCCAGAAAGCTGAAGCATTAATCCGAGTTGGTCAATTCTAATGATTACAAGGTTATAAAAGCAGAGGTAGAATCAGTAAAGTGACAACCTCAAATGCCCAAGTCGTTCGGGATCCTTGCGATAATAACAATCAGCCAAAAGTCGGATGTTCGGCTGCAAAATCATAACCCGGTCCTAAATTAACGTGAGAAACCAAAGTGAAAGGAGGATGAATCAGTCGCAAACCGAATGCCTTTGCACTTTTTTCCGCATATATTTTTCTTTTGAGAATTTTGTACGTGATTGAAAATGGCAATTCCCACTGATCAATTTGGAAACCTAAAGCTATTTTGAATTAATGTTTTTTTTTACTTTTTAAAAAGTGTACTAATTCATTTGTTGTTATTCCGTCCTCTTTTAGGGTCATAATTTGATTGCTTGTCAGCTGTTGATTGCCGTCTGAACATAATTAATTAATTTGGCAAATGAATTGCTTTCTCAGCTGTTTTTATTTGAATTAGTATTCGTAGTCATTTAGATTAATATATTCACCTTTTTCTGATCTCACGTCTTCAGCAATTCCATTGGAAATTTCGATTTTAATTGTCTTTGAATTGTATCCAATGGGACAAAGCATGTCACCACCACTGCTTACCTTAGCAAAAACTAGGTATTAGCATTAATCATAGTTGTTGAGTAAATTCCAAAGAGACCTCAAAAGTTCCATAAAAGTGCCCAATTGCATTTTTTGGATCAAAACTCAGACGTTCAATTAGCACACGTTGGCCGCTTACCAAACGACACAATCGAATATGATCACCGCCAACCTTACGCACAATGGCAAAAGCACCTTCGTGAATTTTAGAATTTTCTTGACAATTCATTAATAGGCTTATTTCGTAGTCTTAAAAAAACGCACTTATCAAGGAGCAAATATTTATACTAATTTTTTTTTTGTTCCTTTTTTCTCAGATTAACTTAAGTGAATGCGCATAAAAGTAAAGAAAAGACCAAGTAATTTATTGAAAACCCCTTATTATAATGAGGCGCTTCACCGCTTCATACTTAATTAGGCAATTAAGAAGGTGTGTCTTCCTCCCCTTTTTCGCTGCTATCCCTTCTGTCCCCGTTAAATATATAATTTGACGATGTTTACCCTGTTTAATTCTGCAACTGCTCCTTCCCCCGCCCCCTCCCTCCCTCTCCTTTAACACCCACCGACTTCGAATGGTGGAACAAACTACCAAAATCAATTCTATTTTTTAATTTATTTCTTGCAGCATTTATAATTTTGAAACGAAATGGTCAATCGGAAGAATTTAACCAGTAAAATCCTTCGTTTACCATCGTTTAGGTAAAAATAGTAATAAAAAAAATGTAACAATATACTACTAAGGTATTTATTGGTGTTCGGCACCATAAAATCGCATGAGAAGCCTAAAAATCACACTTTAAAAACATATTTTGCGGTTATGGCACATATTTTGCACATAGGTATTTTTGCTTGAAGCCCAAAATGTTAAAAAAAATAAAAATATTCGTTGGTGCTACACACATATTAGATAAATATGTTTAGAATAATTTTGAAGTTGAATTTATTTTGATGGAAAATAGCCTGCCTTGTACAACTTTTCGGCATTTCGTCCAGTTTAGCACATTTTTAATACATATTGACAATTTTTTTTTTTGGATTTTAACAAACATTTCGAGAGTTTTTCAGCAATATTTATGTGCATATTTTGGGATTTTAGCTCATAAAAATCCCATCCTTAATAGTTGCCGATTATATGGTTACCCGAAAAATCGCATTTGCCGGACACTAATATTTTTAAGGAAGCAAAGGACTAAAACTGCAAGTGATCAGCAAAAACAGAATTTGAAAGATGGCGAAGAAATGTTGGGAGAGGAAGGAGGAGGGTCATTAGTCGTAGTGGTGAGAGAAATTGAGACGCAATTGCACCAAATGAAAAGGAACAAAGAATTGGAGGAAGTGGGGGAAATCGGACGCGAGAATTACCAGCAACAAGGAGGAGGGAAAAGGATGAGCAAATCGTCGTTAGCAATAAATGACCGGGTCAAAACAATGCAATTCATGGAAGATGCAATTGGACCAAATAACGAGCGAAAGTTGCAAGAAAATGGGACTTGGAAGAGGGACGAGAGAGAAAATAAAGGGGAGACTTATGAAGCAGAGGAGGAAGAAATAGGGGAAGAGAGTGACCCGGAAAACAATGCGGATGAAACCGCTGCTGGAGAGAATGTTGAGGGGGGTAAACAGTTGAGAATGCGCCATTTTCAAACAAATGAGAAGTTGGACAACGCAAAGGAGGGTGAAGAT
Organism: Heterodera filipjevi; assembly: GCA_039877585.1. Taxonomy (NCBI): domain Eukaryota; kingdom Metazoa; phylum Nematoda; class Chromadorea; order Rhabditida; family Heteroderidae; genus Heterodera; species Heterodera filipjevi. Next base: position 9,465,615 of record JBDPZO010000005.1, on the reverse strand, counting down.
GAGGTGGGCAATGAATGAATGAGATTTATAAGGGAATAAATGGTAAAGAAAGAAATATTCCTCTGGGTTACCCTAAAAATGCTCTGCTGTTGCTTTTCTTTTGCACCACTCCCGCGCATCCGCTCTTTTTGTTTTCCTTTTAATTTGCACGGGACAAAGTCAGCTTCATCAAAACCAGCCTAGTTTCACACTTCTGGTTTTGGTTATTTCATTTGTTAATTTAAAAGATACCTATTTAAGAAATGCATTAAACCAAAGGAAAATTGTATTTTTTACATCTTTTTCACTGTTCCTTCCTTTTATCACATTTTTTCTTCTTCACTGCTGTTTACTATTAGATGATATAAGTAATATATATATTGTTGATTAATGATCGCTATAGAGCGAAACGGCTCGCTGTTTTCATTAAAAGGGGTTGGGTGCTGGGGACAACCATTGGATTGAATGGTTGTGGGTGGAGGAAGGGCAGCGGAAAACAATCAAAAGGCTATTTCCATCTTTTTATCGAGGTTATTGTTATAAGAAATTGTATCTATTTTAGAATTTTAGTACAATTAGTAAAATTTATAAGATAATTTTTTTTTCATTCATCCGACAACCTCCAAAAATGAAACAAAATGTTGAAGAATGTTGCTGTAGATAAAGGCACAGAGACAGGGTTGGACGGGGGGAGGGGGGGGGGGGGAGAACGGGGGGGGGAGAGGGGGAAATGCGACCCAACGGTCAGCCCCCCCCCCGCCCCCCTCTTTCCCCACCGTCAGTCAATCTCTCCCTCAAAAATCATTCGATTATACTTCTTTCTTTGGTTCTTCTCCTTTTCCACCAGCAGTTCTATTTTACGCGTTCTGTTCTTTGGGGTGGCCAAAAATGTACGTGTTATACGGCAGAACAGTTTTTTCTTTTTCCATCAATAGAAAGAGAGAGCGCTTTTGGTTAAATGTGTCATTTATTCATTCATTCCGACAAATTAACGAATAAATGCTTTAATTTTGTGATTTATTTGGAAACATTTTCAGTTGGAAAAGGGCCAAAAGGAGCGCCAACATTTTCAAATTAAAGACGAAGAGGAGGAAAAAGAGGCGCAAATGACGGACGAAAATGGAAAAGAGCAGCGATCATTGGAGACAATTGAAAAGTGAGCAAATGGCAAAAGGAAAAGGAAGAATTTTCTCTAGAAATTAAAATTAATCAGAGGTTTGGAAAATATTCACATGAACGGCGGTCAAAAGAAAGAGGAAATTGAGGTGAAGCGGCGAAGAATTCATTCTCACATTGGCAAGAGCATTTAGAAATTGCAAATGACACTCCGCACATTGGAGGAGAAGCTGAGGAATTCCAACCAAGAGAGGGACTATTACAAAAAGCACTTCAAGGGCGAAGACGGGGGTCTGTCTGTTCCAGATATAATTACACCTAATTGCTCTTAATTAATTATCCATTCTGCAATTAGGGTATCATAATGGCAATGGCCGTGGCCAATTCACTGATGACTTTGGGAAGGAATTGCTAATGGCCAACAAGAGGAAGTACCAGCTGGAGAGCAGGACCAAGCAGCTGGAAATGGAGCTAAGAGAGTCCCAACAGGTGGGAGGGGAGGGAGAGAGAGAGAGGAAATAAGAGGGAAGGCGGGAGGGAGGGAGAGAAAGGGCAAATAGGAGAGAAAGAGGGAAGGAGAGAGAGAGGAAATAAGAGGGAAGGCGGGAGGGAGGGAGAGAAAGAGGGAAGGAGAGAGAGAGGAATGTGAGATGGTTATGACCACCCTCTTTTAATGGAATTATTCATTTTGTTAATGCTTTTCCTTTAATAAATTCTTCTCCTAAAATTCGCTAACTCAAAATGTGCTTTAAACCTCAAACCCGGGGGTACAACACAGAGGGGGAGAGATTTGGTCATTTCTTATTATGGGATTTCCATTTATCTCATTCACTCATTGAGTTTTGTTTACTCTTTTTGAAGAGATCCAATCACTTGGCGGAAAGTGTGAAGAGCTTGGAAAAACTGTTGTGGTTGGAGAAGGAGCGCAGTGCCACTTTGGAGAGAGAGCGCGAACAGTTGAGGGGAGAGGTGGGCGAACTCCAAAGGCACGGAGACGCGTTGAAAAGGGAGTTGGCCCAACTCAGCGGGGAAGAGGGCGTCGGGTGCACGCACTTCGGCGGAGAGAGTCAGCAGGTGAGAAGCGAAGGAACGGTTAAGCGAATGCCGAAGGGGTCGGTCTATTCTCCAGGAGATTGCCAGTCGACTTCGAGCCGAATTGGAGCAGCGGTGCAATGAGATGCGCGACCTGAAGAACAAAATGGAGTGGCGTCTCGGAGAAGTCACGCAACAATACCGTTTGTTGCGAAGCTTAATGCGAATGCCTATCGTCCTTTCCCTGCCATCAGATGACACCAAATGGCGCTTGGGGGAAGTGGAGGCCACCTTGGCCCACCGGGACTGGGAAGTGGAGCAGGCGAACAACCGAATCAAACAATTAGAGACATCGGTTGCCGCCACGTAATTTGCAATTTATGACACATGGAGTTAAACGCTCCTTCAGTCCAACGGCAACAATAAATGACGAATTGGAACGGTTGAAGGAGGAATTGACACGGAAGACTGAGGAAAACACCAAAATGGAATGGAAATTTGGGGAAATGAATCAATGTTGGAATGACGCGAAATGGAGGTGGGGAAACAGAAGGGCGAACAGACGCCGAATTACACTTCAGAGTGGGCGAGTTGGAGGCCGAAACGGCACACCGAAGTCACCTTTTGGACAGGGCCCACCATCGAATCGGCGAGTTGGAGCGAAGGTCAAAAGAACGAAGGGGAGGAAAGAAAATATCCACGGAATGTTCAGATTGGAGAACAACCTTTCATTCGAGGACTTGAGACGAGAGAAGGAAACTTTGGAGGGACGGGCGACTGAACTTACGAAGGCATTGGATGACGCCAAATGGAGGTTAGAATTGGAGACGGGGCATTTGTTTGAAGTGACTGACACACAAAAGGAACGGCGAGTTGGAAGCGGAACTGAGAAGCAAAGAAGAGTTGGAGGAACAGAAGCGAAAGTTGGAGTGGCGACTCGGAGAAATGACGCAGTGGTGGAACGACGCGAAATGGAGGTGGGCAAACCAAGGCACAATGGGAAGGGAAAAGGACAATCACCGAACAGAATCGGCGAATTGGAAAACGCACGGAACAGCCGGGGGGATGGCACGGAGGACAAAAAGTGAGAGAGGGGGGGGGGGCGGGGGCGAGGGAAGACGGTTCGGTTGGTCTGTTTCAGCTTAGCTGTGACTTTGGGACGACTCAGCGATTTGTTGAGGGACGGCACTTTGCTCATCAGAAAACAGCCGCATTCGGACAGACACAAGTGGAAATTGCTGACATTGTATGTTGTTGCACAGCCATCAAGTTTCTCAGGAGAAGGATTTCCTCTGCTCCTTGGCAACGAAACCATTTCAAATTTAAAGTGCCATTTTTTTCAGAGGGTGTGACATTTGTTTGCTGACTGAGTTTATTTAGTCGGATTCGTTTCCCCCGCCCCCCCCCCCCCCCCCCGCCGGTTCCCCCTTCGTTTCCCCTCCCCCCCCCCCCCCGAAAGTTTAAAAAAAAAACTTCTCCGGTTCCCCCCGCTTCGTTCCCCCCCCCCGAAAGTTTAAAAAAAAAATTTCTACTTCTTTAAAGTTTTTCTCTAATAAATTACTAGGAAATCTTTTCAGAAAGGAAATTTCAAGAAAAACTTGAAGTTTCGAAAAATTTTTTGCTATTTTTCAAAATTTTTAGAAAATTTTTAGAAAATTTTCCAAAGTTTTGAAGTTTTTCTTGAAATTTCCTGTCTGAAAAGATTTCCTGGTAATTTATTAGAGAAAAATTTTTAAGAATTAGTTTTTTTTTTTTTTTTAATTTTCGGTAGGGAAACGAAGTGCACCCTTATTTAGTTAATGCCCAATCTGATAAATTATTAAGTGCGAATGCATTGGAAGAGGATGATGTTCGTCTGAGACGTTGCTGGTTCGAGGCCGATTCTGAAGGGCACCAGGAAGTGTTTCTGATTGTGAGGGTGGACAAATGGGCGCATTAAATTTTAACATGACAATTTAGGGTAGTTTTGCAAATTGGGAGTGCGCTTTGCTCTGTGAACCAATTCCCGAAAAGCCTTCTCACCGCGGCATTTGGCTCGACCTTCCCTCCGGATGTTACGAGTTCAGATTCCTTCGTGACGGTTTGTGGCACACCGAAAGCAAATACGGCGAATGTTGGAGCGAATACGGGACAAAGAACAATTGGATAAACGTCGAATGACGTTGGCTCATGTATCTTTTATTACTCCTTAATATGCGCTCTTTTCTTGACTTCGTTTTTTCATATGCGCTCGACTTTATCTTTGTTGTGTTAGTAATATACAGATAGAAGGATATAAAAGCATTTTTTCATTCAGTTTTGAACATTTTATCAATAATTGGCAAAAAAACATTATTATGAAAACAATTTTTAGAGTGTTCTCTCTCTTCTATTGATTTCCTCAGGAATATTTTGAAGGGTCAATGGCAAGTCGTACAAAAGGAGTTTCAAAGAATTAGTTGTTTTTTTAATCCTGGTTAGCTTGTGCCATCACAAGTACTATAATGCTGATTGATAATGCACTTACATGTTAGCCCATTGTACGAATTGCCTTGACATCAATTTTGAAAAATCGGAATCCCGGTCCTACCGGGACCGGGATTGACCGGGACTGAAATAAGCACTGGCAAGAATGGGGTCTTGATAAGAATTGCTGAGAAAAATTGGAAGGGAAAATTTTTTTAATTTATTCAAATATTTCATCTTTCTTCTTGCAATAGTATTCCTTTCTAAACTCATTATTTGTTATTTTATTAAACCAGGAAGCCATATGTTCTGCTGGTCGAATCTTGGGAATCAAAAATGTTTTTTTTTCTATGAAATCTCTTTTTTCTCATATTTTGTTTTTTTAGTGAGGAAAAAAATATGACTTTTTACATTTTTTTTTTGAAGTGATTTCGTTAGTATTTTTAATATTTTATGGCGGCGCCTTAAGAACATTCAATCCCTTTGAACTTTTTTTCAAAAAAGGCTCTAAATTTTACCATTTTTTGAGAAAATCTTTTAACAAATGGGACTTAAATTTTCAAAATTCCACCGGTGGCGCCTATCGGCACTACCGCCCTTCCTTTTTTCATTTTAATGTGTCATTTCAAAACCGACAGCTGAAGCAGTTATTTATGTCAATGAAAAAGAGAAATAAAAGACAATGAAATGTTTTTTGAAAAAAAAATATTTTAGAAAAAAATTAAAAAGTTCCAGTCCCGTTTCCCGGTCCCGGGGCAAAATTACGGTCCCGGGTTCTCTGGTCCCGGCCTTTTCCGGTCCCGTTTTTTGTCAAAAATCCCGGTCCCGTGCAACCCTAATAATGAAATAATGATAATCTTTAACGTCCTTAGCACCAGGGCTGGGACGCGGATTGCAAATCGCGGATCGCGGATTTTGGCCAGGCGGATTTATATAAAAAAGTTTTACGCAGGAGCTAAACTCTGAAGTTTTGGTACGGTAGATCATAGGAGAGACCATTATGTTGCCAAATTCCAAAATATTCTGATCACTTAGGAAGGAGTTACAGACATAAGCCTGTTTTCACAAAAATTCCCCCGGCGCCTCCTATTGGCATCACCTGAACGCATTTACTTGAAATTTTTTCAAAATTTATCTGAGACAAAATATGAGCAGTAGGCCGAAAAAAGGACATTTAGGCTAGACCGAGAATATTGGAAAATCCGGGCCCCCAAATTCTCATTCTTTGTGGCAAAAACTCGGCCGGCGCTCGACGGCTAGGGGGTCAATGCGCGGGAGTTTTCTCCCGTCCCTGAGGGCCCAATTCACTCAAATTTCTCGACTTTGCTGCCGCTGGGTCTGGGTCCAAGGGAGTTAAGGTTTTTCTTGAAACTTCGGGACTGAAAACAATTTCTATTGAGTTTTTGTTGAAATTTGCTACCTGATTTTGAAGTTAAAAACATTTTAATCTCCGACTCAAACGCCCCGACTCAAATGACCCCTACCGACCCTTGTTTGCAAGATTTAATTTTGCCTAACTATCGTATTATATCTAAATTACTTACAATAATGCGATAGGCGAAACCATAATAATAAGTTTACTCCAAAAAATTTAATGTCCTTTTTTCGTCATTTAGAACGATCTCTTTCTGCCCCCTTCCCTCATCCCCTGCCAGTGCCTAGCAGCAGTCATCGCCCGAGAGAGATTATTATACATACTGTTTGAAAAAAGGAAATTGAATTTTAAAACGAAAGAATAAAATGGCGAAAAGTCGAGGCCAAAATGGCCATTGTACGATGCGATTTAGGCAAATTTATACATCCATATGAAGGAAAAAATAAACTTATAATAAAAAATTTATTCTGTTTCTCTCCTTTTGTTGTGAAATTGGGCGATTAATGGCGCAAAAAACGAATGCGAGGCGACAAATTGACTTTAGGATTTTGGAGGATTTATAATGGGACGGACGGTGGTGGTGGGACAGGTTTTGTTCTGCCCTTTGTTCTGTTCCCACCCGTCCCCCTCCAACGAACTTCGTTCATTCAGCACTAATTCCCAAAATCCCTAGGCCAATTCGGCATCACCGACCAATGAATTCGCGAAAAATGAAAAGTAAACGGTTGGATTTTTTGATTATTATCAAAAATTGGCAATTAATCCGTCGAAAACCCGAACACCTTTGGATATTTGATTCAATTCAATTCACAAATCCCCTTCCTCTGTTGCTATTTGTCTCCCATTTCAAATCATCTCCATTTTAAGATCATTTCGTTTTTTTTCTGCAAATGTTCGTTGATTTGTTAAACTGATCAGAAAGTGAATCCGTCCGTCCCTTCTCCCCCCCCCCCCCCCGCCGCCTCCTTTCGTCCCCTCTAAAAATGAATAAAATAATAAATGAATGTGCTGAATCGATGATCCTTTTTTACCGTCCCAATCACGCCAATTCCACCCAAAATTCATTCATTCAGTGATTGGATCTGTTAAGAAAAGTGACTAAATTGGCCTTGGCTCGGTATCATTTCACAAAAACACAAAAGGAAAGGCAGCCGAAGGAAGGCGCAGCAACGCGACGCGAAGTGAGTTTATTTTGCAGACAAATGAAACATTTCATTTGTAAGGGTGTCACATGAAGATAATGGTAATAATAAGTGATTCGTTCAATTAGCAAATTTAATAGAATAAAATTGATAAGGTAATTAGTCGTAATGCCCTGGGGCCAAAAGGAAGAAACGAACGACAATTCGCCATCGACGTCGACGGAAAGGGCAACAAATGGTGAGACAGTGCCGGAGTCCGAAGTGCCGAACTTTGCCGAGAAGAACTTTTGCACCGAGGCCAAGACGAAGGTACAAAAAGCCCTCACTCCGAAGGGCTTCTTCTTGTCCTCCTTGTCATTTGGCACATCATAATTGCTCTTGCCCCAAAAGTCATTCGTCTGCAGTGGCTGCGATGGTCCGTCGTCCGTCCGCCGTTGTGGACTCGGCTGTTGTGCCATCAATTGGCTTCAAAGGCTGCACACTGTGCAATGGTTGTTGGCCATTTTGTGCATGTAATTGCCCTTTACCTTGCGGTATCAATTCGCCTCTTCAGATGCGCCTTCAACCAATCCTTTGTAATTAACGCAATTTTCCCAGTGGGACTTTCGACGTTGGAAAAGCGATTTCACATGAGCAGGTAAACGAGAGGGCGGAAACCATCAAAGAAGACGGAATTCAGCACGCAAACCGGCATTATCTCCAGTTGGTACGACTTTGCTGTTCTGATGGCCGTCTTTCCCGTCTGTTACTACGGCAATTACGGTAGGATACGGTAAAATTAGGGTTGGTCCCATTCGCTTTTAAACCTGTCCCCATTTTGCTACCCCAATTTTAGTAGGAACAGGAAGCACAACCAACTGAACGTCAATAATAAAAATCCGATATAATTCAATATTTGATGCCATAAGCGCAAATCTCATCCTGAAAATGCCACCTTAGGGGAGTATTAAAGTCCATTGTTGGCTGATGGATGGATGGCCAATAACTTTTTTTCATTCACCTTCAGGTCACAAGGGCCGTTGGATTTCTGTCGGCAGTCTCATAATGGCATTGGGCTCCGCGGTCTGTGCTTTTCCCCACTTTGTTGGTGTCCCTGGGGAAATGGACAATTCGCTGATGGAATCCGACAACAATTTTGGCCAATGTTCCCTCAGGCAATTCCTTTCCGCGGGAGTGCCTTTTGATCTTTGCGCCTTTTTCTTCAGAAATAATTCCCAAACGCAGTGCGCCTCTTCTGCTGCTTTTTTGAGTGCATCTGACGTTCCTTTTTTTATGTTTTTGCTCGGCCAAACCCTCCACGGTTTTGGCGCAACTCCGCTTTTCTCCCTTGGCACGGCTTATTTGGATGAAAATGTGTCCCAAAAGTCTTCGCCCGTTTATCTTGGTCCCTCCCCTCCCGAATAAAAGCTTCGCTGTTTATTCTGCCGATCATTTAGCCATTCATTCCTTTCTGACCAGCATTGGCCCCGTTGTTGGACTGTTCGTCGGAGGAAAATTGCTGACCATTTACGCCGACTTCGACAGGGTCAGCTCGGATAAGTAAGAAAGCGGCAATTGGGCAACAATAACAAACGAACGGCCAATAAATAGTATGGACCACCCTTTTTTGTTTTTGTTTCAGAATGACCATCAAAGACCCGCAGGACCCGCGTTGGGTGGGCGCCTGGTGGGTCGGTTTTGCCGCGTGTGCCGTCCTTTCGCTGGTCATCTCCTTCCCAATTATGGTTTACTGCATTTGTTTTTCTTTTTGCTCAATTGCTTTTTCTTTTTTAAATGTTCGCCCGTGAATTACCCGAGGCCAAAAAACGGCGTGAAAATGAAGTGAATTGTCGGGGAAAAGTGGACAAATGACCGAATGATGGCATTTTTCGATTCCTCTTTTCCGGCAGATGTACACTGTCGCAAAAATGGACACAAATGGCGACATTTTGGGCCGAAAAAGCATCAGACTTTTGAGCACTGACATTTTGGTGGGTGAAAAGAACAGTTCGATGTTGAGTAATTAGCAGCAGTTCGAATATTACGATAGTTTTTCAGGATCTTTTGAGAAGTCCAACTTTTATGGCCATTATTTTTGTCGGCATTTTTGAGTCCATTGTCCTCAATGGATTTTCCTCTTTTATGCCCAAAATTCTGGAGATCATTCTGAATACAACTCCGACCGTTGGCTCGTATTTGTCCTGTATGATAAGATCCTTTTCTTTGTAACTTTTTCTTTAAGCCGTTATAATTTTTGGCGCTGCCGGAGGGGTAATGGTCGGCGGCATTTTGGTACGAAATCTGCGGCTGCAGGTGGGAGGAATGCTGAAGATGGTCTTGCTTTGCCATTTGGTGCGTTGGGTGGGGGATGGGTTACGGTAGCATGGGAAAAACGGGTATACGGTAGGATGGGAAAAAAGGGTATCAGCTTACTTCTGCTGATTCCGGCATTTTTGGGTCAGAAATCCGCTTTATAAATAGAGATATTCAGAAATTTTCAGAACTTGATTCCCGAATTTGAAAAGGAAAATTATTAAAATTTTGGGAATATTAAAAATTTTCAAATTTTCGAAATTTTTGAAGCCTATTCCGATTTCCGAATTTTTTGAACTTTGGCTGACAGCCCTAGTGGGAAATAAACAACCATTACGAGAGTACGGTATACCAGATAACAGAGGGTGAGAAAAAGAGAAATTTAATATGGTGGTGGTACTGTCCTGTGTATACCGTATGATGCGGGGCGAAGTCCCTTATCTCTCCCGCCGGCGTCTGTCTGTCTCTTCACCGTCCTTTTTTATGGGCTGCTCTCTCACTGATCTCTTGCATGCTGCTCAAGTGCCCTTCTCGCGAATTGATCGGTCTCCGTGAGGAATCCGTCCTTCCCAAGTGCGTGTTCATTCTTTTCCTTCACACTTTTTCTGTCACAGTCTGTCCTCCCCCAATGCTTTGCTTGACAATCTGTGCCCATCCGCCCAATGCCATTGCATCACCAATTTTCGTCCAATTTGCGATAGAAGCAGCAGCAAAACGTATTACTCACCTTGTTACGCCGGCTGTTCTCAAAAGGAGGAAGTGCCCGGAATTGTAAGTGCCAAAACAAAACAAATGAATGTTCTAAAAGCGGAAAGACCCTTTAATATTTCCCCCTTTTTTTGTTCCTTCAAAATCTTTTCCCAAATTTGTCATTTCGCCAATTCGTTTTTCCCCGAAGGGCACTTTTTGGGGCAATTGTCACTGCGTACGAAATGTTTCTTCTTCACCGATCAGTGCCAACTCTTCTTCGTCTGATCACCGTTTGGTCAACGGTTTCTGTCCCACTGATTGCGGCTGGACACTTTGGCTGTTTCTTTTCCTCCTCTTTTTGTCGGTTGTCGCTAGTTTTGCGGCCGGCATTCCAACCCAACAGGCACGGCACTGATTGACTTTGCCACCTCCCCGCCCCCCGCATTTATTCCCTAATTATCCTCAGATTATGCTAAGGGTCATTCCCTTGCAGCAACGCACTTTGGGCATCGCTGTCAATTGGACCTTTCTGCGTCTTCTTGGCAAGTTCTGCTGTTGCGTCTAATCGATTGAATGGTACCAATCATTTTTTTAGGCTTTATCCCCGGAGGGATTCTCTTCGGCTACATGATCGACACGACCTGTTTGAAATGGCACGAATCAGACTGTGGCAAGAAACTGTCTTGCCAAGTCTATGACACATCTCAGCTTTCCTTGACAATTATGGGACTCGGTACTTAGGCAATTAGGGGCCTAATTAATTATTAAAAAATAAAATACAATTTGGCATAGCGGTCGCAAGTAAATTGGTCGTCATTTTCGCCACAATCATCGGTTATTTCACATACAGTCCCAGTGACTTAGACAGGTAAAAAATGGAGAGTGAATGTTTAGCCAAGTGTAAATTTCCAGGGGTCCCCTCTCTGTGGTGGTCAACGACGATCGCACGCCGCCCCGCAAAGGCATAGCCCATGCAAATGCCAATTCAGCAGATTCAACCGCATCGATGGCATTGTAACGAAACAGTGACAGCGAATTACAATTTGAACTAATCAAAGAATGTGTTTTCTCTAAATTTTGAATTAGTCAACAATTTTTTAAACTTATTTTCCTTTCAACAATTTCCTCCCTCTTCTCCAAATGTTCGTTTGAAGGGGTCCTCGCGCTGTTTGTCTCGCCGTTTATTTTTCACCCGAAAATGTGTGGGAGGGGGGAACCAAATAATATTTGTGCAGTGTTACATTATTATGTGGCTTATCGATTATATTTAATTTAAATGAAATAAAGAATGTTATTTAAAGATATTTTATCCTTAAACAAATTTTGCGCAAAATAAATGAAAAACAAAACGGTAAAAGAGAGAATGAATAGCATTGGTTGGTGTTTTGCTGTGAATGGGGGGGGGGGGGATGGCCGAATGACTCGTCACCCATCAAAAGCGATGACTCACCATCACTCGTTATTGACCCTTTCGCCCCCCCCCCCGCCCCCCTCTCCCGTCTTCGCCCGTTCTTCGCGTCTTTCCCACCTTCCCCCCCCCCCTTTTTCTTCCGTCCATTCTTCGATTGACTACTTCATACTTTTCTTCGTTCCCACCTCATCTTTCCATTTTATCTCCTCAAAATGGCCACAAATGTAACAGCAAATCCCCGTCGTCAGTCGTCGTCCCATCGGTCGCTTTTCCGTCTGATCGCCGCCTCTGCTCATTTAGTCCTTTCTCCGCATTTTTCTTCCGTTTTTCTTTGATTAGATGGATGACCAATCAATTGTCTTCCGCTGATCGTCAACGACATTTTGGCCGACCATTTCCCTTCCATCACTTCTTTCACCCGTCCCCCCACCATTTTGTTCATCAATTTCCCATATTTCCCCCGCAGCGATGTCAAACAACGGAAATGACAATGCGTCGACGTCGTCCTTTGCTCAAAATTCGCTGGAGGAACTGCTTGTCGCGACTGATCTGTTAAGGTTTTGTCGTTGGTTTTCTGTCGATCGATCATGCGCTGGTTTTTCAGTTCCTTTCTTTTCTCAGTTACCACGACGCGTTGAAAAATGTGCTAAAATTGCGCCATGCCGGAGACATTGGGGACACGGACCGGACGGATTTGGACGGAATTGGCATGAGCAGACCCGAACAGAGGCGAATGATGCGCGAATATGCCAAACACTACGCATTGGAGGAGCAACGGCAACAGAACGGCGTGGTTTGGAAGAAGTTCAGGTTGAAAATGTTTGGGGAGGCGAAGCAATGCAAACGGCGGAAGGCAACGGGGGACAAAGACCACGGCGAAGGGGACGGAGGGAGGGCGGAGCAGCAACAGCAGCAACACATCATTCCAATGGAACGGATCACTTTGTGCAAAAAAATCGGGACCGGCGAGTTTGGCCACGTGTTCCAAGGTCCTCGCAACTCACTTCCCTAGAGCAAAACTCATTTGCAAATGGTTTAAGCGGCTTGGCGAGACGCAATTGGCGATGGGAAAAAAGCGACGCAGGTTAAAGGGATTAGGGAACAGAGGGAAGGAGCAGATCAGGGAGAAGGGGAAAGATAAGGGATCAGAGGGAAGGGGCAGAAGAGGGAGGAGGAGGGATAAGGGAACAGAGGGAAGGAGCAGATCAGGGGGAAGGGTAGGGGAAAATGAAAAGATGGGCCCACCAAAACGCCCATTGTTTCGAAGGTGGCGGTAAAGCGGATTCTGCCGGAGAAACTCATCTCCCAGCACGCGTCCTTCCTCCAAGAAGCGGCCATTATGACGCGGATGCACCACCCAAATGTCATCCGACTGTTCGGCGTCGTGTTGGAGACCACGGCAGTGATGCTGGTGAGTGCCGAGGCTGCTCTTCGTCCACCCCTTAATTGGCTTAGGTGTCCGAGCTCGCTCCTTGCGGCTCTCTGCTCGAGTGTCTTCAATGCCCGTCTTGGAGAGAGCCCTTTTCAGTCACTGTTCTCTCCGATTTTGCGTTGCAAATTGCCCAGGGAATGCGTTACCTTTCCTGCCACAGGTCACTCTCTCTCGCTCTTTCTCTCTCCCACTCTTTCTCTCTCTTCCCCACTCTCTCTCCCACTCTTTCTCTCTCCTCCTATCTGATCACTCCGATCACCCATCTTTCCCCTCCAAAAGGCTGATCCATCGCGACCTCGCCGCCCGCAATGTGCTCGTGTGCACTCCGAGTAAGGTCTGACTAGCGTTTGTCCTTGAAAATGTCCAGCAGCGGTGCTTTGCCAGGTCAAAATCTCTGACTTTGGGCTCAGCCGTTGCCTGGGCCATGGCCAGGATTACTACCGCAGTGAGTTCAGTCCGTCCATGAAGTTACCCATCGCGTGGTGTGCCCCCGAGTGCATCAATTTTCTCCGCTTTACTTCCGCCTCCGATGTGTGGGCGTACGGCGTTTGTTTGTGGGAAATGTTTTCCTACGGCAAAACTCCATGGGAAGGAATGAGCGGATCACAGGTGAGCAGAGGAAAGGGGAGAGGACACGGCAGGGGGGCAGAGGTAAAAAGACCGGAAATGATGGAAGAGGGAGAAGGTAAAAGATGAGAAAGTGGGAAAAAGAGGTGTAGAAAGATAGTAAAGGAGGAAAAGAGAGAGGGTAAAAGATGGTGAAAAAGATAGGAAGGGAAAAGAGGGAGAGGGTGAAAGATGGGGAAGGGGGAAGAGAGAGGGGTAGAAAAGGAAAGGGGGAAAAGGGAGAGGGTAAAAGACGGTGAGAAAGATAGGAAGGGAAAAGAGGGTAAGGGTAAAAGATGGGGAAGGGGGAAGAGAGAGGGGTAGAAAAGGAAAGGGGGAAAAGGGAGAGGGTAAAAGACGGTGAGAAAGATAGGAAGGGAAAGAGGGAGAGGGTAAAAGATGGGGAAGGGGGAAGAGAGAGGGGTAGAAAAGGAAAGGGGGAAAAGGGAGAGGGTAAAAGACGGTGAGAAAGATAGGAAGGGAAAAGAGGGAGAGGGTAAAAGATGGGGAAGGGGGAAGAGAGAGGGGTAGAAAAGGAAAGGGGGAAAAGGGAGAGGGTAAAAGACGGTGAGAAAGATAGGAAGGGAAAAGAGGGAGAGGGTAAAAGACAGTGAGAAAGATAGGAAGGGAAAAGAGGGAGAGGGTGAAGATGGGGAAGGGGGTAAGAGGAGCAAATAAATAATTGGAGGGGTAAGGATGGCGAAGTGGATGTACAATCATCAGCAGTATTTAACTGACCCAGCTCATTATCGTTCGCAAGATTCTCCATTCCATCGACACTCAACGCAAAAAATTGCATTGCCCCGAGGCATGTCCCCGTGAGGTGTTTTTGCTGATGGCCAATTGTTGGGAATGGGAAGCGCAATTGAGACCCAATTTCGACCAAATTTGCGACCGACTCCCTTCGATGGTTCCCCCTCTTTTGGTGACAGTTTCCGAAAGCGGCACTTCCAAAAATGGCCATCTTCACTATGGGCGAGACGAAACTATCGCTCTGCTTGACAAAAAGTATGCCTAATGCTGCTATTTATTTGGTTTTTTGGTATAAGTAAATTTGGGATTTAGCCCTTGCGGAAAGTCGGGCCTTTGGCTGGGCATTTCGAAAGTCGGCAAAGTCGGACTATTCAGTCCCGAAGACACAATCGCATATTTGGGCGCAGAAAACCCATCATCGAAGGATGACGCAATAGCAGACCAATTGATGGCAGAAAAAGCGAAAGTGAAAAAGCAAAAGGACAAAGAAACGAAGAAGAAAAAGGCGGTGGAAATAAGCGGGCCAAAGGGCGACTTGCGACACACGTGCCATGTGGGGGCGGACGGGAGGAGTTTTGGACTGTTAAATGTGAGTGGAAAGAACGGAGTTGGGTTGACATGGTGGGAACAGAAAGAAAGGGATGGCCAAGGATCATGGAATGGGCCTGAAAGTTCTAAGAAAATACAGAATTGAGGCTTCAAAATTTATTCCAGCGAGGTTGACCATTGGCTCACTGTTCAAATTGTAAAGGTCAACAAAAGCGACTTGGCCCGGGCACTTCCGCCCAAAGTCGACCCGCCCTTGGCAATTGATGGACAAATGCGCTGCAAACTTTCACCGGCCGTCGATGGCGTGATGATTTTGCCCCCTCTGATGACAACTTCAATGGTTTCGCTGCCACCGCCGAGGCCACCGAAAAACGGCACAAAACAAAAGAAAATTAAAGAAGAAACGGGGGATGAAATGTCGAGGAGTGTGTGCATTGGCCAAATAAACGGTTCGAAGAGGGCGGGGGGCGAAGAGGAAATTGGGGGAAATGAAATAGAGGAAAACCCAAAATAGGTAAGTTGGAAAACACGGCAGCAGGGCCCTTTTCCGCGGAGTATTTAAACGCGTCGTCCGCCTCCGTTTCGCTCTCTCCGCCCGCTCTCCCCCCAAAACCGCCCCGCTTCCGTCCGTTCACCAACTTCTCCGACCGGCCTTTCCCCTCCGCGCCCACCGTCAGCCCATCAGACACTTTGTCCCTAACAAATTTTGGACACGACAATTCGCCAATTCATCTTTCTGATCAAACCCATCCTGCTGAACCGATCCATCACCAATCACAGCCATTCCCATTAGAACCAATTGAAGAGGCGAGAAGCATCGATAGGAAGCGGAGAGAGTCAACCGAATTTGGGAGAGAAAGGAGAAGGAAAGAGGAGAAGGAAAAAGGGAAAGAAAGAGAGGAGGGGGAGGGAGAGGAAGAGGAAGAAAAAAGAAAAGAGAGAGAAAGAAAAGGAGAGCAAAATGGAAAAGGGAAGGAGATAGAGGAGGAAAAATGGAAAGACAGAGAGGAGGAAGAGGAGGAGGAAAGATGGAAAGACAGAGAGGATGAGGGGGAAAAAGGAAAAGACAGAGAGGAGGAGGAGGAAAGAGGGAAAGACATAGAGGATGAGGGGGAAAAAGGAAAAGACAGAGAGGAGGAGGAGGAAAGATGGAAAGACATAGAGGAGGAGGAGGAAAGAGGGAAAGACATAGAGGAGGAGGAGGAGGATGATTCACTGATCAGAAGGCCGTCAAGTGTGTGTTGCGAGACCAACAAAGGCGAGCAGAAGCGCGACGGGCAGGAGGAACAGAAGATTCTGCAGATCCTTACTGAACTGCAGCGCGACTTGACCAATTTTTCGCTTTGTTCGCTGGACGACTGCTCGGAACAGCGACCTTTGCTCGACGGGGAGAAACGACGAGAAAAGTCCGTCGGATTGACAATAAACGGATCAACAAAACCGAATTACATTTTGCAGGAAAATTACTGAGATGGAAGAGCAGGAAAGGCACCTCAGGGAATTGTCGTTGGAACGGCACGGAATTTCGACGGGGCACTCTGCCGAAATTGTGGGAATGGGCCGAGCCGAATTGGAGAGGAGGACGAACGAGGAACGGAAGAAGGTGCTGAAGAAACTGAACAAGGACGGCGAAGAGAGCACGGACGAGAAGAGGACATCCGTTGTTGGCACTCTGATCACAACGGCAAGCAAAATGCTGGTGGGAGGGACGGGGGAGAGAAAGCACGAGCAAGAGGAACACGAGCAGTATCAGCAACACCAGCAGAAGGACAACACGAACGGCGGGTGAGAAAAAGCAAATGGCATTTAAAAGGGGAGAAAAGGGACCACAAATTATCCATTTAGCACGTCGAAAATGGCATTTCCACCCTCGAACAAAGAGCCACTGACAAATTGGCCCCCGGAAGCGCAAGAAGCATACAAACTGCTGGTGCAATGCGGACACACTCTCAGGCAAACACCGGTGATCAGTGATGATCATTCTGACGAAAAAAGAAAGTCATCGTCAAAGGCTGATGATGGAACAATTGGACTAACGGCAGAAATAATTGAATTGCCAATGAAAATTGAATATATCAATCCAATGCTGGTCGGATGGGAAGGAGAAAAACGCGAGAGACTGAATGATCAGAAGGAAGAAATGGAAAAGGGAAGTGATCAGCGGAAGGAAGAAATGGACAGGTAGGGAAACACTATAATTTGATTTCCTTATAAGGAAGGTATTTGAGGGATCTGTTGTCCAATCGGCCTTCCCCATGGTACTCAAAGGGGACATTTCCCTCTCCAAGGACACCGCCCCAAAATGAATTGCGTTCGCCACCACCAGTGCCTCCGAAGCCAAAGGCGAAGAGAGCACAGATTGGGGACAACATTTGTTGAGGGCAGACAGAGGAGAACAGCAGGCGATCAGTTGTTCAGTCAGCAGAGGAAAAATGAGCAAAAAGAGAAGAAGCGAAAAAAAAAAAGTCAGCGACAGAATGCCAATTGATCAGTCGGACGCTACGCATCCCCCCCCCCTTCTCCGTTAATCAAATTCATCAGGGTATTTTGTTAATTATGTAATTACTTTTAATGCATTTACAAAAAAAATATTTTAACTTTAAATGACAAAAAATATTTTTTTTTTAAATCAAGCACCATTTAAATGGAAATTATTCCAATTATTTTTTGTGCTATTAGAAATGGGCTAAAGTACTTGGGATTTCATTGTGTGATCATTCAAAGGTTTGGCACTTTTCAATTGGTGACAGAGTCTGTGAAGAAGGACGAGACGACGAAGTTGAAGAAACAGACAATGGGGCGATGGGAGAAGAAAAACGGAGGAGAGAGAAAGAGTTGGCACGGACGGAAGAGACGAAGGGACGATGCCTGGGGAAGGGAGGGGATAGCAGAGGGGGGTTAAATTCAAAATTACGAAAAAACACTGGTAAGTATTGGGGTCGGAGGACAAAAATATTAGAAGCATTTGAGAAAAAAAGGAAATTTTGGAGGAAAAATTCAACTATCGGCACCGCCGGTGCTTTAAAAAAACTTTAAAAGCATGTCGAAAATTAAAGAAATCTCTGATAACGTGTTTTTAGTAGTAAACGCAGCTTTCGCCACTATTTATTGCTTTACGGAATTTAATTTGAAAAAATTTTGGTTTAGAAAATTTCTGTCTTTTTTCGTTTTGTATTTTATGAAAACGGTAAATTTCGTTTTCCTGTTTCGTTTTCGTACCGAAAATATTTTTTTGAGATTTTCGTCCACCCTTGGTCGGCACAATTGGGGAGCGAAAATAGGAAGAGGGGAAATGGCCAAAAAGAGGGTCGGCATAATAGGGAAAGGAATGGTCAAAAGTGGGTCTGTACAATGGTATCAATCGGTTACCTCGGCGATGCCCTCCCTCGTCCTCTCTGCGTTCTTTCCAATGGCTTTTCGCCGTGTTTTTTGCCGTTTCGTCTCTCCCCCCATTTTCGCTTTTTCCGCTTCGTTTCGGCTTTTTCTCCGCTTTTCTTGGCCCTCTCTCCTTCTGCACCCCTTTAACCATTTTAGGTTTTGTTTGGTTTGACCAGTCATTTTCCCCACGTTCTTTGGCCATATTTGCCTCGGCAATGCATTTTTGCAAACGGCACGATTGGCACCAATTGCGACGGCATTTGTCCACCAAACATTTCCCAGTGCCCGCTTAGTCATCATGAAAAATGCCATCAAAAAGACTGACCAAAAAGCACAAAAACACTACTCACCCACGCATTTGTACTCAATGCTACGACGAATACTTAACAAATTAATATTATTAAAGCATCAAGGGGGGGGGGGGGGAAAGTCAGCAGAGAAATGGTCGGTGCCGAACTGTTCAAATTGTTTTTGCCTTCTCTTGAAGAAGCAGCTGCACCCGTCGCACACCCAAGCACCGTAATGGCGCCCAAAGGTTTTGTCCCCACAAACTTTGCAAAGGTTTTGGGACGGAGTGAGTCGGCCTAAAATTGGGAGGAAATGAAGTGGAGGATGACTAAAGGCTGATCGGATTGACCCATTTGGGAGACGAAAATGGCAGAGCGAATTTGGGGAATGAATGGGCGAAAGGAGTGAGTGCAAAGGCATTGGGAAGGAGTGCACTATAAAAGCAGGCCAAGCCAACCAATTACCGTGACAAATCAGAGAGTCTGCCCGTAAGGCACGGCACTCGTCTCAATTTCACTCTCCTAACCTTTACCACATCATTTGCCATTCCATTATTTTTGTCTATCAAAAAGCAAAACAATCATATGAGAATAAAAAACTTATGTGGACATTTGTTGTCGGCCTATTCGCCCATTTGTTTTTGCTGATGGCACAAATGGAGCCACTTTATTTGAGAAAAATGGGAGAAGGAAAGATTGAGAAGATTTGCGAAGGAAAATGGTAAATACCGTATTCCCTATAATAGAAGCACCGGTGCTTCCATTTTTCAATCACTCTCAAAGGGGTGGCTTCAACTAGAAGGGTGCTTCTGGGCATTGGGCGGTTGAGCTATGATTTCTCTCTTTCGAGTGGACCGACCCTTTCGCCAAAGGGTCGTCGCGCAGCAGCGACATTCGTTCGTTCGCTAACGGTTGCCAAGAAACGTTCGCCTCCATTTTTGCTGCCCAACTTTTTTTGACACACTTTTTGTGCTCGTTCCTTCGCTGTTCCTTAATTTGTAAATTGTTTTGCTCGATGCAAAAATTCTTTTCGCTTATTTTTCTGCTTGTGCCAATGTTTTACGATTATTTGCAACGGACAAAAAACCATTCGCCGCGACCATTTTTCGGTTTTCCATCAATTTTATTAATTGCGCACCCATTTAATTAAATTCTTCTTCTTTCCTGTTTCACAATTCCATCAAAATGTCTTTTTGCTGCGCATTATCTTTGAAGTTTCACACATTATAATCAATTGATTACTCCCCCCTCTCTCCCCCCCTTCCCCCTCAATCTTCTCTCTCTCCCCTCCCATCCCATCCCCTCCTCGTTTCCCCATTCCCCGCGCACCTTCAAAATAATTCGCTTTTCCTTACCCATTACCATTTAATCAGCAATCATATTGCTATCAATCCACTCTTTACATATCGCCCTCTAACCCAACATTCGCCCATTGATCCAAAAATCGCGCGTTCCCTCAGTCTCTCGTTACCCGCCCTCCCGTTCTGCTGCTTTTCGTTATCGAAATAATCCATCCAACCCATTTCTGCAGATCACATCCCCCAATTTTGTGATTCATTATCCTCATAATGAGTTTGCCTCCATTCACCGTTTGTAGTCCTTTTCCCCCCGCGGCGATGCCCTCCCAACGGTCCCAACTTTTGCCCTCTTCGCCCGTCCAATTGACCTCCACCAGCAGCACTTCCTCAGCATTGTCCTCGTCGCCCTCTTCGGCTGCTTCCAATGCCACTGTGTCTTCCCAGCAGCAAAAGTCCAATGACCAAATTTTAATCCAGCAATACAGCAGTTTGGAGCAATTTGAGATGGAAAAGCGGATCGGAAAAGGCCAATTCTCGGAGGTCCTTTCGGCGCGGAATAAATTGAACGGGAATATGGTGGCACTGAAGAAGATTGAGGTGATGTGGGAGGGGAATGAATGGCCGAGGGGAGAGGGGACAGTTGGAGTTGCAGATGGACCTGATGAAGAACAAGAAGGCCCGGGAGGACTGTCGCAAGGAGATCGACCTTCTGAAGAAGCTGAACCACGAGAACATCGTCCGCTATTACTCCTCATTTATTGGTTGGTGCCCATTATTTGTGTTAATGAACACACACTTTGTGCAGTTGCCGATCAGTCCAAAGAGTATTTGATGATCGTTTTGGAACTCGCGGGGGCCGGCGATTTGAACAAATTATTGCGGGTAAAGGGAAGAAAAATGAACAAATTTGTCAGCTCAAAATGAGTGAAAAAGTCAAGAGTTTTATGTTCAGAATTTCAAAAAGAACTTTCGACTGATCCCCGAACGAAATGTGTGGAAATATTTCGTGCAAATAGCTCGGGCAGGTGAGCGAACTGTCAGCCCAAAACATATTCACATTTGGTTAAGTGAATTACATGCACTCCAAGTCGGTCATGCACCGCGACATCAAACCGTACGTACGCAATTCAAAATGTTAAACAGAATGCCAAGAGGGTACCACTTAAGTGCCAACGTGTTCATGACTACCAGCGGAGTGGTCAAACTCGGCGACTTGGGCCTTGGCCGTTTTTTGTCACTTGAGACGCTGACAATGAGCACATTCAAAAAGGGAATGGTGTTTTCTATCGTCGGCACTCCTTATTACATGTAAATGGAAAGTTCTCGAACAGTTCGAATTTGGAATTTGTCGGTTAAGGTCGCCGGAGAGAATGAACGAAATGGGGTACAGCTTCAAGTCCGACATTTGGTCCCTCGGCTGCGTCCTCTACGAAATGGCTGCACTTCAGTCGCCGTTTTTCGGCGAGAAACAGAACCTCCTGGCTTTGGTCCGCAAAATCAGCAAATGCGAGTACCCACCCATCCCCGCCAACATTTACTCCCAACAGGCAAACAGCGGGCAGACCGCGCCTTCTATTGACAGTCCCTTCCCACAATTCCAATCATTCAGTTGCGACTAACAATCGCCAATTGCATTTGCACAAATCCCTCGAGGCGTTTTGATGCGCACGATGTGCTGACAATTTCAGGTGAATTATTCACCGACTGATGAGGGGACGTGCCAATGTCAATGTTTTGTTAAATATGGCATAATGCCAATATTTGTAAGGGAATCACATGAAGTGCCTATATTTATGAAACATGACATATAAAAATGCCAATGTTTGCCGAAATAGGAAATTGCCGGAATAACCAATGCCAAACTCATTGGGTTTTGACGCAATCGACAATATTCAATCCCCAGATGCGTCTTCTTTAAATTGCCATCCTAATTCTCTCTTTTGCAGAACATATGCATTCCCATTTCTCCGCTCTTTCCAAATCTGCGCCTGTTTCTTGCGTCAATTTATCCTCCGCCCCCCGTTCTTCCAACCAAACGGCGATGGTCCGACGCATTCCGCCGAGTACTAATCGCTGCGCCGGCGGCGGCGGTTCCATGGCACTTCCATCGGTCTATCCCACGAATGGAGTGCAAGTGATCAGCCAACCGCCCACAAAACTTTGACCCCCTTTTTAATATTTTTAAAGTTGTAATTATATTTATATTTTTTTCGTTACTTTCCTATTGAATAAATCGGCTGACATACAAAGAGGAAATTAATTGCCACACCCACTCAATGGAAAGCAAAAAGAAAGAAAGAAAAGAACTTCCCTTTTATCAGAATGTTTTCTTTCTATTTTAAGTGTAAAATATTTAGAAATTTTTAGCAGAAAAAATAAAAGAATTTTAATAAGTATCACTTTATTAACCCTCTTTGCACTATTTAATGGCATAAATCTGTTTATTTTATTCTTAATTTACTCCTTTCCGTATTTTTTTCTTTGTTTTACTCGTCCATTCGTTCTGAAGCGTTTTTTCGTTGAAGGAATGTCATAATTTTGTTCAGTTCTCTCCTTTCCAAAGCGTCAAAGCATTCGGCACTTAGCGCATCATCCCCCGTCAGTCTGATCATCGCCGATCGGAGTTTAGACCAAATTTGGGAATTTTCGGGAGAATTTTGGAGTTGGAGAGCGGTCGCAAAATGTGCGGCGGCATCCCTTCACAAAATATAGTAATTGACAGAACTAAGGTAACTGGGGCATATGCACCTGTAACTGTTCAAATTTGTACAAGCAATGCCCAAATTGTAACGAGCGCGCACGTAGGAGGGGAACAGATGGAGGGCACTTTTGTAGGCACTTTTAGGGGACGAGAAAGGCATTAATGGTCAACTAATTAGTAGATCACTTTTAACAGTGGTAAGTAATTAATGATCAACTAGTTAGTAAATCACTTCTAAAGACTAATTAATAGATCACTTTTAAGGGTAGGAAAATGCTTGCCAGTAGGGATGCACTTTGGAAAAATTTTGCGTAAAAGTACAAAAGGGCAATGGGCGAACACCGCAGGGGCTAGCTTTATTTCCTTAGATTGTCCCTCCATGCCCAACCGACTTTATCGCTTCAGCCGCTCGGTCGGCGTTGGCCAAAGTGGCGCCGAGTCGGTTCCACAAGACCGGGTCCTGAAAAGTTGTCCTATCCCATTCAATTAGTGTTTAAATATTTACCAATAATGAAGCAGTTGTATTATTGGCTTTTAAAAGTGCATTCTATGGTCGGCCATAGATAACCGACCTCGGGACGAAAGGCCAACGCGGCGCGAACGCAGTCGACGGCACGGTCAAAATTTCGTGTCAAATTGTAAAGCACACTCCTAAACAGAAGAAAGAACGAAGGATAGCCATCTTGTATCTTTCAATTAGTTAATTAGTTACATGGCATTTTGAAGTTCCGCCTGATTAGACTGATCACGGCCGACCGAGGCCCAAAATAGCCTTTCAATCTAAAGGAAAGCAAAATCTTCTGGTAACAAAGAAGGGGAGAAAGAAGACATAAATTTAACAGAAAAATTGACAAAATAAGCATTGGCAAGAATGTAGGTCGATAAAAAATTATGAGAGTAAACCCCAGTTTCGGAATTGATCCTCAATTCAAATCGGCGTTGCCGGGTTTCTCCTTCCCCTTTTCGTGTATCACTGGCGGGTGTTGGGAGAGTGACCGTTTTAGCGCCCACCTCGGAAAATTCAGCTAAGTCCAACTGAGTATATTGCCGATACAGTGAAGTGTTTTTCGAATTATCCTCTGGCACTTCCTTTCTCTCATGGACACAAATCCATTTGTGTAATTCATGAAGTGCCAAATGGTCAAAGGATTCATTGGCCAGCGAAACGGAGAGAGCCAAAAGAGACGGTTTATGGGAAGGATCCAATTTGAGAGCATTTCTGAGGGCCGAAATAGCACGGGGATCTAAGGGAGAAGAAAAATGATTAGAGAAATGGGGGAACACAGCATTACCGTCCTCATTCTCGGCAAGAGCAGCGCCAAGGGAATGCCTTAATGAAAATGGCTGAACATTTAGTCAAAGCCATACCAAAGACAGGTTAAGCCCCGTTCCTTACTATTCCCGAAAAACCGGAAAGGTCTTCGAAATAATGGCGCCCCGCACCCTCATTTTCGCACATTTCTCCAAACCCACCAAAGTTCTACGTTTTGAGGTTCTCTCTGCACCGCCGCTTCATAATGCAGAATCGCGTCGGCCACTCGTCCCTCTCGGAAAGTCTCTTCCGCCTTTTCCCATGGCTTTTGCTCTCCCACAAATGGATTCTTGCAAAATTTTTCCGTTAGAAAGACTATAACTTCAAAACGAACTTCCTGACTGAATTCGTACTTTTCCTGCGCCTCTTTCGAATGGACGGCCTCCCAAGCGGATTCGTAATCGAAAAAGGATATTTCCTCGCTCGGGGAGTGCCGCTCTGGTGCTCCTCGTCCTTCGAAACGCATCAGAAACTCTCTTTCCCAATCGCGGGCTATCGCAGCCTCTCCATTCTCTGCTAATTTGGCATTAGACTGGGGCGAAAAAGAGTCGTAATTCTCCAGGAAATCTTTTGCCCAAGTTGACACAACGCCATCTCTGTGAAAAAAGGGTTCTCTGAATGCGAGTGCTCTTCTCCCATTACTTTTCTCCAGTCGCCGTTTCCCATTCATTCGCTTCTCCATTGCTCAATCTCTGCTCAAATTCTTCCGCCCAATTCTCTCGACTATTTTTAAGAAATTGTTCGCTCCATTCGAGTGCCAAACTAACAATAGCAATTTTTTTTAAACACTGGAAATTTTTGTAGATTTGGGCGTTAAAATTTGATATTTTTGCAGATTTGGACGACTAGAAAACAAATATACGTCCTAAAACAACCCTTTAGATAATTGTCCTCTTTTCTTCCCCAAAACCCCTTTTTGCCCTTTTCTTACGCTTTTCGCTGCGCCTTCTCCCAACTTTGTTCCATTGTCGTCCCATTTGCGTTAACTTTTTGTTCTTCATCCATAGGCAGCCGTTCAATTATTTTTCGCATGTCAAAAGTGTTCTGTGTGGGCATTCGTTGCGCTATCTTTTCCAAGTATTCGTGTGCCATCTTTGGTTAAATTCCTTCTTTATTTGTCCTTTCCCTCACTTTTCACTTCTTACCGCTGACCCCGCCTCATTAGTTGAAACTGCTGCATCAAATTTAAAATGAACGTCTGAAGCGATTTGTGAGTTTGTTTGCCCAAAATTTTTGGAAAGAGTGACCAAAGGGTTTTGTGCGCCGCACTGTCCAGACGGGTCAAAGATTTGCTTTAGCATTTTGTAAAAAAATATTTTGCAATTTGCTTCATGGTCAAAAAAAAGGACAAAAAGCGCTAATAAGTCATTGGCGTAAAATAATACGCCAGACTTTTAAATCAAAATAGGTATGTTCATCCCCATCCACGGACACCATCAATTCGGCGCTCACGATTCGGCGCCAGACTCGTTTAGAGCTTTGTAACTTTTTTCTTTGTTAACCAAATTTTAGAAGTTCTATATCAATTGAAAGCTAAGTGTTTCGAAGGTATGAATAAGTTATTTCTAAGCGATTGACCAACTCTTAAAAAAGTTAACATTAAGAACACAAAAAAGTCAGAATTTTTGTATATTTTGGTTCATAACTTTCTTATAGGTGATTAATTTTTTTAATTTTTAGAGAACTAATAGAGTCCATAAGCAGCCTTCGAAAGACCCTAAGTTTAAAAAATTTGGTTGCCTAGGAAAAATTGGCTGGCGCCGAATTGTGAGCGCCGTGTTAGTGTACCGGTTCATCCATTAAAATCTTTGGCACGGCATATTTCGGGGGGAGCCGGACTTTTCGACAGCGGACTTTTCGACAGAAGGACTTTTCGACAGTAAAGGACTTTTCGACAGAAAATTTTTTGTTTTAATGGTAGGACTTTTCGACAGTGGACTTTTCGACAGTAAGAATTAGTTTTAAAAAATGATAATGCTGTAGGTCGAGAAAAAAAAGGGCAAGCTAATAATTTGTTCCGTGTTATTGATAAGAAAATCCATTCATGGGTCTTTGAAATGCCGAAAAACCAATAATGGCTTTTAAAGTCTGCTAAATAAGTAGCGCTATTTGTAATCCAGTGTTTTATAAAATTATTATTTTTCAAACAAATAATTAATTAAGAATAATAAAGTTAAAAATTTATTTAATTGAAATAATTAAAAATTTTTTTTTTAAATATTCATTTATTTGAGGACTGTCGAAAAGTCCTTCACTGTCGAAAAGTCCACTGTCGAAAAGTCCTAGCGCCATTTCGGGATGGTCAAAACGGATGCCATATTCGTATTCAGCGACCACAAAAACTCCTAGAAAAGTGTTATGCATGCGAATTGAGAATTTCGTTTTTCTTAAAATTGGGCTCTGGGTTCGGTTTGGAAAATTAAGATCATATTTGTGATCAGTGCCCCAAATTACCCTAGAAACAACTTTATTTGAAAATCTCGGGCGGGGGCGGGGTCGTAAAACGGAAAAGTACTATTTTCCGTACCCTATTTTGCTCATAGGATGGCGTAAAAAGTGGCGAAATTATCGTAATTTAAAACGATGTTTTTTATTAAGATAATGAAAATTCAAGTTAATTGCTTGTTAGTTTATTAGCTGCTAGTGCGTTTTATAAATTCCACCACCCATTTTTTGAAATTTGTCTAGCTGATAGAGCGAACACAACTATCGGATGGTACCAACATTATTTATTTGGTTGCTTTTGAACAAACTTATCGCCAGTTTTTCCCAGAAAATCTATAAAATAGCGGATTGATAAACGCGAATGGGTGGCGGAATTTTTAAACGCGCAGCACGCTTTATTCACTGATATGCTGATTTTCCTTCATTTGTCCTCTCTCTCCGCCTTTTCCAATCTTTCGATTGTCCTCCTCAAAATTTTCTTTCCTCCATCTCTTTCGCCTCTCTCTTCTTCTGCTGATGGTGGTATTTGTAGCTCAATTTCGGCTAACATTCTCTTAATCCTTCCAATGTGTTCCTTCCCCGCTGTACTGAGTACATCCGAACAGAAAAGGCCAAGAAGCCGCGTCAGCGCCAACCACCGAGTCCCATTTTGCTAAATTACGAAAGCATAGCGAAGCGCTATTGTCACTTCTGACACTGATCAGTTGTGTCGGTCCACCTCTAATTGAGTTCGCCTCCCACCTCTTTTTCAAGTAGTTCATCCGATAAATTGTTGGTTATTTGCGGTAGCATCGGCTTGTTCGGCACATTGATTATGCCCTTTGGGCTGTTGTTGCTAATGAATGGGTTCGCCCTCTTTTCTTCCGTCGTCCGTCCGTCCCCTTTGGCCTCTCCCTTTTCTGTGCTTTTCTTCACACAAATAACTCGTTGTAACAGCAGTTCCATCCTCCTAATGTGAACCATTTTCCATTCATGTTCAATAGAAAAAGCTTGACGAAAGTGCCATCGGAGGAGGGAATGCATCGAGGGCAAAAAAAGTTGCCACAGATTTGCTGGCCAAGACAAACCTTTGAAATGGAAAGAAAAACACAGCCCGAGACATTTATATGCTTTTTGGTTTTTTTAATTTTATTTGGGTTCTCCGCTTGAAAATTACATAAAGATTTTTCCTCGTTACCAGTCAATTTCTGAATGAGACATTTCAGTCCCGGTCTGAGTTCGAACTGTTCGCAAATTGTCAAGGTGGCACACAGAGAGAGGAGCAGGGGACCATTGACAGAGACGGAAGAACACGGAGGGGAATAATCTGTGAAGAAATTGAAATATGACACAAATGATTCAAATGAAAAGCAAATGGAGGACCGTTTGTTAAGTTCAGTTGTTCGGAAACCAATTGGACGAGCAGTTGTTGGCACAGCACACTGTCCACCACCTGTTCCACGCCCATCGACAGTTTCTGTGGCATTTCGCTAAAAATATTTTTCAGTGCCACCGGCGGAATGGCCACAAAAACTTGTCTGCTCCTTCGATGGCACCACCATTTTCAAAGATGAACAAATACGCGAACTTCGAGGGGAAGTGCGCACCTCCGTGCCCCTCCTGCCGCTGCTCGTCCCCTTCGCCCGCCTCTGTCAAATGCTTTCGTTTCCTTTGCTCTTCCAATTGAAATGCCTTCAATTTATCCCTCATTTTCATAGTTTCGATTTTGAATGTCCTCGCCTGATTGGCCAATTTGTGCACTTTGTCAACACGTTCCTCCACTTCTGAAGGGTTTAAGCCCAAACGATAAGAAACGCGCATTTTGCCAAGGTCAGAGGAGAAATCGGTGGAATGGAGGAAAAATTGGGAGATGAGCATACGGAGGGGAAAAAGGGTGTAATGGCTGAAAAGGGAAATCATTTGACAGGAAAAGGCAAGACGAACGAACGAACGAACGTTGAACGCCAAATGGCATCGGCACAAAGGGACCCAAAAAGGGGACAGTCGTGGGACAGAGCAAAGAAATTGCGAAGCAACGCACAACCGACCAAAGAAAGGTTCTGAGAAGGGATGGGGCAAAGGATGCCAAAAAAAGCAAACAGAGCGTACTCCTCCTTTGGCAACGCAACGGACGGACAGGTGAAGAAGAATCCCTTGGAGAATGAAGCGCCATTGTTTGGAAAGAAAGTCAAAGCCATCGGAGGAATAATGGGTCAGCAAATGGACAACGGACGACTGGGAGAGGAGGGGGACGAGAAACTGTTTAAGCGAACGGACGCCCGAAGCGGTCAGCGGAAGAGCAAGCGCAGGTCGAACATCGGACAGCAAAACGGAACAAAAACAGAACGTGGCGAAAGGGATGCCTAAGGGAGGGAGGGAGAGGGGGTCATTAAGCTAAGGGGGGTGGGCCGAAAACTGACCAAATTTAGCAGAAAGCTCGCCAAGGAAATGTCCAAAATTAAGTATAATCGCTGACTGATTGGACACCCCTCGGCCGTTGAAGCTGTCGTTTCTTTTCAATATGGCCCTCAACAATTGCTGCAGAAGATGGAAAGAGTGGAGGGCCACAACTCTGCGAGAGGAAGTCGAGCAGAGATGGCCAATGGGGGGACAGGTGGGCCAACCGGGGCCTGCGGGAAGTACTCCTTTCACAACCAATGGTCGGTTCTTTTTGCCTTTGCCCACCTTTCTCCGTCTGTTGTCTCCTCCCACTTTCTTCTCCACCTTCGTCCCACCATTTTGCCAAATTCGGGCATCCCTCAAGCATTCCCTGATCGCTCAAAACCGTTTTCAGATCAGCCAACTGATTGAGGTAGTCATCTTTGTCGGCTTTTTCCTCAATTTTTTCTCCATCAGCCATCGTTTTCCATTTTTCGGCCCATTTTCTGTTGATTTGATCGACGAAAGACGGCGAAAGTGAAATTTCAGCCGTACAAAGAAAGTCGGTTAGAATACATTGAGAACGTTCCAAAAGAGAGAACAATTGGTCAAACGAAGTCGACGAATCGTCGTCAACAGACAAAGAAAGAAAAAGTGACAAAGAGTCGACAAAGTCGGAAAAGGCGACCAGAAGAATGAAGGGTTTTGAAATAGTCAGAAATTTTTCAAAAATTGCCAAGACTAGGGCTTCCAAAGGACAATTTCGACTTTCAGACCCTTTACGAATGTCAAACGTGGTTTGTATAAGTTTCTGGATAAAAGAAGAAACAGTTAGATTAAAAAATGAAGTTCGGCATTCATTGCCTGAGTTGTGCCAAACAAAGGGCCCCACGCGGAGCCGATCAGAGCGTGAGTTTGGCCCACGAAGCTGAGAAGGACTTGGCCGACCTGCAGAAGCGTCTCAGACACACAATTTGAAGCAGTGACGACAATTTGAGAAAAGGCGGAGAAGAGAAGTGAATTCCATCCGAAGATAGTCACTCGCGGCCCATCACTTGGCCATTCGTTCTGCAAAAGAGCCTTGGCCACTTCGTGCATTCCGTCAATGGCCCTTCGATTCACTTCTCGCGGAATTGAATTTGCCGAAGCGCACTAAAAAGAAAACTTAACAAAGTGACAACCAATGCCAGCAAAGATCGGCTATAAATTCATTCGTTTATTGAGCCATTCATTCATTGGGTCGGCCATTCTTTATTCTTTCATTGGTTCATTTGCCTGGATCAAATGGTCGCAAATTTGTTGCCATGCGATTGTTTTGTGTATTATCGTACAGTTGCCAATTCCAACGACCAATTGACATAAGCGGTGCAACAATTGGGCAGAACTTTCGACTGGGGCCAAACCATCGGAGAAAAAAAGATTATTTTCATTGGCCGTGCAAATTGAGTTAAGCAAAGAGCAGAACGAATCCAACGGAAGAAAAGGCCAACATTCGGCAGAAAAGATGCTTAAACAACAAAAATAAAGTTGAAAAACAAAAGTAGAACTAAAAGTCGACAAACAAAAGTCGGACAGATGAGATTAAACAGACCGATCGATCGTTGCCAAAAAGTCGTCCATCCAACGCGCAATTTCGGTTGAAGTGGGTTCATCCGCTCCGTACACATTGGGCCCAGTGATTGTGTCAATGGCGGCAGAACGCTGCCCACGGTGAGACGACGACTCGAAGATGGGCGCATCAATGGTCAATTTGGACAGTTCAAAGTGCCACCGTTCCAACTCCCAAACGAATTGTGCACATCTGTCGTTTGTTGGCCACCATTTTATTCAATTTTCATTTCTTTTTTCTCCATTTATTCACCTGACAATGTGTTCCGAAATATTCGGCGCTATTCGCAGTGCCGCGTCAGCATTATCCAAAAGCACTCGCACTCCCATCAATTCACTTCTCCCACAAAAGCGACGGACAGTCTTTTGGTGGGCCGAATCGCCGATTCGCTTTGCCTTAGACCGTTTGACGGCCTCACGAAGATGTTCCAAGGGGCACTGTTTCTCCGCAATTAACTGGTAAACCCAGTGAATTTGGAATGGCATTCCTAAAAAAATGCCATTCCATGAAATGAATTTGCTCAATTCAGTTCAAACAAACCCACCCAATTCGACTGCCAATGGTACAAAAAGTGCCAATGCTTCGGTAAGTCCAATTTTGGACTCTTCGCTTAGATTGTTTTGTTCTTTCATTTGGTTGAACATACGAACGAATGAACTCCAACAACTGCGAAGTTCACTGCGAACCCATTGAAAAAGGGCCATTCGATGGCATAAAAGAGAGGGGTGACGGACGAGGCGGGAAGGGCCAAGAAAGGCACTGGTGGCATTGTTGTCCATTGGTAATAATTGCTCAAACAGAGGGTCAAACGCCGACAAATTCAGCAAGTGACGCAAAGCCAATGAAGCACAATCACAATCAATGGCATTCAAATTGCGAAGGACGAGTTCCATCATGCGTGGGTTGAAGTTGCCCGTTGGCATTTTGCAGTTGCCCATGGGCTCTTCTGCTGTTGGTGATGGTCCGTCTCCGTCGTCCTTTTGCCCTTTCGTCCATCTTTCCCTGTCCATGCGCATCATTAGTTGTGCCATCATTGAAATCACTTCCATCTCTGTCATTTCTCTTCCTTTTTCCTCCTCCCTTTGCCCGTTTCTCTTCTCTCTCTCCCGCTCTTTTCCGTCTTCGTCACTTGAATCCTCCGGCGTTGATTCTGCCGTTCTCAGTGTTCCAAAGGATTCTTTTTCCTTTTCTGTCAAATTTCTTCCAATTTCCTCGCCCAAGGGACATAAAATTGCGTTAATTTGACGACATATTTTGACAGCGAATTTTTGCATTGGTAAGTCAAGCGAACAACAATTGCCAAGTGTTTCCAATTCGAAAAAAAGTGCAAGAAAAGAGACAGAAAAGAGTTTTGCCGCCTTAATCCAATGTGTGTGTGTTCTTTGCAACTGTTGTTTCCATTTGTCACCTTTTCCATGCCAAAATCTGTCTCAAATGTTTCTCCCTTTGCCATTTTCGTCGGCTTTTCGTTGCGTTTCTCTTCCGCTTCATCACTTTGCTCGTTGGGTTTAATGGCAGAAAGTAATTCACCGAGGCAAAATTCGAAATTGAATTCCGATGGGGACAGTTGAAAAAGTTTGGAGATGGTGGAAAACTTAAACAAATTCTTATTTAGAAGCATTTTCTTGCCAGTGCGAACGTGCCATTGCCGCGAGGGTTTTGACGGAGTCGGCGACTATCCGTCGGTCCTTTGATCCGCTGCACTCTTCCACACATTCGACCAACACATACCAAAAGGTGTTTTTGCCAGAGGCAATGCTTAAACTGATCAGCTCCATGAAACGGTGTCCGTCGGCAATTATTCGTTTGGCCAATCGAAGCGCTTCCGTACGTTTTGAGAAAGTGGGCGAAAGCAAAGCACAACGCCACAACTCTTCAAGCAGTGAAAGAAGTTCCGCAGCAGAGATTGAAGAAGAATTCGGCATTGCAAGTGCCATTGGGGACAAAAGCCGTATCAATTGGTCAATGACTCTGAGAGAACAATTGGTAACACAAAGGATGCCAAGGAATGGCACGAACTGATAGAAGGAACGGGCACTTTCTGGTCCCTCCAATGCCATGGCCACGGAAACAATGCCCGAAGGACGAAAATCACTGGAAAAGGGCGCCCCCGTCCTTTTCAAAGTGCCCATCAGTTGAGTGCCAATTCTCTTTGATTCGTTTCCACTATTTTCCGTGCGTTTTGCACTGCCACGTAACTGCCAAATGATCAGGGGGACCAATTCATTCCTGCAAATATTCGCTTGTGACAATGTTCGTCCGATCACTCACTTCAATGAATTCAAAATGGGACAGTGCCGCCCAACCATCGAAGGCTCCAAGGCGCTTAAAACGCTGAACAGAGCGTCCAATGGAAGAAGCAGCGGTTGCCGACTGTCCGATTGGCCACCGTTTTGCCCTCCGTCCGAATGTGTGTCGTTCGGCTGCGCCATTTCTCCAACGGCTGAACCCATTCTGCTGACGAACTCGCCCAGAAGTGCTGCTACGTCCATCGAAGCCCCAATTTGTGCTAATTCACTGCCGTCCTGATCAGATTAATTTCATTTATCTTTTTGGCATTTGAATTATTTTGGCATTTTTCGCCTTGGCGCTTTCTCCATGCATTTTACCTCAATGGCCATTCTGTTATGAACATACGAATTAAGCATCTGAAAGTTTTGCCTACGTCACTTAGAAGGAACACAAAAATTGCCTGTGTAAGCGCTGCTCGAGCAGCCGAACGGACATTTTGCGAATGCACAGCTGATTCGAATGTTTTCTTGCAAATCTTAAAATGCTTATTTTCACTTCGTATTTGGTCATGTTTAATTTGAATGTCTTTCGATAGACGATTTCCAACTCATTTTTTGGTTAGAAAACTCTAAATGAAGGAAAGTGAGGGAAAATATTTTGGGGGTTTTGGAGTCGCTGATTTGTGCATTTCCCAAGTGGGTTTGAATTTTGCTCAAAAACTGCACTTTCGACTACGTGCGGTCAGTAAATGGGGCGCCGTTTGCTCGGGCGCCTCACTCACTAACAACGGCCCGGGATTCGGAATTGTCAAAAATAAATGCCAATTAATGCGCGCTGATAAATTTTTATTTGCTACTTCAAAGGTGGCGAGCGTATCCGCCATTTTAATGGGAATTTCTGCAGACGAAATCAGTTGGACGAGCAGAGTTAGGCATTGGCACTGCGTGGACGGCATTTCACGCCACGAATGGATTTTGGAGAAAAGTGAGACGATTTGTTCGGGCCAAACATTCGCCCGGCGGCGTTTGCCCTTCTGCCATCGACGAAGGGTCGCATCGGAGAAGAAGCTCAACCGAGGGAAAACAGAGAATAAAATTGTGTTGTCCAACACTCATTTTGGAAAAGTCACCTGAACCCCCTCAAAGGCAATCGAAGCGAATTTCGGCTTCGACGCCCCAAAAGCCAAAAGAAAACAATCGATGCATTTGCGGCGCCGCTCAAAGGCATCCGTTTGGTCGGGTAAATCTGATCAAAAATAAGCAAAAAGTAATGGACGAGACGGAATGATCAGACAGAACGAACTTTTAGCCTTTTGAATTGCCTCAAAAAGACCGTCGATGTGTTTCAAGTCGGGCTAAATCTCAAATTCGAACCTTTTACCACAAATGCCCAAAGGGTCGGTTCCCTCCCGCGCCATTCGTTAGTCGCAAAGGGAACGAAGGCGAGAAATTGAATATTTTAATAAACCCCAAATTTCAATAGCTTTCCATGCCCGTTAACTAATTTTGCACTACTAATTTCAAAGAAAAAACTTCCATTGTGACGAATCGAAAATGTGGTGACGAAAATAGGCCAATCAAATGTATATTGGCCATACATTGCCTTTCGCCGGGGGCCATTTTGGCCGACCCTTTGAACTTTCTCCGTTCCTTCTCACCTGATTGCCCAATTTGTTCAGTATGACATCCATTCTGCCTTTTTTTCATGAAAACATTTGCATTTAATTTAAAACAGAAAATCCATTGGGCAAATGGCAAAGCCAAAAGAAGGGAAAAGAAAGAAAAAAAAGAAGAGGGGGAAAAAGGAAGGAAAACAAAATGTTCCAATGTGGGGGGATGAGAGACGAACAAAAATGGCGCAAGTGACAGAGAAAGTAAGAGTGCCGCGGCACTCCGTCTAACGCGGCCAATCCCTTCACTCCCCCCTCCCCACCCCCACTCTCCCTCTTTTTCGTTTGTTTTATAGACTTTTATTTTTTCTTTATCAATGTCAATGAATGGCAAAAGGTATAAAAGGCATTCATTGTACTATGGATTCTACACTCCTGTGCTCAGTTATGGGGCTTCTCCAAATATTTACCATCAACTTTTGCCTTTGCAAATGCAATGCTTCTTTGATGAATAATATTTGTCCTTTTTTTTTGTCATGAAACCCGTGGGATAATGGCACAACCGTTTTGAAAAATAAAATAAAAGAGTTCAATCGGCAAATGGTCATCTATTTTCCCTCATTGTGATCGGTTGATAGGCTTCAGCAGCATTAATTCAACTGCCCCCAAAACCAATGGTTTCCGTTTGCCATGGAAATAGTCGATGAGAGCCAAAATGCTATTGAACTGGCCAACCGTGGTCACAATCTAAACAACGCATTCAATAGGTGGGGGAGAGGAATAAATAGGAAACATAATAATTTCTTCAAATATTTAAATTTGGTTTTTTTAATAAGATATGGCCCTAAAAATTATCGGTTTCGCAGTCAATTTCACTCTGTGATTTCCATCCTCTCCAATTGTGCTCCCCCCCCCCTCCGTTTCCTCCCTTCGTTAGTAAATTGTCCCCTTCCCCTTACCCTCCCATCGTTGTCCATCAAATACACATGCCGTCGTTCTCCGTCGTTCATTCCCACCAAAATAAATTCGTCATTGTTGGGGCTTTTTCTGACCAGAAAATGTCCATTCTCGTGCACCAACAATTCGGCCTCTTCTCGCGCCATTATCCCGTGGTACCATTGGCACTTTTCCAGCCCAAAAGTGACCTCCTTTAAACAATTCAAAGATAGGCCACCAACAATGCCACCTGCCAAATGATCGGATGAAATTTATTGACTTTTTGATCACCCTTCTCAATTATTTGATTGGGTTTCTCTTCCTCTCCCCACCCATTGGCTGTGCCGTCCGTTTGGCCCGAGGCGGCACTTCGGGTGGAACGGCCGAAGGGAGTGAAGAAAACGGAAGGGTTTCGACTATATTTTGTTGGCCAGAAAAATCGAAGAGTAAGTTTTGAGAACACATTTCGGTGCATTTTGGAGTTGGAGGCTAAAAGAAATTGTAAAAATAAATTCTAAGTGTAAAAGAGTATTTCTGGGAGTTTCGACAAATTATGCCAAACAAACGCACCGTCGAAGATGGCACCGGCGTTTTAGCCTCATCCCGCGCATTGTTGGCACTGAGACGGAAGGTAAAGCAAATGGCATCCCGCACCTCCAGCAGAACGGGACGGTCGTTGGCTTTGAACACAAAACATTTGCGCATTCGCCCGTCCTTTTCGGTCACTTTGGCAACGAAACAGAAAAAAGACGACATTTCTTAAGAATGAATTAGAAAAAAACAAATATTTAATAGATTGAACTCGGTTTATTGTTAGAGATTCGAAATAGGTCCAAATTGATACCAGAATCGAACG
This sequence comes from Heterodera filipjevi, assembly GCA_039877585.1. Classification (NCBI taxonomy): domain Eukaryota; kingdom Metazoa; phylum Nematoda; class Chromadorea; order Rhabditida; family Heteroderidae; genus Heterodera; species Heterodera filipjevi. The sequence goes on along the minus strand of JBDPZO010000005.1, from coordinate 9,429,772 downwards.
ATCGTATTTCCTCAAATAGAGCCCCCCTCTCGGTTAGAGGCACACTTTTGAGGGGGGGGGGGGGTTGAACAATAAAGCCCCCACTCGAGTAGGGCCCTCCTCTCGATTAGAGCCGCCCTCCCCCCTTTTCAATAGAGCCCTTGGGCTCTATTCGAGGGAATACGGTATCCAACCTCCATCCCCCCCAAAAAAAAATAAATTTAACAAAAAAGTCCGATTTAAAATTCGTAAAACTAAGAGTTTTGTGCTTAAAAATATAATTAAATCACTAAAAGTTATTGCCCTAGTGACCACTGATCAGAGAAGACATGCAGATGGACAATTTGGTTTTTTTTTCATGAAACAATGCATTATATATAAATTATGTTTGGTGTCTGCAACAGTGTTGCCGCGGGTCGAGAAAGTTTCGGGTTCGGGTTTCGGGTCGGGCACTTGAAAATTTTCGGGTTCGGGTTTTGGAAGAAAATAATTTTTCAATGAAAAGCACGAAATTGATGAAAAATAAGAAGACAAAAATTGCGCAAGCCTTGACGGAATGATTTCAGATTAAGCCAAATGATGAAAATTCGGACCCAATTTAATATTTTCAATTCAATCAACTTTGTTACGAATAAACTTGTTTTGTTTTTTTGGTTTTTTGTGGTACAATACGAATCGAAAAAACTAGTACGAATCGGGTGACGTTCTTCAAAAACATAAGAATCACTTTTCTGGAGGCTGTAATTTTTTTAATAGAGCACTGAAAAATCTAAAAAAACTTAAACCAACATTTTTTAAAGTATGGATGAACAAAAAAGATAATATAACACCAAGTTGACCTCATTCCTTCATGTCGAACCGAAATTTTTAATTGGTTTTGCTTATTATTCTGAAACGGAATGCTTGTGAGTCACTCGAAGCATTTGTCAAAAGAAAAGGACCTGCCTCGGAGCCAAGGGACAACACCGAAACATCCGGGATAAGAAAACGATGCAAAACACGGGAAGAGGAAGAGTCGATGAGAATGATATTGCGAGTGGACACATTCATCATCACATCGGCATTATGCACGCGCACAGAGCCACGCAAATACTAAACAGACAGAGCAAAAAGGGACCAAGCAAAAGGCCAACTGTGGAAATGTCCTCCGTTTGGTCGGAGGTTCCAATCTCAGCCAATTCGCCATCCTTTTGCCCGGCTTTCTGAACGACAAGGCGAATAAACTCCCTAAATATTACAATTTTCGATTTGCATTTGTGCCGAATTCCAATTGTGCCTTGTCACTTCGGTTTGTCGTTCAATTGGCAGTGAATTCAACGACTTTTCGACAACCGCAAATCCGACAAACTGCGAAATTCAAGATTTTAAGAAGTCAAGAGATAATGTGCTTTTCTCTTTTAATTTTAATTACCTGAATGTAAAATATGATGCCACTTGTCTGCAATTCATTCTCCGTCTCCTTTAAACAATTTCCATCTTTCGTGTGAATGTCCATTAAAAGCCTTTTTAAGTTTTCAAGGGTAGCCTTTCATCATTTTTAAAGAATGCAATATGACCAAGTGTTGTTGGGGACGAAAACAAAATATCGTACTTTGAAACAGGCCCGCTGCTTAGAAAATTGAAAGCGTACTTATTTCAAAAATGTGCGATGAAAATCGTTTTGCCATAAGTTTAAAAAATCTCCTTTTACGCAAAATTTAAATTTTTGGCATTGCCAAATAATTCTCTTTTTTAAAATCTCAAATTGACCATTTTATGGTCAAAATCAATTAATATCCCGAGGGCGCCTAACGACACCGCCGGACCTCTACCCCTACCAGAAGAAATTCCGAAAATATTGGAAGTATGATGAAATTTTTCACTAAAGACCAAAAATTTTTGAACAATTTCGGAATCACATTAGTCGAGATGCAAAAAAATATTTACAGGAAACAAGAAATTCTCGAAATAAGTTCATTGTGAGGGATAAATAGTCCCTCGTCCCCGCCGCACCGCCGCCCCATCTTCCGTAAACCCAAAAAAAAATGGAATTACATATTTTAGTTGTAAATATTTTTTGGAATATTTACTTGCCCGAAAAAGAATAAATGAAAAAACGCGGGAATTTTTTGTAGCAATTCTCATTAAATTAAATTTTATAGTTTTTGACGAGATCTGTAACTAATTCCTGAAAATTTTCAAAGATTTCCCGTCTGCGCTTATCGGCACCACAGGACGCCCTTTTCTCTATATATTTTTTTAAATTTTTGTAATTTGCTAAATTGGTCATTTTGGGTGTAATCATAAAACTGCACAAAAAATTTTTAAAAATTTCCTGGCGTTGCCTTTTTGCTTTTATTTTTGGATTTTTCGAATGCCCCTCCGTCCCCTTTATTTCCTTCCGCTTTGTTCTGCTGTTCGCTCGTTTATTTTGCATATTCCATTTTGGTCCTATCACAGTTATATTTGGAGATGAATTTTGGCTGTCTTTAGTTCGTTCCAACTTTCCAGAATTGGACCCCGCCATCTCCCCCGGCCTGCCCCCCTCTCCCTCCCCCCTGCCCCCCCCCCCCCTCTCTCCCCCCTGCCCCCCTTCTCCCTCCCCCTTGCCCCCCTCTCCCTCCCCCCTGCCCCCGCCCCCCCCCCTCTCCTTGCCACCCCCGTCTCTCCCCCGTCCCTCCCCCCTCTCCCCTTCGCCTCCTCTTTCCGCTTGCCGTCAATTTTGGTGTTCTTGGGATGAATATTATTTTTTATTATTTATTTTTTCGGCTCTTTTCTTTCCATTGTTTTCTTGGCAGCGAACCGTCGCCGGCGCATTGAATGAGTGAACTTTTGTTTATATAATTGGCCATTCCCAGCCCACCCTTTCGGCACTTCTCCCCTTCTCGATCTTTTCTCCACCGCCCTCTTCTTTTCTTCTTCATCATTATGCCTCTCTCTCCATCCATTTTGGCAATTTCCTTTGCCAGTTTATTGTTTTCTCTTTCTTATAAGCCGAAACAGGCTTATGGGCACTAATTTGGCCTTTCTCCCCTAATTTATGGGGCATCCGTTAGGCTCAGCCGTTTCTTTTCCTATTACCGGTCAATGGGTTTTTTTTTCAAAGAGGTCGCAAATCTAATTAGTTTAATTTCATATTCACCCCCCCCCCCCTTCTCATTGACTCATTCATTTCTCTCTTTCGTCTCTTTCGCTTTTCCCCATTTAAGGTTTAATGATGAAAGCGAATCATTTCATTTTAATTTTTTTAAAAGAAATGCCTAAAAACGGCCGATTAAATTTCAGTTAGTAAATTGAGCCATTACTCTTTTGCTTTCCCATTACTAAAGTGCACTTCCTTCTCCCCCCCCCCCCCCTTCAATCGGATGAGCTTCTTCTGCTGTTCCTTTATGTGTTCTGTGCCACCACTCCCACGTTCACCCCCAATTAATGAATGCATCTTCCGCCCCTCCCCCTTAAATACTTTCATTTTTTCCCAATTCCATCATTAAATATTCCTCCTCCAAATTGTTTGTTCGTTGTCCTTTCCATTTACCGGTTTTACTTCTGCCATTTCCATTCGTTCGTTTGTCCATTTTCGTTTTTCCAGTTACTTCAATTTCATTCCCTCAATGCGCCCCATATGCACTTCATTTTCGTTGTGAATGACAATTTGGGCTAGTCATTCTCAGCCTCTTCTTCTGCTGCTCACTCAGTGCCGATAATCACTCATTGTTGGGTCGGCACTGGCATTTCCCCTGCTCCCCCTCCCCTGTCCTTCTTCTCCTCCTCCTGCTCCCTTCTCCCATGGTCCACTGACTGTTTTCAGGCTTCATCTCCACTTCATCACCCCGTCATTTGCATGACATTCCTTCCCTCCCCCCCCCCCCCCTCCCACCGCAAAGGGAAAGAATCTCTTTGGGCATCTTTCTGCTCAAATTACCTCTGCTGGCATCATGCGTGTTTTATCACGAAATGTTCTGATGAAAATAGCAACTTTTTGGGATATTCTAAAAAAGTGGCGCAAAATTTACGGAATATCTTTAAACAGGCCGGGATCCCGGATTTTGGACTTTCGACAGTCTAAGCCTAATATTTAGCTTATCCGTTTGTTTACAATTTACAAATTTGTATCCCTTTTTAATTCTTTTCCCCTCCCCACTCATCTTTATCTTTCTCCTCGTCATCAGCATTTCATTTTTATTTACGCAAATTTAATTATAATTTTTGTCTCACAGAATATAAAACGTATCGAAAATGACAACGGTTGCCTAGGCATAAGCACTTTCAAAGTTGTCTAATTTGAGCAATTGTTTTCTTAAGTGAACGGAAGGTCTTTTTTCGAGTTGTGCTGCTCATGATTTAGCATTGTGCATTATTTGTAAGTTCATTTCACCTTTGTATTGTCCCTTATTTGATTGATGAGTCACTCACTTTCCATTCAAAATGTCTCTTTTCTTTAAACCCTTCCGACAAAAACTTCCGATAACCCAATTCACTTAAGGAAAGTACTTAAAGGGGCGGGAGGGGGGGGGGCAAACCGTCGTTCGTCCGAATTCTGTGTGCCCTTTGCTTATGACTTTGGTCGATGAATTTGCTGTTCCTTCCGTCCTCCTCCCGCTGAATGTCCTTTCGCCTCTTTTCAATTTAAATTCCATCGACAAAAGAACTTTTCCCTTTTCACTTTTTCTTCTCTCCTCCGCACACACTTTTGGTGTCTTTTTCAATTTGAGAACGAACTTTCATTTATATTTTGCCAAATTTAATTTGGACGGAGTGCCGAGGGCGCTGAATTTCCGAAAGCGATGCCTTTGGCCATTGGACTTTCAATTATATAATTGGCCACCCTTCCTCAACAAGTGCCAAGTCGATTTCCTCATTCCGTGTGATCATTATTCAGCTGATAAAGGTTTATGTGATGAGAGGGGAAACAACGGACAGACGAATGACGGGCGATGCTTTTTCGCCTTCCTCCATTTCGGTCGCATCGAATTGGCCCATTAATCAGTCAATAATTAATTTAAGAAAGTGGGCCAACTTTTTTGCCTTCCCTTCGGTTTTCCATTGAATTTCATTTGTTTTTTTATATCTCAGCAAATAACAGTCAGCTTGGTTAAAATAAAGCAGTCAATCCACGGCTTTTCATCTGTCAAAAAGTTGTTTATAAAAGTAGGGTTTGGAATTATGTGGTCTTTTTTGACTAATCAAATATTGCTGCTCGAGAGTCTCTGTCTCGACTCGAGAAAAGTCTCGGGTTTTTGTTGTCTCGAGGTTCGGGAAATTTTTGGGCAAAGGTTTCGCCTCAACAATTTGCCTTTTCATGCCCTTTCCTCAAGCTTTTGTACCCTTTTCCTTGCTCATTTATTACTTTGAGCATGCTTCTCTTCCACTTAATTGCCTTATTTTCATGGCATTTTAATGGATAAAAGTTTATTTGAAACTGCTTTTTGATCAGTGCCGCAAATGTTGAGACGCAAATATGCGTCCGTTCCTTAAGGGGCTTAAGGTCTGATGCGCAAAAGTTCAACAGAGGCCAAATGTCTAGACCACCTCCCCCCCCCCACCCAACGGACCATTCATCCAAACCCAAAAATGATGGGAAAGAAAATATTCGTTTTTCGCAATTTGTTCCCGCTGCACTTCCGTCGGTGTGCACGCTGTTTAATCCCCGGATTATGTCAGCTTTGCCATGCCTTTCCTTTCCTCCCCCCCCTCCCCCCTCTTTAACGGAATTTGCAAAACAAAATATCTGTCTGACCACAATCAGTTAATAATCACACTTAAGGAGTTCTACTTGCATCATTCATTGTCTGTTTCTTCGTCATTTAATTTTTTCAATGCTATGAAATTTTCTCATTTTTCAATTGTTTAAAACGAAGCACAAAAAAACGACAACAGAAACAACATTTACGACGAGCTCATTCAACTGAAGATGATGGTGAAAGTGATGACAAAAAAGGTCGGTTCAAAAAGGGGGTAAAAGGAGGGAAGAAATCAAAATTAATATAAAAATGAGAAAATGAGGGGGGGGGGAGTAAAAATGAGGGGGGGGGGAGTAAAAATGAGGGGGGGGGGAGTAAAAATGAGGGGGGGGGGGGAAACTCTTCGGCGCCTGCCAAATTTAGGACACCTCAATTTTTTTTTATTAGGCAACCAATTTTTTAAACTTAGGTCCTTCGAGAGCTGCTATGGTCTCTATTAGCGCTCAATGAAAAATTTACCCACCTATAAAAATCCAGAAAAATCTGGTTTTTGTATTATAGATTAAAATTTATTGCCCGAAAACCGACCCGAATTTTTAAAGGCTTCGCTTTTTTTTTTGCTCCCCCCCCCCGCTCGCTTCTCCTCCCATTGTTCTTCCTCTTCATGGTGGTATTTTTACCTGGAAATCGGGCATTTGCCCGCTTTTTGGTTTTTTTTTTATCTTTTTTGCCTGGTTTCTTATTTTCTTTCATTTTATTGAATTTTGATGAACATTACGCCAAATTTTTAGGCCAAAATCCGTTAGCAAATTCCCAAAAATTTTCCCCGGTGGCGCCTATCGGCACCACCAGACCCCTTTTACTATTTTTTTTCGCTTTTTGAACAAAATTTTCTAAAATGAGGTTTTTTGATGCATTTTGTGAATCAGTCTTTTCTGTTCTCAAGAATATAAAACGGACGAGAGAAACAGTATTGGCATACCTTTGTTGAACTCACTCATTTCAATCAAATTCAATTCAAATATTTCTTGCCCCAATGCTTACAATTAAAAAATAGCCTTATTTTTTGCCTTATTTTTGAAAATTTTTGCCCGTTTTTTTAACTCTTCCTGCGTCCGCTCCCCTCCACTGCTTCCATCCTCTTCCTCTCCCTCCTCTTCTCATCTCTCTTTCCCTGCGTCCGCTCATCTCCTCACCTCATCCTCTTCTATCCCCTTTCTCTCTCTCCTTCTTCTGCTCCTCCCTCTTTCTCTCTCCCCATTCCCCTCTTTTCCCTCCTCTTCTCATCCCGCTCTTCCTGCGTCCGCTCCCCTCCACTGCTTCCATCCTCTTCCTCTCCCTCCTCTTCTCATCTCTCTTTCCCTGCGTCCGCTCATCTCCTCACCTCATCCTCTTCTATCCCCTTTCTCTCTCTCCTTCTTCTGCTCCTCCCTCTTTCTCTCTCCCCATTCCCCTCTTTTCCCTCCTCTTCTCATCCCGCTCTTCCTGCGTCCGCTCCCCTCCACTGCTTCTATCCTCTTCCGCTCCCTCCTCTTCTCATCTCTCTTTCCCTGGGTCCGCTCATCTCCTCACCTCATCCTCTTCTATCCCCTTTCTCTCTCTCCTTCTTCTGCTCCTCCCTCTTTCTCTCTCCCCATTCCCCTCTTTTCCCTCCTCTTCTCATCCCGCTCTTCCTGCGTCCGCTCATCTCCTCACCTCATCCTCTTCCATCCCCTCTCTCTCTCTCTCTCGTCCACGGTATGGATGCCAAAAACGAAGAACAGCATGCACATAAACACATGCTTCTAGCGATGAAAGCTTTGTTACTTTTGTTTAAGGGATTTGTTTCCTTTGGCAATCGCTTCTCATTTAATCTCTGCCCATTGAATGCTTTTTTTGCAGTTTTTGGTCAACTGATGCTTTTTGAAAATGTTTATGATATTTGACCCTTTTATCATTTCGAACATTTGTCCCTTTTTTTCCTATTTTTGATTTTTTACCCCTTCCCTCTTCAGTAATATTAAATATTTCTTCAGGTTTCTCTGTTTTCGACTTAAAAATAATAAATGTCAATTGAAAAATGACGAATAATGCCATGACAATTAAATATAAATTGAGGCATTAATCTTTATTTATTTAATTGTTAATTTAAATGCCATGTCATTCTCTTTCCCCCCCCCTGCTTTGTTTTTAATTCGTCCATTTTCAATGTTGTAGTACTCTTTGTATTCTGCCTTCCCTTTTGTCATTTGATTTGGTTGTTCTATCCATCATTTCCCCCCCCCCCCATTTTTCATATTTTGGCATTTTGGCTTCCTTCCAACTTGGCTTTGGCACTTTACCACATCGCTTTCAACAACTTTCAATCCCCCCCCCCGCGTTTCCTTTTATGGCTTCTCCTTTCCTTCGTCGTTCCGTTCCTCCTCTGATCCCCCCCCCCCGGGATCTTTTTTCCCGGCCGACGTTGCCATGGATGGGGCAATAATCCTTAGAACTTTAAGCAGTTGGTTTGGTCGTGTGTTGTCTTCCATTACGATGCGTTCGTTCGTTCCTTTCCTTTCCCTTTTCCTTCCCTTTTTCTCCCTTTTATTTCCTCTCTTTTTAATATTTTATTTAATTTTAAATGTTTCCCCTTTTTTACATGTTTTTCTTCCTTTTCAAATATTGCCTTTTTTAGCTTTTCCCGCTTTTTGTTCTTCTCGAAAAAGAAGTGTCGGCAATTGAATTATCGGGGGGGGGGGTCTTATCGGGGGGGGGGAGTGTCTTAAGGGTATGGGACGATGGGAGAGAGACACTTTTTGGGATTATCCTCCGCGATTTGCTGATGGTATTTCTATCTGTCCCCTTTGGCCATTTGTTTTACTTTTGTCTTCCTTTTGCCCCCCCCCCCTCAATTGCCTTTGTTTCTTTTAACTTTTGCCGCACTCCCTTCAGCTCAATGTCCATGATTGCTTACTCGGAGGATGCCGACGAATTGTCAGAGTCCGAAGTTGTGGCCTCTTTTTTGCTGTCCAACAGTTCCTCCTCCATTTGGCTTAGGGGTCTTCAGTTCAGTTTGGCCGAAAGCATGGAACAGTTCGTTGTTCATTTTAAGAATGCATGTTCAACTGTTTGTCATTTCTCAGGTGCTTTGATGCGCTTAAAACTTCTGGCCTTCCCGTCAGTGCCGAGCCAAGCGCAGACGGAATGCCGTGGTGCAACGCCACTTGGGACACCGTTTTGTGTTGGTACGACAAGCAAAAATTAAAGTGTACTAATAAATCAGCAAAATTGACCAATTTTTTAATAACCGAAACAAATTCCCTTTGGCTAAAACTGCTTTGATCCTTCCGCCTTTTCCCGTCACTTTTTTTTTTGTTCATTTAGGCCCGCCATCCCCGGCGGTCAGTCTGTGTCTCTCAAGTATTTTGCCGTTTTAAATAGACAAATGGTAATGGCATTTCCCTTTAAGGTGCCCTCCTCTTAAGGGATTGGACACCACCAGTGAGTTATCAGCTGGGGTTCAAGGTTGACCTGCTTATTCATCTGTTATTTGGTCAGAGTCCATCACCAAATTCTGTCATCCGTCCGGCCGATGGATGGGCAAAACGGACGGCGATTTCTCTCGTCCCCATGGCTGGACAAACTTCACAATGTGTTTTACTCAGGAGGCAAGGCAAAGCCAATGGGCACTTTCAGTGGCATTGGCATTTGCCAGACACTTATTTGGTGCTCCCCTTCAGGTCGTCGCCATCATGCAGAACATGGACAATGGCACTCTCTTGGTAATGAATGCCCTTCCTTTTATTCCCATCGCCCCTTTCTTTGTCAGATGGCCCAAGAAGTGGCAAAGAATGTGCGCAAGTTGGAGTTCGTTGGCCTCGGCCTGTCTCTCATCTCTCTCTTTTTCAGTGTCGCCATTTTGTCCTTTTTTCGGTCATTTTAATGCCCAAAATTTTAAATTTATATTTTTTGTCATTTATTAAAGGCGTTTGCGCGTGTTCCGCAACTTAATTCACCTCCATCTGATGGTCGCACTGCTCGCCGTCGTGCTCATCCGTCTCGTTCTTTACATTGATCTCATCTTCACCGACCGAATGGGGCACCAACAGTTGGTCAACCCCCACGGGAAGACCATCAATACAATGGTCAGCCTGAAATGCGCAAGAATTGCCCAATTTGCCTGGGCCCCATTGGGATATTAACCATCAGATGAAGGGGGCGGGGGGCGGAGAATTTGTCAAGAAATGGCCATGCTTTTTGGGAATGGTTTAACTTTATTCCTATTTGTTTAGGTGTTCGTCTGTGAGCTGATGTTTTTCCTATTGGAGTACTTCAAATCAGTCGCTTTTTGGTGGATGTTTCTTGAGGTCATCTCTTGTATCTCTCATATTTCCCTTTTTCTCTCTCTTTTATATTTCTCTCACATTTCCCTTTTTTCTCTCTCTTTTATATTTCTCTCACATTTCCCTTTTTCTCTCTCTTTTATATTTCTCTCACATTTCCCTTTTTCTCTCTCTTTTATATTTCTCTCACATTTCCCTTTTTCTCTCTCTTTTATATTTCTCTCACATTTCCCTTTTTTCTCTCTCTTTTATATTTCTCTCACATTTCCCTTTTTTTCTCACTTTTATCTTTCTCTCACATTTCCCTTTTTTCTCTCTCTTTTATATTTCTCTCACATTTCCCTTTTTTTCTCACTTTTATCTTTCTCTCCAGTTTCTCCTCCCTCTATATCTTTTCTCTATCTTGTCTTTCTTTCTCTTCCTTTTGTCTCTGTTTATCCATTTTTATCCCCTCCCTTTTCAGGGCCTTTACCTACACAATCTGCTCGTTTTCTCCTTTTTTAACAAAACTCCAAAACTTTGGCCCTATATGATCACCGCTTACGGTAGAGTACCTTTGTGATTAACAGCTTTTGTCTCTTTTTTCTCCACAATTCCTACTGATAGGCTGCCCTCTCCTCACGTTTCCCCTTTCCCCCTCCCCTCCGATCACTTTAATCTCCCCCCCCCCCTGCTCACGCTCCCCCCTCCGATCACTTTAATCTCCCCCCCCCCCCTGCTCACGCTCCCCCCTCAGATCACTTTAATCTCCCCCCCCCCTGCTCACGCTCCCCCCTCCGATCACTTTAATCTCCCCCCCCCCCCTCCTCACGCTCCCCCCCCCCCTCCCCCTCCGATCACTTTATCCCCTCTCCCTCCCCCCTCCGTGTGATCATTTTTACCATTTTCTTTTTATCCTTTCCTTTTCCCTCGAAGGCGTTCCCTTAGCGCACACTTTTTTTTGGCTAATTGTGTTGTTGGTGAAGAAACATGGGCAACTGGAGAGGTGTTTGGGCTCCTATTATTTGGAGGCGGAGTTTTGGATTTTGGACGGGCCTCGACTTCTTCAACTTGTGGTGGGCTTTTACGGTTATTGTCACAGTGATCATTATATACATTATATGTTTATATAATATATGTATATATTCCATCCATTGTATTTTTTTTGCCCCTCAGCTGAACACTTTTTTCATTTTCAACGTCATTCGCGTTCTGTGGCTGAAAGTGCGCGACTCGCAACAGTCGAACAGTGAAATTGGTCGGATGAAGTGAGTGAAACCGACGATTAAATTGGGAAGGATTTGAAATGGACCAATTCAGGGGGGGGGGATCACTTCCCATTTGGCAATTCTTTATTTTTGTGAATTCAGAAAGTCCGTGAAGGCTGCTCTGATGCTGATCCCTTTGCTGGGCATTCCTAACATTATGCAGACTATCCCTTTCTCACCCACTCAGGAGAACATTACGGTAGGTATCTCCCCCCCCCCCATTACGGTAGGTATCTCCCCCCCCCCCACCTTTGCCCACCCATTCATTGCCCAAATTCTTTCAGTATTTTGCCATTTGGACATATTGCGCCTCGTTGTCTTACATGTACCAAGGCTTCATGATCGGTGCGAAATGCTTTAGATCTTTCACTAATTCATTCTTTTGTTTCTTTCCTTTTGGCATCCCTTCCCAATGCGTTTGTTCACCCTTTTCAGCCATCATCTACTGCTTCACTAATCGTGAGGTGCAGTCCGTGCTGCACAACTGTTACACTCGTCACCGTCTCTCCCATTCGCGGTTTCCCCACCGCAATTCGCGCTACGCGCCGATGACTTCGCCGTACACTCAGATCAGAAATAACAGCAGTTCACTGGGGGCAAATGGAGCAGCAATCGGTGGGATCAAAGAAATCGTCGGAATTGGCGTCGCCAAAACGGGCGATTGTTTGTTACTGCCACCGCATTTAAATGGTACATCGTCACCATGCATCAGCGAGTTTGGAGCAGACAACGGGGGCACGGATTCGCTTAACATTAACAAAAACAACGGACTCATTTCCACGTGTCTGAGCGACCACGGGAGGACGACGGAGTCAATGCCGGGCCAAAGTTGACGGGACGGGACAGAGAGAGAGAGAGACCCATTCGGAAAATGCCAAAATGGCAGGAAATGACCAAAATGGGTGAGAAAAGGAAATGTCGACGAAAATCGGATGAATAAAACGGGTAAATGCTGAGCAGAAGAATAATGAAAAACGGAAAAGAAAAGGAAAAAACGCATTCATTGTGCTGAATTTGTGTTACAATATTTAAACGATTGTTCCAGTCACTTTTCAAATAAATTTGTTTTTTGCTTTTGTAAGAGAATAAACTGTCTTTTGGTGATTAACTCACTCTCCCCTCGCTGCTTTTCCTCCACATTTTCTTCGCTCGGATGAACTGATTGACACTTCCTCCTTTTTGGGCCATTGGTTTGCCCTCCCCCCCCTTTTTGGCCATTGGTTCCTTTGCTTTACTTTTAAGTGAATGCACACCCAAAGTGACGGCACTCCTTCATAAATTGCTTTTGAAATGTGAGAATTGTGTTGTCTTCCCACATTTACTTCATTTGACGGATTAGGCCCATTTTGCCATCGTTTCGCTCGTCCATTTGCGCAATGCGTTCGTTTGTCGCTCAATTATTACAAATTCCCCCCCCCCCTCCCCTCCTCTTCTCTCGCGCTGTTGTCATGTCATCAGCATTGTCCCTTGTTACCCCTTTTCCTAATTTTGCCCGCCTATGGCAACGATTGCACTAATCCCCCATGATTAATTGGTGAATCCGCCCACTTTCAGCATTTTGCGCCCAAATGACTTTTTCAAATGGTTCTCTCATTTGTCTATTCCCCCAAAGGATCCCTCGCCTATCTTTGCCCCCTCCTCCAATTACAAATGACGTCGGTTATTTCTGAAAATGCTTTTCCAATCTGTCAAAAGCATTCCGAAACTGAAAACGTTCCTATTTCTTTCCGAGATGAGCAACAAATGGCCAATGAAATGGACAGCAGTGACCATCAGCAGCCGAACTCGCCCCAACAATATTCGGTCAGCACCAGGGATGGGCCAAATCAAAAAATAAAATCCGAAATTTTTCAAATGAAAATAAAATCCGAAAAGCCCAAAACCCGAAAGATCCGAAATTGGTCCATCACTGGTCAGCACCAAAGACTGAGACTAATTATAATTAATCACTGATAAACAAAGTGCCAACTTTTTCTAATGTTTCGCCGGATCAATATTGAATTGAAGAATTATAAAGAGAATGATCAATTTTTGTTAAGTCTTTGTTAATCCACAGCTGTGCCAGAGGTCTAAAAAACATTGTGGAAGAATTAATTTTGGACGAGCATATCAATGTCAATTTGGAGGATACGGAGGGCAATACGGCACTGATCCATGCCGCCCAAGCAGGTCGGACGATTTGGCAAAAACAATTAATGCCCTTGGCTTTCAACCGCTAATTGGACGACGTTTAGGGCACACACAAATCATCGAAATGCTAATTGACCGTTTCTCGAAGCTTGAGATTGACCATGCAAGTTGATAAAGAAGACAAATATTGTTACCCTAATTGTTTTCCAAGGTGAATAAATTGGGCCAAACGGCACTGATCAAAGCGGCCATCCAGGGCCGGACCAATTGCGCCCGAACTTTGCTGAAGGCAGGTGAGTCCAATCAGTCCGCTATGATTGAGAGAGATGGCCCATTTCTAAGGCGCGGATCCCTACAGAAGGGATAATGGGCGACAGATGACAGCATTGGAATGGGCCAAATTTGTTGGGAGAACGGAGTGCGGACGAATGATCAGAGAGTTAATGGAACCGAAACGGGGCGGAGACAAACAGTCGTTGCACAACTCAGCACAAAACAACTTCAAACAGGTCAAAAGGAACCCAATTGTGAAGGGATGGCCCCAATTAGCAACTCATTGAACTCCGTCTGCCCCCAATTAACTCATTAAACTCCGTCTGCCCCCAATAACTCAGTAAATTCCGTCAGGTCGCCTGCATTGCCGCCATCCCTTTGATCGGCGGCGGCGTATGCGAAGTGCCCGCCTTGGCGCGGCCCCGCGTTCGCTCTGCTCCCCCAACATCCATAGTGAAAATTCAAATTACGCCGCCACCGTCGCCCTTTTGCCAAAACCTTTCGGCACAGTCGGAAAGCCATTCGCCAAAACAATTCCCTTTCAAAACGATAGCGAAACAGAACAATTCATCGAAGAAGAGACCCCTCAGAACAGAAGAAAGACCCAAAAGCTCAGCAATGTAAAAGAGAGAGAGAGAGAAAGAGCAAAAGACGAACGAAGGATAACGGCATGACAAAATGGCAACAAAACGAATACATTCAGAAATATAAAGACATTAATAGTTATTTAAATAAAGAAGAAAAACATTAAACACAATGCAAAAATGGCATACAGTATAAAGATTAAAATGGGAAGAATGAATTCCCTTCTCCGTGCCCTTCGGAAATGGCATTTTTCCCTCCCTCGGCTACCCCTTGAGGGAAGAGAAGTTCTTCTCCTCCTCTCTGATCTTTAGTCTTTCCCTCTCCGTCAGCACTTTTCTCTCGTCTTTCATCGCCACTCGGCAAAATTCCTTTGCTCCGCACGCCTTCAAATGCAAAATTTTCTTTAACATTTCAAAATTTGGTTTAAATATTCCCACTTCGCATGCTTTCGCGGGCATTCGGTCGTAACAAAATGTCCGCCGCTGACACTTTTTACATTTGAAAAAGCGTTTGTCGGCAAAGTGTCGCTTCACTTCGTGTCCCAAATTTTTACAGTGAACGCTCTGATGGCGACTCGTATAAGCGCACTGTGAAACAAAAAATGGACGGACCATTAATTAATGAGCCAACCGATTGCGAACATTGCCTAATTACGAATTTTGATTGATTTCCTATTTTAATTTTATTTAGTCGACAATGAAAAGTATATAAAAAAACAACCTAAATGTGCCTCATTACTTTTTTTTTTGCCTCATTACTTTTTTTTATTATTTTCAGTTGTTGTTTTTGCTGAATATTTTATTCCTCTTTTGCCCCTTTCGTTTGTTTTCCACTTACAATTGAACAGGTCACAACTTTGCAATTCTTCATTTCCATCGTCGAAGTTGCGTTTGTTTCGATTTGTTCTTCAATTTGGCGACGGCCAAAGTAAATGTTTTGTTGTTCCAATTCCGCCTGCCAATGTTTCACATTTTCAGTGCCATTTTCAGTATCATTCATTATTTATTTGTTCAACACTTTTTATTTCCAACACCTTTTTTGCCTCTTTGTCGTGGTTCGACTTCTTCTCCAAAAGTGTCCGAATTTGTTCGTCCGTAAAACTCTCGCCAAAAGTCGTTTTTCCATCGTCGCTTTTCTTTCCACTTTCATTTTGCATTTTGTCATCGTTTGCTTAAAAAATGTGAACAGTTAAAATTGTCCGAATCATTTAATTACTTTTTTGCCGTTTTGTCGGCCGATTTTTCAGAATTTCTGCGGCACGTTTCTGAAGGATTTTATTGAGTTAATAAGTTAATTCAAAATAATGAATGTCTATGTGTTTATTAATGTTCCTTGAATATTCGTTATTGTAATTTTTTTTATTTGGTATTTGTCTAATTGTCGCACTTTATAAGTTTTTTTTTTCGTCCAATTGCCGTACTTTATTCAATTAGAAATGTTGAAACTTTACTATTTTTGCCCGTTCTTTGGCTGTCAGTTGGTCTCCGTTTTGCGCTTGTGGTGCATTTTGCATTGGGCCAATTTGAGGAGACAAATGTTGTGGCAAAAAACAAAACAAACAAATATAAACGACCATTAATTACTTATTGAATTTTTATAAAAGTGAAATTTTACCTGTTTTCTGCGGTGTCAAGGCAGTTCGTGCAATTTCGAATGGATGTAGCCATAACTTTTTTGGAGTCAGCCAAATTCTCAAACTTGGTATCATTCGAATGCTCTTCATGTTTAGTTTTTAATGTTCTTTAAAATGTAACTTTTTTGTGAAATGCTTAATCGCTTAGCTTCTGATTAATTATCGCTTATAACATGTAGAGCATTCGAATAATACCAAGTTTTTGAAGAATTTGGCTGACTAAAAAAAGTTATGGCCATACCCATTAAAAATTGTACGAATTGCCATTGTACAAACTGTCTTTGACCCGTTTTCCGCTTGGTTTGCCCCCCTTCGTTCTTTTTTTTTAAATATCTAAAGTTACAATTCGGCTAATATTCTTCTTTAATTTATATATTTGGGCCCAAATTTGTTTCGCTTCCACTCATTTAAAGGATTACCCGCGATCGGATGAACTCGCGCATTGACTGAAGCGACTTTTGACCGGGCGACTGCAAAGGCACCGACGCTTCCGCCCGCGGGCTTTGGTTCTCTTTGTCCCTCTGTTGTTTCAGCAACAAATTCTTCGCACCAAAGCCAAACGGCTAAAAGCATTTTTATTAATGATATATTTTTTTGTTGTTTTTTATTCTCAAATTGCATGGACTTAACCACAAATTCGGTCGAGTGAGGAGGGGGGGGGGGGGGGGATAAGGAACAATGGACCCCGGAGCAGGAGGAAACGTCGCCGCTAAAAGTCGCCGAAAAAATACTAAAAAACCGTTTTTTAATTCAGGTTTTTTAGTAATTTCTTTCGGCGACGTTATGTCCCGGCGACGTTTCAGCGGCGATGTTTTGGGGTGTACGCAATGGACCCATTTTTGTTCCCCTCCCTACGCGACGAACCAAAAATAGAAACCATAACTTTAAAGCGAAATCAAATTTCGGCGGTGTTTTTGAGGCATGCCATCCCCCATGCCCTCTTCACCCCCCCCCCCGTGGGTTATTTCCATGGCAATTTGCCTCTCTGTGTTTACCTACCTTTTCCTTGACGAGTTTATTCAATTCGTCCTGTCGTTTTTCCTTATTATCAGCGATTTTATTCTCCAGTCTTTGTTGGACAACGGAGAATGGTTTTGTAAAACTGTAAACAAATTTTACGGTGTTTCAATTGCTTCCAAAAATGCCATGGCAAATGCATCGTACATTTTCCCCTCCGACGATTGAGGCCTTTCGACAGTTTTTATGCCAATTGCCGGTGGCGTAGAAAAGGAATTGGAATGTTCTTCCAAGACGCGCATTTTCTTTGGTGGCAAATTGAACGATCGGTTCAAAGCGCCGCGGGCCATGGAAAGTTGGCGGGCGCGTTGTTGGGTGTGGAAAGGGCAAAATGAGCAGAGGGAAATGTTCACGGCATTTGTGCACTGCTCACCCCCACTTGGACGAGCCTAAACAAAAAGTGGCAATGGGAATTCGTCAATAAGAATTGCGGCATTTTGGATAATTTATATAGTGAGTGCATCTTAACAACATTAGCTTGTGCCATTGCCAATACAATAGCCGTGACTAAGCGTTAAGTATTGACTTGACATGGCATTTGTCAGAGTTTCCATGACAAACTGCGCCATTAAGAACTACCTGACAAAAACCGAAGTCGGCACAGAAGCCCAACTCGACGACTTGACTCGACTTGAACAGTTTGAGAAGCACTGAATGAACAGAAAATGTTGTTTGACTTCGTCTTGGCAAATGACAATTTGCCGTTTGCCCATTTTCACCTTCGTTTTTGCCGTCCGTCGCCTCCGCCCATTGGGCATTGTTCAGCAGAAGGGTCGCCCCCACTTGGACCTTCCAATAGTGGCGTACGCAATCGCCAAATAGCAGCACTTTTACGGATGGGAAGCCGAATTGGAGGTCGGACATTTGCCAAACTATGTACTCGTTGCCATTGGCACTTCTCTTCGGCTCACTTCGGCCCACCACCACTCCCATCGTCACCCATTCTCCGCTGGGCCCCACCCGCGCATTCAAATCGCCCAGGCGCACTTTGTTCATCCCGGGACAAAAGGCATCCAAAGTTTCAAGCGGAATTTTGGGATTTCTGAAATGTTATCCGAGCGATTAGCTACCCCTAAAACAGCAGAATGTGAAGGCTTAAATAGGCTTAAATATCAGTCATAATAACGATACTTAGAATTGCCTAATGAGCTGGCAATCCCACCTTATCCGAAGCCCAAACGCGCAGTCAAAGACTTCGAAGTCGGCTTTTTTTTTATCCTCCGTCACTCCCGTCAATATCATTTTGCTTTTTTAATAGAGCAATATATTTTTGTTTTAAAAAAAGGTAATATCGTATTAATTCTTATTTTATAAATCAAAAAAAAAATGTATGTTGCTTGAGAAGCATTGAAAAGAGTTCAGAATCAAAAAAAAATGTCTTTTGCATATAAGCGACTTCTTACAATGTCTATGGCAATAGTCTACAGTAAAAGCAAGAATTGGACTTATAATGACCATATGGTAGAGAAGGAAGCATACCGTGTATACCCGTCAAATTGACCAATTTGGTCAATTACATTCGACAGATTTAACATGCATTTAAAGTGTAGATGTAATATATACAATTAAGAGAGAGAGAGAAAGAAAAAATTGGAAGACAAAATCATCTTAAAAATGTATAATAAAAGCATCGGTCGTCATTTGAGCATTATTTCTATTGTTTTGAGGAAGACACTGATGAAGCTGCACTTATTGGTGCGGTATTGACGAAATCACCAGGGATTGGAAGAACAGAAATGCGGTAGAAACGCGTGTCCATAGGAAGATTATATCTGAAAAGGGGACAGAAATTTATTTGGAAAAGATGACATAATTTGTAAGGGAAATCTCATTCAATTCATCCAAAAACGAAAAAAGGGCAACTTCATTCCTCAGATTTATTTTTATTTTGAGTTTTGAGCTTAAATTAGTTGACCTATGTTTCCAGATTTAATTAGAAATCTGTTCACCATTTGAGCTTTTTAATTGGTTTTTAACTTAAATAAAACATAATTTTCTAAGTTTTAAAAAATAAGTTTTCGGGCAAAGTCTAACATTTAGTTTGATCTCTTCTGAATTTGGGTATTATTGTATTCAATGCTATATAACCCTTAGGGTGGCTTTTTAGCGTTTTAAACCCATATCATTACCGATTTGCCGCTTTTCGAATTTGACACATTTCAATACCCTCCACAAGCACAAACATCCAAGGACGAGGCATTGACGCATGAGAAATTGCATTTGAACTAACATCCGTCGACTGAATTGATGGCCGCGGTGGACGGCGAATTCCTAACTTCTCGAAACTGCTGTCTTTGACAATGTATGGAGAATTAGGAAAGGCCGCACTAGAAAAATAATATATAATTGACTCAAAATTTAATAAGACTTTCGCGCAGCATAAGCATTTAATTGCGAGTTCCATATGATCAAAGCACCACATCCTTCGTACAACTGAAAGAAGAAAAGAGAATAAGCAAAGAAAGCAACCTTCTCCACTGAATTCGAACCTCATTAAGTGAAATGAATGTTTGCATTTCTTTACACCGAATTTTTGTCTGTGTACCACACGAGCGGGAACTGAGTTTGGCCACTCCGTCGTCTTCGTCAATGGCCGTCAAAATGGCGGATGTTGGCATAGTGTCTTTGCTGGAAATCTCTTCAATGATCGAATGGGAAAGAACCTCTGAAAGACCTGTCCCTGAAAAGTCATATTAAATTTGCCAACAAATAATTTGTGAGGCATAAAATTCGTGCCTTATTTTGTCTAAGATTTGCTAAACCATAGTCCCTCGGTTTTATGCCTTACCAATTGTTTGTGTGTCCGTCTCTTTCATCTCTGACACCTCATTTTGTTGCTCATTTTCAATGACCATGTTCCCCTTTCCGAGCAGTTCATCCCTCTCTTTCATCAACACATCCAAATCGTCTTTAAGACGACAAATGGTCTCATTTTGTTCTTGGATTGTATTTTCCTTGTCCATGCAGAGAGAACGCTCTAGCTACGATAAGAATAAAATAACTAATTATGTCTTATTCGACCAAATGGATGCCAATTATACTACTATAACAATTACCTTTATTTCATTGGTAAGATCAGCTATTTGACCTTTAAATTGCTCTTCTATCTCGATAATTTTCTTTTGATTATTTTCCTCGCAAGTCATTTTTTGACGTTCGATATACAATGAGATTTTTTCACGGAAGAAATTGTCGAAAGAACGCGCCAAATCGGAACTGCAAAAACAGCCAAAGACTTTGCCTAATTCATCGACGTTAAAACGCACTGAGTAAAGTTCCTATAGTTTAAATGAATTTTTTTATAAAAATGGAGCAGTTAAAAAAACTATACCTCGGACAATTCTTTGAGACTTTCTTGGGCGTCGGCCAATTTTGAACAAAATTCGCGACTTAAGTGAACATTTCCTATTCTTTCTTCTTCCACTCTTTTAAATCGCTAAACATGAGAAAAGAATTAATTGAAAAAATAAGAGTATTTGAATATTTGTAAATCTGAGAATGAAACACAATTTCTGTAATTACTTCATCGTCCTCTTCTTTGTGTGTGTGCTGAGAATAACATTGTTCACGAAGTATCGTTTGGGGCCTAACAATTTTAGGTGAAGTTGATTGGTGAATCTAAGAAATGCAAATAGAATAAAAAGACAAATTACCACATAATAAAGTACGATTGCCTGTTTAATATTAACAAAACGACCCCCGCAAGTTGATCCCAAACTTCCAAAAGTGTCGTCGGGGGTGCTGAACTGATTAGAACCGAGGGACTCAATCGGATCAACCGCAATGGATTGGGAATTTGAGGGAATTGCGATTGGAGCACTCTGCTGACGAGAAGACAACGAACTTCTATGAATTTGCTGAAGCAAAAAGGGGATGAACAAATTTAGTTTAACATTTTGTAGCCAATATCCCGTACCAATTTGCTAACGTCTTCTCTTTCGGTTGCTGTTTCATCTTTTGGCGTTGTAATTGGACCAAAATGTTCGCCTAACGGGCCAAGTTCCCGTGGAGATTGCAATTCCATTGTGCTAATCGAACTGGTCGATGTTGTAAAGTCACAGCCTTTTTGATCTAATGTCATAAAATTGGCTCCTCCACCCGGTGAAAATCCCAAATTTTCTTCACTAAAAGGTTCTGCTACTGTAAAAGAAAGTAAGGAAAACATGATGCCTCAGCCAAGTGGTGGATGGAAGGTTCCGATTCATAACATCGATATTCGAAATTTGATCTCGCACATAGAAGCTTTCATCACGGCGCATCGACCGATTTGGCATGGATGCAATTGGAGAAGTTGGGTCGGGAATTGCTAATCGGGAAAAAAGTCGGGGAGTCCCCACAAAGAGCAGTTCTTTCATCTCAGGAAACCGCTGAAAAGGAAAGAAAATTTGTGAAAAATGAAGAGCATTTACACTTCTCAGCTCATGCAAATGCGAGAAAGGCACTTTCGGAAGCATCTCGTCAATTTGTGGAGCAATTTGAGGTGAAAATTGCGGAATTAAATCATCCATCCCGGGAAAAAGTTGGCGCAAGAAATGCTTTTCCAATTTCCCGTAAAATTGCTGTCGGATTTTATTTTCTTCTGTGATAAACTCCGATGTTTTGCCGATGTGCAAATTTATCCACGACGAAAATTCCCTTTTGAGCGCCTCTCTTCTGATCACTTCCGGGACAGCAGTCATATAAATACTTGGAGTTTCCGTTATCTGTCGTGCCAAATCCATTCTTTGTCGAAGTCCATTGAATTTTTGGTCAAAGCACATCACGCGCTTGTCAACGTCCTGAAGACGCTGATATGCCTAAAAGTTGGAAACAAACAAACGTCGAATCAAAAAGTCAGAGAATAAAGCAACTTGTTTGATCCATGTTGCAAGGCGTTGACAAACTTAAGAATAAAATGACAAGTGGAATAATTAGGTAAATATCAACAAAATGTACAAAAATAACTCACTGTTTTGAATAACTTCTTCTTTGGAACTGATGAAAGAGAGGGCACAATTCCGCTGCTCACTGAGTTTGCCTTTCAGTTCTTTCAACCTGTTTTTCTGTCCTACAACAACATTTTGCGTGCCATCTTGGATAATTGGCTGTATAATTCCCGCCGTTGTTTCTCGTACTTCGGAAAGATTTACTAAAATAATTAGGAGAATAAATGAGCGGCACTAATTATCACAAAATACTAAGAAACAATTCACAAATACCTTCAAGCTTTTGCAGATGCGCATTTAATGTGGCCAGGCGCTTGTCAATTCCTCGTATGTCACGGTACCTTTTAAATTACAACATTATGTTGTTCGAATTATTTTTGGATTATGCGGAAGTAACGGAGTAGTGAAACCCTAAGGTCATTCAAACATCATTTGAAAGAGTGAGTTACTGCGGTTTTAGTGCCACGTCTTGGACCATAGCCAATAAATGTTGCGCCTCTCTCAATTCCTCATCCGTCGTCTTTTCCAAGTGGTCGAGTATATGTTGCGAAAAAGAACCGAGCGAGTAGGCCGGATCCTTCGAAGAGATCCAATCAAAAAGCGTTAATTCTTCGGCAGATCCATCAGAATCGGATAAATTCGGGGTAGAATGGACAGCAGAAAGTAGCGACGGAGGAAGCACGATCTGATGAAAAGGAACGTCTGAATAAACATTTACTAAAGAACTTACTTTCTTTAATGTTTCCAAAATTTTGTCAAATCCATTCACTAAACAGCGTCCTTTTTTCCGAAAAGTTTCCAATTTCTCTGCTTGTCCAATGGACTTGTCCAATCGACGTTGAATACGTAGAAGATTTTCATCGAGATTTGAGATCACTGACATCCATCCCTTAAATTTTATTTTTCTTTAATTATTGTCAAAAAGCAAAAGGTCCACGAAGGAACAAATCCACTTAAATTGTGGACACAAATAATAACATTTGTCCATATTATGTAAAGACAATTGCTATAATTGTTATAGTTTCCTTTGTTCTGCTTACCCTCAAGAACTTTAGTTGTTTTGAATGATTTAACGAATTTTTTTAATTAGTTATTTATCAAGTTGTTCCACAATTTTGTTGCATTCCGTGCTGGGGGAAAAAATTTACCTGATTTCTATTTCGTATTTAAACTGTATAAATGGATATTAAAACTCAGGTTTAAAAATGGCAAATGATTCAAATCGGTAGCTGCCATAAGTGTGTACTTCGTCATTAAATTACGGAGAATAATAATAAAAAGAGACATTGGGATCGTGCCCCAACCCCGCTGAATTTCTGGATACGGGTCCTGTTATATTACAGTTACATTTGTTTCTGACCTGGTATAAAAATTGATGCTCTGTTAGCACAGTATTACAAAAGCGAACGATATTTTCAGCGAGTTGAGAACACTTTTTGCCAAGATCAACACATTCACTTATTGCAGAGGGTGAATTTGTGGGTGCAATTCCCAACATGCGGTCCATGGAAATCTCCCAATCTTAAATAGGAGTAAGTTATGAAATCCTCTAAAACCGACCTTGATATATGTCATTAATCCCATCTGTATTTGTCTTGGTAGTTTCTGATTGAGCATTTGTGATACGACGAACGAGAAATATCGGGTTCGTATCAGTACCCACGTCAGAAATTGCAGAAAGCATCGCATTTCGATTGATAGAAGCACCACCAGAAAGGAAAAGGTACTGAAACAAAGAAATATTTTGATGAAGAAAAAAGAATGTAGACCTACCTGTTCATTTATATCAACATTAATGGAGCCAGCAATACACCTAAATGAATGGAAATAAGAGGCACCAAATTAAAAGCTATCATTATCACTTCTGCAAATCATAAACGGAACCAAGCGCAGGTGGTTCCAAAACAAGCATATAACCGCGATTAACGTAGAAAATATGAAACATTTTGAAGGAATATTCTTTATTTCAAGCTTGGGACCACAAGCAAATTTTGTGATATAACCTGCAAAAACGAAACTATCCAAAAAGTTTAAATTTAAAAATTGTTCTTTATAATGTGTGCAACGCATTTAGAGATCGCGATCTCGATAGCCAAATTAAGATTTTGATTCTTGTTTTTCAAAATTTTATGGGATTTTTTATTTTTCTACGCAAAATATGATTAACTGTAAGTTGCGCAATTTCACTCTTCTTCCACCCTCTTCCAAGAATAGAAAAAGGGGTAGAGACAACACATGTTGGTATTTAATGATGGTGACGGAATGACAGGTTTTGTCTCATTTGCAATTGACTGCTGAATAAAAATAAAATTACTGAATGAATTTATCGATTCACTTCTTTTCTTTTAGTTGGTCCCCATAAATAGCGACATAACGAACAGAACAATTTCACTCTAATTATTGGAGCTGCATCAATGTCTTCCATATCTACATTACGCCGCCAAGTTAAAAACGTCGCTTGCAATTTCTCTGATGCGCAAGTAAAAGTTAGGGAAGCAACCAGGTTATTTTTCGTTAGTTATAAAAACCAAACAATTCATGTTTTTAAGCAATGACCCATGGGGCCCAACTACTGTGCTAATGTCTGAAATCGCAGATCTAACTCATAACCCAGTTTCATTTACCGAAATTATGTCCATGGTTTGGAAAAGGCTAAATGACCATGGAAAGAATTGGCGTCATGTACGAATTTTTTTAACAAATATTCCTGAATGTGTATGTTTAGGTATACAAAAGTTTGGTTCTTCTCGACTATTTGATAAAGTGCGGAAGTGAGAAAGTGTCAGCCCAATGCCGAGAGAATCTCTTTTCTATAGAGACGCTCAAAGTTAGTGCAATTTCGTAGATCCAGCTTACCTAAGTCAATTCGTAGGACTTTCAACACATCGAAGACAATCGGGACCAGGGATTGAATGTACGCGCGAAGGCCAAACAAATGGTCGCCTTGTTACAGGACGAGGAAAAACTGAAGAATGAACGTGCTCGTTTTTTGCTGACTCGAAAGCGTTTCATCCAAAACGGATCTTCTGGAATTGCATCGGACGGCTCGAGACGGTCGGTTGGAAGAAGGCAAATCGAAGCTGGAGTATCAGGCGAGTGATAACTTAATACGCAACTTACTTATTTTCTACTTTTGAAGACCCTGAATTTGAAGAAGCGCGACCTTCTTCTCTTGGGGAGGAAGAAATGCAACTGCAAATTGCATTAGCACTTTCCAAGGAGGAATGTGAAAAGGAGCGTGAACTCCGTCGAGGTGATGACATACGCTTACAGGTAGCTGGAAATATTTAAAAATGATTCTTTTAGTACGTAAATGAATGATTCTCTACTCAGTTGGTTGCATCTTTTTTCAGAAGTTTTTTTGGAAACCATTATTGGTCAGGAAAACGACCCCCGAGATTTTTTGAGAGTGGGATATGAAATGCGCTTGATCAATGTGGCACAAAAAAAAATGTAAAGCAAACATTCGGTATTTAGATCGCACTTGAAGAAAGCAAACGTGATATGTTGGCTCGTTCCTCAAGTCTTTCATCTCCAACCGGAGGCATTGATCCAGTTGAAAAACAGAGCACCTCCAAGTCGCATGGAGCTTTGGATGATTTGCTTTCATTAGGATTGGATGATGTGTTCAAAAGCAGTGTTCCAAATGCTGCTATTGCGGGTAGTTCAACACAAAGTCAGCAACAACAATCTCAAACGGGTGTGTTCAACGATCCTTGGTCACCTCGACCTTCCACTACCATCCCAATGGTTGAGACAGCACCGCCTTTGTCCGCCCACAAGACAAGTATTCCACATAAATATTGTGAATGTTGGATTTTTTTAACCACAGCGCTTATTCAAAATGATCCATGGGCGCCAGTAGCTTCTTCCTCGGACGCCAGCTTTGTGTCCTTAGGGTCATCTTCGACAACGCGGACGCTAAATGCGGAAGGAGGCCACGTCCTCGGACCTCAGGCTCAGTCGTCATCAACTAAAAATGACCCGTGGGCATCATTTGAATCGCAAAGTGTTGCTGCATCTGAATCAGTAAAGCAGTCATCAGACGATTTCTTTGGGGAAATAACTGTATCTGCAACAACGGCGAACCAACCAACGTGTCAGGGACAACAGAGAGCAAATGCTAAGACACCTGAGTCATTTCTTGGAGGTTTCCAGTAACATATTTTATCAAATACAAGGCTCGTTTAAGAGAATTCTGCACTTGTGAATCTCGATAATCTCCTCGGGCCTTCCAACCATTCGCAAATTGTCCCCAAAAAAGGTTGCTTCATTTTGTTTCATCAAACATCTTTATGAATCTCTTAGTTCCTCTTCCAGCGACTAATCCCTTTTTGGTCGGTTCGTCATCGACTGTTGTGACCAACAAAAATAATCCCTTTTTATCAAATGAAAGGCCGAGCCCATCTTTGAATGAAATGATGCAAGCGAAAAATGGTGGAGGAACGTACTGACTACGCCCATCCTTTTTATGCCAAACCCACTATTGATGTTCAAATTCTGAGGCCCCTTCCCTCTTAAATGTTCTTGTCATTTGACTCACCCTTTGAAAAATTGCTCTGAATTCGCCCCTTTCTTAAACACTAATCACACATTCTTAACTTAATTTGTTTATGAAATTATAAAGTTTTTGTAACTACTTATTATTGGTGGGAAATTGATTTATAACTAAAGTATATAATAAACTCTGTGCAACTTTAACATACGAATTTTAAAATGAGCAGTGATATTTTATTAAGACAAAATTGGCAAATTCGCTATAGCACAACTTTTGAGGGCACTGAGTTAAGGGTGTCAGTTCAAACACAAAAAAATACGGAAGGAATAAGTGAATTATGATGTTTTGGAATTGTTTTGCATCCTTTGACATTTGCTTTGGCTTAAGGCAGCGGTTCATTTGTTGAAATCCAAACTTCGGACCGCGACTGTTCATTTATTATATGAAGAACACGCGCAAAAATATCATCGGGTGAATGTCCGGTGACCATCCCTAAAGCATTACGCATTAGGAATGTCGGATGAAATGACCAAAACTACCGGTGAACAAATCGCCAAAATTTTGCTCTTGGCGTTGACACCGTTCAAATTGCTTCAGGGCGTCTTCCTCACTAAGCAAAGTGTCCCATTCTCTGAAACATAAGTTAATTGAGTTTTAACGTTTGCCTACAGCGTCCCGCTGCTACCGTAATTGCTGGTAATTTAGCGGTTTAACAAAAATTGAGATTGGGTAAATGTGCGCGGTGTTTTGCAGTCGACGTATCGCATTGCCAGAAACGTCCAAAATGCAATGACGCCCCTTAATTAAAAGAAGTCAAAGTGAAAAGTGGAAGCATTGGAGGAAAAGGGAAATGTTTTAAAATTTAAAGTGTGTCCAATGGCAAAAAAGCGTACGGAATCGGCCACTTCCATCACCGCCGCAATGCTCGTCCCGTATAAATTGTTCTGGAATTGGCCCGCTTCAATGAAAAGATTGCTCTTCACATCCCTCTCCATTTCGGCCTTCGTAACGAAGTAATAATTCCGTCTGAGGGAGGGAGGGGGAGAGAAGGCATGAGAGAGAGGAGAGGGGGGGGGAGGGAAGGGAAAGGTAGGGACAGACAGATCACGAAAGGGGAAGATAGATAGATAGAGAGAGAGAGAGAGAGGGAAAATATTTTTGGTTATAAATCACGAGCAGATTTTAAAAAAGTGGCGGGTTACCCGTGCACTTCGCCTTCCCGGGGTGGCCGAGAAGTGTCTTAAATGGACAATTAGTGTTTGATTTGCTTGTGGCAATAAGTAATGAATGTCATTACGTGGAACACAGCTGCTGAATCTGTCGGGGTGTCGACTGACCAATTCGTCGTTTATTCGGTCCTTCAATGCCCCAAGCACAATTACCGGCCGAACGTAATTAACTAAAAAAAACGAAACAACATGGGTTAAAGCCTTGCCCAACTTGCTATTCAATCTGGTTTTATCCTTTTGCCCCCCCCCCCCTCGAAATTATTTTTTTATTTTTTTGTAGATCTATTTTACGCGCTGATCACGAATATGATCTCAGATTTGTCATAAATTTCATCTAATCTATGATTTTTCGGTCATTCAAAGGCTGGCTCCCTCTCCCATTTTTCAAAAAAAAAAACTTTTTTTTAAGCCATAAAAACAAGTCTTAAGAGGTTTTCGGGTTCGCTGATATTAAGATACAAATAAAACACACAAAAAAGGAGGGGGGGGGGGGGGGGGGGTCGACCAAATATGGCGAATAGATCGAACCTTCAAAAACTTTTTTGAAATGGCCTTTTGTCCAGAAATTTTATTTAAAAATAACCAATTTTTTATTATGAAAAGAAAATTTATTTCATTTATTTGAATGGCCGGCGGCGTCGGTCGCACTATATATATTTTTTGATAATGAATTGCTGATATTGTGGTTATGGGTTATTTAAGCAAACGGACTTGTTCGTAGTTCAACTGACACGTACGAATGAATGGGCTCCTCAACGGCAGTGCCAACAGCTAAAATTGACGAACATTAAAGCGGATTTATTATTAATAATAACAAAAAATGTTAGGCAACATCAGAAGCAGAGTAACAGAAAGTTAGGAAATAAGCACAATTCAATGGAGGGAGAGAAATAGAGATGGCGAGAGATAGAATGTTAAGAAACAGAGACAAAGAAAGAGCACAGCACAGAAAAAGAAGTTGAAGCGACACCACTCTAAATTTAATCACGGATAATAAAGATGGTTGGTTATTAAGAATAATAATTAGACAAAGGCACGCGAAATGAAACACTAATTGGGTGAAATCAAACAGAAAACATAATTAACGGCATAACTAAAGGGTGCCATGCCCACAGCGATAAGTTCAGTCCACTGCAATCAGTCGCTCACTGAGGTGCATTTGCTGCTGCTGCCTGTGTTGGTAACGTCGACTTCTGTCGCTGTTGTGGGCTTTAACCGTCTCACTGTCACTGGCAATGCCGTGCCATTGCGCTCGATTGACTGAATGATGTTCCCCAGGGGGGTGATCCGTTATGGAAGTCCCATGGTGCCATTGGCTCCAATTCCGCTCTACACATCATAATAAGTCAGTTAACAAATTATAGATCCATGAAATTTTGCTATTTTAAAATGGTTGAAAGAAAGAGCACTAAAGTCTCTACAAAACTGCTTTTGTAGCATAGGACTTATGAATTCTCTTTGCGGCGAGCGGAAGTTTCGAAAAACGAGTGTCAAAAAAATGGCAAATCATTCAAATGGTATTTTTTTTTTGAAAATTTGTGTTCTTTGTCGGGCATATTCGTTTTTTTGAAAAAAAAAACCCAAACTTTACTCTACAATTGCCAGTTTTTTTTTTCATGCTCATAATATTTTTGGTAAGGTATGCCTGATTAAGAATTCAGCTCAGTCGGCCTAAGGAAAATAGGCGAAATGGTAACTTTCATGAATCTTATTTTTTAACAAACTGTATACATAAATATACAATTTGTATTATAATTTATAGACAAATTAAATGGAATCAAAAATGGAAAAGGGATAAATGAACTGTTGGAAGAAGGGGAAAGCAAATTAAAGAAGAGCTTAAACACGGAAAATGAGGAACAAAATGAGAAGACGAAACTCCGAACATTGGCTTGGCCCCACTCACTTTCGCCCCCATCCGAAGCGTATTCGTTCAGTTTCTCAGTCGATTTAACGAATGGAAATTTGCGGGAAAAGGAAAGTTGGCTGCGAGAACCGCGTCGACCTTAAAAGTGAACAAATTCACAGGTTGCCCATGAAATGCCTTTTTCATTGACCCTCCAAACCGCCGCCAAATCCGCCGGCACTCATTGACACGTTTCGACCTAAGCTTTGACTGCCCGCGTTAAAGTTCACCTGACGAGTCACATAAATGCATTGACCCCACTGATTGGCCAATGTTTGTTGTCTGTCCACCTGTTTACGCCTCTGTCTCTCCCGTTTCTCGACTCTTTTCTTCGACGGAATGATCCCTTCAGGGCCTTCGTCCCCGTTTTCTGCAACCCTTCGAGCAGTCCACCGAAAAAACAAAAAGTTTGGCTATTTAATTATTTTAAGACGGCAAGGCATGAGCTACCAGTCATCGTCGGCCACACTCGTCACGTGCATAATGTCGCCGTAGCGGAAGGCAATAGAGCGGTGCGGCAAAACGGCATCTCCTCGGGACGGATCGTTGTCGAAAAGGGCTCTCACGTAAAAGTCCTGTCTGATTGGTAATGGCATTGTCTGCTGAGGTGGCATCGTATCGGATGGCAAATATGGCGTCAATTGGGGATTTTGTTGGAGTTGGGCCATTTCGGCACGGGCACGTTCAAGCTTTTCTTCAAATCTCTGATACTCTGAAATTGGACAATGTAAAGTGAATGGATGCGGATGGGTAGTGACCCTGAGGCATATATTGGAGCACCAATTGGACCTCGGAGTAATTGGAAATGGCCTTTAGCGTCTGTGCCGCTTGCGCGTGGGTAGCATTTTGCAGGTCAACGTCGTTGACCCTCAACAACACATCGCCCTAATGAGACAGAATAAATGCCAAAACAAGAGGACAACGACAGTTCGTACGAACCTTTCGCACATTTCCGCTCGAAGCGGCGGCACCGCCCGGAAAGACTCCGCTGATGAACACTTTCTCACCGTCTTCCCCTCCCACAATGTTAAAGCCTAGCCCCGTGTCCAATTTGCGCAGTCTGACCAAACGCGGTTCGCTGCCCATCCCATAGGATAAGTGCGGTTGAGAACTGCTCAATGAAGCGGCCCCAGTCATGTCGAAAGTCTTAACCGATTTGGCAACAATGTTCGGGGTTCGTTTCGGGGTTCACATTGTCCTCCATTCGGCCGACCGACTCAATGTCCGGGTGGGGGTTTTTCAAGTAGAGAATCTTCACTCGATCGCCAGTGTTCTTCAGAGTGTTAACGGCAAGTTCATGCGTAACATTTTTAAAGATGGTATTGTCCACTGCCAAAAGTTGGTCGCCCTTTTGAAGTCGGCCGTCTGCTGATAAAAAGCGAAATTTGAATGTTTTTGTAAAAAAATTGATTACAGTATCATTGTCTACCGTAATAAGCTGGCGTTCCTTCTATTATTCTCGTCACAAATATTCCATCATCGCCTGCGAAGTTACGGTAAGAGAATGGACAACAAAGAGAATCAACCCGGGTAGTGCTGATTGCCGGTCCCTCCGGCGATGCTGAAGCCCAACCCTTTGTGTCTTCCGTCCGGACCCATTTTGATCAGATCCATCCGTCTAACTCCCGGCATTTGTTCCAACTCTTTTACGGCCTCACTCTCGCCAAATGACTGCTGATGGTTGGGAATGGGCGGCGGAGGACCAAAACCGAAGCTTTCCGGGGGACTTCCACGGGAGAGCGGTTCGGCAGAAGGGGAGCGAAACGCATTTGGCTGTGCGCCTTTTTGGCGTTTGATGAGCTGAAATTGGAGCGACAAAAAATCGTCTCACGGTGAAGAAAACTCACCAAACGGACCACACTACCCGCAACTTTTAACGCATTCACAGCCACCTAAAACGCACAAAAGGGAAACTAAAAAAACGAAGCGGATGGGTTGAGAAGGCACTTGGTGCGGCACGTCGACGGTGTCCGTGTTGTTCACCTTCAGAATCACATCGCCCACCCGAATTCGCCCGTCTCTCGCCACGCCGCCCTTAAGCGGATTAAAGCCAAGTCGGCACACATTGAGAATACCCCAGACGCAATTTCAGTCACACGGATGTATGGGCCGGAGCTGTGATCGTTGCCGCCAGAGATGGAGAAGCCCTGCAGAAAATGAAGGCAAAAAACAACAAGGTAAACCAAAGGCAGAGGGTGAGCACTGACCAATCCGAGTTGGTTCTTCTCCAGCACCACGTCCTCCACCTCCCACTCCGTGCCGTGGTCGTCAATCAGTCCGCTGTTCGTCACTGTCTCCGTCTGAAACCCACTAGGCCCGTCCAGCGTTTGAGTCCGATACTCTTGCGTTTGCCATCCATCTTTGGTCTGAAAATAAAATTGGATCGTTCCGCTGAAATTCGACAAAATCGTCGGCCCCTCTCCCCCCCCCCCCCGCCCTCCCCTCCTCACCAATTGTTTGCTCTGCTCCTGGTACGAATACGCGTGGGACGAATGTGATGTGGTGGTTTTCACTTCACCACCAAGTCCATTTGTGTATGGTGCTGCTGTTGTTGTTGCGGGAAAGGCGGGCCGTTCGAAGGAAGACGGCGTAAATGAGCGGCGGGAGACGGAGCCGAAGGGGGGATTCTTCGAAGAGAAGGAAAAGCATAAAACGGGCGAAGCTTGACCACCACCCACCTGCTCCCATCTCTCGGCCAATTTGCGCGTTTCGACAGTTTTCATATCCAATGGAACACGTTCATTCAGCAAAGTGTTGTCGTAAAAGTCTTGGATGTCTTAAAAAATAGTTCAAAATTGGTCCACCCAATGCCAAAACTGCACACACCCAACAGGGCCTGGAACAGGTTGGCCTTGAAGATGCCAATCACTCGCTCAATGGCATAACGCAAATCGGCATCCCCGGGCTGTGTTAGCAGCGTATGGTACGCTTCAAGTTGCTCCAACGCTCTGTGTGCCTCTGAATTCAAAGGATCACTGATCCGTCGACTGTTTTTGTCCGATTTACCCGTCGTTCTCCCCGGCATTTGTTTATCGGAAAACGATTCACTGCATAAATTTACAAAAAGAAAATGTGAGCAAATGGACGAAGAAGAATAAATGAGAGCAAAAGAAAAAAAAAGAGATGAGCAGCTAAAAGTGCAATCGAATAAAAATAGGAAGGAAGCTAATAAATTTTAAATTCACAGGAAGATAAAATATTTCCTGCAAAATTTATTTTACAAAAAAGACTTCTTGTAATATTTTTAATAGGTGATAAGCGCCGCAGGGAGCGCACAACTCTTTGCATATGACAACACCAAATACCAACAGAAAATTAGTATATTTTCAAACTAATATTTGTACAATTGTAACAATAAGGCATCTTTCAATCCTTCTACAAAACGTTATATCAATATGGGAAAATGGAATGGACACAAAGTTTGGTCTTCTATGTTTTAACACTTAATTGGTACGGCAAGAATTATGAAGCTGGTGGAGAGGGGGAGGGACTTTGGAAATGCAACGGCAAATAAGCACAGCGATTAAGCCGGGGGGGGGGGGGGAGGGAAAGGTGCCCCTCTCTCGCTGACTGACCAGCTTGTTTGCTTCTCCTCAATCGTTTATCGGCCTTAATGTGGGGAAAAAAGCAAACAAACAGGACATGCATCGGCTATTAGGGGCAGGGCAATGAGTGGGAGAAGGACACGGGGAGGAAGGCAGTGGACGAGGGGAGGGAGGGGGGGGGGGAAGATGAGTCAAGTACCCCTGAGGGGCTGGGGTGGGGGAGGGGACGGGGAAAGCCCGTCGGAGAGAGAGAGGGGGGGGGGGATCGATGAGGGACTGTTGATAACCAAAAAAGATACGATGGACAACGATGAAAAAAATTTAACAGAGAAATGAAAGGTCATTGCTCTTTATTGGTTTAGTTTCAGTATCAAAGAAAATTTTAATGTTAAAAATATATAAAACCAAAGAGGAAAAAATCGATGGTTGACACATTTGGTTTGAAGAAGAAAGCTATTGGAAATGACGAGGGTATAGGAAGGACGATCAGACAGATAGACAGACGAGAGAGGGCCGGGGAGAGAGGAGGGCTGAAGAGGGGGGGGGGGGGGGGAGGGGAGGGTGAGAGCGGAAGGGAGAGGGGGGCAGGGGTGGAGAGAGGTAGAGAGAGGGAGGGAGGGGGGTGGAGAGGGGTAGAGAGAGGGGAGGGAAGGCGGGGGGGGGGGGGGGGAGGGGCGAGGGAAAGTGGGAATTTCACGAGAGGATAGAGTGTATCGGAAGAATACTCACATTATTGGCCAAAAGCACGTCCAGTAGGACAGATAAGAACAGGAGGAAAAGGAGACCCATTAGAAAATAGCTCGAAAAAATAAATTTAACGAATGAGAGCCAAAATATAAAAAAGAGCGAGGGGGAGGAGAGAGGGCGGGGGGGGGGGGAGGGGGGAATAAACGACGATGAGCGAACGGATGGATGACTCACAGTCGTCCACCCTAAGCCATTCACTTCTCTTCTGCCATAAATTCGATGGGAATGGAACGGGTGGAGAGTTAAAACACTAATAGTTGTTTTTCGACAAAAAGCGCTATAACTTTTTTCAATCGGCGTTCGCATTTTGGCGCGAGACTTTTTTTTTGGATTTGAATGACCAATTTCATAAATCATTTCATTATAAATCCCGACATTTAGAGAAGATAAAAAAAAACTAATTGCTAAATGATTGATCAACTCGTAAAAGAAAAGTTACAACTTGACAAACAGTCAAAGTCAGAAATGTTGGTGAATTTATTCGTTAATTTTTATAAATTAACAAATATTTGTGCTTTTCGAAGTCTATTATTATAAAAGAGCTGCTGAGGAATAATATTGTTTTTTACACATTAAAACAAATTAAATGATTTAATATTAAATGGCTTCAATGGTCAAAACGACACATGCAATTTGGTGGATGGACAGGAGAGAAATGGAAAAGGAAACACAGAGGAGGACGATGAAGAGGAGAGGAGAAAGAGGTGGGGGGAGGAGGTGGTCTCCAAACCCTGGAGGGGTCGTCGACCGTCCGTCCAAATTTCCTTCCTTTTACCTTCTTTTTATAGGCATAACTGCCGATCTTCTGCCAAAACTATAGTTTAAAGGAGAGACGAAAAAATAGACAAACAGACAATGAGCGAGAGTGAGAGAGAGAGGAGAGAGTGTGAAAGAAATGAGGGAACTTCGCCGCAGGGACGAACAATCGATAAAAACAAAAAATGGCGAATGAGAGAAAAGAGAAAGGTGTTTAAGAAGGGGGAGATGAAGATGCCAAACCGAGTCCAATGCAGCAGAAGTAACACGGAAAAACCGCCGATTTTTTACAAATCTGCAAAAAAACCATTATTTTTTCTCTAAAATTTCAGAGGAATTCCGAGCCTTAAAGATTCTGGAAATCGGAATTTCCTATCCCAAAAAAAACCGGGATGTGGAGAAAGGGATCGTGTCCCAGTGGATTTTTACAAAAGAACCCGTGGAAGCCTTGCGGGTCACGACCCCATATCTTAGTGATGAAATTCCTCATTTTTGTAACTACAATGAATTTGCATATAAAATATAACGACAAAACTTTTCCGCACACTCACAGGTCGGAAAAAGAAAGACAGGAAAAGAAAGATAAGAAAGTGAGATAAGGAGGAGGACTATTATAAACTAATAGAATGTTTACCAAACAGCAATAAAAAAGGGAGGGTATGGGAAAAGAGTCGGATAATACTAATTAAGGTAATAAAAAATAAAATTAAGACAAATTTATACCCGAATTAATCCCTTTGTGAGCAAATAAACGCAACGACATATAATAAGCAACGAGAAAACAGATGAATAAGGCAGCGAACCACTTGAGTATTTTTGCTTCCTTTTCTTGTTTTTGTGCTTCTTCCGTCGGATTGTGAAAAGGGCGTTGGAAAGAAAGGAAACTGTTGGACAGTGAAGAGACAGAGGACTAAAAAGACGAACATTAATTAATATGAAATGGAGGGAAATGTCCTAAGGCGATGGACGGAGTGCCAGGAGGTTGTTATTCATTTGAGCGGAGGGGAGCTTATTCTCCTTTTCAGGCGGAGGGATTGTATAACACCTCAGACAATTTGCATCAGTTTTGAGAAGTCCGGTAGGAAATTAAGTTTTTTGAGAGGCCCATGATGCTATTTTTCAAAATAAGGCTTTTTGTGGTTTTTAGATTTTGCAAAAAAATTAGTTTTTTGAAGAAAATTTCCGAAACCAATAATTTAGAAAAATGATTGATTTAAAAAAAAATCCTGATGTTTTATTTTCTATGAATTTTACTATGCTTTTCGGTAAATTTCTTGATTTTTTTGTTTTGTTAAAATAGCCATTTTGTTAAATCCATTGGTTAAACAATGGCGTATATTCAATCATCCTTTCGCCTACCATTAAATCGGGAAAAGTCTGTTGAAGAATGCCCTCTTCTCTTTGGCCGTCCTTCCGTCCAACAAACGGATAAATTTTGTGCCGTTCGACAGCGACATAACGCTTTCGGCGATTTGCTCTTAATTCAGCCGCTGCCAGCCGTTTGTCGTGCTCACTGCGCTTCTAAATTAAAATGCAATTTGAAAGTTTGGAACAATTGTCCTTAAACAAAGCAACTTAGAAAATGGTGACTCTGTGCAAGTAAATATTGTTCGAGTTTAGAAATTGCTTTAGTTATACTTTCCCAACCTTCTCATCGCGTAAAACTTCATAGGCCTCTTTAATTTCTAAGTATTTCTGCGCGCAAGATCTGTTGAGACCTGTGACATCAGGATGGTACTGAAATGGAACCGTAAATGGTAATAAAAAAAAGACCGGGTTTGTATGCAAATGCATGTTTTGTGAATATTTTTGCTTTTTTTTTTTTGTCCAAAATTTCTGAGCTCTTTTTTTGCGAAATCCTAGGGTTGAATTTTTTTCTTATCACATATTACGACCAATTACGAATAGAAAAATATAATTCGCAATGGTTTTTTCTGAGGCGGGCGAAATTCGGTTTTGGTAGGTTTTACGCGTCCCATGATGCGTAAAGTGAAAATGAGACTCGTAAAACAGACCTGAACCAGAAAATCTTTAAAAATTTGTCTGTCCAAAAATTTCCCTTGGTATATTGCAATTTTTGTGACATTACACTCACGATACTGCCGCCCACCTCGAACAAAGTGCATTTTTCAGTACTCATTGCCCAGAAATATTTTATCATTATTAAATTTTGTCCATAAAATTGGCTCTATTAGTAAAGCGTAATTTGGCAAATATTGGCCAACCCAATGAACGCACCTTTTTGGACAGATTGTAATACGCCTTTTTGGTGTCAGTCTGTGAAGCAGTCGGCGGAATACCCAATATTTCGTAAAAGTTTTTGCTGAAATTTAATCTTTGAAAAAATAAAGACAAGTTAAAATCCGACTGTTTGTAGGTCGAAAAATAGCGACTTCTGTTGAACCACCATCTCTGTGAGAAACAACGAACAACGGCAGGATGAAATGAAACAATTGAACCGTTTGTTAACCGATTTAACAGAGCAGGGGAAGAAGAGGACGACGGTGGCAAATACATCAGAGCACGATGACAGCCACCAAGGCACAAACTCATCAGAGAATGATGTAAAAAAGCAATATGAATTTGACAAACAAATAATTGGCCCATACAACGGCCAATTGTGTGTTGAACCTAAATAAATTAAATCCAAAAAAACATTTAAAAATAAAAGTTTGTTACATTTGTTACAATTTTTTTTTTACAATATTATTAGTTATTAGTTGTTCCGCAGCAGTTGATCACTAGGGACCGGACTTTTAGTCATAAAAAATCCCCCAAAAGTCAAACTAAAAGTCCTAAAAACAGCCAAAAAGTCACTAAAAATGGCAAACAAGCAGGAAAACTTGGCAAAATACAGTGAAAAATTCAGAGATTTTCATTTTTCGGCACTTCTATAGCATAGGGTGCTAACCTTCTATAGCCTCATTATTTTGTCCTTACTTCCTACTCTGAGGTAAAAAAATTTAAAAAATGTTCGTTTATAATTTTTTAAGCGATTTCGTTATTATTTTTAAAAAATTTCCCCGGCGGCGCCTGTCGGCGGGTCCACTACTATTCAGTGTCGCCGATTCAGTGTCGCCGATTCAGTGTTGCCGATTCAGTGTCGCCGATTCAGTGTTGCCGATTCAGTGTCGCCGATTCAGTGTGGGTTCAATTCAGTGTGAGTTCAATTCAGTGTGAACGATTCAGTGTGCCCCAAAAACAGGACAATTCAGTGTCAAGGAATTTTTATAATTAGAAATTTGAAAAAATTACTAAGAAAAAGCTGTTTTTTTCTCTTATGTCCCTAAAGCGGTACACTACAACTCGGCGCTCTCGACTCAGAGTTCACGATTCGGCGCCAAGAGAATTTTTTTTTAAAAAAAGGGTAGGGGGTAGGTTTTCAAAAAAAATTCTTGGCGCCGAATCGTTGTTAAATGCTTAATCTATCTGTTATAATTCAAAAATTGAACAATTTTTGAATCCCCGGCGGCTCCTATCGGCACTGTCGGATTCTATTACCTTAGGATTCTAAAAATCTTTCTCAAAAAATTCGAAATGTAAATGAACATGAAAATTCTTCATAAAAGTTGATCGTTTTGAAGAAAATTTTTTGCTTCAAAAAAGTCCCGGTTTAGACCCGGCCCCGGTTTTTGGCAAAAGCACCGACCCGTACTACCATACATACCAATAAACGAGCAACAGAGGAAAATTTTTGAGAAATTTTTTCTTTTTACAAAAATCAGTATAATATTTCGAACAATTTTCCTGACACTGAATTGAACCCACACTGAATCGGCGACACTGAATTGAACTCACACTGAATCGGCGACACTGAATCGGCAACACTGAATCGGCGACACTGAATCAAGCGGGCCCCCCTGTGGGCACCGCCGGTTGAAAATTTTCAAAAAAGGACAGAATGACGGTTTTTGAAAAAATCTGTTAAATGGGCCATAATTTTCAAAAAATGTTCCCCGGTGGCGCCTATCGGCACCACCGCACACCCATCCACCTGTTTTCTCAAAATTTATCTAAAACATTAAAAAAATGTGGTTTTTGGCCAAAATCTATTACCAAAATAATCCAAATTTTAAAATTTTTACCGGCGGCGCTATCGGCACCGCCGGCCCTTCCCTTTTCATAATTCAAAATGAAAAGCCTTATTTCAAAGCCTAACAGCTAAAAAATACTGTCATAGGGAACAAATAAGCTGAAAACAGTTGACTTTGTTGAATAAAAATGTGATTTAAGGCATTGGCAGTGTGTTTTAAAAAATGTCCTTATTTTGCAAAATTTTCGATGGGAACCCTGGTTTACAAAGGTAGTTGAAGTGATTAAAAACGAATAGTTTGGCGAATTCTGAAAAACCAAAAAAATTTTGTTAAAAAATCAAAAGGGTCCCTCGTATGGTTTTCAAATTAGCACCCTACGCTATAGAAGTGCCCATTTTTTAAAGGAAATGAAATTAATTAGGCGCGCTGTCATTTTGCCGACCCGTCGTTTTGCCGACACGTCGTTTTGCCGACACGTCGTTTTGCCGACACGTCGTTTTGCCGACACGTCGTTTTGCCGACCCGTCGTTTTGCCGACTAAGCCAAATTAGTCGTTTTGCCGACAGTCAAAATTAGTCGATTCTTTGCCAAATTTTAAAGAAAATAAGTTTTACTTAAAATTGGTAAATTAAACCGAATTCAGAAACAAAGATGAATCGCAAAAAAATTGAAAGTCTACAAAAATGTTGTAAACGGAAGTTTCTGATGACCAATGACAGCGAAAATGCAACGAATTCTGTACAACATGGACAAAATGACGACTACAATGACAACGATTTAGAAGCAGAACCCATCACCATACATTTTGAACTTGGGAAAACAAAAAAAGGGGCCATTTGTCTTTGGTATAATGGTGAGAAGCAATGGTAAAAACAAATTCTCAAATATTTTTAAGGGTTTCGTTATGTTCACGACAAAAAACGATGGTGGAGGTGTTCGGTTCGTAGCTGCCATGCACGCGTGACTATTATTGAAGAGGACAATATGAGCGGTCATCTTGGAGAGAAAGACCATAACCATTTACCAGAACCTCAAAAACAGCAGGTTTAAAAGGACCAATTCATTTATCGAGTAAGAAAGTTTAGGCAGGAAATCGGCGGAACAAAATTCTCGACTGCGTCAAAGCCGAACCCCGAATTAAACCGACTCGGCTTCTGGCGGAGGTGAGGCGTTCAACCGCTGATGAAACATACGTGGCAATGGGCTCTGATAATGCTCTCAGCTGCATGATGAGACGAGAGAAAAGGAAAATTTTGGGGAACATTGACTGTGTTGATCCAATGGCATTCGTGATCCCAGACATTTTACGTAACAAAAATGGAGAGGACATTGTTCTGTACGACAGCCGGACAGTGCGGAGAGAGGAGCGCGATGTTGTGCTTATTTTTGGAAGTGAAAAGGTTCGTAAAAACAAAAAAAAAACTACTAGTTATTATGTTTCAGTCACTCGACATTCTGCGGAAACACAGAACTTGGCACATTGATGGGACTTTCAAGTGCTCTCCTAGCCTTTGGGAGCAATGTTTTGTCGTCGGAGCCTCAGTGTGTCATCGAATGTGCATTGCAGTCTGGGCGTTGCTTCCAGGAAAACAAAAGAAGTACTACGACGAAGTACTTCTTTTCCTGCGTGACCGTGTTGCACCAACCACCCCACAAAAAGGTGAATTTTCACCAAACTCAAAACACATTTTTGCTTTCAGTCATTTCGGACTTCGAAAAGGCGGAAATTTTGTCAGTCAGAACTGCCTTTCCATTGGCAGAATACAAATGTTGCATGTTCCACTATGGGCAAAATTTGTACAGAAATTTTAAAAAGCTCGGCCTGGTACCTCAATACGGATTGAAAAATGAACATGGGGATGCGGTGCGGAATGCTTTTAGGTGGTTTTGTAAATTTCATATTCAAAAACTTTTTTTTTTGTTTTAGGAGAATTCTTTCGCTTCCACTGTTACCCGCTACACAGATCCGGAAGGCGTTTGCACTTATCGCTGAAAATGCGCCTAATGGATTGGACGGATTTTTCCTTTATTTCTCTCGCACCTACATCGGAATGACCCAGCATCAACTGACACTCGGACCGAACGCTTTTGTGCCCAACGCTCTCCGACTCATCGATGTGACACAAAGTAATTTGTTATTAATTTTGAATTACAAAAAATTAACGTGACGCGTATATAGGTGAACAATCGTTTCTTCTGGACCACAACTATGCTGGTCTACCCGCCCATTGCCGAACATTCACATCAACACATTCTTTAAGCTCGAATGTTTCAGCGATTCGGCCGTTACGAGAAATGAACTCAAGTGATGTCTCTTCATATACAATACAACAGGGTTTTTCTTTTTTATTTTCTTATGGTTTTTTTTCTGTTGTCATAGAAAACATTGCGCGCATTGCCATACTTGACGGCGGAGAACATGCCCTCTGTTCAAGACTTACACAGCCGTCCACATTAGCACCCAGAACACCGGTCGTGGACTACTCGTTAGGCGAAGCGTCTTCGCTTACGGCACCGGAAGGCACAAACAAACAAATATTTTTTTTTACACCATAAAAATTTTAGTTCTTGCACGATGGGAAGAGCCATTTGTTCGACAGGCGATGTTTCCTATCCCGTGGTGGAACATGCATGGCCAAGCAAGCGCCACACTCGCAAGAACCAACAATGGTCTTGAGGCGACTCACTTGCATTTTATGGTTTGTTTTTCTTTTTTGCACAATTCTCACCCATGCATTAAGCGTGGTCTTAATCACCATCCTGCCCTTTCTGACTTTATTTGTGAGGTGAGCCGAAGCATCGACAAACAATTGGATGCTGCACGATCTGCACAACATTTCACACACAAAAGGCACAAACGATACATCATACAAGATGCTGTAATTATGCGCATTTTATCGGATGCCTCATACGAATCTGATGCTGACATACTCAATTTGGTGACACATCTTGGGCTTCAAATTGAGGGATACGCTGGGCAGTTGAAAGACATCGAGGAAAAATTTATTTGATTCTGTTTTTACCAATTTTATTTGTTTTGTTTTTTTTGCCGCTCTAATAAAGGTTTTTACTGAAATTTGTCCAAGCTTAACCTTTAAATATGTAAAAGTAAAATAGGACTTGGTTAAAAAAGAATTAAAATTTATTTAAATTTGACGACTAATTTTGACTGTCGGCAAAACGACTAATTTGGCTTAGTCGGCAAAACGACGGGTCGGCAAAACGACGTGTCGGCAAAACGACGTGTCGGCAAAACGACGTGTCGGCAAAACGACGTGTCGGCAAAACGACGGGTCGGCAAAATGACGGGCAGCGATTAATTACGAGATTAAAATTTTAAATCAGGTGCATAATATTAGAGCAAAAATTTTTTTGTTGTTTTCTACTAAAACAATATTGGTTTAGCAAAAAATGCTGTTTTGCTAATGAATGAATTTAGGAGGTGATTTTCTTAATTAGTTTTTTGCTGATTTTCAGAAAATTTTATATTTTCCGATGATTTTAGTATTTTTTGTTTTTGAAAAATTGAAAAAGTAAAGAAAAAAGGTGGCCGGACGTTTCGACAATGACCGACCGTTTCGACAATGACCGACCGTTTCGACAATATTTTTGAAATATTTGATGACAATGCCCAAAAAAGTTGAGCTTTATTACGCAACAAAATGTAATCATACGCACGAAAATTGTTCGATCTTTTGTTCGAAATCTGGTTTGGAGTTCACAATGGGAAGAATTGGGTGTCAGATTCGGATTCTCCGACTCTGAAAACCCCATAATCATCAAAAACGAAAAAATTTCGAAAAAGGTGGAACACCATCTGTGGAAGTATTACCAAATGTTCCTTGGCCCGCTGGGTTAAAAGAACCGGCTTTCATTTTAGAAATTTTCCAGCGTTGTTGTCTTTAATAAAGGAAATTTCGAAAAATTCTGGCGCCCAAACGTTATTGGCTCCCAAACCTTGGCGCCCAAAAACGGGCGCCCTAACGTTGGTGGCCCGACTTTTTCTTTACAAAAATTATTGCTGATTTTTGCCTCCTTTTTGGGGTTTTTTGGAAAAAAAATCTCCAAAATTACCATTTTTAGAATCCATTAACAAATCTGATCCCAGTTTTCAAAAATTTCTCCGGAGGCGCCTATCGGCAACATCGGACCATATTTCGCTTAACTTAGTTTTTACTCAAAAAATATCACAAAAATCCACAAATTTTTTTGTGCGAAATCTGTTAATAAAATATAATTAGATTTCACAAAATTTTCTCGGCGGTGCCTACCGGCACCGCCGACCCCGGCCCCTTTAAGCTTACGGGTCTGTTTTTCATTTTATACAGTGTGTCAATAAGATCCTAAAAGAAAAAAATGAGAATTTATGCTGGAAAAATTTTTATGGTTTTTTTTCTTCAAAAATGGGGTGCTAATTTAAAATAGGGAGGGTGATGAAGTGAGGTTTATTTTTGCTTTTAAGCAAATGCCACGGAAAATTAAATTAAATAAAGTCGAACAAAATCATCACAAAAATCGCCAAAAAATCGAAAAATTCCAAAAAGTGAGAAAAAGTCAAAAAAGCAAATAAAATATATGCTAGAAGCTTCAAACAAAGCTAAAAATAAGGTTTTCATATGTTTTAGGCCATCCCAAGTCAGCCATTGTTAAACGATTTAAGAACTGACCAAAAAAATTATGATTTGAAATTTGCAAAAAATACAGTTTTTGTGAGTTCATTTATATCTTTTTTATATGGGAGGTATGAATTGGACCAGGTAAACTAAGTAAAGTGGAAAAAAAAATATTGAACATATAATCGGACGACACCCAACTCGTTTCAGGCCAATTCGTTTTTACCCCAACTCGTTTTTTAACCCTATTTTGCCCGTATTTTTTGTTGAGCGCAGACAGCGGTAGGTTAGACAGTCCTTATACTTATAACACGTAAAAAACGAGTTGGCCTGAAACGAGTTGGGGTAATACCATATAATCTTACCAGAATTATGTCTATAGTCTATATGTATCTATATTTTTTATCATTAATTTGTCTTTATTTCTAATCACAAATTGTCTTTGATTATATTTACTAATAACATAGATCATATTTTTAAAGAGTTTCAATTTGTTCAATGACTAACTAATTGTCTGCTCTCTGCTGGTCATTGACCCTTTCGTTGGTTGCTGTTTTGGCTTTCCCCTTTTCCCTATTATTCTTCGTTCTTTGCCTGTCACTTTTTTTTTTTTTGTCTTTTTCCGTTAGCTTTGCCCTTTCTTTGCCCCTCCGACCCATCAGCTGATTAACAATGAGTGAATTATATAAATACATTACTTACGACTACCGACAGCCCATCCAAATGCGAACAAACTGATGGAGAAGCGGAGAGAGGGAAGGAATTATAAAGACAGAAAGGGGAGGTTTCACTTTTGGTATCGAAACGACAAACAAACAAAAGAAAAAGCATTGTATGGCGAAGGGAGGAGGGAGAGGGGGTCCCTCCCCGCTTCCCCTCCCTTTCCCTCCTCCTGCTTCCTTCCCCGCTATTCCCTGCCCCACCCGCGCCTCCCTCCCCTCATGCCCCTCTCCTCTGCTTCCTCCCCCCCCCCTCCCCCTCCTTCGCTGCTTTTCGCCTCCCACCCCTCTTTTCCCCTCCGCTCCCCATCCTTCCCGGCTCTTCCCTCCCTCTCCGCCTCCTCGCTCCCCCCTCCTTCCCCTCCCCTTTCGCCTCCCTACCCGCTTTTCCCTCCCCTTTCGCCTCCCACCCCTCTTTCCCCTCCCCTCCCCCCCCCCCCTTCCCTGCTTTTCCCTCCCCTTACGCCTCCCACCCCTCTTTCCCATCCCCTCCCCTTCCTTCCCCGCTCTTCCCTCCCCCTGCACCTCCCTCCCCTCTTCCCGCTCCCCTCCGCCCCTTTCCCGCTCTCCTTCCCCTCGGCCTACCCCTCCACCACCCTCCCACCCGTCCGTCCCATTGTTGTTTCTTTTTCCACCCCCTCT
This sequence comes from Heterodera filipjevi, assembly GCA_039877585.1. NCBI lineage: Eukaryota > Metazoa > Nematoda > Chromadorea > Rhabditida > Heteroderidae > Heterodera > Heterodera filipjevi. The sequence goes on along the minus strand of JBDPZO010000005.1, from coordinate 9,385,330 downwards.
TTGATGGATCATCGATGGGCAAAGGTCGGTCTTTGGGTCAAAAAATGTCATTTCCCGACGGCGAAAAAGCATCTCCAAATTCCATGCGTGTTTTAACCTTTTCTGTGGGACTCGAGCATCATTGACCCGTTTTTATTGTTCAAATTTTGATGGGCGAATCATTTTCATGCTTTTCCTCCCTTGAAAAGCATTTTTCGTCCCATTTTGTCTCACAAATTACATTATTTCTTAACACATTCATTTTCTTCATGCCCTTTTTGTGTTGAATAATTTCTTTTAGTTTTCAGAAACTTTAAAAAAGTTTGATTTGCCATCAAAAATGAATGGTGAAAAGATCCACCTTTTCTTATTGTATATTTTGGCCCATTGGCATCTGAGAAGTGCCATCAGAGTGATCAGCAACGGATTAGCCCCTCCGGAAATTGTGCACAGTCCGATGGATGTTAAGCGTAAGTGCTTTATTTAGTCTTCTCATCGAAGTATCATCACTCGTTCAGCTCGTTGTCTGATCAGAGCAGCTCCTCTTGATTTGGCCTTCATTCTCGACTCTTCTGGCTCATTGAGAAATCAGTTCCAAGATGAGGTCGACGTCATTCGGCGCATTGTGCGCCATGTGACCATTGGAGACACGGCAACGCGCGTAATGCTGATCCAATTCAGGCAAGTTTAGCCCAAAGCATTTGCGCTTTATTGGGCAAAACTTCATTTGATTGTTTTAGTGGAGTCCAACACATGGAGTTCGACTTCAATAAGTTCACTCATAGGGATGAACTGCTCAGTGCCTTGGATGTTCTTCGACATGTTTCTGGGGTAAATTCTTGGGTTGGCCGTGAGTCACGGTTACGGGACATCAATTGTATTCTTTCTCGTGACGGTGCTCGAGAATCCTCTCTGTTCTTTGTCCTTAAATTACTCTCGCTGAGTTTTCTTAATAACCCTTGTTCCAATCGGCACATTTACATTCTTTTCTCATACTCTCTCCAATGCTCCCTCTTCTCTTTACTCCTTTATTGATTTCGCTCTCTAAGATCACTCGAGTTGGCGGTGCCTTTGAATTTGCTATTTCTGTGTTGGAAAATGTCACTCATGGCATCAGACCATCAGAGGTGCCTAAAATCGTCTTTTTGCTTTCCGATGGTCGCACTCATGACTTCCCAACGGATAGTGAAATGGCAGAAAAATTACGGAAGAAAGTGCCAAATTCGGACATTTGGGCATATGGTGAGAGAATTATTCTGCTACTAAAAATGCCATAATTATAAATACCAGGGATATAAGCTAATGCCCGGAAATTGGAAAATCAACCCGTAAAACCGGAAGTCGAAATTCCATTTGAAGCCAATTTTTCCGCCGAAATTAAAAAGAACAGAATTATCTTTAGTATTTCCTGACAATTGTAAAGTGTAAAAAGGAAGTTGTTAGTTGTTACTTTTATTCCTTTTAGGCACGGGAGAATATGTGGCATTAACCGAGCTCATCAAAATAACCAAAGTGGGGAAAATGCCATCGATAAAGATTTTAATGCCAGTTTTACCTTTTCAGAATGAATCAAAAATAATAACTAACAAAAATTTGGACAAAATTGAGTCGCTGTTCGCCCCTTGGCATGGCGTTGAGGTGGGCGAGTTTGGCATTTGGGAAGGCGAATGATTAGCCACCATTTGGCCAGATAAGGTCTGTGAACAGCGTCCCGTGTGCGTGAAAGGGTCGGATAAGGTGGGCGCTGAAGAGCGGACAATCATTGCAACTCGACCAATTTGCCCATTCAGCCGCTCGACTTGGCCCTGCTCATTGACTCCAGCGAGTCGATCAACCAAGTGTTCCAGGAGCAGGTGCAGTTCACCATCGACCGGCTCATTTCCAACATCCACGTGCACGCTGATGCTGTCAGATTGGCACTGATTACTTTTTCAGGACAAGCATTTGTGGTAAAAGTTGAGCTATCGCAGAAGAAAAAGGCAACCTTTAGCATTTCGGGTTCAATGACCCCAAAGTTGGGAACAATTCGGCAGTGATTCGCTATCTGAACACCTTGCGACCCATCAAAGGCACAACTTCGGCCCATTTGGCATTGGCAGCTGCGCTCCGTTTGTTCAGCGACCCAATTCAAAACAGTTTACGTAAGAAATCCATCGAAAATCAATGTTCGAACCAATGAAGAAACCTTTTAAATCAAGCGAAGAGACCAAATGCAAGCAAATTGGTGGTGCTGTTTTCTGACGGACGCGTTTCGGAGCCGGTTGAGACAATTGCCGAAATGCTCCGATCGGTTGGCGTCCAAACGATGGCCGTTTCGCTGAACCATCCGACAAATTCCAACGAGCGCGAATTGATGGCCATTGCTGGCAGAAAGGAGCACGTGTTCACGCAGAAGAATCTGCAGGAATTTGAGAAGACCTTTCTGAACTTTGTCGGCTTCGGCTGTGATGGCTTCGAATTGGGAGAGAATGCGAGTGAGTGACCGCCCCCAAAGGCGAAAGAATAGGCCAAAGGCATTGCCCACTTCCCCGTCTTCTTCTGAACCCACAAAAGCGCCCCGAATACTAATTCCCATAACTCAGCTCCCCGCATTCGCGGTGCCACTGACATCACTTGCGGGCCCGACTCCATAACTTTGACGGTCCGAACCACGAAACCGATGCAGGGATTGGTTGGTCTTTTGTTTAAGAAATGGGTACACTTTGTTTCCGCTCCTTCCCGTTTAGGGCCTTAACTTTAAAGTAGTCTCCATCGTATTTAAATTTCGACATAACCGTAGTAAAAGAAATATATTCCCTGTATTAAAAAATAATATTTATTTATTTATTTCCACAGGGAATAATTTTAATTATTTATTTTAAATGGCCTTATTTTTAACCAAAATCTAGGAAACCACATAGAAATTGCCTTTTAGTGGTTTGTAACCAAGTTCGGCTTTGAAATGAGCTTTGAAATTTTTTTTTCGAAAAATGTGTCCGCGGTGCCGAAAGTTGCCGCTGGGAGAATCCAATTTTCAGATATACGCTCATCGGTTTCACGACGACTCTCAATGCGTTCTGCGCGCAAATGGAGCCAACCGTGAGAACTCTTTGACTTTTCGAGTTGGTCACTGTGGTGTTCAGAAAACACCGATTCGGGTTCGTTGTCGAATTAAGTATTTTGGGGATGCATTTGCTTCTTGTCTTAAGAATTCGACTGAGTCCGGATACGTGTTCAATGTGACGGTCATTTTGCAGTTTCATCCGCTCATTGTAACAAGGGCTGACCAGGTGTCCTTTTTTCCGTGCTAATTTAACTGTTTGTCATCCGTCCATTGGTTCCCTCAGGGGTTGGACGTGTCCTGTGTTCATCATCAGCCGGTCTCCCAGAGGGAATTGGAAATTACTTCTCAACTGTCTCTGGTCGCTTCGCGTTGCTCCTATCGCCTTCACCGATTTGGACCTGATAATTGCATCGCGTTGGATGCAAAAGTGGGCGAAAGTCTGTTCCACAAATGGGAATGTGAGACAGGTGAACGATGCACCTCCCCCCCCATTGGCCATGACCCAACCCAAACTGAACCACCCTTCAGGGGATGAACACCGTTTTTTGGTGCATGACTGTTACGCCACTTCTGAACAAAACAATGTGCAAATTCTGGACGAGAATGGGTAAATCGACCGAAAATTTAATAAATGAAAGACATTTTCAGATGCGAAATCGATCCCCATTTCATTGAGACGCCCGACTATTCGCATATGCTTCTAATGGAAAACAGCGACAATCGAAACATCTTCGTTTCACAGGTAATTGACTAAATTAATTGGTTGCTGCTCTTTCCGTTCAATGAATTAAATTGCCAATACTAAAGGGAATGGCTGCCTTCAAATTCCCCGACGACGACAAATTGGTTTTCCGCTGTTTGATCTCCCTCTGCGACATGAGCAGTTCGGACGAATGCATCCAAATGATCGTAAGGGATGTTGTGGGTGGTCCTTTTATGCGTTACATTTTTTGCACTTGGACAGCCCCCAAAATGCGATGCGAAAAAGCCGATGGTTTCGGCGGGGGGTGAAGGATTGTCGCATTTTGTGCGCAGAAACTTTTCGATGTTCGGATTTGACGAAACGGACAGTGAGGGGCCAAAAAAGAGGCAAAGGCGGCGAAGGGATGTCGACACGCGGAAAGGCTTCGCACGGACAGTGGCGGTCGAGACGCGGACGCTTAACGTAATCGAAAGCGAAGGCATCAGACCACCGACAGCGGACGCGCTCCGATATTGTGACGTCAGAAATTAGAAAGAAACAGCGAAACACGCGCATCGAAGAGAGAAATTGCAAAATGGGAGACGATGCAAAGAGTATCGAATTAATAGAACATTATCATCACAGTATGTCAGCAAGTACAGTATGTTTTTGTATTTACTAGTAGTTAATCATGTTGACTTTTGTCTTCCTTGACAAATCAAAAAATAATGAATAGTTAAGTTGTCCGTGTCCACATTTAATTCCAATTGGTTGGTTATGGGCGAAAGGGGGGGGGGGGGAGACGGCGAAGGAAAAGCATTTCACTTTTGAAATGATTGTTGCAGTTTGGATGGGAACCGCCCGGTTCATCACGTCCAGTTGGTCGCCCGTTTTCGTCGCCAGTGTTTAAGTTTTTATTAATCAAAATTGAATTGTTAACAAGTATTATATTTCCAAAGGCAGGGGTGGAAGGTCACAAACCCAGCCAATAAGTACAAAGAATTCATTTTCTCCAAATCATTAAGCAGTTAAATGAAAAAAATACCAATTGTTCCATTCCTCTTGTCAAACATTCTTCACACGGCAAATCTGCGCAAAAGCAGTGTCCAGTTCGATACTTAATGTTGCCTGAATTTAAAAATGGCCAAAATGAACCTATAAATTTTTCTTAATAATACAAATTAATAAAAAATTAAAGAGTCCATTTGGTTTACGTGATTCTTATAAAACCGGAAAATACGTCGGCAAAAAAGTTCACAACTATGTAATACACACCCTCCCCAAACTAAGGGGTACTCACAATCAGTAATAATTGTATGTCCCTTAAGAAATGTCATCCCAGTAAATTCGCCCCCTCCATTCTTTTTTTTGCTGTCATTTTTTCTTCCTCACATTGCTCTTCAGCTTAAGCATTTCCTCACGCTCATAACATCGAATTGCATCCTTTCGAGCCGTTCTCCGTCCAACGCGAACATCACGAACTTTAAGCTGAACAATAGGAATATTACTGTCATTCAAAACTGACCGATGGCATTTTTTATTTGTGAAGTTCAGGATTTTTTTAGGTCTTAGAATAATCGTGAAAATGAATAGTGTGGGAAAATGGTTTCGCGGCAATTTCGCATGAGAAGAACTTAAACTTTTTATGATTAATTTTTTGGGAATTTTCCTTTTCATTTTTGTCTCTCTTTCCCTCAAATCCCACCCCTCCTCCTTCTTTTTTTGTTGGGCTGATCCCTCTTTTTAGTATGTCTCCCTCCCTTCATTTTGCCATTTCTTCTCGTCCACCTTCGCCCTTTCTCCCCCTTCGCCGCCATTGGTCTCTCTTTCTTCCAGTGGCATTTCCTTCTTCCTCGACACCCTTTCCCTTCCTTCTTCTTCGGTTTGCTGCTGCTGTTCATGAGCTTCCGTTTTTTGCACCGCCAAAAGGCCAGTTTCATCGCCACTCGAAGTGCTGTTCAGCGAAGAGGGACATTCGGTGCCATCAGCCGAAGTTAGACTTTCGCCCGACCATTCGTAAATAGCCAATTTCCACATACGGACCTGAAACAATGTAAATATTGACTAAAAAGGGAAAGGGTGGTTAAATACTACCACTCTTTTGCCGACAAATCTAGATCCGACCATGACTCCCCTTTTTATAGAAAATCATATCCCGTAAAATCTTGACTAAATCATTGGTTTAATCTCAAGTCGATATTTTATCTTATCGAGTTTTTGTTCTGCACGCCCCACCACCTGTTTGTCCCAAGAGCGTCGCGAGTGGTCAATGAATTTGTTGGGCGTACGCGGGTGGACGCCTTTTTTGCGCGCAAATTTGGGAATTTCGGTTAGGTAACGTATGTAAGTGGGTTTCTCCTTCATCTTCTGCAGTTGTTTCTCCCGTTGCTCCAACTTCGCTTTGTCCATGCACCAACCCTATCAAAAAAAAATGTTGGCTCGAAATTAAAAAAATAATATGTAAATAATATTGGATTTACTTGAAATGGGACGTGAGAATATGAATTAAGCGAAATGTTAAACATTAAAAAGATTAAAGGAAAAAAACAAAAATAAAACGGTTTTGTATTTAAACTCAGCGGTAATAAAATTTAATTCGAATTTTTAAAATAGTCATAGGTATGTATGTATGATCTAATCATTTCAGTCCCACGTCTAATGAGTGAAATTTTTTCTTTTTTGTTAAAAATTATAGAATACATATGTAGTTCTTTTGAAAATTTAAGGCCTAATTTTTAAAAATCTTAAGCTTGTCTTATCGCTCACTCCGGGTTGCTGCACCTGATGTCGGACTTTCGGCCCGCCGACATTAACCAGGCGCTCGCAACCCTCCGCTCGCGCCGGTGCCCCATTACTTGCTCCGTCATCGCATTTGCTATTTTAATTGCTTAACATTCTTTATATATTCAAAAATAATATTAAATTATTTAGCCAAAATAATTAAATAGAGAGACTTTTATTAATGGAATTGTTTGGTAATAATTTACAAACCTTTAAAATTAAAATCTATTTTATTTTTGAAATATTTTAATTTTTACTCACTCAATTTTTCTTAATTTGTTCATATTTTGATTCTGATATCAAATCTTCCAAAATATTATGTAATTGAGACAGAATTTATCATATGACCTCAGAATTTGCCGTTTTTTGCATCATATCCCGACGTCATAAATTGATCTGCCGATTTCAGAAATGTTATCGTATTGAAACAGAATTTTGCAAAATATGACGTCAGGTCAGTGACATGACGGAAATTGAAATATGCCCCTGCGGATGTCATTAATATTCTAAAATGGCATACCGTCCTTCTCCAATCATTTGCTAATTATTCCTTCCAACCACCAAAGCATCCCGCCCCTCCCATTCCTTCTCTCTCTCTCTCTTTACGTCCCATCAACACGACCATCACCTTTCCTTCACCCTCCCCCTCTCCCATCATCTCACCCATCCCCCAATTTAATCGATAAATGTATGGGCCTAACAAAAGTATTGGTGTCAATTAGAATTTATAATTGTTTGGGATAAGGTCAACAAACCAAAAGTTGAGAGATGATTGATCAAGAAATTGGCTGATTTCTTTCACCCTTCGGCCATTGTCAATCGATCAGTAAACAGCACTCACAAACAAAACAATTATCACATGGCCTATTATGTGTTATTTACCCACTCGTCCCCTCCCCCCCCCCCCTCCTGCCGTTTTTTGCGCATTTCTCTTTCGTCACCTTTTTTAATTCATAATTGTTAGACCAGTCTGTTCTTCCTAAATGTCGGTCACATTTTGCTGACCTTCGTCCGTTGTCCGCCAATCCCTCGCCCACTTGACAAATGGACACCGTTTGCCATTCTCCGCCGCTTTTTGCCCCCTCTGCGCCTACGCCGACCCTTTCAAATGAAAACCCAATTCACAAAAGTCATGACAGCAGCAGCAAATCAAAGAAACGCCTTCCATCAACAAATGCCTATTACTTGCGAAGTTCACCTGCGGAAATGTTTCTTTATCCGCCGATGGAATCGGCGGATAAAGAAAGACAAAAAGAAAAGGAAAGTAACGAAATGGACAAGGCAAACGATGGAGGAGAAAGTGGGGACGAAGAAGAGGTCAGCCAGAGAGAAGGCGAAGGGAGAGGGAGGGGGTAAGGAGAAACAGTCTAAAACGAGAGAGGGAGAGGAGGAGGGAAAGATATAGTGGATAAAAGTGAGAGAGAGAGAGAGGGAGGGGAAGAGAGAAAGGAGACATTGGGGCTGCCGCATTAGCATTTTTCGCAGAATTGTGATCGGAATGTGCTGAGGCGGATTCGACTGTACCGCATTTTGCTGTGGCTGCAGTTCTCCTTCACCGTGTTCACCTGCATCTTCATTCTGATCATCATGGTTCTGATCGCAATAATTCTCTTCCTCCTCACAAAAACAATTGACAGGGCCGACCATGGCAAGAAAAAGAACAGCACAGCGAACATTTAATGAGTTCACTTCCCACTTCCAGCAATTAGAGAGAACCCGGTCAGTCAAATGTACATGAAACTGAAGCACGCGGTGGACAGAATACCCGGGCCAGGCCGATGATGAGTGACCAAGTGCCAAACGAACTGCCAAATTGGCACACTTCGCCATATTTTTGAAACTCAAATCAGAGGCAGCATAATTTTTCGGTGATTCATATTTAATTAATTTAATAATTTTGTGCATATTTCCGTTTTGCATTGGTCAAATTGGCATTAAAAAGAAACAAATTCTATTTTATTAAATAAATGGAGCAAAAGCATTAAAAAGTTTTAAATTAATTATGCTTGTTTACCAGAATTCAGAAATTCAGTTTTGAGAATATTATAGAATCGCACCCGGTAAACTCCCATTCATCGCTAATAACAATTCCCAATTCATCATAAAAATGTCCGAAACCCATTTTTGGCTTGGTTCATAATGAACAATCTTAGCCAAAAACGAGAATATCCCGACCCAATAAAATCTCGACACTAAGAAATGTATTAAGATTTTTTTTTTGATCGAATCAATTTTACACCTGAGTCACTGTTTTATCGGATTAACCTTTTGTCAGCGCATTCTGCACATTCTCTCCTCAAAATGTAATGTTGGAAATTTGTTTATAAGTGAAATGAGTTGATTCATAAAAAAAAAGTTGTAGAAAAAATTTGTTTTAACAGTCATTTTCGGGCAAAAAATGGACTTTTATTTATTGTAATGCAAACTGAAAGTTTTTCAATAATAACCTTAAAAGTTTGGCAAAGATTTAAAAGTCCTATAAAAAAAACCTTTTCATAAATAAAAATACTTTGTTAAAAATAATTTTATTCGTTACAAAAAATTCGCATAAATTATTTTAATTATAAAAAATAGAAATAAATATTTTTATATAATAAAAATTCAAAAATAGTACAATTTGACTTTTTTTGGGGCAAAATCAAATACTCTTAACAAAAAAAGAACAGATGACTGCAATGATTAGGGAAAATTAGTTTAATTTTTATCACCGAAGGATGCGAAGAAATTCCCCAAAATGTGAACAGGGAGGGCTCTCCATCTGTTACCTCCGCTCGTCACTCATTATCACTCTTTACACATTAAGTGATTAATGAAATAACCATTAATTAATGACCCACCTAATCAACCCATCTTTGAACTTTCGTTTGCTTTCTTTAACTTTTAATAACTTTTTTTTTTGCCATTCCCTTAGTCACAATTTCTTCTTTTTTATTTCAAATATCAGCAGCAGTAATATGATTACACGGCTTTAGAATGGGAATAAGTACAAGTGAAACGCAACGGACATATCACCGCCCTCCGCCTGCCGCCCCCTTTCGCTCTCCGTCCGTGCTCAAATGCAATTTGGACGGACACTTGACCGACTTGCGGGTGCCCGTGTGCCATCCCTTCTCCTCGCCCCCTGTGCCATCCCCTCCCCCTCCTTCCCAATGTTCCATTCCCTCCCCCCCCCCCTCCCAATGTGCCATCCTTTCCCACCCTTCCTCCCCCCCCCGGGGTGTCATCGGCCTCTCCACCGCCTCCCCCTCCCGTCAAAATTCCCTCTCATTTTTCACGCCCTTCACAAAAATCTTCTCCAGGAAATGAACCGGCAAAGAAAGGGAGTCGAATTGTCTGATGAGAGAAGAAAGAAGACACGCAGTGGAAGCGGACGACAATTGGATAATCCGACAAAAACAAAACATTTTGCTGGAAAGTCAGGCACAGATTCATTCGATACAATGACATTTTGTGTAGGAATGCCATTCCGATGCCATCCCATCATTTGAAAGTCTCAAAAAGCTCCCAGTGATGCCTTCGAAACGGACGGACGGACCCTTCTTCAATGATTTTCAAAATTCATTTCTTTCCTGCCCAACTTTGGCATTAATCCTCTCATTCTTCCTCTTATTATTAATTCCTCCCCCCCCCCTTTGCTCATCCCATTTTTCCCTCTTTTCACCATTCGACATCAAAAGTGCCAATTATTTTGAATGTGAAGAATAGGAAAAGCATTTCCCTCCTCCGCAGCCTTTTTGTTTTTTAAGCGTTTCTATTCAAAGCATTTGTCGCTGCTGCAAATTACAAAAATGGGCAAATGTTATGCAATTGTTATAATCAATAACATTGATTATCAAAACATAAACAAAATTCATTTTTCTTGTTAAAAAATAACAAAAATAAAAAAAAATTTTCAATTTTAAAATTTTTACTTGATAAAAAAAATTTAATAAAATAAAATTAACTTTTTGTTAAATTTATTTTTTTTATCATTTTTGAATTTCAATTTAATTATTTGTTTATTAAGTGCTTTTTAATAAATAAAAAAGGTAAATAAAATGATGTCCATTTGCAAACAATTTATGGAGACGGATTTCGACCAAATTGGAATAAATGATAAGACAATTGCTGACGATTATCGTATTATGAATATTTCGGTTTGAAAAAAATTGAAAAAAGAAAACAAAACAAATATTCCAGCGAAACGGCATGGAGCATGACAACGTATCGGCACTGAATCGGATCATATATGTTTACATTGCGCCCATAATCATCGGTTGGTCCGTTCTTTGCCAATTTGGCCGTTGTCTCAACATTTTGCTTTTGTTTTAAATAGACATTCCCCGCAGGGATTGGCGTTGTGGGTGATCTGCTGACTATCGCCACGCTTACGCATCCCTCGCTGAAGCGCAAGGACATTTACATCTTTCTGACCTTTTTGGCGGTCACCGATTTGGTTCTGTTCCGCTTTGCTCCCTCCCCCCCCCCCCCCCCCATTAATTGCCCTTTTTCGTCAGTTGGCCCAACTCTCCGTCATTCCGCCAATTCTTTGGATTTTGGACTTTCGTTTCTGTTCTCGTCTTGCCGCTATTTACTACGCCCATATCGCTTTTCCATTGGTCAGTCACAATGAATGGATGATCATTCTCGCTAATTCCTTTCTTTTTAGGCCAATGCTTTGATGGTATGTTTTGTTTTCGTCCGTGGTTCCCTTTTAAAGTGCGTCCGTTTGTCTCAGGGTGCCAGTGTTTGGGTGGTCGTCCTGCTCACTCTTTACCAATTCCGCGCTGTCCGTTACCCTTTACGATCGGTGAAATCAGAAAACAAAGTGCCAAAGACTTTCATTTCTCAGAGTACTGCACAAATGGACCGGCGGTTCGTCTACTGTCTGTTCGCGTTGTCTTTTTTCGCCAACTTTTGCATTTATGCCCCTTGGGCATTTAAAAAAATCATTTACCAGGTGGTTAATTAGTTCTTTAATTGATTGGTCGAGTCTCTTTCCTTTGAGATTCCCCCGGGTGTTCTCCGGTGCCCCTTAGTAATTTGCGACCGTAACATGGACACCCATTGGTTCCTCATTTACGAATGGTTTCGCGAATTCCTCACACGTCTTCTGCCATTCGTGCTGATAGCCTACTTCAATGTGACCATACTGATCACCTACAGGTGATCACTGATCAGGGAGTGTCTCTTTGTGAATGAATGTGATAATTGAGGACCAACAAGAAGGACCGTCTGACCTTGTCCAGCCAATCGTTCCATCGGAAGGCCGTTGTCGAAAAAAGCGAAAAGGTCGAACAGTGAGCGGGCATAAGTCAGGGATCGCATTTGTTCTTTTTTTAAAGAAATGTTATTTTTTATTTTTGAAGCGATTTCTTAGTATTTTTTTCAAAATTTTTCCCGGCGGCGCTTGTCGGCGCCGCCGACCCTTCTTTTTTCGGAATTAAAAATTAAATGTATCATTTCAAAGCCCGACGCCTAAAAAATTGGTTAAGAGTCTCGCCCAAATTTTAAACAGAATTACGATCTCACTTGCCCCGAAATGTACGATTTGCTTATTTCCAGTCCCAAATTACTCAAAATGATTATTGGTAATCAAAAATATGGCGATTAATATTAATTTAATTGGATAAATTGGTGTCTCTCATCAATCATTTTTCAATAATGTTCTTTTTTTGAAAATTTTCATCTAACATCCCTGGCATATGTAAGTTGAACTTTGCCGGTCGGTTCAGGAGGAGAAACGTCTGTTCACCGTTCTGTTCACCATTACGATCATTTTCTTTCTCTGCACCATTCCCGCGGTCTGTCGACCTTTGTTCGTCGCTTCACTCACTGTTTTATTTACCTTTTCAGGCTCCCGTGACTATTTTCATCTCCGATCGGCAAAGCCAATCACTGCCATTTCAGGTGCAATGCACTTTTTTTTTTTGATAAACATTAACTTTTATAAGTTCACTTTACCTAAAAGATTTTCCGATCTGCGTCGAATTTGCTGGAAATAACCAAATTTGCGCTCAACTTTTATCTGTATTGTCTCATAAATCCAGGTTAAATAGATCCTACTTTTTTGATCTCGTATAATTTCTTCATCAATTCCAATTTAAGAAATTAGGAGGGTTTGCCTTCGAGTGTTGAAATGCACCGGTTGGGGTTCGGTATATGAACGGGTGAGCAGCGGACACACGCTGAGGAAACTTCCGAACAGCAGGTGATCAAAACATGGCCACAAGCGATAAGCTGATCAATTTTTGGTCGGGAAGTAACAAAACCATTCTGACCATTCGGAATGGGTCCGATCGGAGTTCACGGGGGAGCAGAAGGAGCCGAAACAGCCATTTGGCCACGGAAGAGAGTCAAAGGATGGCAAAGGAAGAGAGTCAAAGGATGACGATGGAAGAGAGTCAAAGGATGACGATGGAAGAGAGTCAAAGGATGACGATGGAAGAGAGTCAAAGGATGGCAATGGAAGAGAGTCAGAGGATGGCAATGGAAGAGAGTCAAAGGATGACGATGGAAGAGAGTCATACGATGGAAGAGAGTCAGAGGATGGCAAAGGAAGAGAGTCAAAGGATGGCAATGGAAGAGAGTCAAAGGATGACGATGGAAGAGAGTCATACGATGGAAGAGAGTCAGAGGATGGCAAAGGAAGAGAGTCAAAGGATAATGAGCACTCAAAACTCAACAGCAGCAGGTCTTCATCAAGTGCGCGTTGTTCAGCAGTGGTGGAGGGGCGAATTGCGCCAAACGTCGCTTCGGATGCCGCCGAGGCGGAGCAGTCCCCGCAACACAACCGACATTCGTCGCACAAATCTTTGGAGCAGAAAAACAAACAAATTGTGAACAACGAACAAAGCAACCACAGCATAAGGAAGAAACAGAAATATATTTTAAGTGAAAATAATATGGAATTTGTACATTTGAAGGTGCGGCAATAATGAAGCACAAATGATAATATAATAATTCACTTTTAAATTATAAAAATAAAATATAATAAAAAAGATTTCCAAGGGGAAAATAGGGTAAACTCCGAGCTTATTGAAGTTTTTTGCCAGTCTAAAACTATGCATAAAATAAAAAATATTATTATTAATAAAGATTAAAAAACCGATTCCGATTATGGCCAAAAACCCGATTAATTACGATTCCGATTCGGCACATCCCTGGTGCGGGCCTGCTTTGAAATGGTCGGTGTCTCCGCAGTTTCCCTGACAAAACTTACCATTTTAGAGCACAAGGGATACAATTAAACGGAATTACATGCATCCGCTTCTCCCGCTTCCCCCCCCCCCCACCGCCCTAATGCATTTGACATGCAAAACGAATATTTTTTGTCTGTTAAGCATTACCATCCCATTCTCTTACACAAAATTTTCCAATTCTTCACATTTTTGCCAATGTTTATATTTATTCAAATGTGCACTTTATCATTTCAAATGCATAAAAAATAAAAGAAATTAAATTGGCCCACTTTTGCCGATATCAGCTCCGTCTGAACCAAGTTTAGGACGCGAAAACTTTTTTTTGAAGCTGACTAAATTGGACAAATTGGCACCATATGCTCTCTACGTGTTCTGAATCGTTCAGTAAGACATTGTTAAGCGATTTAATAATTCGCCAAAAATTTTTTGTGAATTATCCAATTGCTTTCCAGTTACTTATTTGTTTATTCTAAACATGAAGGACTTCCGAATGACACCAAATTTAAAGATTTGATTAACAAGGAAAAGAGTTAACTGAAATACTTATTTCAGAAAAAAATATCTTTGATTACTTCAAAATTAAACGGTTATGAAAGCAATAAAAGTCCGAAGCAGGCCAACTGCGTCTGAGCCAAATTTAGAACTTCATATTTCCGAACTGGTCAAATTCTACAAATTTGGTATCATTCGAAAGATCTTCAAGAGCTCTATTAGTACTTCAAACAACAAAAAAATTTACTTTATCTATAAAAAAAGTTGAAAATGAAAACTCTGCCTTTTTTGCAACTTTCAAATTGTAACTTTTTGGTCATTTATTAAATCGCTTAACAATATCTTAATGAAAGCTTCAAAACACGTAGTGCAATTGAATGGTACAAAATTTGTTTAAAAAAAGTTATTGCTTCCTAAACTTGCCTCAGACGCAGTTGACCCGTACCGATAAAAGTCATACAATAAAAAATAACATTACTTATTCAAGCTTCTGATGAATTCATAAAACTTTCGTATTGATACCGACCGAATTTAAGGAATTTAGTTCACGAAGAAATAAGTTACAAATGTCCTAGACTGAGTCTGGCGCCCAAACACCCGTGGCCCATCGACGAAAAACGTTGGAAAGAATATATGACCTTTACAAACTCAGAAACCTGCGGGAATTCTCGTCCCGCTCCCATTCAATTTAATCTTTAAATATGTATCTTAAATATATTGTTTAATTAAAAGAAATTTCATATTAACTGCAGCATGGACAACAACCGGTCTATCCGTCTGTCGGCCCATCGACTTGCTGTGCTGTGCTGACATTCACTGAGATATTCTCTCCCCCCCCCCCCCCCGCTCCCTCTCCCCTTCGCCCGCCTCTGATCAGTCAATAAATCTGTTACAAAAGTTCCCCTAACACTTAATCATAACCAATAAAACGCCAATTCAGCTCCTTTGTCTGTGTCTGTCCACTGAATTGTCCCTCGGCGGATTGCCCTTCCCTGCTGCTTGCTGTTCCTCCCATTCCCTGGTGCTGTTCTGCTCTTCGTCCTGCTTTGCTGATCCCCCCCCCCCCTCCCTCTCCAATTTATTCCCTCAATTAATGCCATCATTTGCCCTATTTTTTACTTCACTCCCATTCGTCACCAACAACAGACGACAAATTGCATTTGCTTTGGGTTCCTCCTCTTCAGCTGCTGCGTGTTTTTCTTTCTGATTGTTCGTTTTGTCCTCCATTTTTCTTTCGTATGCATTAAATGATCGTATTTTGCCATTACTTCCCTTCTTTTATTGAATTAGTCCAGCAGTGTCCCCTCTTTTCTCCACTGAAATGGCCAACATTGGCTATGACCCGGTCGCGCGATGGCTTACCCGGCTAAGGCCACGTTTGCGCATTGCTTTGGTCATTTTCGGCGCAGTGATGATCCATCTCAGCATTGGCACTTACCACACTTTCGGTTTGAAAAGCTACTATTTCAATATTTGAAATGGAATTTCTAAACTATAAAGGAAACATGCTTCCTTATATGGCCTCGTATATGCGAAATTTCACCGATCCATCGGTAAAAATTGAGCATCTGATTTGGGTACCGACTTTTCAAGGTTTGGTTTGCGAAAAAGGCAAAAAAGCTGATCCTTTGCCGTTGGTCAGGTTGTTTTCCGTTGGCGATGGTTATCGGAGGTTTTTTGTCCAAAAAGGTGGGGCCTCGGTTGGCCGCTGCCATTGGCTGCTACACAATGTGGTGAGTCGGAGTCAATGGTTTTCTGATGGGATTTCGTCTGAGTTTGGTAACCTTTGGGTGCTAATAAATTTAATTGATTAACAAATGAATTATAATGCTTGAAGGATTTAAATGTTATTTGTTTTTTAATGTAATAAATTATTTGAATGTGTATGAATGGGCTGAGAAATATTTGAGGGGACAACGGACTAAACGTCTTCCGGCGCCAATAGTCGGTCCCTTATGACCGCCTTTTGACATTCCGAATTTTAGTTTAGGTGTGTTCCTCTCCTCTTGGACCATCAGCCATTCCTATTATGGCTTTCTGTTCACCTACGGACTTATGTTTGGGCTTGGCCAGGGAATTGCTGTCAGAAAGTGCCAATTAATAGTCAAACCCCGTGTCACCTGTTCAGTATGTGATCGCGGTTTCGTGCGTCATAAATTGGGCCCCCCAAATGGTCGGCCTCGGCTCGGGCATCGTCGCCGCCGGCTTCGGCATTTCGTCCTCCATTTTCGCTCCAATTCAAACTCGAATTGTGAATCCGGCAAATGTGGCGGCGAATAAGGACGGGTACTTCAATGACCAGCATTTGCTGTGAGTGCCAGTGGCACCGATTTGTTGCCAATTTCTTCGCTTAGTTCGCGTGTCCCCGGACTTTTCGTCACTTTGGCCACTGTCTATTTTATCATGCAATGCGTTGGTCTGTTGTTCATCTGTGACCCTCCAGATGAGGTCAGTCCCTTCTTTCCAAGTTGCTTTTCTCAATTTTCACTTCGTCCCCTTTTCTTCGCCCATTTGTGCCGTTTTCCGCTTTTGTCCCATTTTATAAGCCCAAAATGGCTTAACCCCGCCAGTTCTTCCGCTACTTCAGTTTGTTCGTCGCTTTTTGTCCCCCAATTCGACCTCTCTGATCGACATGGCTTGGCTCTCCAAGAAGCGCAGTCACTGGTTGGCCGCCAATCGGTCCCCGCTGCTTTCCTCCGGGTGGGCCACCGCCAAAATGGGACTCCAACGGATGGAAGCGTTTCGGTCGTTACCAATATTCTCGGTTTGACAGCCGAACAATGAATTCGGAAAAGATATAACAAGCAAAAAACAGACTGGCAACAGCAGCTGAACAGCAGGAGGAAAGTGATGACGAGTCGAAGCGGAGAAAGGCAAAAGAAAAAAGAAAAATTAATGAATGAAATGGCAAATTCAAAGCAAAAGTGGAAAAATAAACACAAATTTGACTTTATAAAGGGCGGAGCAAATGGGGACAATGCGCAGCAGCAGCAGTTGGCCAATTCCTTTCCGACGCCTCCGAATGAATCGGACGGAACGGCGGAAGAGGAGGACGAGGACGAGTTGGACATTGGCAAGCAGGTCAACCGCAGCAGAGGAGACGGGACAACCGCCAATTGTAGGAAACAAACCTTTGCCAAACTTTCAGGGGCCTCCGATTTCGCTGAGTACGCGCCAAATGCTCCATTCGTCCACCTTTTACTTTCTGTTCATTTCGCTGTTCTGCTGTTCTTTCTACGGAAATTTCTTTTACAATTTGTACAAGGTGTCTCATTAATTGGATATTTTGACCATTTTGTTTTTTGTTCTTTTTAGACTTTTGGCGAAACTTTCATCGAAGACGACTTCTTTCTGGCCATTGCGTTCAGTTTGGGTATTTGAATGAGTAAATTTTGTTGATTGCTTTTTTTATCTAAATAGGCTCTGTGGCCAATGCGATTGCTCGCGTCGGGTGGGGACTGTTGACGGACAGGACCAGCTTTCAGGTGACAATCCGTCCGTTACGGTTCAGTCCGACCGTCCCAATATTTCCGCTTTGCCCCCCCCGCCCATTTTTGCCTTTTAATGCAATTTGAATGCCAAAGACTTCGCTGTGCATGGCCACCTCTTTGGCCACTGTGCTTCTGCTCACCATGCCAATGACTGCTTTGTCCGGCCGTTACGTTTTTTTGCTTTGGGTTTGCCATCGGTGTCTTTCTGCTGTTCCTTCCTTCCCTCTCCTTTCTTTTGTCAGTTGGTGCTGATGTTCGTCTGTTTGGCCGCAACTCACGCCCTTTTCATCACGGCCATCGTCCGCTGCTTTGGCTCCGTGCACAAAATCATCAATTACGGCTGTCTCATCTTTTCGACCGTAAAGCCAAACCAATGCTTTCCTTATTCACAATTAAACATGAACAAATAAACGCTTTTTTGTCTCTGAAATGGCATTTTCCTCCTCTCTCAGACTCTCAGCGGCATTGTGTTGGCCATTGGCAGTGAGTTCTTCTTGCAGTCCATCGGCTATAATTGGGCATTTATTGGCACCGCCGTCTTCCCTTTTATTGGTGGGTGCCATCCTTTAATTGGTTCATTTTGTCCTTCAGCATTTCTCCTCACTTCGGCCATTCGAATCACTCCCCAAGGCCATTTGATCGTTACCAAATAAATTTTCCCTTTTCATTTTCCCTTCCTTTTAAAGTGTTGTGATAGGAACAATTTCAATTCTAAAACAATTGAACTTTTTCTTTTCTTTTTTCAAAACATAATCATTTGCATAATCTCTTTTACTAACCAAAATTCATTAATTAATCCCAAATTTATTTTTTTTTGATCAATCGTTTTTTCGAAATCCAACATAGTGATTCGGATTATTTTCTTCTCCTACACTTCATTCTCCCTACACATTTTGCCGGTTTTTTCTTCTTCTTTTGCTGCTGCTTATGTCATTTTGTTCCCGGTTTGGCCATTTATCCCATCTTCTTTTTGTCTATTTGAGTTTTTATTGTTCGGTGTTTGCCCTCATTACATTAATTACATTTCTAATTATCTAATCATTAACCTTCCAAATTACCCCCTCCCCCTCCTTTTTTGTTTTTGATCAGTTCATTCATTTCCCAAGACAAATGCCTCATTAATTAATAGCAAAAAAAAAAGACAAATATTCGAACACTTTACTTTATGTGGCTGCTGCTGTTGTTAATCCTAAATTTTTCGCCATTTCTGTTTTAATTGCTTATTCTTATTACACCCAAAACTTACTGTTGAAGATAAAAATGCCGAATAAAATCAAAATTTAATTGTTGGGAAGCCAATCTTTTTTAAAGTAAAGAACAATTTTCGTCAAATAAAATGTCAAATTTGCTCATTTTTCGCTTCGTCTTTTCACGTGCTGTTCGGTGTCAGCAGTTGTTTGATGTTGTTTGCCAGCCAATCAATGCCTTCGACAAGGCCCGACCTGAACAAAACGTGGCACTTTCTGAAGCCAAAAATGGCATGGACAACGCCACCGCTCACCCGGTCAATGCGCACGTGGAAACGATGTGCCAATTTCGATTCCTACAAAATGCCAAAACCATTCCTTTCGAGAATTCCTTTCTTTTGCCACCTTATCAAGTCGAGACCAAGGTTAAGATGAATTTCTGTTGCTGGTACGGCATCTTTCAGATCAGATTTATTGGCCAAAATCAGCAACGGTGTCTAAATGAGAAGGAAAGGCTGAAGGAGAGGGACTTATCGAATTGGACGGACGGACCTTTTTATAAGTCAAGTCTTTGTGGTCCAATAGCATCCACAACTCATCTCGAGCCACTGCAAATCGTAATTTGTCTGTGCTGTCCACGACAAAAATGATCCCATTCACATTTCTGCAGCGGGATAAACCAATGATGATTTAGGGATTTTTACTCGATAATCCGGTTTAGTTTGCTTAAAGTGTTGGGTTTATTATAATCGAAAAGTTTGTAGGTTATAAGAACATGATGTTCATGTTAATTGGATGCAGTTTGACCAAGTTGGACAACTACTGAAACATAATACCCCACTTACTAAATGGGGTTTTTTTGGCCAAATAAATTAATTTTCTTCATGGATTTCTGAGAAAAACCTTTCTAAAAAAAATTTATCCAAGACTTTTGCACACGACTGTACACTGACCCAAAAAACCTTTTACCAAAGGACAAGATAAATAGACAAATTACTAATTGTTACGGTATTAGACTTTTCTTGCGAAATATTTGCGACAAAATTCCTTGGCAAAATAATTTAAGTCATTCATTTTGTTTTGAGAAAGATTGAGCTTGTTGAAGGCTCTAACAAACACAGAATTATTTTTTTAAGGAAGCAACATACCACCGCATCGCATTGAAATAAGTTTGGCCATTTATGGTCTTGGCACAACCTCTGACAACCCCTCCTATGTCCCGACCGTAAAAGTCCGACGACCGCATTTTTCGGGCCACAAATGTCCGATTTTCAGGAGGACACAATTGTCAGGACCACAAATGTCTGAGTACGGTCTAACATAATATTCAAATCATAATTTCTCAATTTTTTTGCCACTCCATTTCGGGATAGTGTTCTACGATCTCTCTCTGCGAGTATTACACTGTGTTACAGTCCCAACTACTGTACACACCGTTTCTTAAGAAATATCGTAGAGAGATTATGCCAATACCGTGGTTAATAATGAAAATCATTGCTCTTTTTCCACTGACTTGTACTGAGTCTCCCACAAATTTCTGTAGCGCGATTCGCCACTCATATCGTAAGCAGTGAAAAGCATTCCGGCAGCCGAAAACCTTAACGGTGCCGACTTTTCCGGTTTTTTAGGGTTTGGTCAGAGTTAACTTTTCCGTCGAATATCCAACCGTCGGGACAATATTCGTCGATTGCGTTTCTGGCGGTTTCAACTAAAACTGCAAAATAAAAAGTCTTAACAAATTATCAATTGCGCCTGGTTTAAAAACGTCGTTTTTCCACTGTTGTCCAACCCGAGAACCAAAATTTCCACCTTTTTAAATTGGTAAAAGCAAAAAGAGTCAAACACTGAAATTTGCCTGTCTTCCGGAAGCAGTGAAAAGGGAACTCAACGTTTGGAAGAGACCCATCGGAAGAATAAAAGGAAGAGGATGAAACAATGAGGGAAAGGTGAAGAGGAAGGAAGGACCCAAATGAGGAAGTGGGCGAAAAGAAGAGGGGCCGGGAGAGAGAGAAACGAAGAGGGGAGAGTATGGGAGAGGGGGTGAGAGAGAGTTTGATAGAGCTTGGAGGGGAAGCAAGAGAGCCAGGCAGCGGGAGGGAAAGAGGGATAGGCGAGGGGTTGCCATGGATATATTTATTAGGCCCATTTTAGAAGAAAGGAAAATTTCAAAAAGAGTTTCGGGCGGAAAAGGGGGGAAGGAAAGGAACAAAAATTGAGAAGAAGCGGAGACAAACAAACGAAATAGCAACAGAAAGTGCAAAATGTGAAAATTCAGATTTCCTGCTGAACTGGTCAGACACGAAAACGCCCGAATTGCAAATGTTTTATCAGCATCTCTTCCGAATTTCGTTCCTTTTGGCGGTGTCGCCCCTTCGCGTCACAACGCCAAAAAAAGAATGGTGAAGCTGCTGTTCAATTGACTCATCGATTGTTGCTGCTTTTGAGAAGAGATCAAAGTTCCACCCCCCCCCCCCCGCCCTTTTTTCTTTTTCTTTCGCCAATTGATTTTTTAATATTTTCTTTGTTTCTGTGGTTAAAATTTCCACGGGAAATAAGATTCAATTCTTTTTGAAAATTATGTTTCATTTCCCATTTCTTCCCCCCCCCCCCCTTAAGACACGTACTCGGAATTTGGTTTGTTGGTTATGGGAGGAGAGGGGGTGGGAAGGAAGGTACCCAGGGGCATTTTTTGGGGGGGGGGGGTGGGTAACTCTGGGGAACTTGTTCTGTCTGTTTTACGTTTGTATTTTTATTTGAAATGCCCATGCGTTTTCAAATTGCCAAAAATGCCATCTCTCCATTGATTTGCGCCCAAGGCCTCTTGCTTATCCAATTGGCAATGACTGATCAGAAAATTGAGCAAAGTAAAAGTTCGCTTGTCGGAGGATGGACTGACCAAAATGTGAAGGACGACAACATTAAGGTATAAAGAAAACTGACAATTACACACAATTCCATAAACAAACACAGTTTTACCGACCAATTCAGGCACTCGCTTCACGTTCGGTTGCCAAAATCAACGCCGAGTCCAACGATCGCTTCAGCGTTTTCCCAGTGGAAGTAATCAGTGCCAAGTCGCAAGTTGTGGCGGGAATTAAATACGAATTGCGCATTATGGTCGGACGGTCGAACTGCTCGAAGAATGTGAGTGAAAGAGGAATGGAGAACAAAGAAAATGAAAAGCCAACCCAAATGGAATTGAAAAACAGAGACAAACACTGATCAGTTGGGGGACAGAAAACAGAGACAAACACTGATCATTAGGGGGACAGAAAACAGAGACAAACACTGATCAGTTGGGGGACAGAAAACAGAGACAAACACTGATCATTTGGGGGACAGAAAACAGAGACAAACACTGATCATTTGGGGGACAGAAAACAGAGACAAACACTGATCATTTGGGGGACAGAAAACAGAGACAAACACTGATCATTTGGGGGACAGAAAACAGAGACAAACACTGATCATTTGGGGGACAGAAAACAGAGACAAACACTGATCATTTGGGGGACAGAAAACAGAGACAAACACTGATCATTTGGGGGACAGAAAACAGAGACAAACAATATTTGGGAGAAATGAATACAAGAGCAGCAGAAGAGAGCAGTATATACTTCCTTCTTTAAAGCAGCCAAAAGCAGCTAATGATAACGAACATTGTGCCGAAGCCGATCAGAAAACGCGAAAGGTGAGGGGGGGGGGGGGAGGGGGCATTTTTTTAAATGACTGTTAATTAATGTGTGAAAATATTCTCAGACTTTTCTGGTGACCGTTTGGCAAAAGCCTTGGGAACATTTTGAACAGATCACTTACCAACTCGACGAAATGGGAAAAGATGAAAAATGATCTTTTTTTTTTTCATTGATACATAAAAGCTCATAAAACCCCAAATGCTAATGAAATGGAAACTTGGCCACAATAACATTAATTAGCAGAACCAGTCTTTGTCCTTGGACATTAAAGTGTCGGCCCATGTGCCGTCGTTCTCAGTCAGTCTCACGGTTTTGTGGTGATTTTGCGCCAAACTGTGCCGAGTGTGCCCTTCAGCAGGGAAAAGCCGCCCCTTTGGCGCGTCGTCCCTTTTCCCCTCCCTGCGCCCTCTTCGCTTGCCCTTCCTCTTCTTCTGCTATAGTTTTTCCTCTTTTCTCCTTTGCACTTTGTCTTGCCAACTTCTTGCTGATCAGCATCTTTTCCAATGTTCAGTTGGCCCCGCTCGCTTTGGGCATTTTCATAAATGGCCCTAAATATATACAAATTGGCATTTTGCAAATAATGGTAATCAGCGAAAAGAGCCAAAACAAAGCGAATGGCGTGGCTGCCCCTCCCCCCTCCCATTCACCCATTGACTGTGCCACCATTCCCTGCGGGTGCTGCGCCTGTCGTTGTTGTCCAACTCCTGCTGCTGCTGTTGTTGTTTCTGTCCCATTTCCGTCTTTGTCCTTTTCTCCCATTTTCTTTGATGTTATTATTTGTCTCATCTGTTTTCTCCTCTTTTCCCCCCTCTTTTTTCTGTTTCTCCGTTTCGTTTTTGTTCTCATCTTTTCCCATTATCTCTTCCATTTCCACATCAAATTCGCTTGCTTCTTCATCGCTTTTGTAATTCAAATTTAATTCGCTCGAAGTTGAAAAAGAAGACGATATTGAGGAAGGACCGAAGTTGGCATTTCGATAAAGTGCCAACGGAATTTCTGAAGGGGCGGACGGGAGACAAATTCGATTAACTTTAAATTTACGGGGAATGGCGTCGGCTGAACATTCATCACCAAATCGTACGACCAAGCGACGCCCGACACAATTTATGGACTTAGAAGTTTCGACCAAATGCTGAATCACCTCGAGATCAATCTGAAAAAACGAAAAAGCAAAGAGAAAAGAATGGGATGGATGAATGATACTTCAAATTCAATCTCCTGGTAAAGATCGATGTAAACGCCGTTGGGCGAAAGTGAGAGAGTTTGGGCATTGTTTATGCAATTGGAAATTGGGTGGACAAATGACTAAAAGTGATGCTCAAATTGTAATAATGCTAAATGGGGGAAGGTACCAAAGCATTGTCCACTTGGACCAACAAAATGAAAGCGTAACGGCATTTGCCAAAATGTTTTCGGTAAAAGGAAAGGTGCCGAAAGGCGCACTTTGGAGGCAAAGTCGCGCATAAGGCTCTGACGGATGACCAATTGGGCCAATCAGAGACGAATTGGCCCACGGTCTGATGGCATTCATTCGGCAAATACCCAAGCAAAAGGGTCCCTGAAAGACAGCCATTCGAAAAAGTGGTAGTGAACGAACTGACAGACCCGAACTTTCGCCCAATTCTTCCTTCAAATTTTCTTCTCCCATTGTCAGATTTTGGCCCCATTCTGTTGACATTGAACACTTTTCGTCCCCTTCACCGTACTGATCAGAAGTGGGCATTTCCTGGTCACTCTGATCACTTTCGTCCATTGTCTCTCCTTCCCATTTGACTGAGCTCAACTCTTCATATAATCCCTTCTCAAGACAATCAAATTGTTCAAATGATTTATTCTGATTTTCGTCTCGAAAATTGGTTGGCACTTCCACGGCGGAAGAATCATTGACATCAAAAAAGGTCAAATCGGCAAAATTGTGCTTTGTAAAGTCCGTTTGTCCATCTGTGTGCTTTTACCGTATCAATTGCATAATGCCAATAGCCCTTTTCACCAATGGCAAAAGTTCGGACGGAATGCCATCTGTGCAAAGTCAGCCAATTGCAATTGGAAAGTGTACGGCAAAATCCGTCTTTATAAATCAGCGGAGACTGTGGCCAATTCCGCCCGGATGGGCCCGAATGGAATTGGTGGTCGAATTCGGCCGAATTGGAAAAGGTAAGAGACAGAAAACGTCGGCTCTTCTAAACATTTTTAAAAAGCAGCGAGAAAAATATTATTGAAAACCTTTCTTTCCATTTTGGCTCGAATTGATTTATTTATAAGTTGAGCGATTTAAGAAAAATATTTTAAATGCCAAAAAATGGAATTTTCAGGCTTTGCATTTGTTGTGTTGGCAAAAGGGTAAAATTCCCCTGGGTATTTATTTGTGAGGAAAAAAACGAAATAAATGAAAAAAGAGAGAGAGAGAGAAAGTCGAAGTCAAAGTGCCCGCCAAAGAAACTGCATTAGTGAACTGCACCAGCAGAAAATGGTGAAAAATGAAAGCAATTTGTGGTCACAAAAAGGTCACTCACTGCTCATAGTTTGGCCCTTCCCCCCCCCCCCCCAATTTCTGTTCGTCTCGGCATTGCCCTCAGCTTGCAAATGTCGTACCCTCGTTTTATTATCATTGGGCAATTGTCCGTGTTCATTCGTCTCGGCACCCAAATGCAATTCCCCTGGTGCTCATGGTTTGGCGTTCACCCGTGTCCGTTCGTCTCGGCACAATGCCGTTCCCTTTTGCTCATAATTTGGCCTTCATTTTGGCATTGTCTTTGTCCGCCCGTCTTGGCACTGCCCTCGGCACCCAAATGCCTTCCCCCTCCTCTCGCCTTAGGAATGCCTTTCTTTCTTTGTGGTGCTTGAACTGTCCCACTTCGTCCATGTTCAGTATCGGTGTCACACATGCGTCCTCCCCTCAAATGGCACTTTTAATTGAGGGCCATTCTCTTCGTTTTTTCATTGGCACCTTCGAAAATGGTCGTCCATTCGCTCTGCGTTTTCTCTCTGAACACTTTTTCCATTTCGTCCGTTAATTCCGTCGGTCCGTCAATTTTTTCGGTGTCAATTCCCAAAACTACAAAGGAATCGAAATGAAAGCCCCAAATTTGAAATGCCATGTCACACTTTTGAAAAGTTTCTGTTGGAACTTCGGCTCCACTGCTCCCACCGCCACCCATTTTCCGTCCGCTGTTTCGTATGTCCTGCAAAAAATGACAAAAGGCAATAACAGAAAATTATCCCCAAATTCACCGATAGATAGGGCATTTGCCCGAAAAGAGGGCGTATTCCTCGTGCCAAAGCCATGACTCATTGCGGGAAAGGAACAGAAAGGAGCCCAAATAAGCCAATCCTTCGGTCATTGCGCAATCCAATACAAAACCTCGTCCACCCAAAAAGTTTTCATAAATTTATTGAAAAAAGCAAAAAACCATTTTTCGTCCTTCTGAAAAGGGCCGCCGCCACACCAAAAGCGGTCAAAAGACCGCCAACAGCGAAATCGGCCAACAAATTCGCAGGGGGCCAAGGAGGAAGGGAAGAACGATTACTGCCAAAAACCATCGGGAAAAGCCCTGAAATTGTCGGGACAAACCAAGTCAAAAAGGTTTCATCGTTTTTCAACCCGAAAGTGCTACGTAATTGATGTCATGGCCCGCCTTGGCGGACATCGGACCCGACTGGCCATAGCCCGTCACCCTGGCCACAATCAGAGCAGGATTTACCTGTGGAGGAGGATAAAAATTGTTGAAAGGGTTTTGAAATCTTTCAATTTGCCCCTAAAATGGCTTTTGCCACCTTGGCCAACTGTGCCGGGTCGAGCCCAATGGCCTCCAAAATGCCCGGTCGGAAAGGGTCCAACAACACATCGGCCCCATAACAAATGTTGCGCATTCTCTTCCGGTCGTATTCTCTGTCAAATTCCAATTCAGTGGTGTTTTTCTTTTGGCCCATTTGATGACCAAAATTAGCTAAAGGATTTCTTGACGATTTCTGTCATGAAAACAAAAAAGAAAATGAAGAAAACAAATGAAATTGTCGACAAACATTGACCAGCAAATGCACTTCAGCACCGAAGTCAGCCAAAATCTTTGCGCAGAATGGCACGGGTGCCAACCCAGCCAATTCGACCACTTTTACCCCTTCCAAAAATTGAAGGGCCATTAATTGGCATAAAATTCAATTTAACTCCGATTTAATATTACTATGGTTTTATTATTCTGCCAATTTTTAAAATTAATAACATATAAATAGATTGGTATTAATTGAAATGTACAAAAAATAATGTGAGTGCTCAAATTCGGTCCCCTTTACTCCACATTTATTTCCCATAGGTCGGCAATCGTAAAGCCCGGCTTCAGCTGTTCAATTGCAACGCCCAATTCTTCCGAAAAAACAATCGCACGTGGTTCACCCCCTTTTATGGGCCCATCGGAGAAATAAGCCTAAAAATCAGAATCCATTTTCCGTCCTCCTCCTGTTCCCCATTTTGCTCTCCCCCGTCCATTCGGGATTGGGTCTGTATGCCTTCCGGATATATCCGTGATTTTTGTACCCTAATCCGTTTTAACTGTGGCATGTAATTTTTAGGACATATCCATCTGCAATTTATCGTATCTTAAGGCATTGAATTAAATGTTATGGGAGACAATTTAGTTAATACGTTTTGAAAATTTGAAAGTTTTCTATTTCTCTATTTTTTTTTTGCATTTTCTTAAGGATTTTTTGAGAAAAAGTCAAATAAAATGTCGAAAAAAGATTTTTTTTTTATCTTTCACCTTTTCAATTTTCCATTGTTTCTTCTTAATTTCTGATTCATAACCATTTTCAGTGGACGGAAAAAGAGGGACACAGGTGGACATGATTTTCGAGTTTTATTTATCCTTTCATTTTTTAAAAATCCATATCCAATTCCCTCCTTCTCGGATATATTCACAGTTTCGGATTTACATTTATTGTCTTTGCCCCCTTCCCAAATCGCACCGCAAATGCGTCCACTCGCAATGCCTTTTCCTCGGGCTCCTTCTCCTCCGTGTTGTTCGGCACCATCACTTGTCGCTGCTCCTGCTGTTGCGAAAGGGCCGCCTCCTGGCGACTGTACTGAACGCCGAAGGTGGGCGACGACTGAAACGCACTCAGAAGGGCTTGGACGGCTTTGCAAGCGAATTCAAGGCGTTCTTCGGGTTTGATTTGGAAGCCGAGAATGTACTCGCCGCTCTTCAAGTGCTTTTCCTTTCCCTGGCCAATCACTCCTAAATTACCCGCAGCGACGTCTCCAAAACCAACGCGTGTCCAAAGCGCGAGTCGCGGATGCGGCAACTTTTCAGTTGGATGAACGGGATGGACACGTTATACTGAAGTAGGGTCTGTCAGTCAGTCTGTACTTCATTCATTCGCAGCACTAATTAAGTCTATGAATTGTTGGTCAATTGGTCCGATCACTTTTCTTTCCCCCCCCACCTCTATCCCTCATTTGTCTTTTACCTTTTCCGTCCGTCCCTTTTTGCGATACCTGAGGATTCAGTGCGGCATACCATACAACGCGAATGTTCGTGATTACCATCACTCCCAAATTGCCCTTAATTGAGCAGCAACAGTTCCACTTCCCGTTTTCCGTTTCCCCACCTGATCGCTGCTCAAATTCCAAACTCCGTCGATTCGATTCGTTTGCGTTTCGAGTGGCAACAGTTTCAGCTTTTCCTCCTCATTCACAAGTGCTGTTCGCATTCGCATTTCGCGATACTTTTCAGGAAATAATTTTCAATTTTTGGGGGAATATTTAATTTCTTTTTACCATTTTGGACGTTTCGTACGCTCTGTGTACGCCAATTACAGTCGAGAACAGTTTGGTCTGTGAGTTCTTTGATTCGAACATTAATTTGTTTTGTTAAAAGTCTCTTCCTACATTTGACGGGCTCACGCAAGTGAAGACAAATTCGAATTTGGTGCCCGAAAGACCCTTCGACATTATGTAAAGGGACTCGGCTTGCCCACGGATTTTCTGTCATAATACGCCATCATCAGATTCTTTGCTTTTTTTTTGATATAATTGTCACCGATTTGGCAATTCTTGTGGTGATGCCATTGATTGTGTTGTACCCGATGCTAAGGTTTATGCGCGGAGCAGAGACAGCGTGCTAATTTGTAAGGTCAATTAAATAAAGACGGCGGCTTAACATTCTCCGAAAACCGAACCCAAATCAGTCGGAGGTTCGAAATACGGAGCAGACCCCGGTCGCCGTTGTTTCCCTTCGTGTCCTCAACATTGTCAATGCGTTCGACCTTAGCAGTTGAACTTTTTTGAATTTTCGTCACAGGTAAAGCTTTTTACTTACAATAAATTCTCCGGCGATTAATCGAAGTAACCTGAGGACAAAAAGAGGGCATTAAAAAGAGAAAATGGCCAAGGGAGAAGGGAGCATATTTGGAAAATGACACATAAAAAATGGGTAAAAGACGAAATCAAGCAGTACCGAGTGTCCAAGTCGAACAGAACATCACGGTCGTGCCAAATTGAGTCTGAAGCGGCGACGTCCTTTTTTCCCATTCCAAAAAATGGCACTTTTAGAATTTATACATTTGTTAAAAAGCGTTTCCATGGGAACATTTGTTGTGAATGAAATCTGTGAATATTTTCAATATTCTATCAAATCATTCTGTCCTTTTCCATCGCTTCGTTCGTCAGTCATTCTGTGGCGAAATGAGCAGAATTTGTTTGACACCGCCTCCTGAACTCGAAGGGTATTTTCAGACTCGCTATTTGTTAGCGTCGAATAATTGATTTATTCATTATCCGGCAATCCCCCCCCCCCCCCCCAATCACTTTCATTCACCCCCCCCCCCCCCTCCATTCATTTACCAATCGCATTTTTCACCGCCTCTCCGTAATTTTCCAATGCGTTTATTTTGTGCGGTTGCGCTTTTAATTGCCCATTGATTGCCAATTTCTGCAGTTCTTCAAACATTTTGTGCACTTTTTCTCCATTTGCCTTATTTTCCATCCATTTTCCAATAGAAAAAAACTCCGAATTTATTCCTTCAGCAATTTCGGCCCTTTTATTCGATAATTGTCCTAAACATTGCACAATAAATTGTAAATTAAACGGATTTTCTGAATAAGAGCTTGAGCGTATAAAACAAATTTGTCGCTTTGAACAAATCATGCCATAGAAAAAACAATTTCAGCAGGAATTGATTAACGTCTTCGAACACCCACCACCGTCTCATGTATTTTTGGTTTGTTTCCTACCGTATGAAACAATGGTAGTGCCTTTTGGCAGAACGGAAGAGAGGAGAAAGGCATTTCGACCGCCAACACAATCCAACGCCAGACGAGGCTTAGGAACTTTTTTGGCACTCTCCCTAAAAATATTGTAAAACGCATGAATAAACGGATATCCTCATGATGCGCACTTCTCAAATTTCTCTTCGCTAAACACAAAATCGGCACCCAATAAGCTCAATTCGTTCTTCAATGCGCCAATATCTTTTCTTTTTCGCACCAAATTAATTGTGCGGTAACCAAAGTCTGAATGGTCCATCATTTTAAGAAGGGATTGGAATATGCAAAGAAAAGCAAAACAAATAACAATTGGCCAATTGGATCACTGCTCGACCAACGCCGCAATTGGACGCATTTTGGATCAGAAAATCGCCTTTTTCGAGTGGGACAATGTGACGGAGCATGGCAAATGCCGTTGGCATATTTATGCCAAGTGTTGCAGCCAACACCTGGCAAGAAATGAGCAAATGGAGTCACATAAGCGGAAAAACCAAATCGATGCTTGGATCAATTGGAAGAAGTGACCCCCGGTCCATCAGTGCCAACTCCGTCCAAACTCCGCGACCGGCGTCAGGTCCCGAAAAGATGGGCTGTCTGATCACTCGATCGCCCATTTTGACATTGTCCACGTTTCTGCCAATCTATCCCAAGAGAATAGCCAATCCATCAATTAATAAAAGCGAATGTTCGTTTACTCTCTGCACGACTCCGACACCTTCACAACCGCCAATTGCCGGCATTTGCGGTGGTTTGATGGGATAAGTGCCCTCAATGACGAACAAATCGACGGGGTTCACCGGTGAAGCGACCCAACGGACGAGGACAGACGAAGGGTCCAACTCAGCGGGAAGGTCGAGGAGTACGGTGACCAGGGACAGTACCTAGTGTTTTTACCATATAAAAAGTTAAAACAAATACAACCTCTGAAGGGTTGCCATGTTTATGGTATTGAATCTGTCGAGACTGTAAAGAAAAGAAAATAATATTTTGTGACAAATTTTAGCTTTTTGATTTTTGTGTTTTAGCCTGCCAGAAATAAATTTGTATGCTAAATAGAGCATATAAAACGCTTTCACAATTTTATTTATTTTTTTGGTTAATTAAGTTATTGACCCCGCGCTACGAAAAGTCATCGACTGTAATTCGAATAGTTTTGTCTCTCGACTTGATAACCAGAAGTTTAGCGAATTGAGACAGTTTACTCACCTTCATTTGAAGCAGTAAAAAATGAGAAAAGGTCATTGACAATGAGCAAATAATTTGTGGAGGATGAGAAATAAAGAAAGCGTAAACAAAAAATAAATGAAAGAAATCAATTGGAATGGGAAGAAGCCCATTTCGGCGCAACTACCAATGCTCCGTAAAGAAATTATAGCGCCAAGAATCAGAAACTTATCAAAAAGTTTCAGCATCACTAAAGAATTTTCTATAAATAAAATTTACTGTTTCCTTTCTAACAGAATTTCATGCCTAACCCTAATTATTTAACTTTTTTTGCTTTTTGTCGTCAGTATTCGCCCCATGGAAAATGTCCAAAATGGCAAAAACACTGGCGAATTTCGTACAGTTTTCCGCCATTTTCCTCAATTCGATGTCCATTTCTAAAAATAAATTCTATAAAAAATCTTTTAATTTTGTCTCAATCCGTTCATTAGTATTATATTAATGGCTTCAAATTTTTTCTTGAACCAAAAATGCTGCAAAAATTCCTTTTTGGTCCATCAAAGTCACAAGCAGAAACGGATGACTGGGAAAATAATTTTGCCGAATTTCGTTCATTTCTCGCAAAAATAGCACTCGAATGCCCTCCAACTTTCGGGGAGGGGGTAAACCAACGAAACAATTATTAAAAAAATGTAAATGATACATTTAAATGACTATGAAAATTAAAGTGATAAATTAATAAAAATTAAGCAAAATAAATAAATTAAATGTTATTGCCATTTGACAGTTTTTTACAGACATCATTTACCATTGGCAAAAGACTAGGTTCGAGCAAAAACTGTGTTTGTTTTCATCTTATCTTATCAGAAGTGACGTCAGAAAAGAAATATCCTTTGAAGTTTAGTTATTCTGCGTAATTAACCCTTTTGAAAATATATTAATTATTTTAATTTTGTCGTTTAGCCCTCGCCCCCCCCCCCCCACTTGAGGAGTTGACGTGAAGGGGGGGGGGGGGAAGGGGTAGCCGTTACGGTAACTTTTACCATATTCCAACGGGTGAATGACTTATTGCTGTCATAGCCTTTTTTTTCCTCACTTCTGAACATCACTGTATCTTTTGCAAAGTCATCGATCATTCCGATTTGTGCATGAAATTGGGGCGAACTTTGTCCCATTTCCTTTTCACAAATAAATGGTATTTTTCTTACATTGGCATTTTGTTGTACAACAGTGCCAGTTTTTGACAACTCAAATTTTCAAGAAGGGCATTAAGTTCAAATTCTAACTATTTTCCTCCAATTTTTCTTGAATTTCCACAAAAAATATGCCTTTTTTCGTTTTTTTTATTCAAATATCGTTTCTATAAAATATTTTTAAAAATTATCAAAAACACAAATAAATGTGCAACGAAATGCAAAATTCGCCAATGCCAACAAATGTCAATTGGCTTGTCAAAATGAGCAATTAATCTTCCATCTTTTTGGCATCTGTCAATAAATTAAAAGCTATGGAATTTATTTTATATGATGAGAGAAGCACAGTTAAAATAATGGAATAATTTTAACTCTTCGCTAATAAAATAAATATTTAAAATGCGTCTAAAAAATCATTTGTCCAAATAAGAATATGAACACATTCAACTCAAATTACCGAGGCCCATTACTAGAACAATCAATACATATACGCACATGCCCAATATTCAGATTCGTGCCCAGCACCCTTGAAAACCAACAGCATATATCAATTTTCAACCCAAAATAACAAGTGAAATTAGGAACATCTCTTCTTTAGGATTTCCTTGAGCTGCTTTTGATAGTCTTAAGTCCTATTAACTTCAGTTTAAAAACCAATTTTCTTGGTTCCAAAATAAGTAAATCCTTTTTCATTTTGCATCAATGCATTTCTATTACAATACAAACATTTGTTTTAGCACCAAGATGTCTGCTAATTTACCTGCATACTTTAATTATGTACAATATATTTTGTTTACAAAAAAGGTACTGTACAGGTTCACAATTAATCAATGAAGGAACCAAGAGAAAAGCAGGGTATCTGTTTGACTGGCCTTACAATATATTCGCGTGTAAATTATAAATTGTTACAACAAATGCGTTTCTCTTCATTTGGTATCTTTTCCTATTTGGACGTAACATTTGAGCAAATAGTTAAGCAGCAGAAGTTGGCAAGAAAATGCGCGGAATGAAAGCCTAAAAAAAGGAAATGCACAAAATAAGCCATTAAAGGGTCGGTCTTTTGTCACTCGCCTCGATGTTACTCAATCGAATGCCCTCCCTATTTAACCGTCGAATTTCCGTTTCTTGCAAAGAATGCAACAACGAAATTGAGGCCAAATATTTGAGAGAGGGTGGATGAAGAAACATTTGCTGAAGGGAATTGCAACGGCGTTCGGAAAGCTCGTCAGTGCATCCGCCAAACACAAACAAACAGCCATCCTGAAGACAAAATCGGGGTACAACAAAAGAAATAACTTTTTATTTATCTTTAACCAATTAAATATACTTTTATAGGCAAAGTTAGAGCCAAAACTTAAAGGGCTTCGTGTACTTAGACTTTGGACCCGATTTAAATATTTTTTTCTTTTCTCATAATACTGACAGGGGTAAGCGTTGCCGAGTGGAAAAACACCGCCTTTGCCAAATAATTACGGATTCGGGCCCATTGAGCTGTGTCCATGTTGAACTTCCAAACATCGGGCATCAACTGATGGCTTCGATTTTGCTAAAGTGTCTTTTTATGCACCGTCCTACCCTTCTCTTCTCACATTTGGATGCTGTATTTCCGCATCTCGACATCCCCCAATAATGAACACCAAATTTTCTTTCTGCACCAATGCATGGCATTTTCGGCCGACGGGAATCCCGTACTTCGGGTCGGGATGAGTTGCAACCTTTTCGAAACGGTTGGCTTTGAGGTTGAAGGCGAGAATCTGTGGGAAGTTAAATTGAAACCCAAAAATAAGAAAAAAAGAACTTTGTCAAATTCGGCACAAAATTCAGGAGCACCGCCACCGAAAGTGTACAGCATTTTTCCATAAGCCGCCATTTCCAGTCGATAACGACCGATTTCAAAGCCATCTCTGTTCAATGGGGTGCAAACCCATGGAATGTCGTTGTGTCCAAGTGGCCGCTCGAGTCGCCAAATGTCCATGTTGTAAATGTGTCCGGAGGTGCCGCCGACAGTGTATATAACTTCCTTCAGTTATTTTTTATTAAGAAAATTTTAGGCTTTTCGAATTGCCATGGATAGACATTTTCAAGGACAAAGGCAGGGGGAGAGAGGAGACGGAGCTTTGGCCCCAGTACCCTACTCATTCGCCCACCCCCAACTCCTGGAAATAAAAAAGATAGAAATTTTGAAGAGAAAAACATCTTCCGGTTGTGTGGTCCGGTCATTAGCACATATGCTTAATCGTTTTGTATTGCGTCAATCCCAAATGCCTTAAAAGGATGGACCGGCTCCGTTTGGTTATTTTTTCGTCGCTGATTCTTAAAATTCGCCAAAATGAACGGGCGACGAACTGCCCGCGGCAAAAGTCCCCGGCGAAAACCCATAAACAGTGAATCGGCCGCGGCGAATAGGGCCGGTCCCAATTTACATTAACAGCATTATTTGGCATCTTATGTAATTCATTCGGGACCAACAGCTTCGCCCCCCCCCCCCCTCAAAAAATAGAGTGAGTCTGACTCTACGACCTTGGACAGAGTAAAAGAGAAAATATATTAAATCACTTTTAATTTGCCAGCATTTTGCTCCTCTCTCCTGCACATTGCGTGTCCATATCTGAAGCAGCAATTTCTTATATTAATAAATAAACATAAATGTTAAAAGTTTGCTCCTACTAAATGTTATGTCCCTATTCCAGTTTGTTTTTAATCTATTGCTATAACGTACGAAAACATAGCATAGAGAGGGAGGAGATTACCGGCGAAGGAATGAGGGAGACAAGATTTTTCGTGTCTAAACAAAGCCTGAAAATCTAAGTAAAAAAATAAGCAGGAGAATCCCCTCACAGCGAGGTTGGGGGTGGCTCAAAAAGAGGGAGGGTTATCACCGGCCAATTAAGTATTCCGCTTACGAATTGAAGCCATTCTAAATCGAACAAGGAAAACCTCACTAAATTTTCATTTTTCAAGACTACAGCCCATCGCCACTACCGGCCCTTTTTTCGCTTAGTGTCTCCAAATTGCCTCACATTCGTGGTGGCAACAGTTGCTGCTCCGCCCCGTCGTCCGCCGCCTCTCCGCCATTTTGCCCCCTCTGCCGACTGTCAGTTGAATTTCGTCTTTGGTCACAGCTTTGTTTTTGCTCAGTCTGAACTGCGATTTTACACTGTCTTACTTCCTTATCCATTTATACCTTAACGTGAACCTTCCCGTGCAAATCAATTCGAATTCGGTGCAATCCGTTCGAAGCGGTGAGGCCAAAGGGAACGCCGGTGCCGCCAGAAATGAAACACTCACTGGGCCGAGAAGAAGAGGCCACTGCAAAAACAAAGATCCATTATGGCAGGTATTTTACTATAATATTCGATTATGAAAATGTCAAACATGCGAAAGAAGCTAACGAATTCGGCAATTGAATTGTTGCATCGGAAGAGGCCATTTCACACTTTTGCCACAAATATGTGAGACGGTTGAAACGCCAAAAATCAGTGCTGAAATAATGTGTTTACTAAAACAGAGTGTATTTAATCAATTTTTGTTACAGAATTGGAAAAATACTTTACCAAAAAAATATTAATAAAAGCAATTTCCCTTTTTTTTTCATTATGAAGTGCTTGGGTAAAGCCCATAAACAAAAAAAATTTCTGAGGCGATTAAACCGTTTTTCAATTTCTTGGAAAGATAAGTTTGGCCGGTTAAAAAGGGCTTTATAAAATAAAAACCACTAACTAGGTTTCGTTCGGAGAATGAAAAGGGTTATATCCGCCAAAAACGTAAATGAAATCGGAGTCAGAAAATATACGGTGGCCGCTGCGAGGGACGGGACCTGTCGAATAGATAAAAAAAAAGGTCGATGGATAGAGGGAGATGCAACAAAATCACTCACAACAATCGCAAAACTCAGGCCGACGGGAAGAGCTTTTGGATTGGTTGCAGCCGCACACCTGAATAACTTCAAACGCACTTAAGTTGCGAGACTGGAAGCACTTTTGGGACATTTGTTGAACAGATGAAAATCTAAAATTATAAATGCAGGCAAAAACACTAGCTATGTTTTTTAAAGAATTTTAGAACTACATATTTGCTTATTCACAAAAATTAAGAAAAAAAAACTCAAAAATTTACTTGATAAATTACAAAATTAAATTTTCAAATCAAAACATTATTTATCTCAGGATTCTCAAGGTGGGTAATAGTTACTTTTACTGGTCCCACAAAAAAAAAAGGTTTAGAGTGGGTTTTATGCAATTCTGAGTTGTACTCGGGGGTTTTCGGGGGCGCTGATCACGAATATGACATCAGATTTGTCATATGATCTCATCTAATCTGTGATTTTTTTTCCATGTCTAAGATTTTTTTAAGTTTTTTTTTCATTTTTTACTGGTATTCTATGGAATATTAGTGCATTTAATGTGTGGCTAACTAGTGTAGATTTATTGACACAAAATATTGATTGTTGACCTCTGTGTCCGATGGGTTCAGTAGACAACAACAACAACTGTGTCCATTCCTGGGAACATTGGTCACAACGCAACTTCACCAGCAGAGGTCCTTTCATCATTAGTAGCTTCAACTGGCCCAATACCCAAATTTTAATTTTAAAATATCTATTTTTATGCATATAGCATACAAATGCACTAATATTCCATAGAATATCAGTAAAAAATGAAAAAAAACTAAAAAAAAATCATAGATTAGATGAAATCGTATGACAAATCTGATGTCATATTCGTGATCAGCGCCCCCGAAAACCCCCGAGTACAACTCAGAATCGCATAAAACCCACTCTAAACCTTTTTTTTTTTTTGTGGGACCAGTAAAAGTAATTTTTTTGAAAAACGAACCTTAGTTTTAAAAAATTCGATTTATTTTTTTAAAAAAAAACTAGAGGTTGATTGTTTTCAAAAAATTCGGGTTGAGTTTTTAAAAACAAGGCAGTTCGGTTTTCATTCTAGGGGATCCTGTTTTAAAAAAACTAGGGGGTATGGTTTTCAAAAAAACTAGGGGGTGTGGTTTTACCTAACTAAGATTGGGTTTAAAAAAAATTTAATGTCTAGTGACCTTTGGTACGAAACGACTCTCCGACTAAAAGACCCTCCGACTAAAGTGGCCCGATGGTGGGGTCATTTGAGTCGAACGGAGACTGTTTAAGACGGTGACTGATCCGTGTGCCGACAAAATCTCACCACAGCCAAAACGATCGAATCTCGACTCAACCCTTACAGAAAATCTCGGCCCAATAAAGGCTAAGCTAATTACAAAGAAAAATTGAAAATTTAGGAAATTTCATTAAAATTTTATTGAGGTGAGATTTTGGCAGAACGCCGACTAATATTGCGGACCAACATTTGAGGCCCGACATTTGCGGACCGACTTTTGCGGACTGAATTTTCAGACGAATTATATAAATTGAAAAATATATTTTTATCCTTTAATTACAACCAAGTTTTCATTTTCCTAAAAATCAAGATTATTAGTGGTCAGACGATAATTTTATTGCTCGAATTGGTCTTTGTTTGGTTCTTGAAAGAGACCTAAATTTTCACTAATTGCTTTATCGTACGGTCGTTAGGTTCTGTATCTTTTGCTTCTATGCCAAATATTTAGTCCACCCACGTGTATTACCAATTGATACACCCTAATTCTATCCTGCATAATATTTCTTCATCTTTTAGGATAGTAAATAAATTTTGAAAAATTTTGTTACAATGTTACCAACTTTCTCTTTGACTTCTATACCCCTCACACTACTTTGGAAAATTGAAAATGTTCAAATATGATTATTGAAAATGATCATTTTCACTTTTTGAAATTTCGTTTTAATAAATTACATAATTCTTTATTTTCCTTCTTAAAAAATATTTTTTTATTTATAATTAGTAGAGACCGCAAAAAAAGGCGCCTAAAAAAGGCATTAAAAGTTCCAAAAAAGGCACGAAAATCCCGAAAAAGGCATGAAAAAAGGCATTTAAAATTTTTGAACGCACAAATTTCCTGCCGTTTTAAAGCCAAAAATTTTTTTAAAGCAATTTTTTAGTCGAAATCATAGAGAAACACATTCTTTTCCTTATCACCGAAGACAAGTGAAATAAATTTAATATTCAAAGAAATAAAGGAAAAAAAATTTTTTGAGAATCAAAATTTTGGATAAAAAATATAATTTTTAGGGGCAATTTTTTGAAAAATTTTTCCCAATCTTAGGGGATGTACTTTTTAAAAAATTTTAAAGCCGATTCTTAGGGGTATATTTTTTGTTTTTTTGCCTTTTCTCTTAAGAAATTCCTCTAAATTTAGAAAAAATGCATCCAAAAACGCCAAAAAGGCATGAAAACACGAAAATACCAAAAAAGGCAAACAAAGGCATTATAAAAGTCAACTTAGAAGCTTCAAACCAAGTGGAAAATGCTTTATTTATGCTTAATATAACGGAACTAGTGCGCAGAAAAAAAAGGCATATGCCACAAAACGGTTGCCCTAATAATTAGACCGAAATGTCGGTCCGCAAATTAGCACTACGCTCATTAATAGGTATGCTACTAATATTTACGAAATTATTTACAAAAAACAGCTAAAATATTGACTAAAATATTGATTATTAATTTTTCAGTGCAAAAAAACAAAACCGCATTTTTATTAACATTAATTTTTATTCATTGGTTTACAGTTGCAAATAAGGTACCTTTCAAATTCTCCGGCAAAAAACGCATACGGATGGATGTCAGACCAAATAAAAAAATTATTTAAAAAAAAAATTTGAGAAGTAGTTAGTGAGTGAGGTATACGTTTTTCAAAATTTTTCAAAAGTTGATGCTTATGGGTGTATTTTTGTGTAAATTTTTGTATTTTTATAAGAAAAGGTCAAAAAATTCCAAAATATTTACAAAAATATCGA
Organism: Heterodera filipjevi; assembly: GCA_039877585.1. NCBI lineage: Eukaryota > Metazoa > Nematoda > Chromadorea > Rhabditida > Heteroderidae > Heterodera > Heterodera filipjevi. Next base: position 9,346,301 of record JBDPZO010000005.1, on the reverse strand, counting down.
CAAAATCTCAAAATATTGAGTAAAAATATTTTTTTCAAAACCCCAAAAATATTTACAAATATTTACGTCCAAATAAAAAAAATAACACAGAAATGCTTATTTTAAGCACCTTTCTTCAAAGCATATAAGCAGAAAAATATTAGTAGCATCCCTACTCATTAGTTAATAAATTTATTTCTTATAAAATGCCTTTCCAATGGCCGATGGGACAGTAACTATGAATATCAGTGATTAGTCATTCAATTCCTTTATAAAGAACTACGATACCGGTTCTGAAATAGATTTTCCTCTAATAGTCGCTCATTATGGTTGGCTAAGAAAAAAGTTAGGAGTCTTAAATATGTTTCGACTCTAACAGCCCAATTCGTACCGTATGCACGTTGTGGATTTGAACTACAGTTGGACGGGTCGGGTATCCGACCCGGCCGGGACCCGTTACTCGGCTTTTTCAATACCCGGTTCCGGCTCGATTTTTCCCGGTAGATGCCGGTCCAATAAGCACTGATACGAATGGAGGTCTGAGCACTAAACAGGAGGAGAATTTTATAGAAATAGGAGATTTAGAAGGAAAAATTCGTTATTAATATCTTTTATAATATCTATCCAGGTGCTAATTCGGTGTGGAGTTAGAATTACTGTTTCTCCATATCTTTGCTTGGGTTCAAAATCAACTCCCACACATCGTTGGAATATTTTTTAAATTATATTTTCTAAAAATAAGTATTGTCAAATTCGAAAATTATGAAAAGAAGATTCCAGTGTTAAAATTTATTTTGTCAATTTTTTGATAATTTTCTCTGTAATTTCTTTTATTTTTTTTTAAATTTTCCCGGCGGCGTCTATCGATAGACACCGCCGGACATCTTTTACCTTTGATTTCCTCAAAAAAAAAATCTTCAAAATTAATTAGTTTTTCTCCAAAATTCGACTTTTTAATTTATCAAAAGAACAATGAATGAATACAATGATTTATAAATTTGTACAGCCCTTTTCTTTTTTCTTCTGTTTGTTAATTCCCATTTCAGCAGTTTCGCTGAAATTGTCGGTGTTTTCGTCGGAATTTCCTTTGCTTTTCGCCCCTTTTCCCTCTTTTTCGCATATTTTGTCCTTGTTAAGCTCCACTTTTTGCACTCGCATGCATTGCTCCCGAAATCGTTTGCATTCGTCCACCAAATCGTGCAGATTCCGTTCGCCACAAATTTGCCGAATTCGCTTGTCAACATTTCTTGGTGTCATATTAAATATTTCTTATACATATTTATTGTGTTTACCCATATTCCTCTTGTTCCAACAATTTGTCCACATCTTCCAACTCGGCGTATCGCTCGCACAGCTCAGTCAGTGTCATTGATTTCATAACGGGAAGATAAAAAAAACGATAATATATATATAAAAGTGTAAATTAAATGAAAATTAACAAATTCGCTAACAGAAAAAACCATCGCAATGAAGAAAAAGTCGAGAATGAGTGAGGTCATCAGCTCCTTTTTCTGAAAAAATAAATTTGAAAAGGGCGGCTTCGAGTCGATTAGGCAAGGAATTGGCATCATTATCATCAGCATGGTTCACTTCTTTGACTGTGCCACTGACCGAGTCCAACTCCCCGCAAAGGTATCTCTCACAGGCCCTCTTCAACACGGGCAAATCGCTGAGTTCGGCGTCAATTAGAAAATCAACGAAATCTTCCACATATTCCATTTCGTGCAGCACAACCGTGTTGAAATACCTCAATTGTTGGGTGTTCGCTTTGGTTCATTTCATCATTTTCGCATTTGCTAATTTGTCTTTATTATAATGCACTCTTTTCTTCCCTATTTCTCTCACATATTTGCCAATGTGTCGTGCACTTCCGTTTTGTTCTCCTCGTCACATTCGAAGGTGTTCTCCTCCCCGTCCTCCTCCTCATCCGCTTCTCCATTCTCCGTTTCTCCGTCCTCTCTCCCGTCATCTTTTCTTCCCCCGTTTTCGTCATCATTTGCTTTTTCGCCATTTGTCACCTTTCAATATTTCATTTTGCCCTATTAAATTCCCCACTTTCAGAGTCCCCTAACTGTGAAAAGTGATGCCCTCCGCTCACAGCTGTCACAACAAGCGACCAACAGTTTTTTGAACAGATCAGAAGGGCGAGATGGGATGACAACAACAGGAAGAAGAGAAACAGGAGGCGGATGAGGGGGAGGAGGAGAGGCTGGAAGAGGAACAGAAGGGAGAGGAGAGGGTGGAGGAGAAGGAGCAGGAAGAGAGGATGGAAGAGGAGGAGGAGGAAGAGAGGGTGGAAGAGGAGGAGGAAGAGAGGGGGGAAGAGGAGGAGGAGTGGACATTAATGGAGGAGGAAGGGGTGACTCAATAGTGCCTTCTTCATGGTCCGTGTCGACGGTTTTCAATTCACTTCCTCTCCGTCTTTGGCCACTCTCCTGCTCCAGCACATGATTGAACACTCTTTCCAAGTCCAACTTTTTGTGCCCGGTCACCAATGAATGGCCATCCGAGGCACTTCTTGCCCTGCACCTTGGCCACATATTACTCTAATCACTATTTTCGGTTTTCTTCTCCCGCTCACTTTCTGTTTGATTGTTTCCTCCAAACTTTGCTGCCAATTCTGGCCCGGTAATTTGCGGTCAAAAAGGAATGGTAAGGGGTGGGCGAAATGACGTTCAGATAAGTGTCCGTTCGGAAGATGCGGGCGTCCATTTCGAGCAGCACAGAGAGCCGAATGGGCTGTCCGATTTTGTGGCGAATGTATTCCGTCAGATGGGCCCGATCTTCGAATGCGAGTTCGCATTCGTTACCACGGAACACCGACAAAGCATTCCCTGAATTTTTTTGCATGATCCGGTAAATGCCCTAACATTGCCCACTTTCTTCGACTAGCGACTGTTTGTCCTCCAAATTGCGTTTCGCCCCGACAATTCGCACCTGTGCTAATTTCAAACTTATTTTGCGTTTTTACCATTTTTACTTGGGCTTTCAGATTTACTGTGCTCATTGGTCCATCCAAATAATACAATGAAATGGCCACGTAACCCTTCTCGAATGAGCAGTCGTCCCCGTCTTCCTCCCCTTCTCCTCGGTTTTCTTCGTTTTTTGCGGTTTCCTCGTCCTCATCACCCTCTCTCTGCGTTAATTGCGAATTTATGGGCTCAATTTATTTCATTACCATTTCTGGCGTACCGTACATTTTCAATGTCCATTGAAAACTAATGTGTTCATGGACAGTGGAAAATTTTGGCGAAATGTGCAGGATGGTATTCTCCCCATTGGGTCCCAATCGGCGTGGGAACACCCGAACAGACCAAACATAGCGAAAGCCGAGCTGATTGGAGACGCAAAAGTCTGTGGGGGACGGGGCAGAAAAAGGATGGTCGCCTGTGACCAGCCAATCAGTGATTACGCTTTTGCTTCTGCGGCTTAACTTCTTTTAGAGGGGAGGGGGGCCTTTCAGCTGATGGACCAATCATTTTGGGAGAGAACGGCACAAAAGGGCGACGAAGTATTATTGACAATGACAGAGGAAAAGGCAATTTGAACAATGATTAAATTTCAAAATTGGATGAGAACGAATGAAAAAATTGAACAAATGAACGAAGAGACCGTCCAAATCCTTCAGACAAACAAACAAAATAAAAATGATACAAAGTGAAGGACAAACGAAAGAGTTAAATATGAGCGAAACACACGCAAACGCTGCTGCTGTGGACGAAGCATTAAATATTAGTGAATATGCAAATTTTTATGGTTTTATTGCGCCTAAAACGATGCAAATCCCTTTTTTTGTTTGTTCTAATATTATTCTTAATATATTTTTCTTTTTTTATTTAAATGTTATTTTTTGTTTTGGATGAATTGTTGTTGTCCTCCACTTCCAATCTCGAACCGAATCTCCTTCAATGACCTAAAAAGTCGCTCTTCAGCAGACGGAATGATCGTCTGCAAATGCAATGACTGAATTTCCCCCCCCCCCCCGCCTCTCTCCCTCACCCGCTGATCCCCCCCCCCCCCCCTCTCCCAAATTTCCCCAAAATCCCTCATTAATTTTCGGTGTTCCTTTTCATTTACTCACTTCTTCTGTCGGTGGGATGTGCTCGGATTCGTCCTCTTTTCCACTCCCAGTGGCCAATGCCCTCTTCTACAAACGAATCGGCATCATTGGAGTGATCATTTCACAAACAACGTATATGAATTAAAAATTGAACCGTTTCCCCCCCCCCCCCCCTTCCCCTCCTCCTCCTGCGCCCTCTAATTACCTTTTTTAATTTTCTCGCAGAATGCCTTTGATGGTGCGCGCTTCTCGCGACCGTGACGCCGCTTTCATTATCTCTGTGTGAGCATTCGGTCAATTATTCTCCGATCACTTAAAAAAAACTATGCCTTTTGGCAGAAATGTGTTCTGCATGGATTTGATCAAATTGATCTTCTGTTCTTTTATACTCACTGCGAAGGAATGGGACTTTTGGAAGTTATTTATTCCCTTCTTAAATCACTTTATTAGTCATACTCATAATCAGCAGATTTCTGAAGACTGTCCGAATGACTGTTTTTTGTGATCCGATTGAGACGGCCAAAGTTCGTTTGGGTATTACGTCATTTAAATCTCTGTGTTCTCTCTTCTTTAACTTTGCTTTCTAAATATTTTAACACATTTGCCATGTTCCCAAGGTATGCCTTCCCTCTATCATTTACCTTCTCCAAAATAACCTGTATTACATCGCTTTGTCAAATTTGGAATCGACTACTTTTTTGGTTCAGTTCTTTTTGGGTGTCTTTTTCTCAGTTTTATCTTTTCCGCCGACGCCCCTTCAGGTGATCTATCAACTCAAAATTCTGACTACGGCACTGCTGCTCCGCATTTTTCTGAGTTTCGCTTATTGGCACTCTATCACTTTGCCCTTTTCTTAAGAGAAGGTCCTTTCCCCGACCCAATGGTTGGCTTTGCTCCTCCTCGTCAGTCTCTCCCCTCTCCGTCCGTTCACATTTCGTCCACTTTCTTTTTCTCTCAGGTGATTGGTGTTAGCATTGTCCAGTCTCAGTACGATGCCCCTCCACCGTCTCACATAAAATCGTCTCAAAATGCGCTCATCGGATTCGCTGCTGTCTGTGCCATGTGTTTCACTTCGTCCTTTGCCGGTTAAGTTCAAAATGCTTCTGGTCATCTAATCGCTTTTGCCTTATGAAGGTGTTTATCTTGAATTGGTGCTAAAGCAAAGCAAAGTAAAGCCGAGGGGGGGGGGGCTCAAATGGGCTCGACTCGAAACAAAACTTAAGGTCGACGTTTGGATGCAAAACATTCGAATGGCATTATTTGGGCTTTGCATTGGGTTAGCATTGGTATTGGCCAAAGACCGACATCGAATTCAACAAGGTTCTGCAAAACAGCCATTAATTTGAAAATTTAATTGTGAAGAAGGCTTATTCGTCGGATACGACCCTTTGGTTTGGCTGATGACCGTCAACAATTCCCTTGGGGGACTTCTGATTGCGAGTGCGTAAGACCAATGAACACATTTTCTTTTTTAATTAATTTCAACAACTTAGTGGTGATTAAATATGCTGACAATATCATGGTAACCTTTCTTTCTTCACCCATTTTGGCATTGCTTCTTTTTCACTTTCAGAAGGCCTACGCCCAAGTCAGTTTTTCGCCCGGCGGGGGCATTTTTAAAAACGGTCGGCACTTTTGTTCTTTTACCTCAGGCAACGGCCATTTTGGGCGCTGCCTTCGGTTCTTGGCTGTTGTTCAACTTTGTCCCAAATCGCCTCTTCGCCTTTGGTACTGTGCTGGTCACACTTTCCGTGTACCTTTTCAACAGATATCCACCAATGCGAACGCAATCGAACGATTCAAATTTTTATTTGGCATTGCCAAATTATCAGACAGAACGCCAAAAAACTATGGGTCAAAGCAGGCAATAAATTTTTGATTGGTTCATAATTCAAGCATAAACTTGTTAATTAATATCACCAAATAAGCCGACAGAATGGTTCCTCTGCCGACCCAGTGTATTTAAAATTGGCATTTTTCGAATCTCTGTGCTTTAATACAATATATTAAATATAATAAATAAGAATTTTACATTAGTTATAAATGTTTCGTTTTTTTGATCAATTTTTTTTTTTGCGTAAAAAAAACTAATAATTTCAAGCTACAAAATCATTTGTTTTGATAGACTCGAAAAATTCCTTTGCGGAGACCCATTTTTCGACGGATGGCTCGAGAAGGGACAGAAAGCCGAATTTAGAAACATCGCAATTTCTTTCAGAAGTTTTCGATTCAATTGCAGACTAAAATTTTGATATTAATAAAAACATTCCCAAAACAGAAGCACCTTTAAATAGGCGACCAAATACTGAAGGCAAAACTCAGTCCGAATTTGGTCCACCCCAACGGGCGAATGGCGCAGAATGGCGATTAGAGTGGGCAGCAGAAAGTGCTTCTGGGGCTCAGAGTGGACGAAATTTAACGGCAGCGACGTGCAAAGCATTGAAAGAAGGGAGCGACGCCATCCGAACACGCAGCAAAACTGGCACAACAAATTGAGGGCGTTCATTTCTCATTGACCAAATGAATGGCCTCATTCCCAGTGGCCCTCCCTTTTGTCACTTGATTTCGGGTGTCTCCAACGACAAAATGGCCAATGGCGCGGATGCATTGCTCCGTTAAGGCGTTCATTTGCTGAGGACAGTGCGACGCATTGTTTCCTTGTCCATTTGTCGCTTTGAAAACAAATTGCAAAATCGAGCGGAAAATGCAGATCATCCGAAGGGGCATGGTCTGTCCAATTTCGACGTTCAAGAAAAACTAACGAAAAACGACAAATTGGGCAATTGACGACTTAATGGACACAACAGTCGCTCTTTGGCCGTTACTTGGAGCAGCGTCGGCTGATCCATCGCCCATTGATTTTGATGCCGTGAAGAAAATTCGGCAATTGCGTTAAATTGCCGCAAAAGACAAATGGACAAAGTCGTGGTCATTTCAGCGGAAAGAAATCGTTCATTTTTGGACGGTGACGAAGGAGCGGACGAATGGACGGAGGTGCACAAGACGGGGTCCTCCGATGAAATGTTTCCCCCGCCAATGGCCAACTGACGACGGAAATATTGATAAGCGATGATGGAAAGACAATACATCCAAAGGACGGCACACAATCGGAGTTTACTGAATGAAATGGAAGGGGAGGGGTGGCAAAGGGAAATCCATGGACCAATTTGCCATTGGTCTTTTCATTTCCGATAATGTTTACTGATTTGGGCTTTGTTGGTGATGTGTTGTTCCACCCGCCGATGATGAACAGCTTCGTCCCGCTGTCTCTTCGCTCTCCGCGCTGTTGTTCCTGGCCAATGTCTGTTGCTTAGGCCCTTTTCCCTCCTCCACTTTCGGTCCTTTCCGATCACTTTCCTCTCTTTTGTCATTGGTATTTTCAAGTAAAGTTGCGGTAAAGGAAGTGATCATTTCACAGATTGACTGCCTTTTTTCCCCAATGAACAGCTCCAAGTCGTTGGGTCGGTCTGTCCTTTGAAGAAGTTCGGTGAGTTCAAGTTGCTTAGCACAGAGAGAAATAAATTCGAGCAGAGAGCACGAGCAAAGGAAGGAGAAGAGAGAGAGAGCACTGTCAGAGTTTAATTGACGAGTGATCAGACGGCCCAATTGATAGACGATGAAAAGGGCCACAGAAAGTGCCGGGGACGGAGAAACACCGGTGGAAGAGGCAGCATTGGCAATGCCAAAGGGCTAAAAGGGTAATTATCAAACAGAGACATAAGAGGGAGAGGAGACGGTGAGCCATTCCCCATTGCTCTTTAACTTAGTGCAATTATCTATCAATAATTAGCCAACATTACTCACTTTTATCATATTTTGCTGAAATAAATCGCACAAACAAAGTGCCATCTTTGCCCCGAAGGTGTGAATGTGCGTCGGTGTGTCCTCAGAGTCAATCAAATTGCCAAAAAGGGTCAAGGACCTCGTCAATATTCTGAATTTGAACCCAACACAAAAGAACAAATGATCATCATCATTATTACCTCATTCCCACTTCATTGTCTTTCATTATTTTGGCTTTTCTTTGGCCCATCAAATTGACTAATGTCAATAATTTTTCCATCACTTTCGACTGCAAAACCATTTCTTGCAGCACCGCTCTCTCCTGCAGAATTCAAAGGGTCTTCCAGTTTCAAGTTGCCTTTCCCTGAGGTCACCTTCGCATTTTCGGCATTCCTTAGGGCACTGTTCAGTTCCGTCACTTTCCTTTGCACTCCCTTCAGTTCGTCCTCCTCCAATTGTCCCTCTTCCAATGATTTTCCAATTTTTTCGACTTTTGTCTGCAGTGTGTTCACCATTTTGGCACTTTTTTGCTGTGCCGCCGTTTTATGTCCCATTTCTCTCCGCCCGTCCCTACCGTTTTCCTTTTGTGCCATCGTTTCAAATTCTCTGACGGTTTTCCTTTTCTTTTTTTTTTTGCCTTTTTTCCAATGCTTACCGAATTAACTTTTGTCGAATTTTCGTCCGCTTTTTCTTTGTTCCATTCGCATTATTTTTCTCATTTATTTCATCGACCATCAAAATCTGCCTTAAATTCTGATCAGAAATGGACATTTCCGCATTTTTGGCGATTATTTTGTCCATTGGCACATTGCCCAATGGGTAAAATTCGTCCGTCGACTTGGACATTATTTCGGCAAATTCATCCGAATTGAGTGGCACCGAAGTCATTCGCTCCAATTCGTTTCTCTGACTTTTTAACGTATTTTTTAAAAGGTTTCCTGTTACTGACCACAAATTCGTAGCTGACCATCGAACTTTGCAAAAGTGAGTCTGATTTTGGGTCGGCATTTGCCAAATGCGCTTCCGACAAAACATGGGACAAAAGTTGAAGGTCATTCCAAATAATTTCCTTCAAATCCGTTTAAAATTGCCCTTGAAATTGTCGTCCCCCCCCCCTACGTTTGTTCCGCATCGGTAACAGCCTTTGCTGGTCACTTCTTCCGCTTCTCCGTCGGCCTCTCCCTGTCCGACCGTTCTTTCCAAATTGGACGGTTTCTGCTGAAGTGCCAAATCGGAGGGAATTTGACTGAAATCGGCCAATGTCTGTGCCCACAAATGATTGGGTCGTGGCGATGACAATTCCATCGCTCTCTTTCTGACCTGCTCTTTGCACTGTTCGTAATTCTCCGTTCTTTTCTCGTGCTGAATATTCCTATCATTTTTTTTTTCTCAAAATATTGTCCGACTTTCCTATGAATTTTGTCCATTAATTTCTGTTTGTCCGCCAATTCGCTTTCCTTCCTCCGGCATATGTTTTGGCTGTGTTGTGCCATTTTTGCCCTGTACTTCTCCATGGCATTCGTCCGATGTTTCTGTGCGTTGCATTGCCGTTCCAATCTTTGGTCGGCTTGGTCCTTCAGGCGTTTTGTGCGTTGCTGTGAAATGCCAATTATTAGTTATTTTCACACTAATGATAATTGATTCTCCCTTAATCCCTGCTGCCCCCACCTCTTCCGCGTCCCTTCGCCTCTTTTCCGCCTCCTCCCGCTGCTGTTTGTTCTCCTCAATTCTCTTCTGCCGCTCCTCCTCCGCTTTTTGGACCACTTTCGCGTATCGATTCCGTTCTCTGATTTGCGTGAATCGCTTCCCCAATCTTTGGTTTGCCGCTTCGAAGCTGTTCAACAGGTTTATCTCGATTATCTGAATGCCAATGTCCCTCCGTTTGGTTTTCTGTTCTGCCATTTGTCCTTCCCCGTCCTTTTGACCTTCATTTCGTCCTCTTGCGCTTTTTGCACAATTTCTTCCAGACTTTTTTGCCGATTTTCCTCCGCTTTTTGAATGCGCTCTTTCACCATTTCCAAATGTGCCATTTTCTTCTGTTGGATTTGCTCCCTCTTCGTGCTCACTTCCTCAACTCTTCGGTGGAGAACATGGAGCCGTTCCGTCTTTTCTCGCTTGAGCAGTGTCCGCAATTCTTCCGCTCTGCGCAATTTGCTCTCCGACGATTGGTCAATGTCTTCGCCCCTTCTGCGAATTGTTTGTTTGGTTACCAATTAATTTCATATTTCATGATCGGAGATGATCGACCTTCGTTTTGTCGGTGAAAGAAGTTTTGCGCGAAGTTGTGCCAACTCTCCCGGGTTTCTGTAATGACTCGGCTCGGCACCATTCCCATGGATTTGGCCTTCTCTCCTTTCGCATTCGCTTTGGCCAATTTTGTCAATTGTTCCTTCCTCCTTTTTCTCTTGCAATTCCTCCAACTTATTATTATTGTTGCCCTCTAAGTCATCCACGAAATCCGGCAGATTTTCTTCCTGAATTCGGCATTATTTTCAGTTGGGCATTATTTGTTGTCCGTCGGTTGGCCCACCTCCTCTTCGATTTCCTTCTTCAAACTCTCCTCCTCCTGGGCCAAACTCTCTTCCTCTTCCGTCATCGCTTTCCACTCGCAATCGTCGCTCAGTTGGTCGATCAGTCTCTTGAGACATCCCTCAATTTGTTGTCCCTTGTCGCCCTCCTCCTCCTCCCCCACAATAATTTGGTCCAATGCCATCGATGGTTTCGCTTTTGCCTCCGCTGTCCCTTTGCTTTTCGTCTGTCCCTCCCTTTCACTCATCACTTTTTCAATTCGTCTCTTTGCGTTAAATTTCTCCAAAAGTGTCTTTTTGTGCTTCTCAAACAAAAGTTGTCGACTATAGGCCATTTTTGCCATCGATGCCTTTCAAATTTTAAAACGGTTTGCCCAATTTTCCCCAATTCCATTGTCAAATGAGTACATTAATACCTTCGTCTGTGGCAAATCCATCGCACTTTTTGGTGCTTTTCTCTGTTTTCCAATCGGAATAAATGGACAAACATTCTTTTGGCCGCGCATTTTTTGCTCGTTTCGGCCCGAGCCTTTCTTCCGTTCAACCAATTGCCATTCTCAAATTTGATTATTTGGAAAGATCTTACATTTTGTTCAATTAACCATTATTATCTTCTTCTTTTTTCCCATTTTCATTTATTTGCAGAGTTTCCGCAATATTCCCATCAAATTTCGTCGTTTGACTTAAAAATTCAAAAGATAAGTAAATTCATTTTGCAACTTTTTTTTCTTTTTTTCCTACCATTCCACTTCTTTTACGTTTTTTGCTGGGGGTGCCAAAAAGTTTTTTGCAATTGTTCCACGAATTTCCCAAGCAACTGGTGCCATTGGCCTTCTGCACAAATCGCCATTTACCGAATTCAATGCAAATAATAAAAAATTCACTTTTCAGAGTTCTCCCAATTCTGCTCAATTTTAATTGTATCAATTAAACTGAGAAAGTCGCGAACGCCGTTTTTAAGGAACATAATAGCCTCCTGAAGAAATTTGAAATGCTAAATTATGTGCCATCGATTTATTTGATTGTTACCTCGCAACCTAAAATGTTTTGTTGATTTCGGCAGATTTCATACATGGAATCGACAGATGCTTTCAGAGTGTCGATGCAATGGCTCCATTCTCGGGCTTCCCGAATTTTATCAGATATAGACATCGGAGCAATAATTAAAGAATTTACTTAATTTCTTTCTTTTTTATGCTCCTGGCAATTTTTGAAAAATTATGGCATTTTGACATTTACTGAGAATTTACCAACAACAAAAATAAAGGTGAAAATGAATTAGGTAGTTGGTATTTCAAATGAGTAAGGACGTCAGCAGTTCATCTCCCGTTTCTTCTATTTACCCGGTCCTCCCGTCTAACAATTTCGGCCTTTGCGATGAAAAGCCTTCCCCGCCGCCTTTGCCGCACTGCCTTAATAATGAGGATGTGAGTCTCGTCGTAAAAGCTGCAGATTTTGCAGCTCGTAGACACCGTTTTCAAAAGAGAAAGGACGAGCGGACACCTTACATAAATCATCCAATTGGAGTGGCTTTTTTGCTGACAAGGTAAAAAATGTTAGACCAAACCCCGGTGAAATTCGAAATTACGAGAAAATACCCATCAATAATCGGTACGTTTTATTTGCCGTTTTTGCAGTATTGCCAAAATTTATGACCCGGTTACATTGGCCGCTGCTTATCTGCACGATTTGGTGGAGGACACCAAAACAACTTTTGAGGAGATGGAACAACTCTTTGGGAAGGAAGTGGCAGACATTGTGAGGGAATGCACTGACGACAAATCTCTCCCGAAAGATGTTCAGAGGAAAAAACAAGTGGAAAAGGCAGCAAATTCATCGAACAAAGTGAAAAGGAAACCCGAAAAAGGGAAGGAAGAAATTGTGACTGGTTAAGGCGAAATTGGTAAAGTTGGCGGACAAATTGTATAATCTGAGAGACTTGCAACGGAAGCTGCCCATTGGATGGAGCAAATCGCAGGCGAAAGAATACACCAAATGGGCAAAGGAAGTGGTCACACAGCTCAAAGGCACCAACGAACCACTGGAAATGGCATTGGATGATGTGATCAACCAATTACTCGACAAGAAATGATCGAGCAATCTTTTGACTAACCAATCTCAGCATTCCTTTTGTTGTGAATATAATCAAAATATTCTTACCGATCCATATTAAAAGCGGCGTCCATAAATAAAGAATCACAGGATCTGCCAAAGCTTGATAGGACCATGGGAAGTAATTAATGACAAAAATCTTTTATCTGGCGCCAAGATGGGTCATTTTATAAAAGGCGCCAGTTGGCTGCGCTAAAATACCCGCACCATTTTTCTTTTAAAAACCATTTGAATAAAACAACTTTTTTTTGGGTATGGTAAATTTTAGAATTGTCCTTTGATTTCATCAATTCCCTGTTATGTCCTTGGAATTACCCTATCTGTCTTTGGAAATCGAGCTTGGACATGGGAACCCTGTATTTCATTAATAAAAATTTTTGGCATTTGAATCACTCGATAGATTTTTTCCCGAAAAGGGCCCAAAATGAAGAATTTTTGAATCTGGCGCCGATTATTATTTATAAAAAGGGGCGCCAAATTAACCCACGCCAAATTGGACCCGCGTCAGGAAACCCGTGCCAAGCTGACCCCGACCCGGGGGCGGGGGGGGGGGGGCGTGTCCGGCGACTGATAAGCGCTGCCGGGGAAAATACTTACTGTGACTTGAAACAACGATATGGCTTGGAGACATATCCTGTGGGGGGGGGTATACATAAAGGGAAAATCTGTAATATCAAAATACACTAAACTATCAGAACATAAAGGGAAAATCTGCAATATCAAAATACACTAAACTATCAGAAGACCCTCTCCATTATAAGACCCTTTCGAGAGGGGGGGGGGGGGGGCGAATAGTAGACCCGAGTCTTCTATTGTGATGGTCAATTTTGGGAAATTTATGAGAATTATTTTTAGAAATTTTTAATTATGTACATGCCTATTGGCTCTTTAACTTTTTAATACACTTACATTAAGTTAAGATGTATCGCGTCAATCCGTATTTCCCAGACTTTCCTGTAAAACCTGAAAATATTCTTTACCATTTGCCTTGTTATCATGGCATTTCGAAGGCTTCAACAAAATCTTTACAATTAAATGTCGCTTTACCACCTCAAACAGAATTATGTGAGAACGAAGCGGTCAAACAGAAATCTGAAGGGCAAATTCAAATAACGGTTGGTGGCGATGAACTGGTGCACCGGTTATTGAAACTGTCTTCACGCTTAGACGCTTTAATAAATGTTCTTGGCAAACAGCCTTCAAAGGAAGGTAAAAACAATCTAAAAAGGAATAAAAGACAACCCTTTTCATATTAGTTATGAAAAGGACGCCAGGGTTTGACGAAGTCAGCGATAAGAAAACGCAACAAAATGCTGAACAACTTCAAGAATCAACGGTCAATTCAAGGAATGACGAAGAAGGGTCGCAACCGAATTCTCCAAATGTTGTTCATGCTCGCCTTGGTCCCACCAGCTGTTCCGTTTTTCCCATCCATGACTATGGGGAGGATTATCGTAAAAAATATTTCGGTGAATTTTTACAGGTAGAAATGTTGGGGGGATTCTGCTTTAAATAAATCTCTTATATTTAGTGTCATTTGCGTTCTTCTGACAGAATTTTGTTTGATCTTTTGAAGAAAGTCGGTGACAAAAGAAAGATTTCTTTCACTTACGAAAATTCGGATGTTTCTGAAAGGGATCGAGTGTTGGTCAGACTTAATTTGGAATCGGATGGTAATCATTATAATACATTAGTTGAAAAACAAAATCCAATGCTGAGTTTTCAGAGATATGCATTTTGCACAAGAATCAAAACAAAATTGGTGAAATTTCGGTTTGGAAATTCATTGGCTCTTTGCTTGGAATTTATTGTTCGAAAGATGACTTAGTTAATGCGCTAGCGGAGCGATGGCTTTCGCTAGTATCAACGGTTCAAATTGATGAACTTTCAAGACGGATGAGCGTTCACCTTGGGGCTTATGATTTTCTCAGGTTTATTTTTAATATATAAGTTATCTATTTTGGGAGTTGATAAAATTGCTGTAATTTAAGCTCTCAGCATGCCATTTGCTTATCCGATTTGGTTTTGCGTTGCTGTTTTGTCAATACAAAAACGAATTCACTGATTCATTGGACCGAGATAAAGGCATCAAATAATGTGCAATTGTGGGCAAAACGGGTCGATGAGGCATGTGCGAATATTTGAGAATTGTAATGCGATTTATTTATTCTTGGGGCAAAGAACGTGCAATAAAAAAAGATAGATCGAGGCAGTGTTGTTTTTTTTGTTGTGTTTTTATTTTGGTTTTTTAAATTTTTCGACCATTTTTTGTGATATTCAGTTTTAAACTTTTTCGATATATTTTTCAAATGTTTGCATCATTTGGTTTTTTGTTTTACCTAATAGACAAGTGATGACCGAAAACGAAGTTTCACACCCAGTTACTGATTTGAAAATACCTGAAATGGAGCAAGGGTCGAGCAGCGCGACAGAGAATCAGGAGGCGTACGATGGGTGGGTTTTATGAATATAATTTCAGGGTTTTTTCTTCGATTTTCCGTAAGGCGTGAAGATGCCCAAATAATTACAAAAACGGAAAAAAAGACCAATGCCGTTTAAATAAGGTTATATTTAATCAATTGTGAAATTTGCAAATTGGTGTATGTTTTCTACTATTTCAGAAACGTGGCCAAACTGGACAAGCTGATGGCGGAAGGGCATAAACTGATGTTGGCGCAGTCATTCAACGAATCATCCGTTGTGCTTTGTGAGGCGGTCGAATTAACGTGGGACTCATTTCTCCTATTGTATGTACGAAGATAATGTAATTTTAATATTTAAGCTCAAAATTTTTCGGTGATTTTGCTCCACAGTCTTTCTTTCCGCACTTCAATTACGGGAAAGCACTTATTGAGGTGAGTGAAAATTAATCTCCGACTGCAAAGAAACTAAAAAAACTAATTTTTGAACCTCTTATCCCACCACCTCCATCGAAGATTGCTCGCCTCGAGTCATTGCCAATTAAACCTCCATTGGAAAACATCGATGATTCTGATGATGAAGATGAAGAGCAACCCGAGGAACCCCAAAATAAAAATGGAACCACTAAAGAAGATAATGAGTGTCCTGAAAAAAAAGACATTCAAACGGAGGAGGAAAAGGAAAACGCGGAAGAAGAGAATGATGAGAAAGGGACGGAACAAGAGGCAGATGAGGGAAATGAACAGCAGAGCAAAACAGAACAATTCGCTAACGAAAGAGGTGGACAAAGAAAACTTGGAGAAAGAAGACAAGAAAAAGGAGAAATAAAACAATCACATTAATTTCCAAAGATAAAATAATGTTCAGATGTCACTTTGGACGGTGAAGAGGCGGAGGAAGACGGAGACGAGGAGGACATTCAAATCGCATGGGAAAATCTTGAAGTGGCACGGAAAATTTGCGAGAAGTGCTGCATTCTGTTGATCTTTTCATTTTTTATGAAATTACAGTCAAATGAAAGGCGACCAAATGAAACTGTGGATGGAACGGAAGGCGGATGTGCTGATAGCGCTGGGCGATTGCATGACAGTTGCGGAGAACTTTCCGTGTGCATTGGAAGAATTCACGAAGGCATTGGATATTCGAAAGGTCCTCCGTAACCATTTAAAAAAAAATTGAGTGCTTATTTTGGTTAGGAACTTTACGGAGAAACTGATCGTCGCATCGCCGAAGTGTTTTTTTGGATTGGGCGCACTCACAAATTGATGGATGACTTCAAGACGGCAGCCGAGCATTTTGGAAACTCAAAAAAAGTGCTTGAGACAATCATTGCGGCAATAGAAACGCCATTAATGGAGAAGGGGGAACAGAGTATGGCGAGTTTGTCACAGGATCTGGAAGAACTGAAAGACGCAGTAAAAGGGCTGGAGGAGAATATTCAAGGTTGGCAGAAAACGACAAAGGGAATTTCCGGGAGGCATGGGTAAAACAATATAAATTAACATTTTCTTAAAGAAACTTAATTCATATATCCATTTTTAATGCCATATTTAGATGCCGTTGATTCTATTGAACAACAAAAAAAACGTGACGAGGCGATGAAGGCAATTCTGCAACCATTTATGCAAGCACTTAGTGACACCGGAAACGAGGCGAATGACATCACCGGAATGCTGAAGAGAAAAGCAATGAAACGCCCGGTGGAAGTGTACGAAACCAATGGCAGTGATTGCGAGTAATTATTGTTTTGTTAACTTGGCAATCCTTAAGAATGGAGGTCCCTAATTTTAATTTGTAAAATTTAAGTTTGTTATTTTTGACTGAAAATTGGTTTATAGGAGTTCTCAGGGGTGCTGAGTACGAATCTGAACTTAATTTATCATAAGACATCATCTAATCTGAGATTTCATCAGACCTATCACTTTTCATCAAGGACATACTCGTTTTCAAATGAAAACATGGCGCTACCGGGTGCACAAAACTTGATAAAATCATAGATTAGATGATGTCTTACGATAAATTTAAGTTCAGATTCGTGCTCATCACCCTTCAAAACCCCCATAAACCAATTTTTAGCTCAAAATAAGAAAGTAAAATTAGGGACCCCCATTCTTAAGGATTGCCGTTAACTTTTTACTTCACGGAAACATTTTAGTAAAAACGGACAGCAAAGCGCGAAGATGTCGAAAATGGAAAAGGACAACGAAAACAACGTAGAGCGACAGACGACTGACAATGAGAAAAATGGAAAGACGGACAATGAAAGCGGTGGAGAGCGACAGACGACTGACAGTGTGAAGAATGGAAAGACGGACAATGAAAGTGGTGGAGAGCGACAGACGACTGACAGTGTGAAGAATGGAAAGACGGACAATGAAAGTGGTGGAGAGCGACAGACGACTGACAGTGTGAAGAATGGAAGTTGATTGAATTGAGGCGCTGACGGATGGACAGACGCGGATGGGTGGGTAATGAATATCTCTTTTTCTTTTTTTTTGGTTATTGTTGCTCTCTCATTTCAACATTTAACGATTGCCTTTTCGGTATCATATTTATTGTGTCTTTTGTTTTATTTTTTCGATGATCTGCTCCTCCTTTTCTGATCTGATACACTCTGTTTGATCTTGATTATCATAAACAACCAAAACCAGAAATAAAAGTTTGTCCATATAAATGGCAAATAATTGGCGGACTGTTTTAATCTTTTGTATTCGTTTTTCCATTTTTTACGCCATCAAATCGTCGTATTGGTCAATGTTAGAAAATGCGTCTTCCTCCTCCTCCCCCTCCGCTTCTCTTTCTCTCAGTTCGTTTGTTCTGATTGGCACGCCACTTTCATCGGGCAAAAAGGCAGAAGGGAACTCATCGGATTCATCCTAAATAAAAGCGACTTCTGCTGTTGTACTGATCAACAGGTTAAAATGGCCACGTACCATTCCACCGGTGGACTTCTTCCACTCGACAATGTGCCGAATTACGTATTCCATCACTCTTTTGGAGGATATTTTCTTGTCCGCCTGTTGTTCGCTGTGCAACAGTGTCTTGTTAATGTCCAAAATCTCCCCCGCCTCGCGAATGTACAAATCCAATTCACTTTCCGCGCCTTAACATAAATGGGCTTGGCAATATTAACTTTTATTCCTTCATCACATCGATTGGTGAGCTGTGCCAATTGAATTTCGTGGGTGGCAAAGGCGTCGTCCAAGTCGAACAGTTCCAACTGTGGGTGTGCCAACTCGCGAAACTCCGGCGCAAAAATCTGAGTCACCAGGGCATTTTGCCGTTGTCAGTCAGGGCCAACTCACGGCAGGCTGAAAGGGCGGCATTGGCACTTGGAATGCCGGAGTGACCAAAGTCAGGGGCTCATGCTTCAATCCGATTTTGTCGTATAAACTGATACAATATTTTCTTTTGCATAATTCTCCAGTTTTTATCTACCGAATTGCTTCAGGCCAATGCTCAAGGCTAATTGAGCTAAGAGAGGTTTCGAACAGTTTGGCGATGTCGCCGGTGAATGTTTGCTCTATTTCACTTTCCTGGATGCACATTTTCGGCTGACCTTTTTTGAAATTTTTATTTCTATTTTTTTGTTTTCTCTTTTTACTCGAAAGTTGCAAATTGTCGGGGATTGTGTGCAAATCCAGAATGTCCGGTTCGGCGGCGTCAATTTGATTTAACTCAAAGCCATCAGAAAGGAATTTAATTATCACATCCTAAATATATTTGAGTTACTGTAATTCTTTGAGGGAATTAAATTACAAAAATTTTAGCATTATTTTCTTTTGTGAAGAAAAGATCAGTGAACATGTGAACCGAACCTAAAACAGCAACAGGAGAAAGATGAAAATAAATGAAAGGAATTTGCCAATGCACCGACCAACAACAGCCAATTTGCCAGAACCATTTTCCTTAATTATATGTAATAAAAATGTTGGATTATTTTTTATTGTCCTTTTACTTTTTGCATTTTGTGAAATGCACAAATTGGACGTGAAATTGGGTAACAGACAGTGCCAGTGGACAGAACACAGACTGAACGACGATCCACACTCAAAGTGCAGCCAAAAGGGAAAACGAATGACAGTGCCGAACTGAAGGAATAGCCCGGGGGGGGATGATCAGATAAATGAGAAAGCGCCAGAGAAATTATCTGTTTAATAAATTAAAAATACCCACAGCGACTAATTTCTTTTGCCCATCTACCCTCTGCTTTCTTCTCTTCTTTTTCACTCCGTCGTTTGCTCTCCCGTGCCATGCCCCCCCCCCTCCCTCTCCTCAATGTCCATAATCAACCCTCATTACAAAATTAGGTTGTTGAATTTGATTATCAAATTTGTTCACCATTTATTGTCAAAAAAATAAAAAAATTTCTGAATTCCGACTTTTTTTTTTTGCTGTCGGAATTACGTTTTAAAAATTTTTTTTGGGGCCCATAATTCCGTTTCCGAAAATGGTTTTTGACATCGGTTGACGTCCCTTCGCTTCCCCTTGCCCACCGAATGTTCGTCTCGTCGTCGTCGTCTTCACCCCCCCGTGAGTTTTGCCCTAATGCAGTGCCTCTCTTTTCTGTGCTTTGCTTTTGCTCTTTCGGCAACAGTTTTCTGTTGCCTTCGGCGTCTCTTTCTCTGATTGACTTTTGGACGCCCGCTGCCGAAAGTATTGCGCGATTGACCACTCCGTTGGGGACCAAAGCTTCTTTGGGGTCGAAGTATTTGTGGAACAATGTCCGAATGACACAATCTGACGAATACGACGGCACTTTCAATGGGTGAACGAATATTCCCACAGATTGTGGTCCATTTACTACCCGAATTGAATGCAATGCCGAATTCTTCTAGCAGAAAATTGACATTTGTGCCATTGCGCTGCTCGCCCCCTTCGGCACACAGCACAAGCAAAGAGCCACCCGAATGAATGAATGTTCGCATCAAAGAGAACTATGAATATTGTTCCCTTTTTAATGCTCAAAATAAGGTCACAACTCACCTCAAATTCAGTGAATTTTGCACGAGGGCATGGCAACACAAAAATGCGGCACTTTTCGAAGACCGATTCGACCAATTCATTCCCATTGTAACTAATTATTACTGTTGTCATTTGCAAATTCAAATATTTATCATTTAACTAACACTTCTGTTCTCCAACTGTTCCGAATGTATTTGTGCAAATGCCGAAAACCGGCGATCAGAGAGAATTCCTCATTTTTACACTGATTGAAAACAATCAAATTGGAAGAAGGGGCAATTGATTGAGAGTCACGGGCAGAATCTGGCATTTTGAACTCAAATTGGCATTGGAAAGACAGAGAATGGCAGAGTAAGGAGAGGGGAGAGAGAGGGAGGGGAGAGAGAGGGAGGGGAGAGAGAGGGGAGAGAGATAGAGAGGAGGGGAGAGAGTTGGCATGGGAACGAACGCTGGTCAAAGGGAATGTGAACAAATTACGGAATAGCAAATGTTGGTCAATATTTACAAAAATTATTAACAAAATGCAATAAATTATTCCAACTCATTTTATGCTCGTTGGTGAATCATTCTTGCATTTTAATTTGTTAACCTCTTTGATTTAACAATTAAAGGCAAATGAAATGGAAAGGCAAAAGGACAAAAAATAATTTTATAAATTTATCCATTTGTTATTCAATCCAAAAATTATAAAACTAGAACATAAAATGTGAACCGATATATAAATGCTTGGAATATAGATTAAATCGTTAAACAATTAATAAAAAATTATATATATTAAATAGGAAAAATATTTTTCGTGTACGCCGAGTGATCACTGATCAGCCGGTGAAACGTTCAACAAAAACGGAAATGACCGATTCGGAGCTGAGAGAGACGGAACGGATCACGGAGAAGGAATGGGGGGAAAATTGGTGGACTGAAGTGTGCGCAAGAGCAAATGGACGATGGGAGGGCGAGCGGAGAAAAGTGGCCAAAGCGGAGACGGACGAAATGCTGCTGAAGGGCAAAATGAGCAAAAGGAAAACCAAAATTATGCGGGGGGAGGGGGGGAGGATGGAGCCAACAACTAACAGAAATTGAATGAATATCCACTCATGTGCCGGAAAATTAAATACCAACGGAAAATATTCAGTAAGCAAAATTTGTCACAAAAGATGGATTACACGGGGGAGGGAAATCTGTCAAGAAAATATGAAAATTCTCGGATAATAAAAAAATTTAATTGCTTATTATATTGCAGTTTTTTAATTCCGTGGCACTTGGTGTCCATATTTGTTGCCAATTTCTTGACATTGCCCCCCCCCCCTCTCACCTACCATTCGTCCTCCTCCTCCCTGTCCTGGTCCCATTCTGCTTCTTCCTCATCCTCCTCCTCCACTTTTTCTTCAGCTTCTTCCTCTATCTCTGCCTCGTCTGCCTCATCCTCTATGTCTTCATCTCTTTTATCTTCCTCCTCCTCCACGTCTTCTTCTGCATCTTCTTCCTCATCCTCCTTCTCTATCTCTTCATCTTCCTCCTTCTCCACTTCTTCCTTTTTCTCTTCCTTCCTTTTTTCCTTTTGTTTCTGTTTGTGTGCTTCGCTCTTCTGTTTTTCTTCCTCCTCCTCTATTTTCTTTCCGTCCACCGTTTCATCTTTCTTTGTGCTCATCTTTTCGGTCTCCTTAGTGCCATTCATCTGCTTTAACAATGGACATTTGCGTAGTGCGCGGCCAATGCAATGTTTGAGAGGCAAAAGAAAAGGGAAAGAAGCGGAGAGATGCAAAGGCATTTTGAGTTAATTAGGGAGAGGGGGTAATTAATTAGGGAATGGACAAATACACGAAGAACTGACCATAAACAAAAATATATTAATGTGTGTAGGTGATTCATTGATGACTAAAGTTAGAACGGGGGGGGGGAAGAGGCGAAGTGATGATGAACTTAAGCAACGCATGGACAAATGGAGAGAAGGAACGCGGGGAGGGGGGGGGGTGGGGGTGGGCAGAGAGAAGACGCACATGGACAGGCAATTATTAAACAGAGCAAATGACCAATCGATGATGGCATTCATTATAATGGAAGGCATTTTGAAAGCACAAAACAAATGAATGAATAAAAAAATCAATTCTTTATTATTCAAATAATCAAAAAAAATGTAAGTGATGAATCCTAAATAGTATAATAAAAGTCTCATCCAAACAATTTAATAAATTTGCATTTGGTCATTCATCCATTCATTGTGCGTTCGTTTGTTCTGCGGCGATTTCGGCCATCTGCTGCAGACGTTCCACTCTGTTTGGTTTGGTTTGTCCGACCAATAAATTCCCATTTTGAGGAAAGGAGGGGCAGTTTTCGTCTCTTCCCCAAATTCTCATTTCTAATAACGCTCTTCAAATTTCCTCAATGATTAGTGTGTCTGTCCTCCACTTCCCCCCCCCTCCCCTAATCAGTGATCAGTCCCTGTCCCTCTCGTCCAATTTCGCTTCTTCTCCCTCCTCCTCCTTTCCCCCCCCCCTCCCCCAAATTCGTTGGTATTTCTGCTGCCCTTCCATTCACTCTCGCCTGCTGCTGGCTTTTCCTCAATATTCCGCTGGAACAGGTAAGTGACAACAATATGCCGGCTTCATTCCAATTGCATTGCTTTTGTCCGCGTTCGTCCGTTACCCCCCCCCCCCCGGCACTTTTATTCCGTCCGCCCATTACTCAATTTGCGCTTATTATTCTTTTTTGCTTTGCACCACTAAATCCGGCTGCAGTCGTTGAAATGCGCCAAATACATGAGGAAATTCAAAAAACAATTGCAATTAATGGGCGCCCATTTTCTTTGTTGCTGCTCCTTCTCCTCCTTTTCTTTGCTCATCCGTCGACCATTTTGCCACTTTCGTATTCTCTCAACACCACCGCGTTGGATGGAATTTGGCACAGAGCTGCAATAATGGCACTTTTGCGAGTGAGTGGAGAGGCATTCGGCGCTTTTTTTTTGTTTTGAATACAGTCCCATTCAGCTCCAAGCAAAATTAGTGATCAGCGAATTAAAATTGTCCATGACGGAACGAATTGTTTTCTCGGAATGTGAAAGGGAAGCACAAAAAGTGGTGGAAATGGCCAAATGTGTGGCAAAACTACTAAGAAAACGGGGAAGGATGGAAGCGGAAGCAAATGAAGAAGAAGAAAGACGACGAAGGACAGAGTGGACGGAAGAGAGACAGGAGGGGGAAGAACAGAAGAGTGAGGAAGAAGAAGAGACGGATGGAGAGGGAAAATGGAGGAGGGAGAAATTAGTGATGGGAAAAGAAGGAGAGACGGTTCGAGAGGGAAAGTGGAGGAGGGAAAAATTAGTGATGAGAAAAGAAGAAGAGACGGATGGAGAGGGAAAGTGGAAGAGGGAGAAATTAGTGATGAGAAAAGAAGGGGAGACAGAACGAGAGGAAAAGTGGACGGAAGAGAGACAGGAGGGGGGAGATCAGAAGAGTGAGGAAGAAGAAGAGACGGATGGAGAGGGAAAGTGGAAGAGGGAGAAATTAGCAAAAGAAAGACTTCACAACATTTGGAAAGGGCCTTTTGGCACAGGAAGAGGAGCATCCAACAAAAAGAATCAGTTGAAAATTCGTTTGATGAATAAAGAGGAAGGAGTGAATCCATTTTATACTGTACAGAGGAGGCGCAGAGAGACAATTGGTGAACGATTCGCTCACATGGACAATTTGAATGAATTGCAACGCTTTTGGGAAATTCGGAAATTTTGTGAGGATTATTTTGCCCGGTTGACGCAACGAAATGCGAAGTTTATTTGCCTTTCATTTTCCCTAATTTTGCACTTTCCCTCAGATTTCTCCGCTCTCAATTGCCTTTCCATGTGAATTTTCGTGTTAATAATTTAATGGATAGGAAAACTTCCAATGCGAATGTTCTGCAGATGGACGACATTTCAAATCAGTTGACCAATTTTATGGTCTGCTCTCTCTCTCTTCTCACTCCCTCTCTCTTTCTCTTCTCTCTCTCTTCTCCCTCCCTCTCTTTTCTCTCTCTCTCTTCTCTCTTTCTCTATTCTCTCTCTCTCTCTTCTCACTCCTTCTCTCTTTCTCTTCTCTCTCTCTCTTCTCCCTCCCTCTCTCCCTCTTTCTCTCTCTATTCTCTTCCTCTCTCTTCTCTCTCCCTCTCTCTTCTCTCTCTCTCTTTTCCCTCCCTCTCTCTTCTCTCTCTCTCTCTCTTCTCTCTTTCTCTTCTCTCTTCCGCTTAGCTATGCTCCAAAATGAATGATCCATTCAAAGGCTTTTCATTTATTAGCAAAAGGTCGCAAAACGCAAAAGGGGCCCCCTTTGGCGGCGACTGTCCATCATTTCGCCCCGTCTTTTCTCCATGCCCTTCTCGTCGTGGGGAGAAGGAGCACAGTCAAAGGAGGATCAGCTGGTTGACTCTCTGCTGCTCTCGCCTCGTCTGTTCAGTCTCTCTCCAAACGACGGACTCTTTGCTCTGCCTGATCTGTTCAACAATCAGCAGAGAATGATCAGCAAAAAGTATTGGATGAATGCCATTTTGGAGCTAAGCGGGGCGGGAAAAGCCATTCGAAAGGCACTCGACGGATTGGAAGAGGAAAAGAGACGGTTGGAGGAGAGAGTGTTCCCGACAGTGTTGGACTTGGAGAGAAGGGACAGACAGTGGACGGACCTTTTGAACGATGAGCAGAAACGGAAGATGGAGCAGCACGGGTTGGTCCCAAAATGGAATATGTCATTCATTTTTACAGTTTTGCTTTCTTGACGAAAGAGCAGGCGAAGTTGATTTACGGAAATGAGAAAGTTAGTGTGGGAATAACACATAAAATAATACACAAGCAATTAAAATACGAATAATAATAATAATAATAATAATGATGCACTATTGTAATCGAAACAAAAGTGAATCCATTAAGAATCACTTATACTACACCCTAAAAGTGCATAAATTAAATATTTTCCCCCTTTTTCGGTAACCGATGCCGAATTTCTTGCATTAAATTCTCACCAACGGCAGCATCGAATTGAAAAAGCGATTCTCGCATTGGCCAATTTGGACGAACAAAACTCTGAAGGAAAACAAAAATTAAAAAGAAAAAGACGACAAATCGTAATAAAAAATCAAACGGAGAGAATCAGCAGAAGCGAATTGGGAAAAAACAGTGAAAAAGGGACTGACCAAAGGGGGGAGCCGAACAATGAAAGCGAAAGAGGGAAAAAGGAGGAAAGAACGGAACGGAAGGAGCAGACGGAACACCTCAAAGTGTTGGCGCCGTATGCATTTGCCAATTCGGTTGCCGATGGAGTTGCTTTGGTCAGTGAAGAGCATTAACTTGAAATGTGTTGGAATGTGAATTGATCGGTCAGTCGGTCCTCTCCATTCCAATGTCTGTCTTCTGCAGGAAGCGACTATTCTCTCGCCAAGTGCCTTTGTCTCCGAACTTATTTCGCCCGTGGCCCTATCGACGCAAGTCTTATCGCCACGGGCATTTATTGCAGCGATTCTTTCCCCCGAGGCGCTTTTTGCCCGCGTTCTCTCGCCCTCTGCTTTCTTTTCCGATGTATGTAATGCATTTTACCTTTTATAATCCCATCGTTTTTCTCAGATCCTTTCCCCGCGTGCCCTTACCCCTTTTGTCCTCAGTCCTGAGGCAATGTTCACTGAAATTCTTTCGCCGCGAGCATTGGAACCGCGAGTACTTTCTCCCGAAATGGGAATGGTCAAAGTGCTCAGTCCTGGTTAACAAATGTTTCTCTCAATTTATTCTGAAATTCGTTAAGAATTTCTGTCTCCTCGTGTTGCTTCTCCTGAACAACTTGCAATACTCATTCTCTCACCGGCCATTCTTTCGCCCGAAATTCTAAGTCGGCAAAAAATGGTCGTCGAGGTGAAAAGGAAAAGACTTTTGAAGAGATCATTAGTTTCATTTAAGATTATTTCTCCACACATTCTGAGTGGAGGAAGTAACGAAATGGAAGGACATGAGCATGAAAAACAGCTGCAACATGGAGAAGGACATAAACATGGCATTGACGGAGAAGGTCATGAGCAAGAAACAATTGAACAAAATCATCGGCATGGCACTACTGGACAAGGGCATTAACATGGCACTGACGGAGAATTATCACACGGTGTAAAACTTCAAAAACTGAACATTCTTTTATCAATAGAACAACAAAAGGTTTACAAGAACTTTCAAAAAAATAGACTTATCGTCGATATCCAAAAATTACCTTTTTCACCCTCACTCTATTTTATTTTTATGGTGATCTTCATTTATGTTGTTTTAAATCGCTACTGTGACATATTTTTTTTTGTTGTATGTCCACAATGTAAGCGGATATTTCCCTTTTGCGGATTTTTTTTGGTATAAATTATTATTAATAATTGATGATGACAAAAATGTTTTAAACTTTTTTGTACATTTTTAATGAGCTTTCTAATGATACCAAACTTAAAACGAAACATTGGTTAGTGCCCGAATTACAGTTGGCTTTGTGTGCCGCACCCCATTTTCGGTAGTGCATAAGTTTAACACCACTTTTTTATTCTCAAATTAAATCAGTATTTTGTGGGTCAAAAATTCTGAAAAAATTACTATTAGCATAGTTTTTGATGCTGATTAAAAAATGTGTTTACACAGAAGTGATCAGACCACTCCTTCATTGATGGGAAACCCGAAAAATGGCTTGAAAACAGGAAAATTTTCGAGAAAAATTCCTAGGGGGTTGCAAAAAATTTTTCTGCAAAAAACGACTAGGCCCATTCGAAAGAGCATAAAAGGCTCTTCATATTCGCAAAAAACCGCTTGTCTCTTCGACGATTTTTCAATGAGATATGGGTGGATAAATTTCACTGTATGCAAAAAGTATTATATTTCTTAATGAAATAGTGCCTTTTACAGCGGAAAGGTTCAAACCCAAAACAGATCAAACCGAATCTCAGCAGATACAAGTCGCAGACCCCCTAACCCAAAAGCAAGCAATTCTGTAGAGCCTTTTATGCTCTTTCGAATGGGCCTAGTCGTTTTTTGCAGAAAAAATTTTTGCAACCCCCTAGGAATTTTTCTCGAAAATTTTCCTGTTTTCAAGCCATTTTTCGGGTTTCCCATCAATGAAGGAGTGGTCTGATCACTTCTGTGTAAACACATTTTTTAATCAGCATCAAAAACTATGCTAATAGTAATTTTTTCAGAATTTTTGACCCACAAAATACTGATTTAATTTGAGAATAAAAAAGTGGTGTTAAACTTATGCACTACCGAAAATGGGGTGCGGCACACAAAGCCAACTGTAATTCGGGCACTAACCAATGTTTCGTTTTAAGTTTGGTATCATTAGAAAGCTCATTAAAAATGCTACAAAAAAGTTCAAAATATTTTTGTCATCATCAATAAAATGCTTAAATTCTCAGTCTTAATCCTTCTTTCGATTTCCCCGAAGCATTTTGCAGCAGTTCGCTAACCAATGCGCCAGTGATGCGATTTTGCCACTATTTAGCGGCGTTTACTTGAGACCAAAAATTTCCCGAGACTCGAGGCCGAGACCAGAAAAAAGTCGAGATCGAGACCGAGACTTTTTTCAAAAATTTTTCTTACGAAAAATTCAAAAAAAAAAAAACACTAAAATTATATATATAAGGTTTGCCGTGAACAATAATCATAATTTTAGCTTTTGAAGGGGTCAGGTCAAAGATAATTTTATTGAAACTGGTTTGATGATTTTCTTCGTTTTTTTAAAAAAAAAATTTTTAAATGGTCATTTTTAGGGCAAAATCCATAAGCAAATCAGACCTAAATTTTCCCCGATGACGCCTATCGGCACCTCCGACTCCCGCCCTTTCATTTAAAAATTGATGCTTTTTACTGAGTTTCTTGCTCTTGGGATAATTTTTCAAAATGATGATTTTTGCCAGCGCTTTTGAAAATTTTCATCTGGCAGCCCTGTAATTGGATGTGATTTAAGAACACTTTTTGAACAAAAAATAAATGAAAAGTTATTTTGGCATGATGTCTTGTTTATTCAAATTTAAAATTCCCAATTTAATGTTTTGCTAGCGCTTCCGGTCCGAGTGTCGAACGTTCCGAGTGTCGAATAGTGTAAATCATGTCCGAGTGTCGAATGGTTGAGTGTCGAACGATTTTTAAATAGAGGCTAACTTTAGAATTAGGGCTTAGTTTAGGCCTAAACTTAGGCATAAGCTTAAGCTCGACTAGTTTATGTTTTCATTTTTTTAAATAAAAGCCAAATTTGCTTTTTCTGGGCCATTCGACACTCTGATTTTGTTCTATTCGACTCGGACCGGTAGCCTTTGCTAGCTAACGAAAGCCAATCTTTAGGGGTGTAAAAAAGCCTCGGTTCTCGAGACTAAGAACTCGAGACCGAGACTCTCGAGCATCACTAGCATTTACCACTATTTTGGGGTTTTATTTTCTGACTAAAAAATGGGATTTTTACAAATTTCTCTATAAATTTTATTCATTTGTCAAATTTGCCCGGCGGCGCCTATCGGCACCGCCGGACACCATTTTCTTTGGGATTTTTTCAAAATTATATTGCAAAAAATTAACAGCATAGGCACAATGGTTTTTTTGTCCATTAGGGGTTTTTATTAGGCATTTTGACCGTTTTTGGCTTATTATTTATTTTGACCAAGGTATTTGACTGGTAGCCTGCCCAAATAATATAATTCCGAACCCTAGAGGCTTTTTAGAGAAAATTTTAATATAAAAATGAATATACCGCCGAAATTATGGGCCAGGCTCGTTTCGGCCCCCACGTTTCGGCCCCCATGTTTCGGCCCCCACGTTTCGGCCCCGGGGTCGTTTCGGCCCCCGTTTTTCGGCCCCGGGGTCGTTTCGGCCCCAAGTTTTGAAAACTTAACCCTAAATTTTTGAACCCCTAGTTTTTCAAAAAAAAAAAAACTAGGTTGAAAAAAAATTTGGGTACTATTTTGGTGCTGGTGCATTTCTTAAATTCCGCCACCTATGCGCGTTTCTTAAATCCGCCATTTTTACTGATTTTTCGTATAAATCACGTCATAACTTTTTTCAGAAGCAACCAAATCAAACAATCTTGGTATTGTAAGATAGCCCTTCGATTACTCTATTAGCTTTTTAAAATTCAAAAAATTTCATTCTCTTTCCTAAAAGATATAGGTAAAAAAGTGTGAAAAATTACCATAACTCTTGAAAAACTTAACGAAATTTTTTGAAATTTAGTAAGCTAATAAAGCAATACAAATGCTATCGTACAATACCAAGATTGTTTGATTCGGTTGCTTCTGAGAAAACTTATGACATGATTTATACGAAAAATCAGTAAAAATGGCGGATTTAAGAAACGCGCATAGGTGGCGGAATTTAAGAAATGCACCAGCACCACTATTTTTCTATTTTTAGCTTGGGGCCGAAACGACCCCGGGGCCGAAACGTGGGGGCCGAAACATGGGGGCCGAAACATGGGGGCCGAAACGAGCCTGGCCCATAATTTCGGCGGTATATTTTTTTTGACAACTTTATTTTATTTTTGCTTTTTTTGTCTTGGGGCCGAAACGACCCCGGGGCCGAAACGTGCCCGGGGCCGAATCGTGGGGGCCGAAACGTGGGGGCCGAAACGTGGGGGCCGAAACAACCCCGACCCCGAAATTATACCCACAAGCACGAAGCGGAATTTTTTGGTTGTCAAATTTGATGGCTTACAAAATATTCGGACTATAAGAAATTCGGGTGTACCAACATTTGTGGTGACACCCATTATTACCGCGACAATGGACGACCAAGTTAGTTAAAATTTTTATGTTAAAATACTTCAGATTTTTTTAGAACATTTGGTTCTTTATCAGCAGAAATCTTTGGATCGCAGAATGACTTTCCCGTGATAAGTAATCGAATAACACTGACAAGACGAGACTGGTTAATTTGGTTGAATTTAGATTCATCATTGTGAAGAAAAATCCAACAAAATGATGTACGTTTGTAATTTATTTAACTTTTTTCTCGCCTAAATCGATTTCATAAAAAAAATCGTTCTTGTAAATTTTTGCCAGGGATGCCGAAGTGTCGGATGACGGACGCTTTCTCTTTGTTACCTTTCGGGATGGCTGTGACCCAACGAATATGCTGTCTTATTATGATCTGTCGACTGATGGACATAAAAGCAACGGGCCTATTGAACTTTTGCCTCTTTTTGACAAAAGCGAATAACCCGATGTTCAAATTGTTCGCGTTAAACTCGGCACAAATGGAATTCCAAACCCGAATGATCGGTGGGAGGTCATTATAAGAGAGGAAGAACGACGCAAATTGGACTGGAAATGGCCAGAGGTTTTGCGCGAAAATTAAAACGCGAAATATTCATCGGCTTCGAGTCATTTCTCACCCCGTACATCGTTTACCATGGCGACTTCACAAACTGTCTGACCCTTTAGTCGCCAGTCGAACTGACGGAGTTGCGACAAGTGAAGGTGCCCGATATGGACTGTGAAGCATATGAAGCTTGAAGAACAAGCAAAACATTTTCAACGATTTCATTGCAGCGGCCATGTTTCTCATCAGCGAACGGTACACCAACAACAAAAAGTATTTTATTATTTATGACGTTTTTTTCTTATTGTCAATTTCTCCACACTTCAAATAATTAACAAATTTTATCGACCAAAAAACAATTTAAAAAAAAATCTAAGCTCATAGAGAATACATATGTCTTTTCCAGGTTGTCTATTTATGGTGCCTCAAATAAAGGATTGGTTACCGCCGTCTGTTCTCAGCAGCAGCCCGATCTTTTGATGCTGTTGTGACAATTGCCGGGTCAGCAAAAAAATTACAAAGGATAATATATTCTAAAAATTTAGTGTCCTGGATATGCTGTGTTTTACCAGTGGTGCTGCTTGGATGGCTGAATATGGAGACCCGGGGAAGCCCGACTACTTCGGTAGCATCATTAAGTGCGGTTTATTAAGGCAGGTTTTTTAATGGAAAGTCACCCCTCTTCAAAGATATTCATCGCTTCACTGCATTGGCCTTAAGAAGGGAGTTCAGTGGCCGTCTACGTTGATCATGACTGCAGTTAATGATGTTAGTCCATTATCTATTTCATTTCTTGTCATTAACAGTATTTTGTTCAGCATATATACCCTTTTTTCACCAAAAATGTCCAATGATTTGTCTTGGTCCTTATTTTCAAAATTCGTAGAACAGAAATGCAAATACCTAACAACCAGTATCAAGTTAAAACAGATAGAAAATAGAAAATAAAGACATGGATTTGAATTTGAGATTTTTATTTTTTAAACTCTGATCATAATAAATGTAAACAATAGAATTGGCGTCAGTGACATATTTAGGTAGTATGTCGTTCGAATCTATTCTATATCCATAAATTTTCTTTTCCTTTAAATTTGTTCTTCAATTGTTATAAAATCGGTATAAGAAGATGACATAGACCCAATTAATTTTCTTTTGATTTCTGTATCACATTGTTCATCCATAAGCTTTCAACTGAGCGCAAGTTTTCTCATTTATTTTGTCGTCGCTTATTAATTAAAGCTTGCTATTTGCTATTAAAATGTCAAATCTTAAATCACTGATTGGAAAATTCTTGACAACTTTTTCTCGGCTGCCTCTGGTTATCGAAGCTTCATTCAGCTTTATATTTTGAAAAAATAAATAGCTATTGTCGTTGAATATGCCTTAGGTTTTAAAACACTAAAGTCTTAGAATCTAATAGACCACTGAGACAAAAGTTCAAATAATTATTGCAACTGGAAGTAAATATGTGTGCCCGCTGTGTAAAGAAAAACTGTAAAAAACTCAAAGCCTCATTTTGAATTTTAGCCTTATCGGCCTCTGGAAACCACAAAATGAGGCTAATCCTCATATTCGGCAACCTGGTTATCACTGAAAATTCATTCTTATTTAGTGTACATAAACTCACATTTTCAAGTTTAAATGGCTTCTTTCGTCAAACTTTTCAAACGAAAAACACCCAAGCGAAGTGCATTATCCGACCATTTTAATTCAGCTGCTGAAGTGCCTTCAAATTCAACAGAAAATGTTATGGTAATCAAAAGTATATTTGTATTCATTGCTTCTTTTTTTCAGCAGGACGCAAAACAGTTTAGAGCATCATCATTACGAATAAACAGGAAGCCACACGCACATAAAAAGGAAACAAATGGCGGATATAAGGAAAGCACTAACAATGTGATAGAATACAGCCATTACAGGTAAGAGGATGGGAAGCCATTATATGACTGGGGCCTTATGCTCGTCTTGCGGTTTACTAAACCACGGCTAACTTAACCGTGGTTAAGCCTTAACCACGGTTATAAAGGGAAAGACAAGCATACAGGCTAAGGCTTCTTGTGGTTTAGCTCTAAACCGCGAGACGATCATAAGACCCCAGCTGGAGGTTAAAATGTTCCGCGCTTTTTGGATGTTACTGACCATCAAAAGAATGTTCGGCCAATTTCTAACCTTACTCAAACTCGAACACAAAAATTAAGGAGCACAATTAAACTAATTAATTCAACTTCTCTTTTTTGTTTAAATTGTAAATTTTGTTTTCATTTGGTCGTTTTAGGTCTCCTTATTCCGTATTTACTGAGCCGAAAAAAGAACGTTCCACCCGCTCTTGTCCTGTTGGTCCTCCCGACAACAAAGAAACGGATTATCGGATACGAAATTTTCGTAAATTCTCTCCTCCGTTTGATATTCAAGCAACAATTCACGAGAGGAGCGGCAGTTACGAGAACCTAACAACTTCACAATTGAAAAAACGCTTTTGGGCAGAGGAGCATAGTGAGCGAGCGAAAGAAGGAAAAGAACGCGAGGGAGGGCCAGAGAGGCAGAAGGAACGCGCCTGTGGGAAACGAAAAGAGGAAAAGCCGAAAAAGCATAAGAAGGACGTGGACGGGATGGTGACGTACGGGACGCGTGACAACTTATCCAAAAGGCAAAGCAGAGGGGGGGGGGGGAGGGGGAGAAGGGGTCATTTACGAAGTGAAATAGCGAGTTTTTTTTCATTTTAAAAAATGTAGGTGTCATGGAAGGCATTCGACTGCGCATTGTTCTCACCATAATCCCTCACAACAGCCATTGTCCACTTCGGAGTATTGGTCGGCAGATCCAAGTCCGATTGGCGAGGATCCGCCCCACCGCCATTTACGTATTTCTCAAAGGTCGACGTGTGAATTTCGAGAGGAAATGATGATGGCACTGGTCGGCTTGGAGGCGGGGAAAGAAGAGGACGGCAGTTCTGAGGATGGCGACAGTTCGTCTGATGATCAGGAAATATCCCCCACGGCTTTGCTACAGGCAAACAAAAAAGATTCAAACATTCACAAAAAAAAACACTTTCAGTTTTGGCAACAACAAGTTCGAATGCTGAAATGCGAATTAAAGTCATCCAGAGAAACAGCTGAAAAGTATTAAATGGACTGGCGATGGAACGGTTCTTCGAATTATATGCTAATTTTTAGGTATCGGAGCAAATATTTGCGACTGAAAACAAAAACGGACGAACTGAGCAGTGAATTAACGCGTGAAAAAGAACGGGTCAGTCTATTTGAGATGGGTCTATGTCGGATTGTTATTCAATCCAAAGACCTTTTTTGTGCGAATAATATTCCTTTTTTTAAGAACATTTGGCTGTTCAATCAATTGATAGCTACTAATGATAAGATAACTCAGCTCAACTGGGCCCAACTACACCTCAGAGACAGTCAAAGACAGCACAATTTCTTGTCAATGAATTCGGCCGAAATTGCTTGCAATAATTCGCCTCTTTTGGGTAATTTTTTTTTTTGGATTGCAAATGGAAAATGAGCGGTTGGAAGGCCGAAAAAAGTACGCTCTCGGGGCAAAGATAGTTTGTTCCGTTCATACTTTTTTCACCCTTTTTTAAAAAGCGCCATATTCAGTAATGACCGGTTAAAAAGGGATGGAATTTTTGTTAAACAATTAAGAAAAATGCGAAATTAATGTCCATCATCGATCGACGGCCGGTGAAGTGCAGGCCGAACTTTCGTCTGACGATTTTGATTACAAATCGACAGCCATTCGAAAAGGAATCTGTAATGTTGAGACTGATCGTGAGAATGATCAACAAACGATGGACCAACAACAAAAACAGTCGATAAGAACACCGACGCCTATTCCAATGGGAAGTGCCAATAATGTCACTAACGGTCTGCTGATGAGCAACTCTTTCTGCGCCCCCGAGACTCCTTTTCTCAATTTCAATCTCTTCCATAACGCACAACAAATTCATAACCAACTTCAAGTGGAGGTTTCCAGAGGAAACCATTTGAACGGTTCACGCAATTCCAATTCTCGTCTGATCAGTCCAACAATTAAAAGAATAACAAAGGTGCCGGGGGGCGATGAGGGGTTTGGCCCTATGCCTTAATGGACCGGCTGAAACTATTGAAAGAATTTTGAACCAAGCAGGCGATCTACGATAATTCACCAATGACCATCGAAGAAGATGAGAACGGCGAGCAAATGAGTCGAGAAGAAGAGGGAGACAATGAGAGTCTGACAGGGACGGACCAGGAAGAGCACTGTCCGATTGTGATTCCATTGGACTTATTTTGTCATCAGCAAATCGAACAGAAAAACAGCAGCAAAGAGTTAATGGAAGGAAGCAAAGAGACAGTCGAAGGGAGGACGACAATGAGGTCAAAAACTAAACAATGGCAAAATGGAGTGCAGAACAGAGCAATTTTAAGTGCTAAGTTTCTTCTTCGACACTCACGGTCCTCTGAGGATCTCCGCTTTTCTCAAAAGGGGGCAATGATTGGTTGCTCAACGATGGGAAGCAGTTCAGAAGATGACATCAGATTGTGGAAAAAACAGTTGCGCAGTCGAGGCAAGAAGAGTGGGCTACAAACAAACGACAACCGGCTAAACTTCTTTTTATTTTTTAGGCGATAGAGTACTCTTTCGACCGTCAAGAAAAAGTGTAAGTTTTTCAGCCATTTATGGATATTGCTGCAATTTCTTTCAGCTTTTTTCTGGCATTATTGTCAAAGATGAAAAAGGTCCGAATAAAATCTTTCGCCGCTTTGGTCAGCCTGAACGGGAGGCGCTCGCTAAATTTGATTATTTGCGGGATGAGCGCAGTGACCTAAGTGGACTAATTAGCAGTCCGGAGAAAATTGCGGAGTTAAAAATTGAATAAACTAAAGAAATGCAAAATTTGGCATTACTTTTTTGTTATTGTTCTCGTCCTTTTGCGTTCACTTCTTTCATTCTCATTCCTTTCACTTCATTTCTCATTTCACTTACAACAATTTGTTTTATTTATTTAATTCGATGGCCTTTTTTATTTTTGTTTTACCTTACGCAATAATTAATTTTAACTTTCAAAGGACTGAAAGTAAATAATATTTGGTAGTTTCACTTAAGTGGGCCCCAACGTGTGCCGACAATATCTCTATCAACCCTTAGCAGAAAGTCTTGGCACGCATTAAACCAACTAGATTTCAAAGAAAATTCAAGAATTTCATTGGGATTTTGACTTGTCGTTATTTTGCCGTGCTGAGATTTTCTCTTGCATCGGCGCAAATAAGTGTTGTGGAAATTAACTGATTTTTTTGTATATAACGGCTTCTATTACACTTAACGCATCCAATGAATTGTTAGTTGAAATAACATTCATAATTATGAGGTATCATCCATCGATCGGTCCCTGAGAGTTTTATGAATTGACCCCCCAATCCATCCAATGGTGTCCATTCTTAAGGTTGTTGGTTCCATGACTTTCTGTTCTTCTTCAGCTGTGTCCGAAGATGGTCCCTCATTTGGAGTGGATTCATTCCGGCGACTGATGGTTGGTCCAATTTCTGAGCCTAAATCCGCAATTTCGGAAGGCATGCGTTTAGTTCACCCATTCTTTTTTTACCTGTTGCTGAGTGACTCCGAACTGCTTGGGCTTCTCGACCCCCTCCCCTCCGACATTTTCCCTTTCCCCTCGGGCGTCTTCCGTTCCCTTTTCATCCCTCTGCTGATTTGCCTCTTGCCTTGAAGGGTTATTTTGCTGTTCGTCTGTCTGCGTCTGTCCCTGTGCAAGTTGCTGCTGCTGATCATTCCCACTCGATTCGACAGAGTTTGTCGGATTCACCACTTTGAAGGCAGGATTATAAGCTGAACATGTACCCAACCCAAATAGCTTTTTGAGAATGTTTTTCATTTGTTTTTTTACCGGGAGGAGGCACTTCATAGGGCGATGCCGCATAGGCCGGAGGGGGCGGCGGCGGAAGAGGCGGTGGCCCAGAAGCTGAAAAATTGTGCTTTTACTGTTGGGAAAGAAGGTGCGAACAATAGCTGGACAGTTTCACAGGTGGTGGCGGCGGGGGCCCAGCGAAGAAAATTGGTTCAGCGGGAGGCGGAGGGAGGAAAGTTGGCATTGCGGGAAAAGCGATTGGTGGGAGAGTGGGAATGGCAGGGAATTGGGGAGCTTCAACCTGAGAAAGCAAAATTTGAACGAGAAGGGCATTTCTAGTTGCACTTTATACGCCGGAGGTGCAACTGAATACACTGGAGAGGCAGTGGGACGTACGGTGGGCACAGTCGCGTAAGTGGCTTCTAAAGCATGAACAATTAGCTAATTTGCAAAACGTTTTCATTTTTTCACGTTTCGAACAATTAAAGAACCAAAAGCAACCGACCCGTCTTAGGAGAGGAAGGGGGCGAAACAGCATAAGACGGAGAAGGAGGAGCAACTAACAGGGGAAAACGAAGGAAAAAGGGACCATTCGGTGCAAGAAAAACATTACTTGAGTAGGAGGACGGCTGAGAGTATTTGAGGGCAGACTGAAACAGTTGCGGTAGTTGGGGAGGAGGAAGAGGAGCAGGAAAAGAAAGAGGGGCGGGAGGAGGAAGAGAAAAAGGAGCGGGAGGAGGAAAAGAGAGAGGAGCGGGAGTAGGAAGAGAAAGAGGAGCAGGAAGAGAAAGAGGAGCCGGAGGAGGAAGAGAAAGAGGAGCCGGAGGAGGGACCGCTGCCTCCAAAGCGATTGTGGGAGCCGAAGGGGGGCTGGAAAATGCTGGTGCTGCTTAAATAAGTATTTGTCAGTGCCGGATTTCATTCAGTGTTTGGAACTTCTTACTTTTATAACTCTGAGGCGATGCGTAACTGTCGAAACTCATCTGACCGGGAAATGGGCTGGGAAAAGAAGCCCCGCCAAGGCATCCCAAAGTGGCGATCGGGAAAAGGCACAAAATCAGCAAATGTTTCCACTAAGAGAAAAATAACTGATTCAATACAATGAAAGGTTTCACTTACCATTTGAAATGCAATAGGGAAAATGATAGGACCCAGAAATGAGCTTACAAAGGGGGGATCACTCGGTTTTAAATGGGAAACGGGCGGACTTCGATGGAGGGAGGGATGAGGCGGTATGGGGGACGAAAAGGGGGCCGTGGGACGGGGTGGGGTGAGACATTGCCAGTGGCAATGTAAAGAAATTTAAATGCAGAAGTGTCGGATTGGATGATGCCCCGGGTGATTTGTCGGAGATCGCCCAATCTTTCATCCAAATACAAACCAGTGGTGGTGGCCTTGAAATACCTTCTCACTAAGAATGGCTAATGAAATTGAAAAATCATTCAAGTTTTGGTTTGCTTTTGTTAAGCAATTAGTCATTAATTGATTTTCGCAATAATTAATTACTTTTTTGCGCTAATTTTCAATTTAAATTCTTTGTTTGGATAACTTTTAATTTCCGAATGGTCTTTCCCCTTTCATTCCGACTTCTCCCTTTCTCCTAGTTTTCTGCTTCCTTTTCTGCTATCCTCCTCCTCTTCCGCCATTTTCTTTCTGTATGCGTCCATTCTTTTTTTGTGTATTCCGAGAATGCCGAAGGGAACATAAAAAAGTTTGAACAAATGGAAGCCAACAAAACTGCCAAGGGCTATCTGAAAGTAAAAATAGGAAAATCATTTAATTGTTAATAGTTCCATTTTAGGAAATTAATTGCTTGTTAATTAGTTCCATTTCTTTCTACTTCTATTTTTGCATTTTCTCTTTCTGCAATGACTCTCTCATTATTCCCCTGTCTCTCTTAACCTGCATGTCGTGTATAAAACAGCCCGTGGAAATGCGATAAATGCCCATTATGTTCACTGCTTGTCGCGCATATCTTTTGGCATCAAGCACTAAAAGATTGGCATCTTCCGCAGCGTATTGTGTTAATTTAGTTGCGACCAAAAGTGGGAAAAGACACTGCAAAATGAAGAGACGGAGGGAGGGAGGGGGGAAGGCATTTTAAATGGTTGAACAATTTGCAAAGGAAGGACCTGAATTTTGACATTTGTATGGGCAAATTCATCTCCAAGTGAATCGGTAAAGAAACTGATCGCTGCTTTGCTAAAATTAGTTGCCAATTTTGTTCTGTGTGATCGGATTAGTCCTGGTCACCTGGCCGGGTAAGTGGACATATAGGGCAGGGGACGCCATCCCTGAAGAACGGACGGAGCAGTACTTGGAGGATATTTCGAATTAGCAATGACCAAATCACCGTGATGGAGGAGAAGTTGACGATTATGCCACGATCACGTTGAAGCATTCCCGGAAGGATTAGTTCGATCATCTTTTGCGGGTTCAAATGATTTCAGAATTAATATGGATGGGTAAATGGCATTATTATTCATTGTAATTAGCACATATTACTGTATATTAATAATTGAAAACTCAGTTTCAAATCACCTTAACACATGAGAGAAGGTTTACGCGCAAAATTAGGGACGAAAGTCCAATGGGCAAATTGGCAAAATTGCCCACTCGGTCAGGGCCCGTACCGGCACAATTAACTGACCACAAAAGGGACAATCAAATGAAGAATAGGCGAAATAACAAGAATGTACTCAAAATGCCGACTTCCAATGTTTTCAGCTCTGTCGGCAGTTTGTCAAAGTCATCCTTTTCAAAATCAAAAACCGCCGTTTTGATTTCACATCCCGCATATGTGTCTTCTTAAATATCGAAAATAAACCATTTTTTAATTTGGGTTTACTCAAATACGAAGACAATGCCTCCAATTTAGTCGAGTTACGTGCAATCAGATACAATTTTCGAATTCCTTTTGTGGCGACTAACTCCTCCAAATATGCCCTCCCAATGCCATCTGTGCAACCCGTCATCACTGAAAGTGCGTAAACCAATTACATAATGCCCCAAATCACCCATAATTACCTGTCCAACTTTTTTTATAGGGGGTCAAATTTAGAGGTCGGGTGAAAAAATGTCCCCAAATGCTTCTGACAAAAATTTCGAAGAATTTGATGAAACGAAAGATCAAATAGCCTTTAAGCACCCATAAAAGGGCATGGACGGGACAGAAGCCCAACGAAGGGAACAAATCCTTGAACATCCCTTCAAACTTTTCTCTGAAATTTCTTTTTTAAAAGTTTTCCGATTGATTTTGGTTCAATGCACTGCCTGCAGAATGTTGTTTTATAATGCAACACGTATGGTTTGTGCATACACAAGTTGTTCCACCAAATGGACTATTTGTTCCTCTGCTACCGCTGATTACCCTTTCTCCGTCCCCTGCGGCGTCCGTCGTCCGTTCCATCATCATCAATTACCCCTCCCGCCCCATTCCCCAAATGATCGTCCGTTCCATAATCATCAATTATGCGCCCCAAAGACTAATAACTAGGACTGATGGTTTCTAGATAGAAATCTTCAAAAGGAAATGACCGGGTTAACCGAATGGTCCAAGTCGCCTTTATTGAAAATTTGCATATTTTTTGATTAGAAATTTGGGATATTTTATATTCTTCTTTTTATTATGTGTGTAATTGAAAACATTGTTATTTATTAGTCTCTACTATTATAATTTAAAAAGATAGAGAAGGATTGTCAATAAAATATTTTACACCCCCCCCCCCCCCCCCCCCTTCGCCTTTCCATTTTCCTCGGTCCACCCAAAATCGTCTCTCCTCCTTTTCTTCAAATTTCTTTTCTTTTCTCCATCCTCCATTCTCCACCACCACTCATTTCTTACACTATTACACTTTCCATCAACATTTTCTTTATTTCAAGGACATTTTTATGTTTGATTTTGGTTGCGGATGAATAATTCTTTGTTGGAAGGCCGCACTTTGCGTCAATGGAAAAAAAGAAATGAATCAAAATTCGGAGGGACGGGGGGGAATAGCAGCAGAAAATGAGCAAAGTGAAGGAAAAGGTCGACAAAGAAGGCAAAGGGACCACTGCTGTTGCAGTGGCGCATCAGACGCCAGTCACAGATCAGCAGCATTATTCATCAATCACCTTCCATCGCATCTTTCTTTTGCATAAATTTTCTCCGTGTCAATTTCCAATGCCAACATTTTCCGTCGTCCGTTTGGCCAATAAATAGTCGCTTAGATTATTAAAGTGTTGTTTTTGGGTTTTCCCAAATTCGCACTGTGTGAAGAATAAGCTTGGTTTTGGGCATCCGTGATCCTCATCCTCGGCATTTTGTTTGTAACAAAGGCTTGGCGGAGGGATAGGGAGGGGAGTGGCGGCAGCGGTGGTGTCATGGGAATGGGGCAATTCGGCCGAATTCGAAATTTGGGCGTGGGAAAAGGAGGGCATTTGTTGTGAACGGGTCAAAGCGCAAAGGCGGCACAACTTCTGTTGGCTTTCTGCGAGTTTAGGCAAATAAAGTTGACTTTTCGCCTTTTTTTCACCTTTCGATTCTCTGATAAAATGTTCACTTCCGCTGCAAATTTTTCCTCTCTTTTGACGAACTTTCAAATTGTAAATGCGCAAAGCGATCATCAAAATAAAGTAAAGTGCCAAAAGCGAAGTAAGCGCAACGGCACATAGCCGCACAGTCACGAAAAGGTCGGAGGCCCTCTTAGTGTAATAGTTTTTGTTGGACTTATTTCTATTTGTCGTCGGCGAGTCGGCACTAACCCTGGCAGCGTATTGAATGTCCTCCATTCCGCAAGCCTTTAAACAGTTCGACCCGGTAATTAAGCTGGCTAATGACATTGGCTCTTCAGCACTTGACGGTGCTGAAAATGGCATTTACCTGGAGAAATTTTGAATAGGAAGAATAAATCAAACGAAACTAGAGACGGGATTTACAAACAGTTGAAATAATAGCAAAAAAGTCTCCTTAAAAAAATCGGAAATTGTTCGAATAAAACAGGGTTTTCATGTTTCTCT
This sequence comes from Heterodera filipjevi, assembly GCA_039877585.1. Classification (NCBI taxonomy): domain Eukaryota; kingdom Metazoa; phylum Nematoda; class Chromadorea; order Rhabditida; family Heteroderidae; genus Heterodera; species Heterodera filipjevi. The sequence goes on along the minus strand of JBDPZO010000005.1, from coordinate 9,305,313 downwards.
CCTCAAGACAAATTCACAAAAATAGTGTTTAAGAACTAAAAAAAATGTTCCACAAATAATCCAACATGAACTTTGAAAAAGAAATGAGCAGAATGTCGAGCAGAAAAGGAATTTGCGATTTGGAAGAAAGAGCGTTGAGGGTTCTTTTCCTTTAGTACCTCCCGATTTGGACACCGAAAGGGATGATGGACTATTGAAAAGCATTCTTGGCAAAAGAGTGAGCATTGATTGAGTGGGACCAAGAAAAACAAGCACATTTCAAGAGCTTAATCCAGAGGTAAATGTCGAAGAAAAGGACATTCTGATTAAAAAAAAAATTTGTGAATTTTTTCTAAAAAGTCCTAAAGCTACATGTGTTGAATATAAAGTTCCGGCAAATTTTGGAGCAATTAACAGCTTTTGCCCCAATTCAGGTGTAATAAAACTAATTTTTTGGCTTCGAATTTCCGATTCTTCAATGTTTGAACATCATTAGGTCTAAGAACCAGTCTTGGTAAATTGTTGTACACTGCAGGGATGTCAAGGAATTCCGGTTTCCGTTTTCCGACGTTTTTGGGGTCGGAATTCCGATTTCCGACATTTTTGAGAGCCCGGAATTCCGGTTTCCGACATTTTAGGCAAAATTTAGGAAATTTTCGGAAAAATTTCCAAATTTTTTCCTAAATTTATTTCAAAATTCCCCAAGATTTACCTGATTTTTAATCAAAATCTGTTAACAAATCACACCAAAATTTAGAAATTTTTCTCCGGCGGCGCCTGTTGGCACCGCCGGACGCCTTATACCTTATTTTCCAAAATTAGCTTAAAAATTTCCCAAAATTGACCTTTTTAGGAAAAAAATATATCCCAAAACCAAAAAAATTGGCATTTTCTTTACCAAATCTGCTACCAATAAACCAAAATTTTAAAAATTCCCTCGGTGGCGCCTATCGGCACCACCAGCCCCTTGCCCTTAGAGTTTTATAAATTAAAAAAATAAGCGGAAAAAAATATCAATAAGCGGTCGGGGTCACTTTGGTGTGGGCCATTTTGGCGTGAGCCGTTTTGGCATGGGCCATCTTGGCGCGGTTTGATATAACTTTTCTCAGAAGCAACCAAACTAAGCATTCTTAGTATCATTCGATAGCTCTTGGTAAGGTCTATAAGCCTGCGAGCACATAACAAAATGCCGTTTGAATAGAAATGTATACGGCTTGTCTCAGCTGAGGACCGTAAGCTTAAAAACCATGCTTGAAAAGTGATAATTTCTATATTTCGCATGAAACCATGTAGAGCCCGGCATAGGACTGGGTCCCGTCAGGATTTCTCCGGAATCCTGATCCGGGTGTTTTTGGAAAAATGGACCGGATCAGGAGTACTGAAAACAGGAGTTTAATCCGGTCCGTCCGGCCCGGATCGATTCGGGCAAATTTGACCATAATTACACGGATTTTGAAACAATTCGCTTGATTACAAATTGAATAAATTGATACTAAACTACACTCAGATTTCAAAATTCCCCGGTGGCGCCTATCGGGCACTGTAAAATTACCGTGGAGAGTAAAAATGTTAATTTATGTCAGCCAAATGCTGATTTTGAAATTTTCATCTGGGAACCCTTGTTAAAATTGACTCTTCCAAAGCAAGAATATTTCAAATTTTGATTATTTAATTTATCGCAGTTTTATTTTTAAGCTTAGGAATCATTTTTAAAATTTTTTATTTCATTTCCATCATTTTTTTTTTTGAAAAAACATCCGTGTTAAAATTTTGGAACTGGACGATTTTTAATCCGGAAATACTCCGGGTGCTACTCCCTAATCATGGAGTTTATTTCGGGCACTACGATTCGTCAGAACGACGATTCGTCCGCCCAGCTAAAAAGTGCCAAAAACAAAAACTATTCAATTTTTTTAACATTCGACATAGCTAAATGATAACTTAAAAAAATGTCAAAAGAAAAAGAAAGATCACGAAATTTAAAATAATTTTATTTTTTGTCATTTTTTTGGATGGGCGGACGAAACATCGTCCGGACGAATCGTCATGGCGCCGTTTATTTATTCGTTACATTTAACAACATTCTGTTTTATATTTAAACGAATTGGCATATTGATTTTTACGCCAACGATTTATTGGCGCTTTTCTTTTTTTGTTTGTCCTCCATGCATGCTGATTTAGGCGCACAAAAACGTGAAAAGGCACATTATTAGCACAAAAAAGCTAAATGGGAAATAGAAAATATGCAGAAAATAAGCATGTTTTGAGCAATTTTTTAGTCAAAATGACATAGAAAACTATACTTTTCTGGGTGGGGGACGTTTTCATGCGGGCCGAAATAGCAAAATAGTCATTTAGGCACAAAAAGCCCAACATAGACAAAAATGGCCTTATAGAACTATCCAATCAAACAAGTGCGCAGAAGAATTGACGTCGAAATTATATTATATTTTTTTATTTTTGCAGATTTATAAACATACCTTCTGAAATAATCTCTTAATCTTTGGCCAAAAATTTTCCCTCTTAAATTTATCTGCATTTTCGACAAATACAATACAACGTTAAGCAAAAGACAATGAAAGATATCACTGCCGCAGAAAGTACTTGTTTCTTTTTATATACCCAAAACGATTTTTGATTTATTGTCAGCACAAAAACGGCTTGACATGAAAAAAGATTTCATGCGACAACTCCATATTCGGCGTGCCGTCATACCCAGCGAAATTCTGCCAAATGGTGGCATCAAAAATGACGGAGTGCCTCCTGCGGGACGAAAAATTCGAAAGGTTTGTTGCAAAGAACTGCTTAGGAATTTTTAGGAACTACTACTTTTTTTCACAGCCTTTGGAACATCGCTTTCCACCAGCCAAACTCCGTTTTGGCCTTGGAATGACAGCCGCCGACTTTGATGATAAATTTGTCAGGTGATTTTTTAGCTTTGTCCAGGAATTGGCTTCAGCTTTGCCTTTTTTAAGTCCTGCGTTTTGCTGTTCTTCACTAAACAAAGGGCAACCATTGACAGAAACAATCGGTTCAAAAGAGAGAAAAGTTCATCAAAAAGTTAAGAAAAGGATATATGGTTGGTTGGGAGGAAAGAAAGGCTCGTGGGTTTACAATTTTCCTCATTATTTGTCATAATAGGAATGGGGAAATATTCAATGCTCTTTTAACTCTGTTAATGTTCTTCGGCACTTAAGTCCACCGGCAATTCGGCACATCCCGTCTTCATTCGGCCAGCTTCTGCCGATTACACTGACTCTGACAGCTACAGTCCCTCGCCAATGGTACGTCAACTGCGCCTTTTCTGTGTTTATCCCCCATTTTTCGCTTAGGGTTTGTCCTCCGTTTCCTCTGTTGGTTCTTCGCGGACCGACGCCACTGATCCTCTCGTCGCGCAGCACGTCGACCAGAATGGGACCGTATTTTTTGCCGCTTCCTCCGTTCAGTCCGACCACCGACACTTCTGTGAGGAGACCGCGCCCTCTTCAGTGCTTACCTTTGACTTGTCCTCTCACACTTCCTCCAACCGCAGTCTTAGTCCTCCGCTTTCACTGAACATTTCTAACGTGCCTCCTCGCCCCGTTTTCGCCCTTTTTCGTGAATTACAATTTTTACATTCACTCGGGCGTCGTCTTTGTTTGGATTGCAACATTCGGCAAGACGAGTTTGTGATCAATGAATTTGGAGAAATAATTATTGGACCTCTTTTTTAGGGGGTCATTCATTTTCAAGCATCAAATGTTGAACAAAATGATTGTGCTCACCCGAAGCGAAGCACTCGGCGAGGAGGGGATTCGCATTTCACAGGCAATTGGACATAAACATTCGAAGGGATGCCGTAAATTTGTTGTTTGTTTAGCACCAGGATGGACGCATCCTGCGAGAGTCTCGCATTCCGTCAAATATGGAAAATTGGATGGTGAAGAGCCTCTTGCGGGGACTGTGTGAGGACTTTTTCTTAGAATGATAAAAACAATTTTTTTTGGGAGTGTTTTTCAATTTGCCTTTTTGTGCCTTACCGTATAATCCCAGCAACAAAAATCCTACGGCCACTTTAAATGTTTATCTTCGATATTTTCTGACATTTAGTCGCTTCTTTCTTTCTTCCACCTTCGAGATTGTTTGACCTTTTCATTAGCAGATTATTAAGACAACTTTTCACCTCGCTCTTCCGTTAATTTTTGCCTTTCCTTTTCCATAACCTTCACTCTTTCGATTTTAATTTGCTTTTTTCCCATCAATTCAATCATTGCAAATACGACACATATACAATAAGTATTCATTATTTAATCTATAAATTGTACATATAAATAAAAACTGTCCATACATTGTCTTCGTTTTTGTTTTTAAATAAGTTTTTCCGCTGTTCTGTTTTTCCCGTCAGTGACCATTATCCGTTCCAAATATCTGTTGATCAACGCTTTGTCCTCTTCCGTTTGCCTCCTCTTCATTTTTTGGCTTTTCCCCCCGTTGTTGGGTTCGTCTACCATTTTTTTTGTCGATAGTATTCCATCTTCAGCTAACAGAAGCAAATTTTCCACTCTTTGAAGCAAATCCCTGATAGTTCATCGTCAAATCCGTGGCTTCTTCCTCCCATCACATCGCCTACCTCGCATTCGACCCGTATTTGCTGTACAACCGTCTCAGTATCGTCCGTTGTTCCTGTTCCTCGCTGTTTTTCGCCGTGTTCAATGCCATTTTTTGCTCTCCCATTTCGCCTCCTCCGTCGGTTTCTTTCAGTGCCGTGAGTTGCGTGTTCAGCTGCTCTTCCTCCGCTGAATCGGCTTCGACTATCTTTGTCCTGTCGCTCTCTTTCTGCTCCTTTTGCTGTTCCGTCGTCGTTCTCCCCTCTTCCTGTTCATTTTTCTGTTGTTGTTTTTCCTGTTTCTGTTGGTCCTCCGTTGTCCCAGTTGTGTCGCCGTCCGTGCCCAATGCTTTTTCTCCGCAATTGCCAACCTCCGCTAATTCGGCCCGTTCAATTGGCGTCCCTTCTCCGTTTGCCTTTGTCTCCGTTGGGGTTTTCAGCTGCTGCTCCTCATCGGTTCCACTTGTGACCACCGACTGCGGCAATGACTGTCAATTAATGAATAAATAAATACCCTCTCCAATTATTAATGTCCTTTTTTATTTGATTTTTTATTTTTGCTGCTCACTTCTTTGCCCTCCTCCACCTGTTGCTGCTCTTTTGCCAATCCAACAGTGATCAGCGGAACATTTGTTGCCCACTGTTTGTCCTCTTCCTTTTCTCCCTTTGTTGTGCCCGTTGCTGCGGTCGTTACGGCACCGCCGCCACCTTTCGCCGTCTGCTGCTCTTCCCCTCCCACCGTTTGCTGTGGTTGTTCCGTTCTGTTCGGCTCCGCCGTACTTCGCTCCTCCCCTCCGCCCTTTGGGGCCTCTCCCCCCGGCGTCTCCTCCCCCTCATTTTCCTTAATTGCCCTCCTTTGCTCAAATTGTTGCTGTCTCGTAATGGCCACGGGCTGTGGTTGAAGCAATTGACCACCAAATTTTGACCACCTCTGAAAGTAGTTAAAATGTTGTGATGCTATCGCTTCATTTGTTTATTACGAATTGGTCAGCTTCTTCTTGTACTAAATTATTTTGTTCGATTTGCTGTCGAAATTCCCTTCCGTCGATGGCATTGTTCGGTCTTTGTCGATACCATTCGTCCGCGTACGGATTGTTCTGTTGCTGCTGCTGAAGTGCACTTCCGTTCCATACGTCTGCTTGGAAATCGCCCTCCACCAAAGTCTTGGCCCTGTCCTCCGTCTGTTCCGGTTTCGTCTGTATGCTTTTGCTGTTTTCCTGTTGAGGTGGTCTTCGCTCTCTTGGCATGTCCACCATCAGTCGATTCGTCCCATTGCTGTTCATTATCGTATTTCTCATCCGTCCAAAGTTCAAAATTGGAAATGCTTCTCCGCCAACATTGCCAATTATGTTCGGTTGGTTCGCCAGAGGGAGCGGAGGCTAAAAGCATTTTGCGTGTATTTGAATATCCATCCAACGAACGGACTTTTTGCTGCTGTGTTCCAATTGCTCCATAGGTGCCCCCTGCTGCTGTTCCTTCGCTTGTGCCAACCCACGGCTCACGTTTTGCGCCGCCGGTGTTCATTTGTTGCTGTTGAGCATTGATGGGCTGATCAAATGCAATTTTTTGAACTGCGGGAGTGACCAGCTGATTTGGAGGAGCGTTGAAACTGTCGACAGAAAATTTTCAAACAAAATAGCGAAAAGTGAGTGATTTGCTCAGTTTGAACCGTAAAAAGCAAAGTATCAATACATCATTTGCATTTGGTGTCCACCTTGGAATTGTCCTTGCTCCCACCGGACGCATTGCTTCTGTCGCTGTTCCGACTTGACAATATTTCTCATCCGACGCATCGTCGGGACAATGCACGACTCCGTCGCACACATTTTGTTGGGGGATTTGATGTTTGCCACTCTGAAAATTTGCAAATAATTAAGCCTCATTTCCTTTTTTTTAACTACAAATATTTTGTAAAAATTCCATTTTCTTTTTTCTTTTGAAAAAACCTCGCAAACGAACATTCGCGGCCCAAGGACAATTCGCGCTTTCTTGCACAACTGTTCATCCTCGCCTAAGTGATCAATTGTTACCTTCGATTAGTCTCCATAATTAGCCATTAATTACCGTGTGGACAATGGGCGTACCCATCGCAGCGTTCTTTCGCCCCAATGCATTTGCCAGATTTTCTGCACAGAAATTTACCAGCTCCACAATCTGTGTGATTGTTTTCTTTGTTTTTTTTGCACTTAATCTGCAGCACTCAATGATTGAATGACCAACTTTCGCACTCCAATTCGTCCGTTCCGTCCTGACACTCTTTGATGCCATTGCAGCGTTGGCCAATCTATTAAAAAATAATTGTCAAACGGACACTTTCCATTGGCATTGCTTCGCTTTATTTATTTATTTTTTGCTTACCGGAATGCATTGTTCAGAAACAACACACGGAAAATGTGTTGGTTTGCACATTGCTAAACATAGAAAATCAGAATTATATTTATCGCCCTTTCACTGACGGCAGTTTTGCTCGTCCTCCTCCAACACGCAGTCGTAATTGCCATCGCATCTCTTTGACAGCGGCACACAGTCTTCGGACAGGGGACATTCGAACTGATCCTTTGCCGTACAATTGGTCACTGTCAAATAATTAAACTGTAGTTTCATTAGAAGAGGCTAAATCGTTCTTATTTTAGGTGGTTGATGATGCTTTTTAGGAACTCAAGTTTTAGAAATGATCCAATGCTTTCCGCTTCTTCCTTACCCCCTCCTCCGGATGGTCCCATTGCGCATCCCTTCACGTTGTAGTCGTAATTGCAATTTTGCGTGCCCATTACGTCGTAGACGAGTCCTTTTGAGGGCAATGATTTGTTAAGTAGAGCCAATAGTTATGCCATGCCATTCCCACTTACCTGCTCGGCAATTCTTTTTGTAAGTTCTGTAACCGTCGCTTTGCCAACGACAATGGTAAAATTCGTTGCTAAATTTACCTTTTCATAAGGTAAATTTTGTTTTGGGCAACCTGCACGGAAATCCCAGGAATTGCCCCATTGGCGCTCTGATCAGACCGGACTGTTCGATCAGCTTGGACTCATTGCAATAGTTCGGGATGGTCGATTCCAACTGGTTGACGGCCGAATGAAAGTCGATGATGGAATTGACTCTCGGCTGGACATTGGCCAAAAGGGCAGCGTCGAGAAACAATTTCGAACAAGAAAAAAACAAAATTAGCGGAAGGCGAACTGTAATGTAGAAATTCTGATCGGAGGACATCACATTTGAGAGTGAAAGAAGCTGAAGTTGGGAAAGGGAGAGAAGATGAGCTGGGAAAAGCCAAATTCGAGTGCAAAAAGGGGCAAAACCGGAAGAAAAGGACAGAGGAAGAGGGGAGGGGAGGGGGAGACAAAACGCACAGAAATTGGCCTTCCTTTCCGGTTGACTACTGAAAAGGACTGTGAGTTTGGGATGGTGCGGTGGGTGGGTGGACATTTGGTTGGAAATTCACAGGTTGTGAAAAAGGGGAGGGATGCGGGGGGGGGGACGACGGGAATGGACCAGTTGTTGCAGCTGTTGGAGGCGGTGCAGGCGCTACCCCTCCGTCCGTCCCCATCCGCGTCCCATCACTCCTCTTCCCCCCCCGGTGCTTCAGTGTCCATTTCCTCTCCCCCGCCCCCCGTCCGTCCATCGTTTTGTGCATGATCCCAACGCCTAAGCAATACACCAACCATTTTAAGTGTTGAACAAACAAACCATAAATATGTTAAAGAGAGTGGCGAAAAATGACGAAAGACGGACAGTAAAGGAGGAGAACTTAACATAATCTGTGGAGCCTTTTAAAAAATGAATTCCATTCTAATTAAAATTCTTTATTTTATTTATTTATGTTTAATTTATGAAAGAATAATGAAATGTGACAATCGTTGTCGAAGGAGGAAAACGACACTCAAACCAGTCAGAAGTCACCCCTGATGACTGATCATTGCTTCTTCAATTAGGGTTAATCTTATTGAAGTGATGAATGGCAGTGGCTGATAATTGTAAACCGGACGAGGGGGGGGGGCATTGTGGGAGGGGGGGGGGAGGGGAGGAAGGGGAGGAAGGGATGATTGGAAATGTGCCATTGATTCATTGGTCTCCCTGCAGCAACAATCCGCCAATCTAAGCGTCAATCATTCTTTTCCAATCAACTTTTCCTCCTTCTGAGGATGATCAATTTCCCCCGCAATTTCCTGCTTCTGATCTGATCGCTCCCCCCTTCCTTCGGCTTCTCAACTGCGCTATTTAAACATCCTTCCCTCCTCCCCCTATCACTCTCTGATCACTCTCATCCCTCCCGCTTCTTTCAAATGATTTCCAAATATTCATCTTCGGCCACTTTTGTCGCGCTGACTTTCGGCACCTGCGCTATCCTTTGCGTGTCCGCGTTGTTCATCATGGGCTCCCTCTTCAGAGAATTGAATATTCTCTACGAGGAAATAACGGCAGATTTGAGCGAATTCAAAGGAATATCAGACGATGCGTGGAGAAAAATGATGGAAGATGAAGCGGCGGGCGAAGTGACGCGCATTCGACGACAAACTGCGGGATACGGACCCGCTGCAACGTCCGCAGGGAATGCCGGTGGGCAATACGGCTCTTCTTCAGTGGCAGCAGCGCCTAAAACAACACAGTCATCAAAGTGTAATTGTGGAAGACAACCGAATAACTGTCCAGCAGGACCACCGGGCCCCAAAGGACAGGCCGGCATTCCCGGAGAGGAGGGAACACCTGGACAACCAGGCTTGACAGGACACTCAGCATTTGGCACAGCAAGAGAAGGAGCGCACCCGTCCAACTGTGTGAAATGCCCGGCAGGCCCCCCCGGAGCATCTGGTCCCTTAGGACCACCCGGACCCCCAGGACCAATGGGAATGGTAAGTGATTACTCTAATGAACGCATGCTAGAAAGCATTTTCTTCATTTAGGCTGGCATGCCCGGAAGGATGGGACAGAATGGAGGGTTTGGGCCTCCTGGGCCTGCTGGAGACCAAGGCCCACTCGGAAGCCCAGGGGAGCAGGGGTCCCCTGGTAAGCCTGGTCAAGCTGGGCTTCATGGAACTCCAATGCCGGGATCCAAAGGACCGAGAGGGCCACCTGGTCTTCCAGGGCAAGCCGGCCAACCCGGAGCGTGAGTTAAAAGTTTTAGAATAACAAAAACTATCAATTTTAATGACAGCTTTTCTCCACCCGGACAACCTGGAGCCGTGGGTCCGCAAGGCCCTCCCGGGCAACAAGGACAGCCGGGGAACCATGGACAGCCCGGCCATCATGGCAACAGAGGAGAGCCTGGATCAGATGGTAGCAAAAATAACGGAAAATAAATATGCAATTTTGAACAGCTGAGTATTGCCCTTGTCCGCCTCGAACCGGAGAGCAAATGCTCAGGGAATATTCGCCAGCCCCGTCGGCAACTCACTTCCAACAGCAGGGCGCAGGCGGTGCAGGTAGATCCATCGAGCCAACAAACACACTCGCTCACATTCAAGAGTTGACTGGTCCGCACGTAGGTGTAGCACCTGCCTCAAGCGCGGCGTACCCCGCGCCATTGCCTTCGCCGGCACAGTCAGCGTCAGAAGCGGCGGCTTACGGCGGCCCAGCAGCCGCACTTCCTGGGCCAGCAATGGAAGCGGAGTCAGCTGCACCTTTCCCAGCTGCGGCTCCTGTTGTGGAAACGTCGGATTCCGCAGCTTTGTACGCTCCCACCCCCGCACATCCGCCGCCACAGCCGCAGCCGCAACAGCCGAGCGGATACAGACGACTGAAGAAATTCCATTATCACCACCAGTGAAGTGATCAATGAGGAGGGAACGTTGATGAAACACCGAAGCGGAAGCACAATTTGACAATTAAACAGTTTAACACTGACAAGAACCCATTGATTTATCGAGCATTTAAAGACAATATCATTAAATTATTGAATTTCCAATTTTCCCATCAAATTGCCGAGAGGTGTCTTGTCCGTTCTGCTGGGCTGTCTTCTCCGTCTGCCGCTTGCAATTGGTTTTTCTTCGCCATTTCCAACATTCTCTTCGCTGCTTCGATTGCTGCCACTCTTTCCCTCCCGGCATCGGCAAATTCGGAAAATGAATGCCGTCCTTTTGAATGTTTTTCGCAATCAATCGGCGGAATTTCAAGCGACCACTGTGACCGTTCGGAGGTCATTTCGTCGAAAGGTTCTGAACTGGCGGCACTTAACAAAAGTTGAACCGTGGAAATGATGCGAGGAGAGGGAGGGCAATAAGGACGGGAGGAAGAAGGCGAAGAAGAAAAGCCTAAAAGGGGATAATAATGATCAATTGAAGAAGGCTGGGGGGGAGGAGATATGGGAGGGAAGATTAATTGATTAAATGGGGTAATCAAAGCAGAAGAGGAAAAAGATGAGATTAAAGAGGTGGGCGAATGGGAGAGGGCGATAAGTGATCAATTGGGTGAGCGGCCAATCGGGTAAGTTATCAATTGAGTGAGTGATCAATTGGGTAAGTTATCAATTGAGTGAGTGATCAATTGGGTAAGTGACCAATCGGGTAAGTTATCAATTGAGTGAGTGATCAATTGGGTAAGTTATCAATTGAGTGAGTGATCAATTGGGTGAGTGATCAATGGGTAAGTTATCAATTAGGTGAGTGATCAATTGGGTAAGTTATCAATTGAGTGAGTGATCAATTGGGTAAGTGACCAATCGGGTAAGTTATCAATTGAGTGAGTGATCAATTGGGTAAGTTATCAATTAAGTGAGTGATCAATTGGGTAAGTGACCAATCGGGTAAGTTATCAATTGAGTGAGTGATCAATTGGGTAAGTTATCAATTAAGTGAGTGATCAATTGGGCGAGTGGCCAGTTGGGAAGTGATCAATTGGGTAAGTGACCAATCGGGTAAGTTATCAATTGAGTGAGTGATCAATTGGGTAAGTTATCAATTGAGTGAGTGATCAATTGGGTAAGTGACCAATCGGGTAAGTTATCAATTGAGTGAGTGATCAATTGGGTAAGTTATCAATTGAGTGAGTGATCAATTGGGTGAGTGATCAATGGGTAAGTTATCAATTAGGTGAGTGGCCAATCGGGTAAGTTATCAATTAGGTGAGTGATCAATCGGGTAAGTTATCAATTAGGTGAGTGGCCAATCGGGTAAGTTATCAATTGAGTGAGTGATCAATCGGGTAAGTTATCAATTGAGTGAGTGATCAATTGAGTGAGTGGCCAATCGGGTAAGTTATCAATTAGGTGAGTGATCAATCGGGTAAGTTATCAATTAGGTGAGTGGCCAATCGGGTAAGTTATCAATTGAGTGAGTGGCCAATCGGGTAAGTTATCAATTGAGTGAGTGATCAATTGAGTGAGTGATCAATCGGGTAACTTATCAATTGAGTGAGTGATCAACTGGGTGCGTGACCAATGGGGCCAAAAAAAGAAATAAAATCAAAAACAACTAATTTATATCAATAAGGAATGGAAACAAGTCATCAGTGGGTGATTGTCACCTTCTTTTGCTTTTTGCCCAAATGTCCTCAGTTTTGTCGTCGGTGTGTAAAATGCTTCTTGGTATCTGTCGTCAATGGTCAATGCGCTGCGAGTGACTCTTTTTGTAGTGCCATCATTCAGTTGGAGCTGACGAAATTTGTCGGCACTCACTTCGGCACACCACGAGGCACTCCTCGCCGAAGAGGGGCATATGTCTGCTGTCAAAGGCTGCAGACGGTCGTCTGTTTGTGTGAAAGGAATGAATGGTTTTGAATTGGTCGTGGTGGTGTTGCATCCACTCATTCTCCTCTCTTTCTGTTCGCATTTCCAATTGTCACTTGTGCCCTGTTTCAGTTGCAAATGCTGTTGCACTTGGCTAATTTGGCATGAAAGTGCTGACACTGCTCGTTCTCGTTGTTCGTTGTGTGTGCCATCGTTTTGTTTGTTCGTATGACTCTGACGATGGGAGTGGAAGAAGCCGGACATCATTTCCAACGAGCCCAAGGAGCCATGAGTGTGGTGGAACAACGACGGACGGGGACGACCTGCAAATGCCTTGTCCTATTTTAAAAGCTGAATCATTTTGGCAAGGACCGGAAATCGCCTTTAGCGATGGCACTTTTCCACCACCGTAATAGGCATCTCTCAATGCGGAACCCTTTAAGCCCATCAGCGAAGCGGAAAAACGTTTACGCATTAGACGCTCCTCGTCAAAGCCTCGACGCATTTGTTGGACGATGAATGAGACCAAAAAAGGGGAGTAAACCAATAGAGAAAGTAAGGAAACATCCAAACAGAGACCAACCAAATTTCGCCAGGAAAATGCCGCCTCGCGACAGCGGTGGTACCGTCCGCTGACGGAGCCGTCCGTCTCGAGAACGGACTGTAAAATGCACCTAAAAATGGGTTGACGTTGTCCCCACCATAGGGTTTTGAGAGGCGGGAGGGGGGGGGGGAGAAAGAGTTACTCCAAAAAAGTGTCCCAATAATTGGCTGGAAAGGGTCGGCCTCCGTTCATCTGACAGTGTTTCTTCCCAAGAGCCTTAATTTATTTGGGCAATTAATTAATTGCTTTTATTTGCATTGTTACTTTGAAATGCTGCCCCAATTTGTCCATGTATTGCACATTCTTGACCATGTATTCCAATGTTCTGTTCAACAGTCCGGCATGTCGACGGAATTGTCCCTCGTATTTCAGACGACCTGAACAAATCAAATAAAGGAATGACATTGGCATAATTACACTAATTAACAATAATTAGGCAAATTTACTCATTGCTTCGTTCATTCTTTCACCTTGCGGAACTTTCTCCAAGCCGAACAGCAGCTTCATGTCCGGCTGGGCAATGAGCACATTGTGCAATATTTTGGCGCCAATTCCCCCCTCCACGGCTGCCTTAACAAATGCATTCAAAAAGAAACGGACATTCGCCCATCTTTTGTCTCGTCACTTTTTTGACCCTTTTCCAACTGTTCTCGATCAGTACGCTTTGAGTCCGCGTCAGTAAAATGGTCGAATTGACTGCGTTTTCGGTCCGCGACAATGGGAAATGAAGCAGCGTTTGAGACCGTTGCCGACTGACGGACCTTTTTAAGTTGTTTAGGAGTTGGCACAATAATTGACCAATAATTATGGCTGCGCAATATACTCTCTCCTCCGATTAGCAAAAAACTGATTCAAAGCCAAGAAATCGTCAACACATTGCTTCATTAAGCAAAAGTTAGCCTCGAGTTAGCCATTCTCTTATGGATCTTTTCAACCTTGGCAGGTGTTTTAACGCCTAACAGAGCGGCTCTTCTTTACAACTACCTTCCTTTTTCTCAATTCATGAACTCTCTCCCTTTTTTGACCATTTTTTCTTTCTTGACATTTCCACTCTCTTTTTTATGTTCTTCCTTTTGTTCCTCTTTTTCTCTTTATCACTTCCACTCTCTTTTTTATGTTCTTCCTTTCTCTTCCCTCTTTTTCTCTTTATCACTTCCACTCTCTTTTTTTCTTGTCGTCCTTTCTCTTCCCTCTTTCTTTTGAATACACTCACTCTCTCGTCTGCTTCCTGTTGTCTCTTTCAGTGTTCTCCTCCTTTTCCTCTTTCTCTTCCTCCCGTTGTTCCTGGTGTTGTTCCCTAACCATGGCATCTTCACTTCCCTCTTCGTTCGCTGTGCTTCTTTCCATCAAATTCGACCAGTTCGACTCTGATGGCTGACTTCCGTCCTCCTGTTGAACCTCAAGCGCAACACTACCCAACTTTCGAGTGCTTCTTCTTTGCGTCATATTAGCATCTGAACAATTTATATATTGTTGATTTAATTTTATCAAAAAATTATTTCAATTCGTTATTGAAAATTTTTGAAAAAACATTTTTGAGGAACGAACGAAATTTAAATTGCAGAAAATTAAAGAAGATAATCAAAAGAAATTCTTTTAACAAATTCACCCAATTTTTCAATTTTAGTGTCGGAGAGTCTTTTGATCTCTCATAAAATTGTTTAGTTCAAATATCGGACCGCAAATTTCCTGTTTGGGTTGGGCCGCGAAAGTTCGCAATATTTTGGGCTGCAAATGTCTCAAAATTGGCTCAATATTTTTGGGGCCCAAATGTCTAGACCAATCTGGCAACCAGTTCAAAGGTAGTAGGTACATATAACCCAGTTTTACTTGATTAATTGGTTTAATTTGCCTACCGTTCCCTAACCTTTTGAGGCGGTGCTTACACGGTATCGTCTGTCAGCAAGCGACAATTTACTTTCGTCTTTTTTGTTACTGTGAACTGATCCCATTTAAAAGAAAGTCCACTAAACATAAATTTTAAAAATTCAATTAAAGAAAAAATAAATAAAGAAATTTGATAACACCAAATTAACTCCAAATTATGATCTCGACTTCGCAGAATATTTTTCAAATTGTATTTTCCAAATTAAAATATTTTGCTTAAAATCAGAAACAAATTTTTGAAATTATAAAAAGACTTATTTTACACGACAATTAAATATTTTTTTTAAATTAAAGAAAATTGTCGACAAAGTAAAAATACAATATTTACACACGTTTTCTCTGAAATATCCTGTAATATCCCCAAATTTCCTGGCGGCATCACTAATAATTTATCAGAAAACAACAAAGGATATTTAGTTAAAGCCTTAAAAAACAGAAATGCACTTAACATAAAAATATAACATAAAAAATGGCTCAATGACAATAAGAAATAAAAGTTAATTTAATACCGAAATAGCACAAACAAACAAAAAAGTTTGAGATTGGGGCATCAGTTTTTGTTTTATAATTGATCTCCGCTTTTGTCTCTGCAGAAAAATCGCTGCCGGATTGTCATGACATAAGAAAAACAAAATAAAATTAAAAAATAATTACACCAAAATATTTAGATTACCACACCCTTCTTAGTGATCAGGATACTCAGTTTATAGAGGAACCCTTTTTATCAGGCGTGCCATAACCAAAGTCGGCAAAAAGAGAGCAAAATAGGATAAATAAATGTGCTTAAAATTTTGTTAAGATTTGTTAACAGAATAGCCCAAAATTGGCTAAAGTGAGCCTATTTTTAAGAATATGTATTCCCAAATTTTAAAGATTATTTTGAAAAAACCTAAAAAAAAGTGCTGTCCAACGGTGGCGATAGGCGCCACCGGGGAATTTTTTGAGAAATTTAACAAAATTTATAGAGAAAATAAAATTTCAAACTAATTGAAATAATCTCAGCTGAGTTAGAAAAATGACCTGAGCAAAATTCAAGTTTTTATGACTAAAATTCCCTGCCTAAGTCATGTCATTATGTATTACTCCTACTCACATTTCACAATTTTATAGTGATTAAGACATTTCTGAGTTAATTTCGAAGGGAAAGAAAACGGCGGGGTAAAAAGGGGAAGAGCACACCCCTTTTTACCCCTCCTTTCCCCCCCCGCCCCCGCCCCTCTCTCCCTCTCCTCTTGTCCCCCTTCTCTTTCTCCCTCTCCTCTTGTCCCCCTTCTCTTTCTCCCTCTCCTCTTGTCCCCCTTCCCTTTCTCCCTCTCCTCTTGTCCCCCTTCTCTTTCTCCCTCTCCTCTTGTCCCCCTTCTCTTTCTCCCTCTTCTCTCCTTCCTCTCCCTCCCTCATTTTCCGAAAATCGGATTAGTCCCCAAAAATTAAGTAGGAAAAAAGTTGGAGGGGATGAAGCATTCATTATTCTTCAACCGAATTATTCAGCAATAGCCATAAATTGGGAAGAGAATCGATTCAAAAAATGAACGCACAAAAAGACGAACGATTTAAAAGAGGGAAAAAAGAAAAGCAAAAAAAAAAAATTTTTTTTAGCAAATGTGGACAAAAAAGTTTTTTGAATATAATAATTTAGTCTTCTGACAAGTCCCAAAAATGATAGAAGCAAATCTTTTTCAACATTAAGTGACATTAAACGAATTAATTTCAAATGTAATTGTTCAAACGGCGCACCCACGAAATGTCGACTCAGCCGAAAATCCACGAATTTCGACTTCATAAAATGTTGACTGATCCAAAAATAAAATATTTTCGAATAATTTAATCGCTACGAGATTCGATGTTTGAAATAAATGTCTAATTGGTTTCAAAAAAAGGGAATGACTTTTTGAACATAAAATTTTAGCGGAGTCGACAAAAAGCGAGTCGACATTTCATGGATTTTTGGCTGAGTCGACATTTCGTGGGGAGGCGGTTCAAACAATGGGAAAGTTCACATTTTCTTCGATCTGTTCGAGAAATACTCTCAATAACAATGGTGGTCAAAAAAAGGTCCCCCAAATAAAAATAAAATGAAGTTTCATTATGGCATGAAAGGATTGCATTTGTGTGGTACAAAAAGAAAAGCTTTAATGGCAAAAGAGTAAGCGCATTTTGCGCGGCATGAGAAGACGCGCATTATGACACAAATGGAGCACATTTATGTTGCACAAGAAGCAGATTTGGAACGAGAGGAGAGCATTTATGGCCCGAGAGAAGTGCACTTTTGTGGCACGAAAATAAAGCATTTGGAGACGACGCATTTTGTGGCACAATTTGCCTTGGGGGATTTGTGAATGGAAAAAATGAGCTTTAGCGAGATGATGATGATGATGATGAGTAAGTTGAAGTGGTACTTTTGTGAGAAACTAAGCACAAGAGGAAGGAAATGCAAAATTGGAAAAAAGAGAAATAAAAAAGGCAATCCAATTGAATGATGGGGAAAGATGAAAATGAAATGATTGGATTAATATAAACAAAAAATCAAAATAAAAAAAACAACATTTTGGAATTTTAAATGAGTAAGAAATAAGAGTCGGCATCGCAATTTCGGGCACCCAGGGAAACTCCTGCTGGTCTGTTACTATTTTTGCCCTTTCGTAAAAATCAAATTATTTTTAAATTAAAAAATAAAATATTATTATTTAATTTTAATTTTCCCATTATTTTTTGTCCTATTCCCTCTTTTCTTTTCGCAATTTTAAACTTTTATTTGCTTTTATTCATGACCGATTCCATTAGCAAAAGCGAAACGCCCAAAAAATTTTCCTTTTGCCATTGGTGTCCATTTAACTTTTTAACGCTTCCCAAAGCAAAATATTTTATCGCTAAAAATAATGAGCAAAATTCAATTGAATTGGATTTTCTCTTTCTTCACATTTCACTTTTTTTTTCTCCTTTATCTTATTCCTTTTTTGGTCATGTTCATACTAAAATTCGGCATTTTTCTCATTTCGATGCAAAAATGTAGTTAGTTCCCCCTCCCGCCCCCCTCCCCTCTCTCCCACCACACATTCTTTTCCTTCTCTCCTCCCCTTCCTCCGCTTTATTCTTCATTCATTCCCCCTCACCTCTCCTTCGCCCCCTCCTCTCCTCCATCTCTCCTCCCCTCGCCCTCTCCCTCTTCTTCCTTCTTCTCCCCTCTCTTCCGCTTCCCCTTCCTCTCTCTCCCCCGGTCCTGCCGCCTCCCTCTCCCTCTTCTTCCCTCTCCTTCCCTTTCCCCCTCCTTCCTCTCCCCTGTCCTCCCCCCCCCCCTCTCCCTCTCCTTCCCTTTCGCCCCCCTCCCCTCTCTCCCATCACTCATTTTTTTCCTTCCCTCCTCCCCTTCCTCCCTTTTATTCTTCATTCATTCCTCCTCCCCTCTCCTTCGCCCCCTCCTCTCCTCCATCTCTCCTCCCTCTTCTCTTCTCCCCTCGCCCTCTTCTTCCCTCTTCTCCCCTTTCTTCCGCTTCCCCTTTCTCCCTCTCCCCCGGTCCTCCCGCCTCCCTCTTCTTCCCTCTCCTTCCCTTTCCCCCTCCTTCCTCTCCCCTGTCCTCCCCCCCCCTCTCCCTCTCCCTCTCCTTCCCTCTCCTTCCCTTTCGCCCCCCTTCCCTCTCCTCTCACCTTTCTTTCCCTTTGTTCCCTTTTTCCGTTTCTCTTTTCATTTTCTTTCTTTCCTTTTTCATTAAAATATGCATAAATTTATAAATAAACAAACAGATATTTCTGCTGCTATTTTTCTTCAGATGCCACTTATTTTTTACTTTTTTCAAACTTTCATTTTTATTTTAAAAATTCTATCAGTTCAATTTTCTATTTTCCAACACAATTGGCACTAATTTTAGAGAGAAACCCAATTTTGGAAAAAGAAAAATATGCATTAGAAGGAAAGATGGCAAAGCAAAGGGGGGGGGGGGGGTAGAGAGGGAAACCGGGAGGGGAGGGGAGGGGGGGGGAAGGCGAAGAGATAGAAGACAAGGGAGAGTGGGGAGTGGGGAGAGAAGAGGGAGGGGAGAAGGAGGAGAGGGGGGGGGGAGGCGAAGAGATAGAAGACAAGGGAGACTGGGGAGAGAATAGGGAGGGGAGAAGGAGGAGAGGGGGGGGGGGAGGCGCGGGGGAATAAGCAAAGACAAAAACGGGGAAACGCACAAAAGGGAGAAGGTGCTGCATCACCCTTGCTCACAATAGGCACTTCTTCCTTTGATTTGGGTTCAGATGCCATTTGCCAATTCCCACAACAAATTGTTGCCCAAATTGCGCCTTCGGTCCCATGGCATCGCTTCGTCCGTTTCCCCTCGGCCATTCTTTGACTTTCTCTTAAATTTCAATTATTACGCCGTCCTTTTCCTCTCATTTCTTCTTTTTCTGTTCACTTTTCCCTTTTCGCTGCTTTTCTGTGTTAAAATTGTTCACGAATATAAACGAATGGTCAGTTTTTCTTCTTTCTTTTTGCCAAATTCGTTCTCTTTTCGGTCGTTTTTCGACTTGGCCGTTTGTTGGAAGGACCTCCAAAAGGGCCCGGAATTGTCTTTTTGCTCCCATGCGTCGACCAGCACACCCAAATCGATCTCCGAGTGAAGTCCTATGACGTACCATCCCAGGTTATTAAGTTCGTTGTGCCAAATTAGTGGTCGGTTTCACAGGAAATGCTGACAAAGGACTCCGTCACGGTTTCTGTCGACGCGGCCGTCTATTTTCGCACCAGCGATCCAATCGCGGCCATCGCGTGTATCGTTGACTCGACACTTAGTACGAAGCAATTGGCTCAAACAACGCTTAGAAACATTTTGGGCACGAGAACATTGACCGAAATAATGCTGGAGAGAGAAAGCATCTCCAAAGTCATTCAGGTGGGCATTGGTACCCAAATGGATGGCTAATGACCGGCATTTAGGAGATTCTGGACGAAGGCGAGTAGCCCCTGCTGGACAACGGATTGACCCTTTAAAAACACCCTTAAGGGACAAAGCCGTGGGGGATCAAAGTGGAAAGGGTAGAGTTGAAAGACATTCGGCTGCCCAAGGGTCTTCTCAGAGCGTTGGCAGCCGAAGCGGAGGCGGCCCGGGGAGCGAGCGCGAGGGTTGTGAGTGCGCAGGGAGAGCTGGACGTAAGCGGATCAGCTTTAGCAAAACCCACGGGGGCCCAAAACAATGGTCACTTTTAAACCCGTAGGCCTCCGCTTCCTTACGCGACGCGGCCGAACAAATTTCGGGGTCCGCCGTCGCCGTCCACCTTCGCTTTCTGCAGACATTGACACGCATTTCAGCCTTCCGAAATCGCACTTATGTGGTGCCCATTCCGACAGAAATCATCCGAAAAGTGATGCGAATGGTGCGCAAAAAGTGATGAAAGAGTCAAAGTTAGGACGACGGAGAACAAATTATGCTGATGATTATTTTGCATATATTTGGGATGTAACATAAATTTGCGCACGAATTTATACATATGCATAAGCTAGTTTTAGAAAACGCGCCAGCATGCCTGAATTCTATGCCCGCAGGAGTCATCTTTAGCCTGAAAAATGGCAACTCATTATCGATAATAATGGCGGGCATTTCGAATCTGATAATCCTTGAAAAAGTGTGGAATACGTTACACCCTAAGTATAAACGAATAACCTATAATTTTATAAATATAATCAAATGTACAATTCCAATTCTGCTGTTTGACTTCCCTATGATATTTGATGAGCATCTTTTATGTATGTATTTGCTCTGCTGCTGTGCATTATTATTTGCTCAGCCATCAATCAATTTTTATTCATTAAATTGTAATTTTAAATATTTTTCATTTTAACTTTTTTTTTTTTAATTCGTCCGTTCTTTTCCCTTTCTCTTTCGCCCCCATTTTTCATGGTCCGCTCCAACAGCACAATCAGTTTAACCCCAATTTGTATGATAATATGCTTCTTAATGTTTATTTCACCCATTGTTTTCATCAACACAAATTATTCGGTTGTGTCCGCTTACATTCACAAAAATGAAAGGGCGAGGAAAAGTAAAAGTGTCCTTTCTGTGCCACAAATGCAAAACAAAGTCAATGGCACAGTGGCAAAAGCAGCAAGGCACATGAAAATACGCGGTATGCCAACAAAAAGGACAAAAAACGAGTGGGAGGGGGGCGGGGGGGGGGAATTGGAGAAGCAATTGGTAAGTCGAGCTGTTTTTTTTTGTTAAGTGGTCGTCAGTTAATCACCAAATTTGGTATTTACTTTAACATTTAATTTCATGAATTAATCAAGTAATTTGGAAGGTAAGTGTTTTTTCACATTCTAATTTATAAAATTCTTTCGTGGTGAGTCGAAGTGACAAAAGTGCAGATGCGGGCGAAGTGACAAAAGTGCAAAATATGCTGAATTTTCGAGTAAATCATGTCATAACTTTGCTCAGACGCAACCAAATTAAATAATCTTGGTATCATACGATAGCATTTGAGTAGCTTTATTAGCTTACTAAATTTCAAAAAATTTATTAAGTTTTTCGTAAGTTATAGCAATTTTTTTGACTTTTTTGGTCATAACTTTGGAAAAACTTAATAATATTTTCTGAAATTTAACAAGCTAATAGAAACAAGTAAGAGCTATCGTATGATACCAAGATTATTTAATTTGGTTGCGTCTGAGCAAAGTTATGACATGATTTACTCGAAAATTCAGCATATTTTGCACTTTTGTCACTTCGCCCGCATCTGCACTTTTGTCACTTCGACCTAGCACCAATTCTTTCAATTTTACGGCCACAACTTTCTTAAAATTTAATAACATTTTTTGAAAGAGCCAATCAAAAGCTATCGGACAATACCAAGATTATTAAATAGGGGGGCTGCGAAGTTAAGACAAATTTTGTTCTGAAAATCTGTTAAAAATGGCGCAATTTAACAAATGTCTCAGCACAAACTCCATCAAAGCAGGTGCTTCCGATTTCGTCGTTATCAGAAATCTTTTCGACGGTGCGTTGGACAGTTCTCCGCTCTTTGTTCACTTTGGAAGCGGAATCTTCGCAGAAAAGGGACAAAATTCTCCGACAGAAGGAGGACTTCATGTTGCGATGGCAGTCAATGGGAAAAGAATCGAAGGGATGGCACTGAAAACGGACCGTAACGGAATTGTGGAGCAACGGAGAGTCAATTTAAAACCGCTGATGAACCTTCTGAGAAAAAAGGGACGTTATTCTGTCCGATTTTCGGTGCAAAATTGGGAAGGACAAACGGTGGGCGTCGACTGCTTTTTGTACTTTTGGGACAACAGCGCCAAATTAGTCATTTCTGACATTGACGGAACAGTGACCAAGAGCGACCTTTGGGGAATGATTCTCGGTGAATGGGCAGCGGATGACATGTCGCACCTCCCACCCCCCCCCCCCCCCCCCCCCTCTCCTTCCATTTCTCCCTTCTCCTCCGTCTTTTTCCCCTTCTCCTCTTCCATCTCTTCTCTCTGCCCTCTTCTCCCGCTCCTCCTCCCTACTCCCTCCTCTCGCTCCCCTCTCCTCCCCCTCCTCCCTCCCTCCCTCTCCTCCCTTCCTCTTTCTTCCCCTCCCCTTTCCTCCCACTTCTCCCCTCTCTTCCCCTTCCTCCCTCCCTCCCCTCTCGCCCCCTCTTCCTTCTCCCCTCTCCTCTTTCCTCGCGCTCTCCCATTTTCCCCCCTATTAATTCGCCGATGACTTTAGGAAAAGCGTGGCTTCAGCGCAGCATCCGAACTTTATACGGAAGGATCAAACGGAGGGGCTACAAAATTGTTTACCTTTCCGCGCGGCCCGCATCGGTCGGAACTTTGACCAGGAATTTTTTAAAGCGTCTCAGAATGCCGTCCGGCCCTCTTTTGCTGTCCCCCGAACCGTTGGGAAAAGCACTGAAAACGGCGGTGAAAGATCCGCAAAGAATTAAAATCATTTGCATGAAACGATTGAAGGTACTGCTGTTGTTTTGTGTTTGGACCGCCTTTTAGAAAATGAAAAATGTCGAACTATCAAAGTCATTTTTTTGAAACCGGCAAATATTTTTGGATCCGAAAATATTTTAATCCGAATTTGAAACTTAAATACTTTTATTCTTTAAAATTAAAGGATTTATACAATTTCCTCCGCGGCAACGGAAGGAATTTCGGTCGGAAACGGAGTAAAGTGAGGCACAAAATGAGGAATCCTTTCTTCGCCGCTTTTGGGAATCAGCCGAGTGACAAATTGGCGTACGAAGTGCTGTCAGTGCCCAATGTTTTCATGGTGAACTTCAAAGGGGCGGTGACCGTTTACAAAAAGGGCGGACAATCGACCGACAAAGGGAAGTCTTACCGATACATAAGCGATCACGTGGACAATTATTTCCCCCGTTTGGTGTGACTTTCTTTTTCAGCTGATTGGTTTGGATTCTTTTGTGGTTTTGTTGCGATTATTTTCTTCTTTCTTCGTTATCCGTCACAATTCTAATGACTTTCACTCGTGCCCTATTTCTTTTGCCTCGTCACTTTTTGCCTCGCATTTGCTAATTACCTATTTGACTTTTTAATATGATCTATTATTATAAAGAAATTTGGAAAAAAGAAACCAAGGAAATTAAAAAGGGGAAGGTGGTGGGCCATTCCTCTTTCATTAGTGACTTCCTTCTTTAATTAAACTCTCTTCTCTTCTCATTGAAAGAGTGTGTCAACTTTTCACGGAAAAGTAAACTCAAAAGACAAAGACTTCATCTTCAACTTCTGTAATGAATGTGCAAAGAAAAAAAAGTGATAAAATCATTAATTATAATTAAAAGATCGCATGCCAACGGCAGGGGCCCTGGGGCGTGCGGCTTCATCCCTCTCCTCGGGGGAATTCCCATGCGCCTTAATCATCGTAAAAGAACGGCCATCCCGTTCCGAAAAATGTAATTCTTATACTAACACTACAATATGTATTTATTATAATTCAATGAGAAACCAACAAAATTTTTATTTGGCATACAAAATTAATTTCTTAATTAGTTCTAATATTAATTAATTCTTTTCTTAATTACCCCGCTAATTATAATGACAGGAAAAAGGTCGAGAGGAGGGAATGACGAGAGGTGCGGATCGTATTTTGCGTCATTTTGCGGGCAACAGTTTGGAGTCTGCGCAAAACCGAGCCGACCGACCCATCCAGCGACAGCGACCGATGTCCAGTGCGGTGTTCGTCTACCGACACGCGCTCAGTCAATGGATGGGCAGGGAAGGGATTAACTGTTAGAGTCGGCCCTTTCCTCTTTAGCCTCGTCCTTAGAGACCGACTCGGATTGGTCCAATTCATTGGCGAGAGAGTTGGAAAATGCCACTGGGAATCGGTTACGCCCCGTCGGGTCCATCGTGCGACGCTCTCCACGACCGAATCTGCGGGACACTAACAGAGCTCCACGAAGGTTCAACGGGTACACACAGCACGGCAAAATCATCTTATTTTGATTGAAGGCCCCCGCAAATCGCGTCCAATCGGCCGCCCTCTCCTCAGGCGGTCGTCCCGTCAACGCGTTCCAACAGCCAAATGCCGTCTAAGGAACGGCAAAAATCGCCGGTGCCGACTATTTCAATTGCTAGCGAAAAGGAAGCTGTGAGAGAAGACCAAAAAACGTATTGGGGTGGGAAAAACACTTTATGAGATTAATTATGAGCCAAAAGATAGTGAGTCAATTGCTGAGAATGTGCCAACGACGGCGGATGAGCTGATGAAACTTCTGATGGAGGACGACGGGACGGACAGACCGGTCATCTTTACGGTGTTCGAAGCTGCAAACATCGACGGGGTGAAACATTTGTCGTCAAAAAACCGCTGCACAAGGTCACCCTTTTGAGTACTTGACTAAATTATTTGACCAAAAAGAGGCAAAAACAACGACCATGGGTCAATCATTCAGACATTGGTTGGCCCTATTATTTGCTTTTCGACTGTTAGCTAACCTTCCCGCCCCTGGGGGGAGGGGGGGGGGGTAGGGATGGACTTTCAGTTAATGCAATTCCCCAGCTGCTGAAGATACACTTGGCTGCTGCTGATCATTCTGTTCATCGGTCTCTGCTTCTACCAAATTGGTGCCCAAGCAGTGATGTATTGGCTGACTCCAGTGCGTTCCGTTTGTTTATGGCCCTCCCTCTCCGTCTTTCCTTTGCCCCCTGAGGTTGCCACCAATATCATCGCCGTGTATCCCGCGTCGTTGGCATTTCCGCTGGTCGCCGTCTGCAACAACAATCAGCACCGACTCAGTTGGTTGACCGAAGAGGGCATTCAGCGTATACGACCCAACAGCACAGCACCAAATTGGTTCAGAAGACAACTGAATGACTCTGACGTGTTCGACAGGGCGCGTTTATACGTCCCTTTTGCGTTTGATTGGCATTGGTTTAGGTGTTGCTGAACGGATGGGACATGGACGCGGGTTTGTTTGGATGAGTTGTCTGTCGGTCTGATGATGGAAGTGGTAATTGCCGCATTAGGGAAATTCCTTCGAAGCGCAGCGCACCAACGAAGTCGGATGATTGTGCGGTGCGAACTTCCGAACGGAAGTCGCTGCTCATCAAAGGACTTCCGACCGTTATGGACTTTGACCGGCCTTTGCTGGGCCATCAACACGGACTTTGACCATCCCCTGCAGGTGGCAATTTGATCAGTCAATTTGTAATGTGCTTAGGTTTTGTCAGGTCACTGGTGCCGGGCCGGGCAATGCGTTGCGTCTTCTTGTGAATGTTGAGCGATATGAGCGGGTGGAAAGGTGACAGATTGGCCAACTGTGCAAGGGATAATGAGGGCCAAGGGCCACTGGTTGGTACTCAGTTGTACTCCCAAACTGAGAAGCCGCTCTGTGCCTGGCCTCAAAGTGCTGATCATCAACCAAACGGACGTTCCCGTCTCCTCCCTGGAGGGAGTGAACGTGCCGGCCGGCTTTACCATGGACATTCCCTTTTGGATGCGACAGGTTCCCAACTTCAAAATTGATCATTCGTGACGTAAATGGCTCAAAAAGCGCCAGAAACTGGCGGGCCGTGACTGTGTGACGATGAGTCAAACTAACGGCGAAGGCGAAGCAAAAAAGTCACCGACGGAAGGCCGGGGGGAATTGCGCGACTGTGTGATGGGGTCGTATTTGGGAGAGATCGAACGACGGTGCAACTGCACAATGCGAAAGGCATTCCATCAGCAACAGCAGCGGAGAAAGGACGGCACTTCAGCAGCAGAAAAAGCGGCAACAGGTAAAATGAACAGACCAATCGCATGGAAGGGAAAAGGGCAAAAAAATGGTGTTAAGTGATACCTGAAAACAAAGAAAATCATTCGGCTACAAAAGGCTCATTTGCCAATAGGTAAACGTCCTCATTCGCCCTGCAATGTGTTGCAATACTTCGACTGTGTTCAATCTGTGCTTGATTGGGCCAAGGACAAAGGCTTCATCAACTTCGGTCATTGTCCCGTCCCCTGTGAGTGGAAAGGATGATAAACAATGGGAAATCATCGCCTTCTTTTGCCAATTCATTTTTAGGCGAGTCCATCGATTACACGGCTTGGCAAGACATGAACGAATTGCCAACAAATATTTTTCCCCGAATTATTTCATTCGAAAATGACGGAGAAGAAGACGAAGAAGAGGCGATGGATTCGGCAGAAGAGGAGGAAGACGGCACGGACGAAGAAAAAGTCGGCACTTAATGATCAAAGAAAGGAAATCCTAAAAACAGTTACACGCACTAAAGCACTCCCAAAATTACCACCACTGCACCCACCACCAAATGCTGAGTGTGGGACACGTGGGCCGAATAAAAAAGGCAGCTCGAGAAGCACTGGAGAAGCAGGCTCGGCACCAGGAGGACATTCAGAGCAGAACGAGACGAATGGTCGCACAACTTCGGCAAAGTGTGCAAAGGTGTCGGACCACGCCAATTCGCGGACATTCATTAGCAAATTGTCCCTTTTGTTCACAGACTAACGGAAATGCGTTGGGGGTGGCGGCAGCACCATTTTATGGGGGTTCACAAGCATTTGGCAGAACGTTTGAGCTGTTACGTCCAAGTGCCTAAAACGCATGCCATTCTATTCAACGCAATGGCAAACCCAAAAGTCTGTATGAATTAAAAAGCCCTCAAGCAATTGGCGTCACTCATTAATGGACCCAATTAACGGCCTCATGATTATTCCCTAATTGTCTGTAGCCTCAGGGAGAGGAGGAACGGGCCGAACAGCTGCACGAATTGCTAATGGAAAAGGAACAGAAAAACGACACACAACTCGCAAAAAGCTTTGAAGAAGTGAAGAAAGCCTTCGGACAAATTGCAGAGGAACGACACAACGAAATGTTAATGATGCGCGAATTGACAGCGAACATTTACAGGTAGTTTTGACAAATAGCAAACGCAATTAGGAAAATTGAAAACTCCAAAGTTTGTTCTCTGCTGATTCTTTCACTAAACGACTTCCGATTGGATTGGAACGGATGGGCAAAGTGTTGCAAATGGCCAAAATGTACGAAGAGGGCCAAATGACGCGAGAATCGTGGGCAGAGCGAATGCAAACGCGGAATATGCGGCACTTTTTGGAAGAAGACATTTACGAGGTCGGCAAATGGCACATAAAACTGCTGACCACCTGCCATCCAATCTAAGGATTGGCACAATTTAATTGTGCGCGACATGGAGCAAAATGTGCTGGGAGTGATCCAAAGGGTCGAAGAGTTGGCACCACAAATTTACCAAAAGTCTGCAAATGGGACTGCTATTTTGGTGCTTTTCCCCGATTGTTTACCCTTTGATTTGCTCTCTTTTTGACCGGCTCTGTCCTTCTCTTCGGCAATGTCCGGCGGGGTTTTGCCAACACCGAACAATTGGCCTATTTCTTGGACGATGCCTTCGAGTGCATTTTCAACGGCATTCGCAATCAAACGGCACAAATGCTGAATGAGTTCCAAGTGCAAATGCCGGCTCTGTCCTTTTTTAATTGGTCCCACTTTATTAGCGTGCCATGTTGCAACTTCACTCGGCACTTGCGCTGCTTTTTCGAAAGGAGTTGCCCGAATATTTACACACAATGGAATTTGGGCCGAAATTCGTTCGGTTGGACTTACCAAGTTTATTCATTTTGTCAACTTTTTATTTCAGAGAAAACTTCGCCCAAGTGAACGTTTTCCTGCACAAAATGAACATTGAGTATTGGCGTCAAGAACCCACCTACAGCATTTGGAGCTTTTTTTGTCCCTCCCCCCGTTTTAATCGATCTGTCAATGTTTCCTTGTGCCTTTAGGCGACATTGGTGCCACAATGAGTCTGTTCCTTGGCGCAAGTTGCCTTTGTCGGCCTTTCTTTTATCTTTTCCCTAATTTTGTTAAAGGTATGCTGACCATCATCGAAGTGCTTTACTTTGCTCTGAGACACTCGCGCATTTACAGAAGCATTTTGGTGTGGAGACAGCGAAAGAATTCGTTGAAAATGCCGGCGCCAGAAGCAGAACAAAACGATGGCACAAAGAACGACCAGCAACAAAAAGCAGCATTGATGAGCAAGGACAGCAGCAGGTGAACACAGGAAAAGCGGAAATAATTAGGCAGACGAATCGGAACTAATTAGTGGGGGACAAAGGGGAAAAAGCATACGAGCAAATGAGATGATATGATAATGAAGGGGAGGACAAGGATAATTTGGGGGGGGGGGAGAGGTGGCATTTATCATTAATGAACATAAACACATAAATATTGGCCTAATTTAGGCCGACATTTGGGTGGGCCTGAAGAAGGAAGAGAAATTTGCAATTGAAAGGCCAACCAAAGAAGGGAAAAGTCTCTCGTCATTATTCCATTGTGCTTCTGACATTACATTTGTTCCAATTTAATAAATTTCGTTTCTTTTCTCTCTCAGTTTCCAATGACAACAATTCGCCCCCCCCCCCCTCCATTTTCTTTGGTCAATTTAATTTGCCCTTCGTTTATTCGTCTGTTTTCTTTGCTTTTTCTTTGAGGCGATAAACGTCAATTAATGATAGAAAAATGCTTTTACAACATAATTTTGTTAATTGAATGGAATTGTTCAAATTAATTGCCAAATTGCGCGGAAAGGAGGTGCATTTGAAGAAGACATTTGACCCAGACGAACGATGGTCAAATTTGTACAGGGAGAGGGAGAAAAACAGCATTTACAAATGGGTGGGATCGATGGGCGGTGAGTTCAAAGAGACAAATGAAAAACGAACCACAAAAAACAAAACAATACGAAATTGAGGGGGCGAATTAATGGCCATTTACGAGAAGGAGGGCGAAGAGGGCGTGCTGAACTTTGCACAGGAAAAGCTCGAGCCGATGCTTTACAACGAAGGGCAGGCACCGCAACTGATTAAATGGGCCGACTATTTGCGTTGGAAGAAGTCAATTGTGAGTTGCCAATGGGAAAAAAGTGCCATAATCGTAATGAGCAACTGAAATGCCGAAGAATGTCATCTTGGGCATTGTGGAGGAGGAGCAAATCAGCGAGACCAATTCGTACTTTCGGGAGCACGAGGCACAGACGCGACTGAACAAAAGAGGCGTCGAGGGCGAGACGGTGGTCCATCTGTTGCTGAACAGAAAGGAGCCCATGTGCCGAGAGATAGCGCGCATTTTGATCAGCAAATACTCGGGGATGGCCAAGGACATTTATCTGGGCGAGCAAATGTTTGGTGGGAAAGGGGCAAAACAATGGAAAATCATTTGAAAACATGGCACAATATGTGACTCACTCTGCTGACCAATGAATTGGCCCTCTGATCAGGCCAAAGTGCGCTTCATTTGGCCATTGTGCACGAAGACTTCGAAATGGTCCATTTGCTACTCGAGATGGGCTCGTCAGTGAATGCCC
This sequence comes from Heterodera filipjevi, assembly GCA_039877585.1. Lineage (NCBI taxonomy): Eukaryota > Metazoa > Nematoda > Chromadorea > Rhabditida > Heteroderidae > Heterodera > Heterodera filipjevi. Next base: position 9,275,774 of record JBDPZO010000005.1, on the reverse strand, counting down.
GGGCAACTGGCGACTTTTTTATGCCCGAAGAATATGAAAAGAATGACCCCAAATCGATGGACTACAAAGGCATTTTGAAGGGGGGGGGGTGACGAGGAGTCGGACCTTAAATTGGTTTTGTTACTTAATGAAAGGATACGCTTACTATGGCGAATACCCTCTCGCATTTGCTGCCTGCTTCGAGAACAAAGACATTTACGATTTGCTGGTCAGTTTCACTGTCTCACTTTGGTAATTGTTGAATCACCGACTGATCAGATTCAATTTGGGGCTGATCCTGATCAGCAAGACAAATTCGGGAACACTGTGGTAAGCAAAGCGAAGCCAAGCAGCAAATCCATTTGAACACATCCCATCGCAGCTGCACATGTGTGTCATTTACAACAAAAGCGTTTGTCCTTTTAAAAGATCGTTAATTATAATTAGTTGATTAATTAGAGTCCCTTCAGACAATTTACCGTTACGCGGTGCGCCATTGGAGTAAACCGGCGCACAGTTATTTGGTGAACAACGCGGGCCAAACTCCCCTCACTTTGGCCACCAAACTTGGCCGAAGAGAAATCTTTGACGAAATGCTCGAATTAATGAAGGCACCGAACGAAGTCAATGAGAATAAATAGAAAATTGTTGCGGCATTTCAGGTGGAATTCTGGCGCTTCTCGGACATGACTTGCAGTGCGTACCCATTGGACGCGTTGGACACCATCCGACTGGACGGCACCAGCAGTCATTTTCCACATTTGCAACAATTTTGCCATAATGAATGGACACTTTGTCACAGATTTTGATTCAGCACTTATGACGGTGGTCAACGGGGACAGTGCGGACCATTTGGAAATGATCGGAAACGAAGTGATCCAAAGACTGCTGATGGAAAAATGGAACGCATTTGCAAAGGTAAACTGGTGAAAAAAGCGCGTGACCAATCGGCGAATGAATGATACGTACGCTCTCTTCAGAGAAAAATGTACGAGCGGTCGTTGCTTCTGCTGCTGCAGCTGTTCAACCTCAGTTTCGTGGTGTACCTTCGGCCCGTCTCCATCAACAAATTGGACATGGCCGAGCCCGAACTGCGCGATTGGGTTGACTTATGACTTTTGACTATGACTTATGACTTTTGGCTTTGCTCTTCCATTCTTCGCTTAATATCATTCGCAAAAGCAGATCAGAACCTTATTCGAATTGTTGGCCGTTCTCTGCTGCTTTTGGTTCCTTTTTGTGCAACAATTTAGCGACGTGCGTTACCAAGGTTTGGAAGCCGTTCCTCGGCCAATTGAGGAGTAATCGTCCCATTTGTCCACCCGCCATTTCAGGCGCATACGCTTATTACCAAAACATTGTGACAGCACCTGCCAAAGTGAGTTTTGTTTAATGCTTTACTTTTTGCCTTGCTATTTGAGTGTCATTTCCTTTTGCTATCGATTGGCATTTTTCTTGTTAATTATCCGACATTTTCTCTGATCGGCATTTTCCTCACTAATTGGTTGGCGTTTTCTCTGCTTATCGACAGGAAATTGTCTTATGGTTGATTCTCATTTCCTTTTGCTATTTTGATTGGAATTAGCCTTGATTAATCGGCATTTCTTTTTGTTAATCCGTTGACTTTCCTCTTGCCAAGTTAATTGACTTTTGCCTTGCTAATTGTTTGTTATTATTTGCTTTGCTATACCCTTCTTTTCCATCTGCTGCTTGATCAGGTGGTGTACATCTGTGCTAACTTGTGCCTCATGTTGTGTATTCCGGCCCGTGTCTTTGGGCTCTATGAGTTGGAGGAGTGTCTGCTTTCTTTCGCACTGCCCGGCTCGTGGACCTTTCTTCTGTTTTTCCTCAGGTGGCCCCGTCTCTCTCATCCCATTGCCCTTTTGTCCCATTGCCCTTTTGTCCATTGCCCTTTTGTCCCATTGGCCTTTTGTCCATTGCCCTTTTGTCCCCATTGGCCTTTTGTCCCATTGGCCTTTTGTCCATTGCCCTTTTGTCCCCATTGGCCTTTTGTCTTATTGCCCTTTTGTCCCATTGGCCTTTTGTCCATTGCCCTTTTGTCCCATTGGCCTTTTGTCCTTTTCACTTTCCTTTTAGCAGTTCAAAATTGGTCGGTCCTTTCGTGCAAATATTTTACGACATGCTCTCCAAGGACATTGTGTGTTTCTTTCTAATATTTTACTTCCCTTTTTTTACCATTTTAAGGTCCGTTACGCAATTATTTCTTCCATTTTCCTTGTCGCTTTTTCAGAAAGTTTTACTCCCATAAAATAAATCCAAATTCATTTTGTCCTTTTCCACTTTTCTTAGCTTTTTATTTTCTTGGCAAAGATGCCAATGCCATTCAATCAGTTTCGGTGACCATCGGAGGCAAATGCAATACGGGCGGAAAGATTTACTCCTTCGACAGTTTTTTTGACACTTTTCTGACTCTTTATGCACTGATGGTGCAAGCATCAGCAATGAATGTGAGTGAGCCCAAAGGGGGGGGGGGGGGAAAGACCAACAAAGATTAAACACTTTTCTATCAGTTTGAATCGGCTGAATAAAATGTTACAGTATCATTCAGTTTAACGAATATTCCTGCACCAATTACGTGACTTTGGGCAAATTGGTTCTGATCATTTACTTGGCCATTATCGTAAGTGAATTAATTGCCAAATTAAAAGGCGCATTCATTCCATTGCATTCTCAGCCAATTATGATGATGAGCATTCTGATCGCAATGATGGAAGGTGGGCAAAAAGACCAAAACATTAATGGGAAATTCGCAAATACTTTATTAGAGACTTATATCGAAATCATCGGACACGCGGAGAAAGCATGGAGACAGCAGGCAAAGAACGAAATCCAATTGATAATTGTCAAATTGTTAAGTATGCAAAACTGATAATGGTATTCGAACGGTCGTTGGAGTCGACCAAATTGGTGGCCAATTTAATGGAATATTCCATTCCAATGGGCGGACTCGGACGAGAAAGTCGGGGACTGATGGTGATCAAACAGACCACCAAAACTCGGGCATTCCAACGAAAACATGCCATTAAAAACTGGCAGGTCATTGCATTCTGTGAAATGAGATGGAATGACTCCTCCGTCCGTTTCCCTTCGTTCAGTTGATGGCACGCAAAGTGATCACAATGGCCAGAGAGTTGGGCACAGAAGCGTCCCGTTATTTCCTTCACAGTTTTGATCAGTTGGTCAAAGAGGAGACTTTGGTGATTAGTGCATATGGCACGGGACACGCAAATGAGTCGTGGAGACCATTGACGAGGGCCCTGTCCAGTGGTCGATCAAACACAACAGCGGGGCGAGACAGGACGGAAGAGGGGGCACAGAGTGGTAAAACACGCCATAGGCAGCAGCATGGCATGAACAGCGTGGAGATACTCCGAATCGAAGTAATTACATTCATTATTGATTATTTATCGATTGAATATTGATTGAAACATTTTAAAAAGCACGGAGACAGCACAATGGCAGCAGCAACAGAAGACAACCAAAGTGGCCAATTGCAAATGAACATCACTTTCAGTCAAATGGACCACAATTACGGGGCAGTGAAGTTTTCCGAGACGAGGAGAGAAGTGAATGATGCGAAAAAGAAATATGTCCTATTTTGTTGTAATCATTTTTCAGTTGACTATTGAGGGCACAGCAGTCGATCGTTTGCTTGCCAATGGTTTGAAGCGCAAATGATCGCACCTGATCGACAATGTTTTTCTATAACCGATCGATCACTCCCTTTTAGGACTCCCTGCGAGACTTTCCACCAGTGACATTCGTATTCGCGTTCCCTCTGCTGATGGTCATTTTGTTCAGCTCACCAAACGCAATTTATTTGCGCAGGTAAGCGTACTTTGATGATATATTATCACAGCCAATTTCATATCAGAAGGGGACAAAGGTTCGCGGGGTGCCAATGCTGCCGAGTGCGGAAGTGCCAAATATACCGGCGAAGGATCTGTTGCATTGCAAATCGGCAGAGGGTGCTTTTGGCATCGATTTGAATTGTCAAAAATAATAATTTAAGGAGACGAAGAAAAAGAAGAAGCTGAAAAGGAAGTAAAATCACTCTCCAAAATGCAAAAATGGGCTTCGACTTCCTCAATGACAACATTATCATCATCCGGACAAGAAGAAAATGAATGAATGAATCAGTTATATTTATTTAGTCATTTTAATTTACGAGCAGAAAGCGAATGAAACGGTGGCATAATTTAACCAAATGTTTAGCCAAAAAAATAGGGGCGATGGCACGCGAAGAAAAATGGCAGAGAAAGAAGGGGCCATTTTTAACAAAATGCAAATTGCTTCCATCTCACCTCTCAATTTATTTTCTCTTCCTCTTCCCGTTATTTTTTCTTCCATTAATTTTCCCAATGTTTTTTTTTTGTTGCATCGTTTTGTTTACCTTCGTTCAATTTGCTATGATCTATCCGATTAGTGAGTTAAGTGGGGGGGCGGGGGGGGGGGGAGGGAGGGAACTTTCAGCAGCATCCATCACCACACCACCCCCTCCAGCACATCTTCGTCTTCATCATCCGGAAGAGTGAGTGGGTCAGCAGATGCACCACTGTGGGACCATTGACTGATCATCGCCTGCTTCTTCTTCTGCTCCCCCCCCCCCCCTCCGCTGATCAAATCAAATAAACAATATTCAGCCGGAACTCTCTCCCGTGCCTTTCCCTCCTCCACTCATTTGCGCTTTGTCGTCCATTCCCTTCCAATTTCGACTTCTTTTCTTCTCCTCTCATTTACGTGATGCTTTTTCTTCCCCTGCTTCTGCTGCTTCTCTCCGCTTCCGTCCCTCTTCATGCCTTCTTCCCCTCCTATTCTTCTTCCTCTTATTCCCAATGGCCTTATTCTTACAATTCTCCTCGCTATTCCGACTACAACAGAATGTACCCGTCCTACGGTCAGTATGGCAATTACGGCTACAACTACGGTATGCCGTTTTCAACAAAGAGATATGGTTTTAGTTTAGGCAATTATTACAACCCTTACGGGGGCAACAACAACCGAGGCTACTACGGGATGTACGACACACCCTATTACGGTAGCGGATATTCAGCCTCCAATTATGGTGATTAACTTTTTTTTTTATTAAAAAATACTAAACATTTAAGGAGGGTATTATGGGAGGAATGGTGGCGTAAATTACGGTGGTATGTATCCAGGTTACGGTGGGTATTCAGCTTCGTCTAACTACGGTGGTTGGCCCTACGCCTCTGGGTACAATGGCTACAGTAAGTCCAATCACAATTTGGCCAATTAAAAAGAACAGCCCCCACCACACACAGCAGCAACAACGCGATAAACTGCGCAACGTTGGGGAAGAAATTGTGCACGGATGAGGTAAACCAAAGCAAAAGAGGGAACAACTGATCAGCGCAATAATTAAGCATTACCGAGGACTGATGAAGAAGCATTGCGAGGCATTTTGTGAAGGGACCAAATGAAAGAGCGATCGGAAAAAAACCAAAAAATGGCATCTCTCAAAATGAATGTGCAAAAGCAATAAAAACAGTCGAAATGAGAGGAGGATAATGGGGGATCAGATGAACACTTCCGGTTTGCCCTCCGACAAGGCCACTTCCTCGGCACTTTGTGCCTCAATTTGATGAATGTCGTGTAGTTGAAGTGATGCCGACGAATTGCTCATGGCCGACCCCCTCCGGCTGTTGTGATGGATTCCGCTCGGAAACACAATGCCTCCGCCAAACACTTCTGAGCAAGAACGCTGGATGCAATCGTCCGATGATCGTCTATTTATGGAATTGCATAAGCATTGCTTTTCCACGGTTTGGCCACCAGGCCAACCAACCACCTGTAAGTTGTGTCCCCTCCGGCAGAAATGGTCATCGAATTTGGCATTGGGTTGGCCAAGTCTTCCACCACAATTTGAGGCTTCCGAATGGACAAGTTTCTGCTCAGTGGACTTAACCCATCAAATTCTCATCATTAACTGTCAAATGACCCACATTAGCGAGACGAAGCGTTTCTTGCGCTTCTGTTGCCTCTGCGTTGGCTCTTTCTCTTCGGGCCCGGCATTGCTTTTGCACTTTGCCCTCCTCCTCCGGCAACTCTCTCCCTCTCCCTTTTGCCCTCTTTCGTCCTCAAATTTCGACACATTCACTGTTTTTGCCGACTTTCCTTCGCCCGCCGTCCCTTCGCTGCTTTCTCTTTGCGTTTGGTTCATCTGCTGTTGTTTCTGTTGCTGCTCCCTGTCTTTGTTCGTCCGCTTGGGTCCCTTCTTTTTGTTCTGTGGCGGCGGAAGTGTCCATTTTTTCTTCGGTTGATTGCGTCTCAAACCGAGCAATCGCCAAAAAGTTAGACGGAATTTCTGAAAGTCACAAAAATAATGAAAGAGCGGCTAATCATTTGGCAGAAGGTTGACACCTTATTAATTGCGGAATAAATGAAGAAATTGAGGGACGAATTGAGGTAACCCAACGCACTGAGCCAATGGAACGCGAATTCGGATTCATGTGACCATCGGCCGTTGTACAATTTGAAAATTTTGTACAGATTCATCGAAAAATAGGGGGACCAGCAGATTAAAAAAACACCTTAAGAACGGACTGACGGTAAGCGACAAAAAATGCCTTTGCACACCCACCCATTACGGTAGCGACCAATTTGGTAGCCCTCGCCTCTCTCCGAATGGCCAACCCCTAAAATGGGAAGAGAATCAGTCAAATTCGGAGTTTATTCTCAGCTTCAACCTGTTTGGACTTGAGTTTGGCAATCAAATCTTTAACAAAAAAGAGTCTTTTTTTAGTGTCCTCCCATTAACGCCCTTTGATCCTCCCGCCCACCGAACTCACCCAATGCCCAATCTTTGAGCCCTGCCAACTTCTTTCGCGCTATGTACACGGAGTCTCTGCGGGCAAATGCCAGCAGTTGGCCCAAGGAGGAACGCGAGGGGCGTTCCCAACCGGAGATGAGTTCGGACAGTCGCCTCATTGACTTTTTGTTCCCCTGTGCAGGGAAAGACGCGTAAACACTTCCCTTTTTCCATTTATTCTCCTTTCCCTTTACCCTTTTGCTTGTCCGTTTCTGTTGTTTTCCCCTTTTTATTTTCGCTTTTCCATTTTAATTATTTCCAAATTCAATTTTTCCTCTTTATTTTCTTTCCTTTTATCCGCTTTTTCTTTTTCCGTTTTTCCTCCCTTTTCCCCTTACAATTCTGTTCGGCACTTCCATAAAATTCCCCTCATTGTCCCTTGGCGGTTGTAATGAAAAGCGTCGCTGTCTCCTCTCCCTTTCCCGCGCGTCCACCCCCAAATTGGCACTGCTGCTGATCACTGAGACGCGTCTTTGTCCGTCGTCGGAATGCCTTCGTCTGGCCATTGAATTTGCTAATGGTACTTCTAACATGTTTATGCTCATTGGCTGTTGGTTGGCCTTGTGATTGGCAACATTTGATGTTAAGTCTAAAAGAGGCAATTCACAAGGAAAATACCACTGAAATAACAAATGAATGCCCTCTCACCACAGCCAATGGAGTCCCTGGCGAACTTTGGCTCCAAGGCGGTGACGGCGTCCAAAATCACTGAGGACGGATAGGCATGGCTAATCTCCTCCCCATCTTCTAATAGAATATCGTTGCAGATATATGCTTTTCCTTTCCAGGTCGAGATGCACAAGCGCCGCTTCTGTTTGTTATCGAAGCACTCGAAATCGGTTGTCCGTGAAGTAACGGATGAACTCGTCACTTGGAGAATGCTTTGAAGCTGAATGGGGCGCAGAGGGAGCGGTGAACGGAATGATCAAAAAATAACAATAGATCCCACGGATAAGCAACAAATTGATAAGAACAAAACAATGGGTGATCGGAGTGATCAAAAAAGGGGTGGAAGGACGAGCAGAGAAAATGCGTGAGGTAAGATTAAATTGGTCAGAAAATGGACACCCAAAACAGAACGATCAGAGACAAATGCGAGAGGAAGTCGTAAAAGTGAACCCCAAAAACGCAATGAAACGGACTTGTTCCCGCTCGCTTTCATTTAGTGAACTCGCGTGTTCGGCTGCTGTCTCCTCGATTTTCTTCAACAGCGGCTTCTCCCAAGTGATCATATTCCGGTTTTTCTGGTCTATCCCTAAAACGGCCTGTTCCAATCAGTTACCCATCAGTAGGCCCCTCACCGATCACTGTCTCCATCGCTGACGTGGCGATGTTGCCCAAATCGGCTCCAAATCCGAGAAACTGTCCTCCGGCCATTTCCTGGAGTTGAATTACGCGGAGCCGCCGTTTCAAAGTGTAAAAGATATAACTGAAAGAGAGAGAGAGAGAGCGATCAGCTGATGTTGAACAGAGCATTTGGACTGACTGACCCATAAATTAAAGACATAAACAAAAGAGGCAAAAAGAAGGCGAAGATCGAGGAGCCGAACATGTACGATGGATTGTAAATGCCGCAGTGGTGCTCCTCCAGAAGATAACGTTCCGTGTCCGCATTGAAACCGAGCACAAGCGGAAGAGAGAGGCACAGGCTGAACAGCCAGCAGAAGGCAATCGCCATGTAAACCCTTTTTAAACACTTTGATCACTTCTCTTAACAAATGCGGCATACCTCCGTCTGTGCTTGTGCGTTTTGTAATCGGCTGGCTTTGTGGCTGCGACCAATCTGTGGGGGTAAAACATTGGTGAGACATTCTCCTGAACAAATAAAAGTGATTGATCGTCAAACCTATCCATGCTAATCAAGAGAAGGTGCACAATTGAGGAGGTGGAGGCGAGAACGTCCAACACACAGTAAATATAGCAAGTGAAGACGGGCAAATGCCAATGCAGCGAATTTATCTGAATGACAAAAGATGAGAAAAAAGTCGCAATTTGTGGTTGCATTGCTCACACTCATATAAATATGAAAGGGGGCGACCAAAGTGCCGACCATCAAATCGGCACACGCCAAACTGAGCAGCAAATAATTGGTCGGAGTCTGTAGACTTTTGTTGGAGAGGACAGCCGCCACCACCAAAGTGTTGCCGACAATGCACGAAATTGGCATTGTGACGAGCAGCAACCAAACCCTTAGGCGGAGGACAAAGACTTATTAAACGTCGGAACAACCAAAGGCTGACCATTGCGGCTTCAGTTCGGCGTCAACTTCAGCAAAATCTGACGAAAGCAGCGAAGGTATGCGAATGTGACGATGCAACACATGGACAGGGCGAAGTGCGACTTGGCGTTGGTGGTCCATGGGATGAGCAAAAGGCGACAAAAATAAACTGAGAAGCATCGCGTCGCTATGGGAAGTGGCACGCATAGAGAAAAGAGGGAGAGCAGGGGGAATTGGTGCCTAATTAACCATTTAATGAGGGAAGAAAAATAACAAGACCGGGGGGGGGGCTGGGAAGAGTAAAAGGAAGAAGGTTAGGCCCTGCGGGAGGGCGGGGGTGTGGGGAAGAGGGGCAGTGAAGTGTGAAGACGAACAAATTTGCATTGCCCCGTCCGCTCCAACCAAATTCCCATACGCTAGAGTTAAGTTAGGATGGCCATTTTGGGAAGTGCCAAATATTCCATTTTTTTTATGGGCCGGTGGGATTTGCCGCAATGCTCAAAAGGGTCGACCGGAAATGTTGAGGAATTTCCCGAGGGCTCATCAAAAGAGTTACAAAAACGGAACCAAAGCAAAGGGCCGATCAAAGACCATCTTTTAAATTGTTGCGATTGGCCATTTATTAATGAATGCTTTTGTAACGGAAATATAACGGAAATATAATTCTGTAAATAAAAAAGCGGAATGGCATGTGCCAACGAATGAATAATTTATGAATGAAACAAAATAATTGGCAGCGGAATTCATTCGTTCATTGAATCTTTTTTTTCGCTTCGATAATTTATTGAATACTTTCGGAATTCATTTCATTAATTTGATAAAATGGCTGAGAACAAAAAAAAAAGAAAAAGCACTTGAAAAAATAAAGTGATAAAACGGGGAGGGATGAGGATAAAAATTCGGGAAGATTTAAATGGATGAGAGAATGGCATTGGCAAAATGTGACAATGAAAGAAGGGTCAAAGGGCAGAGGAGGGAAAGGTAATCGAATGGATAGGGCCAATTGATCTATTGTTATAAGCAAAAAGGGAACGTGACGACAAAGCCTACTCACTTCGATACGCTCCGCGCCGTCTTCCCATTCATTGCCAATTTAATGTGCCCACTGCGCTATGGGAAAATAACCCTCAAGCGCAGCAATTCTTCGCCGTTCGAAGGATGCCTCTCCCTCTGTCCCCCCTAGCCCATGTCATCCCCCTCCCGGCATCTGTCCCCCCCTCCCCCCCCCCCCCCCCCTAAGTCAATCCCTCGTCCATTTTCCTCTTCTCCCACTTCGCCACTTCGTCTTCCTTCTCAACCCACACACATTCCTATGAATTCACTTGTTCCAAGACCCAACTCCTTTTCCTTTCTCAGCAATGGCACCGTGAAAAAATGTGAGAGCAAAAGAAAACAAAAGATGGGGGGAGGGATAATGCGATTAATTTTCCATGCTGAGAATGCAGTGACATAGGCGTTGAAGAATATGAGACGAAAGCAAAGAAAAAGCGACCCAAATGGGGGGAGGGGAGAGGTTGGGAGGAGACGAAATTGGAAATGGCACTTGGAAATGGCATCGCGTCTCAGCCGCGCCGTTCCCCACACATCGAGCGCCGCATCGCTGTCGAGTGGGCAAGAAAAGCTTTATTAACAGAAATTTCCTAAAATAGGCATCGATGGTTAAAAATAAGATTTGTGGGTCAAAACAAGGATATTTTAAAACGCAATTCCAAACCATTAAATGGCATTTTTATTCAATTAAATTATTTTTGTGTATTTGTCTTCCAGCCCTGGTGATATCTCATTCGTCAATTAATAACCTCTTCGTGCCTTACGGTGTCTTCTCGATTTTCAAAGGATTTTTCATGGAAATACTAAAGCCCTCTACTTTCTTCGGTTCACTATACCCAAAACAATTTTTGTTTTTTTAATTTTAATTTTAAGAAAAATTTTCCATCAGTTTTACTCTTATTTCCATGGGTTTCATGCTTGTTGGTCAGGAAGCAAAGATCTTGGCAAATCTGTGCCCCGGGTCTACGGGACCTGCTGGAAGTTTGACTTCATCTTGGACCACAGGACAGCAAGTACAATTATTTCTACGCTTGAAATATTTATTCATCTCGGAGGAACACAATTTCTTACTCATTTTAATTCTTTTTCTTATTTTTCACATTTTCAAAAATTGCTTCTCCTCCTCGATGCTTTCTTGTTATTTTTTGTTTTGATTTTTAAAATTCGCATTTCGTCTCCAATTCTTACTGAACTGATGCTCCCCTTTGGTCTGTTGCTGGTGTGACTCATTCAACGCCAAATATTCGTAGAAAGGGGGGGGGGGGGTCTGTCGGTGTGTCGGTTGCTGCGTTGGCTTTCGTCGTCGTCCCTCCCTCCCCTCCGTCCACTTCACTTTCCCCCCCCCCCCCCGCCCCTTTCATTGTATTGCAAAATCGTCCAACACGCGGTCAAAGAAAGAAACAAACAGAAAAAGCTTTTCCCTTGCAATGGGAGCTTTTGCTCTGCCGAGGGATTTGGTGGAGGAAAGACCTTTGGCGAAATGAACGAATGTTTGTCCATTTGGTAATCGAAGTGCGTTTGAGCCTATCGACCGACTGACACAAAAATAAATTCCACTCATTTAAAAAGGCTATGCCAGTTTATTTATTTTTCTCTTAAAATGATAACGCAATTTGGTCTCCCCAAATGGCCATTGCAAAAACAAGCACTTTGCTCCTTTGCGACTTGCTTTGGCCACCACTTTTTTGGCCATATCACCCACCTCTCCGCCCCCCCCCCCCGCAATTTTGTCCCTTTCCAATCGGCGATGAATCAATTTTCGCTCTTCCCTTTCTCGCCGTTGGAATGTGAAAATGGGGGGGGGGGGGCCGGGGGGAAGGAATTCTCCGACGCATTTTTTCTTTTGGGTTTTTGCATAGCATAGAAGAAAAGAGAGAAACTACGGATTCCACAGCTTTCATGTTTTACATAACTTTTACGATCAAAAATTAAAACATAAAAGGCATTATTTATTTTGTCATTTCCTTTTCTTGTTCCCCGGTTCATTTTTCCATTCCCTCCCAATAAAGTTGCAGGGACGGAAAGCCCGGGATTTTCTAATAAGTCAAATTCAAACCCAGGGGACCGGGATTAATTTATAAACTTAAGCTTTTCAGTGGTGGTTGAACAATGTTTCTGCCTGCCTCTTACTCGAGTTGAAACCCCCACTTTGCAGGATCCTTTCTTTTATATTTTAAATTGAATTTCCAAAAATAAAACACTTTCAAAAAATTTAAACCTCTAAAATTAACAGAAACATAATATGTTTATTTCCCTTTATATTTTAAAACCAATTTATTAAATTTGAAAAATATTATTACTTTGGGTGACAACTAAATTTTGCACCAAATATTCCCGCGGAATTGGTTTTTTACCTGAAAAAGGGCAGCTTATTAGTGATGTTCGAGACCGAAAATTTCCCGAGACTCGAGACCGAGACTTGACCCCGAGACTCGAGACCGAGACCAAAAAAAAACCCGAGACTTTTCTCGAGTCGAGACCGAGACCGAGACTTTTTTTTCAAAAAATTTTCTTACGCACTTAAAAAATAAAAAAAAAAAAAACTAAAATCATATAAAGGTCTGCGGTGAATAATTTTCAAAATTTTTCTCGGTGGCGCCTATCGGCACCACCGGGACCTTTTGCCTTTGGTTTTCTTAAAATTTGCTCTAAAATTCAGCAATTTTGGCGCAAGCCTATTGATGAAAACAGGTGAAAAGTGGTGATGAATAAGTTATTTAAATGGTTTTCACGTTTTTCACACTGAAGAATTGGCTAAAAAATTGCCCTATTTTTTGCCTTATTTTGAAAATTTTTGCCCGGTTTTTGCCCTATTTTCGAACTTGCTCGCCCAGTTTTGGGTTTTGCCAAGGACACCCCTGTCCCCGGCGGTGTCGATAGGCGCCGCCGGAAAAATTTTTGAAAATTGGATGTGATTTAAGAACACTTTTTGAAGAAAAAATGAATGAAAATTTATTTAAAAATGGCATGATGTCTTTTATTTATTCAAATTTAAAATTCAACCCAATTTAATGTTTTGCTAGCTAAGGAAAAGCCAATCTTTAGGGGTGTAAGAAAGTCTCGTTTTTCGAGACTAAAAACTCGAGACCGAGACCAGAAAAAACCCGAGACTTTTCTCGAGTCGAGACTCGAGACCGAGACTCTCGAACATCACTACAGCCTATCATAGATAATTATAAGCTTATTTTGAATCTTGCTTGCATTTTATTGATTTTGAAAATATTTTTTCGATGCGAATTTAGTTGGCACCCTAATTAATTTAAAGAAAAAGACCCAGCGTGGCAAACCAAAATTGTCAATTTTTAGACCTTTTCTTTGCAATATTAATTTTTCAAAGTTATCGCCGATGGCGTCTATCGTACTGCCGGACACGCTTTCCCTTCAAATAACTCAAAAAACCATCATAAAAGAGATATATTTGAGAAAAATATATTAACAAAGAACAATTTCCAATAATTTTCTCTGCGGCGCCTATCGCACCACCGCCCCTTTCACTAAGAATTTGTTATATTTTAATTCTGGTAAAATGTTTGGGAATCCTTCACCAAATATTGAATTCATTTTGACTTATAATTTTGTAAAAAAACTCACCTAAATTAAAAAAATCGTTAAGAAATTTATTCGGTCTTTGAAATAATACTAAGGTTGATCAACTTTTTATTTTTATTTCAGTTAATTTTTCGGTTTTGTCCCATTTCCCGGTCCCGACTCTCGTGGTCCCGGGCATTCCCGGCCTCGGTTTAGGCAAAATTTCCCGGTCCTGTTCAATTCTATCTCCCAAAAGCATTGATTTTATTAAATAAGTGAATTACCAAATACTGTATCCATTGTGCATTTTCATCTGCTGTTGTCTTGGCAGCATGTCCTGTAATCCTTGCTGCTGTTTGAAGCTTAAGGATGCCGCGATTAGCATCGGAATTTGGTCGACGGTGGGTGACGGGGAGAAGGGGCGAGAGAGTGGGGAGGAGGGAGAGAGTTGGGAGGGAGAGAGTGGGGAGGGGAGAGAGAGTGAGGAGGGCAGAGAGAGTGGGGAGGGGAGAGAGAGTTGGGGAGAGAGTTGGGGAGAGGAGTGTTAATGAAACGAAGGAAAACACTGACAAATTGTGCCATTCCCTCACTGATAAAAATGTACAATTTATTGTAAATTAAAAAGAAATGGTCAAATGATGCCAAAAGGGCCAACTTTTGTCCATTATAACTAGGGAGCGGATTTATATGGACAAAAAATTCCAAAATATGGATTATAATATGGATAAAAAAACCCACAAAATATGGACAAAAATGCTAAAAATGGACAAAAATTGAAAAATATGGACATAAATTTTTCCATATTGAAGGTAAGAGTTCTCTTAATTTCTTGAAATTTATTCTAATTTTTAGGAAGTCATGCTAAATTGCTATTTTTGGCAAAGGCAAACAAAAAATTTGATTAAATAAAAATTAATTTATTTTTTTTTGATTTTCAAAAATTTGCTAAGAATTTCTATTGGGCACTTTTTATAAAATTTTTCTAAGGTAGATTCTTAGGGGTGTATTTTTCCGTTTTTTATTGCATTTTTTTCATAAAATTTTTCAAAAATGCCGAAATATGGGCAAAAACTCGAAATATGGGAATGTATGGAAAATATGGTAGTAAAAATGCATCCTAGAAGCTTCAATCCAAGCTAGAATTGCCTTTTATACTATTATTAGCCCGAAATAAGCTTGCAAAAAAATATGGAAATCCATACAAATCCGCTCTCTAATTATAACACTAAATTCTGTGATGGCTTTGGTTACGTTGGCATTTTTTGTCACAATTCTTGACCTCGGATTCGCTTTCGCTTTGTTTGTTCCTTCACTTTGTTGTGCTCATTAAAGATTTACTCTCTCGCCCAAATTGCCCTTTTCGCATGGCAATTCAGCGTTCTCGCCCAATGCCAACATGTGATCATGGCACAGTCCAATCTCCAGTGCGATTATTACTGTCCTTGTGTTGGTGCTTCTACTTCGCGAACCTCCGCGATAATTGAGGGTATTTTTATAACACGCAAATAAAAGCATTAATATATATTTATTTTAATACATTATTTTATACGCATATAATACACATTGCATATTACATATTACAATTTATTATTGTTGTAATTTATTGATATATTTTTTATTATATTCTATGTTTGCTTATTTTTTATCCTTTTTTTCATGTTGTATTTTATTCCGGAATTCCGGAGTTTTTTTTGCCAAATTTCGGTATCCGAGCAGTTGCAACTCTGTTGAATACGGTCCTTCTTACTGTAAATACTTTACTTTATATACACTTTTTATTGTTTTCTTTTACTTTTTAAATTATTATTATTCATTTAATTATTTATTTTATTTGTTTTTTTCTCTTTTTTTCTCTTTTTTGTTCTCATTTCTTTCCAATTTTGTGCTTGTGAAGTGAGGGAATGTCTCCAATTTGCCAATTTTTAGTTAAATTTTCCCCCTTCCCTCTGTCACTTTATCCTTTTCAATTATTCAAAACTTCAACAGATATACAGCATAATGCAATTGGCCATTTTCGGTTGGCAAATGGCCGCCATTAAATATGAAAAGGACCGCGCAGCGAACACACTTTTGCCAAATTATAACACTTATGGTCGTTACGACATTCCGACTTATTACGAGAGCTATTGGCAATCGCCAGAAGAACGCTATTACACTTGTAAAAACATTATTTAGTGAAAAACCCAATGTAAAATTGCAATGTGTAAATAATTATCTTTTAATTAATTGTCAGTTACCAATATTTGAGTAATAATTCGCTTTATCTGATTTTTTCTTCCCTCGGGGGCATTCGCCACTTTTTCAGGGCTTTTTGTCATCCAAATTCTTTGTCTGATCGCCGCCTTTTTCCTTCTGTTTGCCTCCCTTATGATGATTTACGGCGTTCACACGGTAACTGACAGAGCAATTGACACAATGCAAAGTGTGCCATGCCATTCCATTGTTGCAGTGGTCCCGCTTCCTTTTGGTGCCGTGGATGGTCACAATGTGTGCCTCCATCCTCACTTCGTTTGCCTATTGTACTCTTTTCTGACCAATGCCGTCCCCCCTTAATTGTTTCGTCCCTTTAGGCTTAATTTGGTGGGCGGGCGACGTGAGGGACTATTGGCTGCTGCTGACCATCGTCCAAATGTTCGGGGTTTTCCTCAACGTGTGTTGGCATTTCCTTTGTCCCCCAATTTTAGCATTCGTTTAGTCCTATTGTTTCCTCGTTGTGATTGTTTTCCACCGGCGAATGCTCGTCGAACTCGAATATTATGCGCGAAGGCGCAAATACGACAGATTCAGCCGATTGCCACCACAAAAAACGATGGAGCAAGGCAATGGAAGTGATTGGCCAAACAATTAATAAACACAAAAATCAATTCTGTTCAGAAATGGACGCAAACGACGAAGAGCCCCCCGGGCGCAAGAAAGAAACGCTCCCTTATAAAAGGCCGGCCCCGGCAACGCAATTGGCCAGCCAAATTGATCATCTGCCCGAGTTGGGCTCTCATCTGCCTGGTCATTTTGGTGGAGAAGAAGGTCAAAAACAGGGAGGAATGGAACGACAAATGTACACGACAACACTGCGGAGGACACCAACGGAGCAACGGCACATACAAAAGGGTAAAACGGAGCAAGGAAGAATGGGGGAGGGAGGGAGAAAGGGGAAGAGGAGGGGGGGGGGGGGGGAGGGAGAAGCACGAGAAAAGAAAAAGATTGGCTTTTTGTTCGCTACCAAACATTAGATTTGTGCGGAATTTAAATTTGAGTAAGTAAAAGACAAAACATTATGCCAATTTAAAATAGTTCGCCAAATTGATTATTTTGGTCAAACTCTGTTAACAAAATATTTTTTATTTTTACCTCAGAGTAAGAAATAAGGCAAAAGAACTTAAATAAGAAAGAATCCTACAAATGAGACAATTTTAAATTTATAAGATTTGGACCTCTAAAGTAAGACAAAAGCTTACAAATAAGACAAAAGGGCACCCTGGAATAAAATATGATTTTATCATTTTTTTTTACATTTTAAGTGCATAAGAAAAAAAATTTGAAAAAAGTCTCGGTTCTCGAGTCGAGAATTTTCTCGGGTTTTGGGGTATCGGTCTCGATTATTTTTTTCGCCAAAATTACTCAGACCCCCATTTTTACCAGTGCTTATTTTTTGTCGGGGACATCGGGGATGGCATGTCGGGTATCAAGTCGGGAATGAGGCCCAAAAATGCCTTCGGGTCGGGTCGGTGAATCGTGGACGTCGGGTCAGGGCTGAACCCTACTTTAAAATATATATTTTCAGTTTTAATTTTTTTGTCTTTTCAGCCGTTGATTCACCGAAAATTTTACCCCCTTATCGCCACCAAATTCGGTCCCGCTCGGCGTTGGAAGGTCCGTTACAAAAAAGGCAATTTGATGAATATAGAGAAGTGCCAAGACGAGACAAGCGGAGGAGACAAAAGTGCGTGATCAAATACATTGGCCCTGATTTCACTAATTTTTGTTTGGCATATTGCCTTTTGTAAGTATAATTTCAAATTGAAGAGTCTCCTTCTGCAGAATGTGCCACAGGGACTTATCCGTCCACCGTTTCCATTGTTGCCACGCATCGAAGCACTGCCATTGTCACAGACATTCCTCCGAATCACAAAGCAAAGGGTCGTTATCGTCGACAAGTTCAGACTCGGCACTTGGCGAATATTCGGTGGCCGAATTACCGAAATTTGGGCGAAGGCCGAGCAGAAAAGGACGACGGAGTCGGAAAAAAAGGAGCAGAGAATGGATGGACAGGGAGAGCGACCTGTAAAACAGGGAGGACAGATGGGTGGGTATAAATGGCAAATTCAGCAGTGAGGTTGGCCATACGGTGCATAGTCAGCGAGAATACGGTAATGTCGGATCATTGGAAAGGCGGTGGAGACGACAGCCCCGGGAGCAATCTCCGAATTTGGAGGAGAGGCGGAGACATCAGACACAAAACGGAAGAGGGTGAGATGGGGGCGGGCAGAGAGAAGAAGTTGACCATGTCGAGAAAGTGGCAAATTGCAGTGGTACACTTTGCCAAGCGAAAGATGGGCCGACGATAAATCTGCCCGACTTGACCAGCAGCATTTTGCCACGAATGCCACAACAGATTTTGGCACCAGCACCAACGGCGGAGGGGATTTCTGTTCCACAACATATTGTCATTCCTCCAGTACAATTGGGTGGGCGGACAAGCGAAACATTGGACCCACGGGTAACATTTTCATCGCATTTGGAGTATACATATTCGTAGTGACTGAAACATTTCCTGAAGGCTCAACGCAAATACTGTATCAACTCGGAGATTACTGTCTCTTACGACCCCAAAGACCATCAGCCGAACCCAAATGCTCCGCGAAGAGAACCCCCAGAGATACCGCCGCGAATTCTTTTGCCACAAAGTCTTTCACCTCATTCTGCTGGATACATCAACCTGTCTACAAACGCAGTGACCGTCTCAGGCGGGCGTAGGGAACAGACCCAGCAAAGGCAGCAGGTAGGAGGGACAAGTCAGGGAGAAACTGTCTAAAACTGCGGGAACGGTTTTTGTTGGGGCGGTTTACTACCGGTTTGATTTGCTTAATTGTCCCTCCCTCAAAAGTTTCCCACTTGTTAATATTTATCCAATGGTAAACAAATAACCATGATCATGCTAATTGTGCACCCCTTTTTGTTAAGCTGATCTCAATGCACTCCAATGTTTAGTATCAGTTTGGATGAGAGCATGCCAAAATAACGCAATTTATAAGTTCAGCAGAACGCCATTCATTCCTTAACCAAAAATACGTATTCATCGGACCATGAATTTTATTGTATGTATATTTGGCATCGAATTTAACAGAAAATGACCAATAAATATTTATATTATTATATATTTAATGCTGAGATTTTTTGGCATTTTGCTCATCGTCATTTACACCATTTCTTTTTTTATCACTTTTTCAGATGACGGCCATAACAAATTCTAAACTCTTTCATTAGTTCAATTTGTTTGTATATGCATATCGGTCACCTTCGAAGCTGATTTTGCCGTCCCCATCAGTGTCCGCTTCGGCAAATAACTGAATTCGGATGGTTTGTCCTTTCGCCGCCGGTCATTCCCCCCCCCCCCCTTTGCCCCATCCCTTCCGATTTGCCTGTTCAATGACTTTGATGGGAAAAGCGCTGCCCAACCGTAATTCCATCACCAACTTTTTCATTTCCTCCGGGTAAATGAACCCGTCGTTGTCCTAAATGTGTATAAAATGTCCACCTTTTGCCATGTTTTGGCCTTACTCTGTCGAACATTCGGAATTGGTTCAGCAATTGTTTGCGCATCTCCGGCCGTCCGTTGGTGCTGCTCGCCTCGTCTTCGCCGTGTTTCTGCTGCTGTCTGTCCAACTCCCTCTCCTGCACCCGCATCATTTGCACAAACTCTTCGAAAGTCACCACCCCATCCTCTTAATTAACCATTGTTTTCATAATCCGCTACTGTTGCTTCTTCTCTTCCTGCCAAATGTTTTCTTCACCCCCCCACCTGCCCCCCCCTCCCCCTCTCTTTCCACACGCGAATGAGAAAATCAGAAATTAAATTTAAATTTTAAAAATCTTACGAAATTTGAATTAATATTAAATGATTCAAAACAGAAAAATTGTGAAAACGGATAAAATTTTTCTGATGAACATTAAATCATAATTATTTAAGCCTTTTTTTTTTTGCAAAATGCAAATAAACCAAGTGATTGTTGTCAATCGGTTATTTTAAGTGGAGAATAACCATTGTCTGTAAGGCCCCGTGCTCTGTTCTCGAAACCCTTTCCATCCCACCTCATGGCCTTTAATTTTGTTAATGTCTTCCGAAAGGGAGTCATAAGCATTTCACCGGCGGGAATTAATCCACTTGAGACAAATGCCGAATATTAAAAACGAAAATGATTTTTTTCGTTTAGAAGAATTACCAGTCCCCTGTCTTTGTCCCATGGTAATTCTCTCCCCTTCCCCCACTCACTGTCTTTGTCCCATGGTAATTCTCTCCCCCATTTGTCCCATGATAATTCTCTCCCCTTCCCCCACTCACTGTCTTTGTCCATTTGTCCCATGGTAATTCTCTCCCCCATTTGTCCCATGATAATTCTCTCCCCTTCCCCCACTCATTGTCTTTGTCCATTTGTCCCATGGTAATTCTCTCCCCTTCCCCCACTCACTGTCTTTGTCCATTTGTCCCATGGTAATTCTCTCCCCCATTTGTCCCATGATAATTCTCTCCCCTTCCCCCACTCACTGTCTTTGTCCATTTGTCCCATGGTAATTCTCTCCCCTTCCCCCACTCACTGTCTTTGTCCATTTGTCCCATGATAATTCGCAGTTCCAATTTCGTGGGGTACACTCCACATTTATTCATTGCATTTTCCAATTCTAGAAGCGTTATTTGTCCGTCTTTGTTCACGTCAAAGTAAGAAAAAGCACTTCGATAATCTCAAAAAGAAGCTAAGGGGTTTCAGTTTTTTAGACAATTATTTTCACACCTTCGGTGGTTCGTCCAATTAGAGGAGATGACATATATTTCTGCTTTTGTCTGTTTGAACTTTTCTTAATAAATTATTATTATTTATTAATTTATTACATTTTTTTTATTTTTAAAATACAATTTTTCCAAATTAATTTCTTTCATTTTTTGAGGGGGGGGGGGAGGGGAGGAACAAACATTCATTTGGCGTAAGTGAAGCGATTCAATGAGAAAAGAAGACCAAAAATTGGTTAATTTTGTGCTGTGTGATTCGGTGTTCCTTTCTCTCTTTTTTACAATTTTTGCTCTCAAATATTCGGCGAAGAATAAAACGATGGGTTAAGTGAAGATTAAAATGGGATTAAGCGGATTAAAGCTGATCAGAGGCGGATTGATCTGCCAAAGGGGAAGGAAAAAGCCAAGCCGATTAAACAGAGGGGAAAAGACAGCAAAGACATTTGGGACAAAAAAAAAGGACGAATAAGTCATCATTTGTTTCAAATTCCTTTCCAAATGAATAAATTGTCGGACGGAAAGTATACGAAAAGTGACAATTCCAAACAAAAATGGACAAAATCAAAGCTCAATGGAGTGAAAGCAGTGCCAAAAACACTTTAACACTTTTGCGAATGGAGTAAAAATGGCAATGGAAGAAACCATCGAACAAATAAATGGCATTTGGCAGAACAACCAAAGGACTTCACCCCCAGAGAAAATTGACCATAATTTACGGAGAGTTAACAGCAAATTCAGATTGAAGCAAAAACACTTTTAGGGGACGAAAACGAAAGAAAAGTCAAAGCGAATTAAAAAGACGAATAAATGGGAAGTGAAATCATTGTGGAGAGAATTTGTGATTTATTCACAAAAGTGCGTTAGCCAATTGCCGATTGTCCCATTGGAAAGTGTCCTCCGTTGGCCCCTCTCTTCCGCCCCCTTCGGCCTCAATCTGTTCGCCCGCTTCGCCCACCAAAGGCGTGCCATCGTCGCCAATTGCGAGACCATCTCCCGCCGACTGTTGCCGTGTCCGTAAGAGGGTCAGCATTTCCCTCTGCTGAATTAATTGGTTTTATCCTTTGGCCATTTCGCCATTTGCACTCACTTCGTCATTTTGGCCCGTCTCGCAGTCCAAACATTCCTCCACGCACAATTCGTTGATCGAAGTGATCGAAAAAAGTGATTCATTTACTCTGACAAATGTTTTTACTTTGGTTTCAGTTTAGTCGTTACCTTACAAACGTAGCAAAAAGCAAAACGAATTGTGGCGCATTGTCTTTTGAGTTCAACTGAATGCAAATTTTGAATAAACAAAGAAAACCCCAAATTGAAAGACCAACTCAAATTTTGGGGGGCGGAATTGCCGAATAATCTCGGCATTCCTCCCGAGCGAAAAGTTGAGCAAAAGTTGCATTCAATTGGACAAATCTGCTCGACACTTTTGTGGTCGCAATGGGAACAGAAAGTGCCTTTTAAGTCGGGGCAAAGGCGTTGGAGGTCCTCTCAAGAAAATTGGTGAAAATAATCGGAGAGGACCATTAAAATGCCAACAATAACTCACCCAATTCGGCACTTTGTTGAAGAGACAAACGAACCAAAAGGAAAAGGAAGCGAATTGAATGGCGAAATGGCCGAGTCATTGGCAAAGCCAAACGATGCGATTGGATTTGCTTTTGCATTTGTCTCTTTCTGTCCCCCCCCCCCTTTTTTTGTCCCTCCCTTTGTTTTGTTTTTTTGCAGTTCTTTTTAGTGCTGCTCAAATGCTTTAAAGGGAAAAGCAATAAAACAAATGAATTTAGCACCAGTGGAATACTTTACTTTTCTTTTGCTACAACAATTTTTTAAACAACAAATAAATTTCAGAATTTGAAATTTAAATAAAATAAATTAGAATAACCCACAAAAATAAACAGAAACGAAAAATGTAAAATAAATAAAAATAAAATTGAACAAAACAAATAAATATAAGGCAAAAAAACCCAATAATAAATTGGTCAAAAATAGTCGCAAACAATGAGAAGCAGCAGTTGAGCATCCCTCACCTGACAATAACAAAAGACCCAGCAGAGGAAGGTGCCACGTCAAACACAGGCATAGGTTATGGTATAGGTATATGGTAACTCAGTCAGGGATGGTGCCGTGATCAGTTGCATCAATTCCGAAGATTATGGGACGGAGTTTGATTTTATGATGTTTTTAGGCGTTGGAATTCGGGTATTTTTGGACCCGGTTTCTTTTGTTTTTTAAGACAGAATCCGATCTCGGAAAGTAATTCGGAATTCCGGATTTGTTTTAATTCGAGATCGGCGCCATCCCCAGGTATACATTATGTTGTTGTTCGTTTCTCACCATTGTCATCACTCACTCTTCCATCGTTGGCCATTTGTCATGTTCCGTTGTCGTTGTTTTGTCCCTTTCTTCCGTTTGCCCCCCCCCTCACAGTTCATCCTTCTTTTCTTGCTTCTTGAAACTTGCCCCCGCATGTTTCTTCACGAACTTGGCCAAGTCGTCCAAGTCTCTGTTCCCGCTGTACTTTATTGGCTTGTCCTTTTTCCCGGACGGTGCAAAATAAATTGTTGGGAATCCTTCGACGGCATATCCCTCGGGCACGTCGTTTTCGGTTGCGTCCATTTTGGCCACAATTAAGTTCGGCTCCTCCTTTGAGTGTTTGGCGGCGAATTGTTTGTACTTTGACTCAAACGCTTTGCAATGGCCGCACCTGAAATGCTTTTGTTGGTTTGTTTTTTATTCTTTCAATTCAACAGTCAACCACGGGGCGTAGAATTCGATCAGCACATCTTTGGCCTCATCGTTCACAATCTTTGCAAAGTTTTGTGCCACCAAAGTTTTCACCGGCGCCCCCTTTTTGTCGTCTTTTGGCACAGATTGCGACTTGACAAAGGGCTTCACCCTCCCTTAATAATATTCGAATATGCATGCGATTTGGCATTGTCCCCATTTATTAAAATAAGCACCTTTGCCAATGTCCTCGAGGAAATTGGCTAGGTTTTCCTCCAAAGTCTCGTCGTATTTGTCCGGGTCCATCGGATACTTTTTGCCGTCCACTCCAAACACAATGACATTTTGTTCCAGTCCGCTCGTGCCAAGACCGACTGAATTCAATTCGTGAGTAAATTCCTCCTCGTCGGCCACCGCAAAATGATAATTTTGTTTGCTGTACTGAAAGACAAAGAAAGTGATTGGTGTTAGAGTTGTGCACAGAATTTACCTTGTTGGCAATGGCCAACACTTTCTTTCGCCAATATTGCGTCCCGTCTCTGTAGGCCAAAGAGAAGTCGACGTTGAAATAAACGGCCACCTGCAAATGCACTGTTGGGATAAAGGCATTTTGGGTGGCCGTTTTTACCAGTGGGCGACGGTGGTAACGCGTGGCCGAATTGGCACGGGTCATTTGGCCGACCAGCGGCGTGGCATTGTCGCGCCAGAAGGTGACCAACTCCTCGCTGGTCGCCGTTGCCCTTGGAAAGGTCTTCCGTTTGGGTTCGTATTCCGAATGGAATATCTGCAATTTTTGCTTTTGTTTCGTTTTTTTTTCTCCGATGGGTCATCTCACCTCCGGCCAGAAAAGTATCACTTCGTCAAATTTTGTGTCAAAATGCTGTCCAATGGCACTGTTCGTGGTGTATCCCACCAAAAAATCCCCGCGCGTTCTTTCCGCCGCATCGACAAATGCTTCGTAAAAAGCGCCGCTTTCGGATGAGAAAAATCCGATGACTGTCACGTCGGAGGGTGACAGGAATTTTAGCAGCTCTTTGACCGAATTTAGCCGATGCGCAGCAGGCTTAGCCTGGTCCAACATGTACGACACAATCCCTGTGAAGGTGTGGCGCCAATGTCAGGGCGATTTCCATTAAAAAAACAGACCGTCCGCTTCCCTCGGGCCGTTATAGTCGAATCTCCGGCCATTTCGAAGTATTTTCAGTGTTGGGAATCCCTTGACGTCGTATTCATCAGACAGCTTTTTTTCACCAGTTGCATCAACTTTTGCCAAATGAATGCCGTGTTTCTTAAACAAATATTGGGTTACATCCTTTGGACGATACCAAATAAATCTGATCAGTCACTGATCAGAAATTGCCTTTTGCTCACCTTCAAATGTTTTGCCGCTTTTTCATATTCGGGTGCTAATTGCTTACAATGGCCGCACCTTTAGACTTTTTGTTTTTATTGAAAAAAAAAGTATTTCTTGCAGACCATGGGGCGTAAAACTCGACGAGAACCAGTGGTTTGTCACCGACAAATTCGTCGAATGTTTCGCGAGTGAGTGCAACGACTTCTTCCTGCGGCGGTTTGTAATGGGGGTCCGTCTTCACTTTTATCCATCGTACAATCCCTGCAATTAGCAGTCGAAATGCATTAGGTTGCCCAACAAATCATTTCGCAATGCCAATTAACTCATTTGGCCAATGTCCCATTGGGTCCCATTTTGCCCAATTCCTTCCCGCCCCCCTATTTTCTCAACTTTCTCTTCCCCACCCCCGTCACCTTCGGCGTCCCTCTCCCCATCAAAGTCCGTCGGCTCCGTCTGTCCCTCCTTCCATAGTTTAATTGTGGGATACCCTTGGATTTTGAACCGCTCGGCAAGCTTAACTTTTGCATTGATTATTTGGGTTTGTTCCCTGCGGCTGTTGTCCCACTTGCGTCTCGACAGTCGCGTCAACTTTGGCCAATGGCACTAAATTGGCCAATTGGGCGGCTGCCTTTGCGTATTCGGGTGCCATTTGTTTGCAATGGCCACACCTTCAATTAGTTAATGATAATTGCTAAATTAACATTTTTGAAGCACTCTGACCATGGTGCGTAAAACTCGACCAGCACAGTTGGATTTTTGGAAATGAAAGAATCGAAAGTGCCGTCTTTTAGCACAAAAACGCCGTCTTCCAATGGGAATTGTCCGCTCTCTTTTTGCCCTTCCATTTTATTTTCCGCCCCATCATTTCCGACGTCCCCCCGGGCGTTGTTTAACCTCACCAAAAGAAAAAGAACGGAGAAAGTGGAGACAATGAAAGGAGAGCAAAAGGAATGGGCGGGGGAAAGGGAGGGGCCATTTTGGGCAAAAAATCGCCGAATTTGAAACATAGTCTTAAAATAATAACGAAGAATTAAATATTTTTTATAAATATATTTCATTCCAACCAACAGACAACACAGCACAGTCATTGCTGACGTGGTCCCCCTTTCCAATCGATTCATTTTGGGGAAGGAATGGAAAAAGAGTGAAAGAGAGAAAAAAGGGAGGGGGAAGGGTTTACATTTTACAAATTTAAAATGCATATTTAATAATAAAAACAGAATGATATGCAGGTAATTAAAGCAATCTGAGGATTAAAGGGCGACAAATGCCAACGGAAAAATAGTGTAATTTGACATTCGAAAAGACAAATTTAATTAATAAATTAAATTAATGAAAATGCATTTCCAATCTTCCACAGTTTTGATCGTCAACCCGTCGCAAAATGAGCAATTTAAGCGAAGAAAAAGAAATAAGTTAAAGAGATCTACTGTTGTTGATTGATCATTCGCTTTGTCCTTCAGAGAAAGGCATCGCATTGGCTGTTGTTAAGTGTCGAACAGACTGAACTCCTTTTGGTCATCTCCGACTGCTTGCGACTGCCATTGCTCTCCGTCCCCTCAATTTGGCCATTTGTGCCATTGCACGATGGCCGCTTTTCCGCCTTGGCGAGCGCCAAAGGGCCGTGTTGGTGATGCCCAACGACGGGAGAGAAGGGAATGGTGTCCAGGGAATTGGCCCTTTCCGACAGATTCTCTCCTAAAACGGAATGGCTGAACCAAACTCAGAGAGTGCCGTTCGTTACCTCGGCAAAGGTCGTCGTCATTCGCTGTTATTTTGCTGTCTGCGCTCGCCAATTTTTGTTGGTGGAATCGTTTGGCCAAAGAAAAATTGGCAATTTTCGCTAAGGTCGCCAGTTCGTTTGTCTGCTGTTTGTTGGAGTGCGTGCTGCTCTTCTTCGACGATTGTCCTACAGAATTCATTCATTTTGGAAGAGTTTTCTCCCCAACCAATCAACTCACCCGACTGTTGCTGCCCCTGTCCTTGGCCCTGTCCTTGGCACTGCCCTTGGCCCTGTCCTTGGCCCTGTCCTTGGCACTGCCCTTGGCCCTGTCCTTGGCCCTGTCCTTGGCCCTGTCCTTGGCCCTGTCCTTGGCACTGCCCTTGGCCCTGTCCTTGGCCCTGTCCTTGGCCCTGTCCTTGGCACTGCCCTTGGCCCTGTCCTTGGCCCTGTCCTTGTTGTTGTTGTTGCTCCTTTGCTACTGATGTGGTCGTCGTTTTTGTCGTTGCCATTTTGTTGTTGTTGTTCGTCAGCACCGCCGTCTCTACCCCTCCGTTTGCATTTCCTCCGTTCGCATCGCCCACTGTTTGGACCACCAAAATGCGTTTGCTGTCGCATTTTCCGCCATTCACATTCGTCGGTTGCTGTTGGCACCCTTGGCATTGACTGCCATTGCGCGGCGAATTGTTTTTGCTGGTCATCGTCACCATTTGGGAATGCGTTACGCTTGAGTTGGGCAATGGTTTGGACCATTTTGGACGACTGAGCACACCCGAATTGTGCTCCGAAACTTCGCTGAAAATGGTCGGACAGAACCGATGCAGCATCTGATGGGCCCGGCTTAAAAAGGCAATTCATTAGCAATGCCAAAGCAAAGACAAAAAGGGAGTGGTGGCACTGACTGAAGCATTGTTTTGCGAAATCGGGTGCTGAAAGTGATGTAAACGAAGAAGGACAGCGACGCATTGCACAAGCACAGGAAGTAGGACAGAGTTTGCCAAGTGCAAATGTATCCCGCGCGATGCACATTGACGCCGTACATCGAAACGTAAATGAGCACAGACATTGAGGGCGTTTCGGTAAGTAACTGAAAGACAAAGGATTGACCAAATCGGCCTAGGAGCGGCACCTGAATGAAGCAAGTGATCAGAGTGATCCGCGTCACTCCGCGCTTTTCCGCCGCGAAATGATTCTCCCTTTTCTTTCTTTCGTGGTGAGCAGCGGCACTTAGCAAACTGTTGGATTGCGTTTGTGCCTTGTCGTTGGCCAAAAGATGGCGCCGGTGTCTGCTTGGCCAAACCCAAAGGCGCCACACAATCATTACGGTCATAAAGACCTTAAGGGAAGGGCAACAAATGAGTGAGGGGGGTATGGTAATGGTGGGAATAGTACGATAGGGCCAATTTAATTAAAAAAAAAGTACAGAAAAAATCCCTTACCAAAAGAGTCAATGGAACCAAAATGGAGAGGAGAAGGTCGGCCAAAGTGTGCACTTTCTCGAAAAGTCCCATCACAACATCTGAAGAGACCAAACAAAAATAAAAGCTGTTGCCTTGAGAATGACTCACTTTGGGAAGTGTTAATTTTTACAATTGTGCGGTTGCATCGGTTGGAAAGCGAAACTGTGCGGTTGAGAGGGTAAATGGAAGCGAGGATAAGCCTGAATTTGAAGGGGCGGGGGAGTGAGGGAAATGACACCTCGGGCGAAGGGGGGCGGGGTGGAAAGGGGCAGGGCAAAGGGGAGGCAACAGTCCTCCCAGCAGTGGGAGAGAGGAAAAGGAAAGGGGGTGAAGAGTAGGGAGGGAGGGGAGGGGGGAGTAATCACTCCCTTCTGGGAGAGGGGAAGGGGGGGAGGGGGGCGGTCGCCGGGAGAGGGGGTAAGGGGATAGGAAGGGGTGGGGGAATAACACCACGCGAGAATGGGGGCGGGATAAATAGCCGAGAGAGGGGGTAAGGGAATAGGAGGGAGGGGGGGAATAACACCCCTCGAGGGGGTACCCCCGGCGGGAGAGGAACATACGCGGCGAGCATAATGAGCAGATAACTGCGCCAGACTGTTTGTTTTGTGCAGAGAGTCTTCGACTTTGAGGGGAAGAAAATATGGACGTAACATTCGGCTGCAAAAATTGGGAATAATTAGAAAAAGCAATTTTTAATTAATTCTCCCCCCCCCCCTCATTAGTATTAGTGCTGTGTTCCCCCCCCCCCCCCGCACCAAGTCGCCCACCTGTCATTAGTACGGTCAGCCACATCGCACAAAAGCCAAAAACATTAGTGAGGTAAGCCTGTGCAAATTCAAGCATCAACAAGGTTACGTAATGCTCATCTGGTCACTTGATATGGCCAGAATGTCCAGTAGAGAATGTCTGTTGAGCCGCCGATGTCCCAAAAGCGAACGACGCGAAGGGCCTGGGGCACCATGACCACCATCATACACGTGTTCATCAGCTGAATGGTCAAAACAGTTGAATAGAGCGTAATTAGTGCATAAGTCAATCATTTGCGTGCCAATCAAACCAATTTTGTGCAGAGCATTCGAATAGCAATGAAAAAGCGGATTTGGTCTGAGTTGTAAATGAGCAGGTTGATGCAGTTGCCAATTAACGCGAAGCAGAATAATACCAGAAAGCCGTAGCCCATCAATGACTCCCACAGGGGCTTCTCATCACATCGGACCTGCGGAAAGATAATGAACCAATTAAGTAATTCATTAATGGGCCTTTAATAATGAAGGAAAGGAAATAAAAAGAAATAATGCTATTTAATTAAGAAATATAACTTTTTGCTTTGCTTACTCTTACTCACCAAAATATCAGTGCAATTCTTTCCTATGTTTATGAGAAGCGCAGGAGAGATTGGGGACTCCGGGAATTTGACGGACGCCACTGGGACCGCCAAATGGTCGAATTTTGCGTTTGGGTTCTGTTGGAAACGATTGATTTGGGCCATCAGAATGCCCAACGCCGTCTTGTTCAAAGTGTTTGGCTAAACAATTGGCAAATGGTCGTCGATTGGATGCTTTTGCGCCTTACCAAAGTGATGTCTCCGCTCGCCGATTCGTCTTCGTCTTCGCCACTGTCGTCGAACAGTTCTTCAAAGAGTTGAGCCGCTTCCATCGAATTTAATTATAAAAATATGTGCAGCAAACAAAAAGAGAGTGAGCTGGACGTGTTTAATGAGATGTTATCGTAATGGGAGCACCAATTGGAAAGGGACGCCTTTTTGAGTTCTGAGGGTGCCAAAGGGTCGTCTTCGCTTGTGCTCGCCTTGGCAATGTCCCGTTCGTTTATTAAATGTTATTATGATTTTATAATTATTCTTCTCCGTTTCTCCCTCACAATTATATTTTGCCCCGTTTTGTGTGTCTTTGGCGAAAGGGGGCGCATTAATCCCAAATAAATGGGCTTGGCTTTCTTTGCTATTGTACAGCCCTTTCAAAGGGTAAATTATTGTGCGGTTGGCACGGCATTGTGCAGCGGCGGATGAGAGAGAGGGGAGGAGGAACACACACCACCACAAATCCATTCATTCATGCAGCCAAACAAAGCCAACCGGTGTCATCGAACCGCCGAATGGGCGCGGGGGAGGGGGGGCGGGGGGGGAGAGGGGGAGGGGAGGAATAGGGGGGAGGGAGGAGAGGGAGGGGAAGTAAGGGATAGGGGAAGAGAGGAGGGGAAGTGAGTGGAGAGGACACGACAGGGCGGGGGGGGGAGAGGAGGATGATATATCCGTGTAATAATAATTGAGCCCGCTAAAATGTACTCATTGCATCGGTTGTAATGGCAACAGTGACGAGCTAACAATAACAAAATGTGCACATGCGAAAGTTTAATCAAATAGCGGGAAGAAATGCCAATGAATGCTATGAACAAAATATAAAGCGAATAATGTGAAAAAGCGAAAGGCATTCATTGGGAGGAATTGTTTTGCATTTGAAAATGTACTAAAAAAAGACAGTCGATACATCCTATCTAATTGTTGGCATTTTGTTTTAATTTTATTTTTTCAAAACTTTCATAAAATTTAGCAGTGGGAGGGGGGGGGGGGAAAAGAGTGAATTATAGCGAAGACGAAAACAATGGCAAATGGTTGACAGATGAGAGGCGCTTGCGGAGTTGGCGAAGGGGGGCGGGGGGAGGGCGGCGACCTTTCGTTAATTTCATTACCGACACATTAACCCAAATTAAAAAACAATAAACCTAATTAAGTCCATGCTAATAACTAATGAACTTAGTTTCTTAGTTTATTTTTCTAAAAAATACAAAAAAATAAAAGACGAAACAAAAACAGCAACAGAATTTGACAGAGAGTGAGCCAATTTGATTTATTAATTTAATGCCATTGTAAAAGATGGGGAAGAATTTGAAAGTGTTAATTTTAATTTATAATTTGTGAGCTTGGAAAAATTGTGCGAGAGATTTGACGAAATGAGAGGGAAGGATATGCACTGTAAAGCTGAGAAGAAGGAAAAAAAAAGTAAAGAACGGTGGGGAGGAGAAGGTCACTTTTAATAATGTCATTTGTATGTGTGGCTTGGCTTTTAATGAATTGAAGCCCTTAAATGATGGCAAAACGGAGGAGGGAGGGGGGGGGGGTGGGAAGGTATGAAAAGGCATAGCAAACAAGACGAAGTGGGCAAATGACACACGGGCAGGATGATAAGCACTGTACCGTTCTGTGAGGTGCCGGGGTTGGAATGGGTCCCGTCATTTCACTCGTGGGATAATGGCCAAGTACATTTTGCGAGAGCCAATTAATTCATTTTTGTATTTTGTTCTGCCCTCAGTTCGGTCCGCGTTCGAATTGTGCCGTGGCTCTACTTGCGTGATATTCCCCTCCTCCCCCTCCCCCCTTTGCTGCTTTGCCTTCCGTTCGTTGTCACCTGCCACCCTTTTCGCCCTTGGTCATCCTTCTGTGTCTCTTTAATGAGTTCGACAGTCGACAGACTGTTGACATTAATCGCAATTAAAGTTAAGCATTGCATTGGGGGAGGGGGGAGGAGGGATAATTTGTAAGCAAAAGATTGGAGGAACTCGCGCAACAGCAGCGACAGATGGCGCAATGGCACGGCATGGGGATGACCAACAGCAGAACACCATTTGGCTGTTTATTCTCACGTTCTTACTCATTCTCTCTCTCTCATCTCCACATATTATACATAATTTCTTGTTCATCATCTGTCTTCAAAGAGTCCCACGTGAAGATTTAATTATTTATCAGTCGGATGATTGAAAGGACAAAAGTGCGTGCCCTCAGGGCAATATCAATTAGGGACGGAAGGACAAAGATGAGAGGGCGCAACGACCGCTTCCAGCGGCGACCTATGACGTGCAAAAGTGATCATAATTAAATTTTTGGCATCTCATTTCTCATCACTCATCAACGATGGTAAATGGAATTGAAGGAAGGCTTAAAAAGTGTGGAAAGGGGGGGGGGAGGACAAAGCAAAATAAGGGGAGGGGGGAAGAGGGAAAAAGGGGGGGAAGGAGAGAGACAAAGCAAAAGAGGGGGGGGGGGGGGGGAAGAAAATAGGGGGGGGGAGACGGAAAAAAGGAGAGGGGAAAAGTGATGGGGGGAAGGAGGGAAAAGGGGCGGAAGGGAAAAGGGATGGAAGAAAGGAAAAAGGGAGGCGGAAGAGGGGAAAAGGGGGGGGGAAAGAGAAAAAAGGGTGGGGAAGAGGGAAAAGGGGGGAGGGGAGAGGGAAAAGGGGAGAAGGAGTAAAGCAAAAGAGGGGGAGGAAGAGGGAAATAGGGGGAAGGAGGGAAAAGGGGCGGGGGGGGGGAGACGGAAAAAAGGAGAGGGGAAAAGTGATGGGGGGAAGGAGGGAAAAGGGGCGGAAGGGAAAAGGGGTGGAAGAAAGGAAAAAGGGAGGCGGAAGAGGGGAAAAGGGGGGGGGGAAAGAGAAAAAAGGGAGGGGAAGAGGGAAAAGGGGGGAGGGGAGAGGGAAAAGGGGGGAAGGAGTAAAGCAAAAGAGGGGGAGGAAGAGGGAAATAGGGGGAAGGAGGGAAATGGGTAGAAGAAAGGAAAAGGGGGAGGGGGGAGAGAAAGAAAAAGAGGGAAAGAAAAGAGACAACAAAGCATAAGGGGGGGGGGGGGGCAAACAATGTTCATTAGGCACTTAGAAAGAGGGAAATAGCGAGACTAAAAACAAAAATAATTATCTTCTTAATACTGAAAAATAAATAAAAGTTATTTTAAATTTGCCCATTTTTGTGAATTGCTGAAAAATGTTGCCCCTTTTTCTGAGGTGCGTAAAATGACAAATCAATTACCAATTGACTGGAGCAAAACCAAAAATAAAAAGAATTTTGTGTTTGTATTTATCTGACCAAAAATTCGTCGATAAATGGATTAGTGGCCTTATAAAAAAAATATCTAAAGATTTGAGAAATTGAAAGGAATACCAAAAAAGGAAAAGCCTAAAAATTGCAAAAAAAAAAAAAATTAAAAACCGAAAAAAAAGGATCCCAAATTGAAGGGAAAATCCCATTTTTTGCACTTTAAATTTAAGAGAAAATGGGGCGGGGGGAGGTGAAACAGTGAAAAAGCTTAAAGGAATGAATTAACCGAATTTGGATGAATAAATTATTTGACAAAAAGAAAAGTGCAAACAGCGAAGGGCACGTAGAGGGTGGGAAACTAACCAGCTGATAATTTATTTCAATTTAAAAAATGCATCCAAAAAAGTGAGTGTTGTGGGAGAATGCGCAATGCAATGAATGCCACTCAACGCCGGCGGAAAGGACAAACCGAAGAAAAAGGAAAAGAAGGCATTGAAAAGGTAAAATTGGGGGAGGGGGGAGAAAGGGAATTGTCAAAAGAGGGGGAAAGGGAGGGGGGGGGGGAGGCGGATCACCAAGAAAAGAAAGACATTTTGTGCCAAAGGTAGCTGTTATAAAATAGAGATCGGTAACAAGTAGTTTTGCTGGGATTGCTTCGTTTTTTGGCCCTTTGGCATTTTTTTTGTTGCTTTCCGTTTTCAGTTTATTTTTCTGCTGATCGTCGTAAAGTGAGTGAGTGTAATGTCATCCATCCTAAATAAATGTTTTAATCCAAATGCACAATACTTTTGAATAGAGATGCAGCAAGAAATGAATGCCAATGGACCGCCTGCCTAAAATTCGTTTGAATAGTGTCGAATTTCTCAATGAGAGCGAATAAAAAGGGGCGATGGCGATGGATAAATTTTGTAAAAAAAAAAAAAAAATCGGATTTAAAAAGTGAGATGAACCAATTCAAATGCTCATTTTGCGATTGACTGAAGTCAGATTAAGCAGCTCAAAAAGTGTAAAGTAAAAGGCCATTTGAGGAGAATGACAAAAAGGGAGGAAAACGATTAATGAAGAGATGAGCAGGGCACGGATTAACGGCGCAACTCAAAAGAAGAATAATACGGACAGCAGCAATTTGCAATTGGCAAAAGAGTGGTTGAAAGAAAGTGCTGCTACAAAAGGAGGAACCCAACCAAACGGATAAAGCACGACGAGTGAGTGAGAAAAAAGGGGAGAAAGTGAGAAAGACAGAGAGGGGAGTGAGAAACAGGAGAGGGGAGGGACAAAGAGAGAGAGAGAGCAGAGTGAGGAGAAAGAGAAAGGAGCGCGAACGAAAGCACCGTTGGGACTGTTAGGGGGGGGGGGGGGGAGGGAGAGTGGAAATTATGAGGACCCCGTCCCCGCAGTGGGGAAAGGAAACAGGTACAATGGTATTAGCACAATTGTCATTAATGATGCTACACGGCCTAATTCCCTGTTTAATGAGCATTAATTGCCCACACATTCTGTCCATTAATATGCATAATAACTTCGAAAACTGGTAAATGAATTGGATGAAAAGCAAATAAAACACGCTTCATAAGTCGGATTTGCTCTGTGAGTCATCATTCTGCGACTTTGCTTTGACGCGCCGTCACTCACTCATTTTTCACGCCTTCTTTCCGCCCCCCCCCCCCCCCATCGGTTTGCCCTCCCTCCCTCTCTTTCGTTGGTTCCTTGCAATCCGTCGTATTCCAACATTATTCAATCCCAAGAATAACTAATTTTGCCCAATATAATTCCGCGTTCTCATCCTAAGCCATGGCAATAAACGACACAAAATAAAATTGGCTTCTTCTCCCTCACTCCCCCCCCCCCCCCTTGACAAGGCACGAAATGAGGGAAAAAGGAGGAAAGGGAGTGGGGCAGAGGGTAAGGGGGAGGGGAGAGAGAGTGTGGGGCAGAGGGTAGTGAGGTTCGAGAGTCTCGGTCTCGATTCCCGATTTCGAGAAAAGCCTCGGGTTTTCTGGTCTCGGTCTCGATCTCTTAGTCTCGAAAATCGAGACTTTTTTACACCCCTAAAGATTGGCTTTTCGTTGGCTGCTAAACTTTAAATTTGGTTTGATAGATTTGGGTTCAATTTTAAATTTGAGTAAATAAAAGACATTTTGCCAATTTTAAATAAAGTTCACTAAAATTAGTTGTTTTTTTGTACAAAAACTGTTCTTAAAGCACATCCAATTTTCAAAAAAATTTTCTGGCGGTGCCTATCGGCACCGCCGAGCTTTTTACTTTTGGGTTTCGTAATTTTTACTCCAAGAATTCTTTAATTTACACGTCAAAATCTGTTAACGAATCACACCCAAATTCATTCAAATTTTCCCAGTGGCGCCTATGGGCACCGCTGAATACCGCACCTTCACAAAATTTTAATTTTAGGCTTCTGACAATGACTACACTAATTTACATGCGTGAAAATAAAAATATTTTTAGGGATAACAAAGATTTAATTATTTATTTATTTATTTTTGAACTTGCATAGTTATTTCATCATTTTGAAATATGTATTTTCTAATAGCAAAAAAAAAAAATAAGTAAAAAACACCAGTTCTTTTTAATTCACATCGGCGGGAGCCGGTGGTGCCGATAGGCGCCACCGGAGAAAATTTTTGAAAAATTTGGTCTGATTTTCTTATTGATTTTGACTAAAAATGGCCATTTTTAATATTTTTTTTTTCAAAAATCACGTTTTTAATAAACCATATTTCAAAAAATAAAAATCTTCTTTGACCCCAAGCCACCAAATATGATAAACAATCACACCCGACAGATAAGTGCATAAGAAAAAATTTTTGAAACAAGTCTCGACTCGAGAAAAGTCTCAGGTTTTTCTGGTCTCGGTCTCGGGCTCTAGTCTCGGGGTCCAGTCTGGGTCTCGACTCTCGGGAAATTTTCGGTCTCGAACATCACTAGCAGAGGGGGAAGAGGGGTAAGGGGTGGGTGGGAGAAAAGAGAGGTCGGAGTGGAAGAGAGTGATAAGGGGTGGGCGGGGGGGGGGGAGACGCCCTGGCGGATTTAACAAACGCCCATGGTGGCGGATTAACAAATTTCCCGGCCTGTGGTGGGAGAAGGAGAGGGGCGGAAGTGATGTTAGTGGGGGTGGGTGAGGGAGGTGTTATTTTGTTCGGTTTCCTTCCTTCCTGCCCTAATAATTCAGCTCATCAGCCCTTCTTCCTCCATCACTGTTGTCCATTCATTTTGCATTCTCTGACAAATGAAATGAATGGGGCCAAAAAGACGGAGGGACGGGTGGGCCATGAAAATGCATTTTGGCATTGGCATTGGCCGTTGTACTCACCAAGATTGCTATTCATTCCATTAAAATAATACGACGAAACAAAGAAATTGGCTGGACTTAAATAGAAAATGGTACAATTCTTTTTGAATGAATAAAATATTTTTCTCAGTTAATAAATTCGAATGTAAAATTTTGTTCATCGATTATTTGATACTGAATATTCCGATAAGTTAATGGGTTTTTGCGCTTCTGTTCGAGATTGAATTTGTAGATGTTCTCGAACACTTTCGGCAATGATTTGAAGCCACTGAATGAGTTCAGCCAGTCGTAATATTCCCATTGTTCGGGGCCAAGTTGGTGAAAACATTTTTGTGGGATCTGATCAGCCTTCATTTGTCTAAACATTGTCATCTCATCTTTCCAACCATTCCATCTTTTCATCATTCCAATCCCAACTTAATTCGCTTCTCTTCCCATTGTTTGGCCAATTCCATTGTGAACCGTTCTGATGCATTTGGCACCCTATCAGAGAGTAAAGCGAGCGCAAAATGAATCTAAAAAGTGAATTTTGGCATTTTTTAAAATGAAAAAGAGCAAAAAAAAAAAGGTAAAATTTTCATTCTCTTTTGTACTTTCGGTTTATTTTGGCTAAAACAAGGGATGGGGGGATAAGTTCTGATTTATCAGATTTGTTCTAATTTCACCCCATTGCACTTATTTTGTTCTGGTTTCTTACTTTGGGGTCAAAAATGAGCTGATTTTTGGCCCCAAAAATCTGATTTTTTAGATTGGATGTCTGATTTTGAAAATTTTCATCTAACATCCCTGCCTGAATGTCAAAACACGGGAAAGGGACCACGAGAAGGTTGAGACCGATAAAAAAGAGGGAGCGGAGAAAGTTCGGATGAACGACATGGCCAATGAGGGGACTGACGGAATTACCATCGCAAGAAATAACGGAGGAATCAAATTCTAAAAATGGGGGGGGGGGGGGGGAAAGGAGCAGCAGACAAAGCCAAACGATGCTCAAAGAAAGGGAAATTGAACAGGTATCCGGTGCAGAACAGAACGAAGTCTAATGGGCCAACAACACGTCCATCGGCCAAAAGCAGCGAATCGCCGACGGCGTCCACCGCGCGACTTCCGTTCAGCTCGATCAGCACATTTGGGTGGGGCAGAGCAGCATTCATTGTGCCGATCGCCACTTTTTCACTCGAATTGATAAGATAAACCTGTCCCAACAAAAAGGCATTTGGCAACTTTCCGCCCATCCCCCCCCCCCTTTCAATGCCCTCAAGCGACCACCTTCTCAGCATGTTCGGCCAATTGAAGGGAAATTTCAACGCCGGACATATTTGCCCCAACGACGCCCACATTCATCCCGGCAAAATGTTCGGCTCTTCGATAAGAGTGAGAGTGTGCCCATCGGATGGTCAATTTGTTGGCAAAATTGGGAATTCGAGGGCACCAATAGTGGCCAGTACAAATAAAAACAACGTCAAAATATTCAACGTATTTGCGTCTTCTGCTTTTGGTTGTCTCCTCGCTAACAATTCGCCATTTTGTTCCAAATTTGTCATTTGTTTTGCATTTCAAATTTAAATGAGAAATTTTGTCATGGCCCAACGGTTCAATGGACAAAACCTTCACATTGAACTAAATTTGCATTAGTCATTAGTGATAAAATGCAATTAATCAATACATAACCTTAATTAGGTGTTTAATTGGTTCAGCGAATCTTTTCAGATAAGACAAAATCACTTCATGACGAGGGAAAGAATCAGCACAATTTTGATGCTCGACAAAGTCGACTGATTCAATGGGAAAGTCACAGAAGGACATTATCTCCTTTGGGATATTAGCCCTGAACTTTGACTGTGTCATCATTTGTTGCATGGATTAAAAATGACTTTGTTTATTTGAATGCTTCAAAAGATGAAGCTTAATTTTATTAGTCAATCCCACTGTAAATCTCTTCTCCAAATGTGCTGCTTTTGCTCATCAACGCCCACCTCAATTCCGCGTACATTGACGAGTGCGTTTGCTCCTCTTCCGTCCCCTCTTTCCCCTGCTGCTGATGTTTCTGTTCCGTGTACAGCCCACGTGCCCCCCAATCGGTCGCTTTGCTCCAAAATGCGCACCTCCGCCCCCGGCATTTGCTCAACCGCGCGTCGTGCAGCACAAAGCCCAGCGGCACCCGCACCGACCACGCAAATGCTAAGCCCAACATCAAAAGAGTGCAACATTTGATGGAGGCGAAGGAATGGCAAAAGAAAGGACGACCGAATGATCGGATGAAAAAAAGCAAAAGGGAAGGAAGGAAAGAAAAAAAGAGAAAAAAGAAAAAGGGAAGGAAGGAAAGAAAAAAAGAGAAAAAAGAAAAAGGGAAGGAAGGAAAGAAAAAAAAGAGAAAAAAGAAAAAGGGAAGGAAGGAAAGAAAAAAAAGAGAAAAAAGAAAAAGGGAAGGAAGGAAAGAAAAAAAAGAGAAAAAAGAAAAAGGGAAAGAATGCCGAGAGCGGGGGTTGATAAGAACCATAAAAGAAAGGGAGGATGTGCCTCGGTAGGAATGGTAAAGCTGCCTGCCAAGGACTGGGTGGATTCGTGGGTTCGATTTCCACCCGAGTCCTAACATTTTGACCATTTTTTATTATAACAAAATGCCGTTTCATTTTGCACGCCGTAGGCATTGATTAATTAGCCCATTGATAATGATAAGGGACGGATGGAAATACGATGGTGGAATAAATGGAAGGACCATTGATAAGTAAGGGACGAAATTAAGGATGGTTAATGACGGTGAATATATGATCGAGCTGGGGGAGCTTTCGAGAAAAAAACTTGGGGGCGGGGCAGCTTTGAACCGGCGTCTGTCTGTTTTCCGGGCCAGACTTATTACTTTTTAGGGTTTTGTAACATTTTTCATTGTGAACCAAATTTTATAAATTCGGTATAATTCGAAAGCTTTAAGTGTTTTGAAATGAATAAGCTATTCCTAAGCGATTTACCAACTCTTAAAAAAAGTTACAACTTGAAGAACGCTAAAAGTCGGGTTTGTAAATTTTTAATCATACTTTTTTATAGAGTACGAAATTCGGCTGGCGCCGAATTGACATAGACCCCAAAGGGTACCTACCAGGGATGGGAGCCGCGCCCCAAAAAAATTTTGGAAACCCGAATTCCGACACCAAAAAAGGTCGGAATTCGGAAATTTTAAAAAAATTTTTGACTAAAATTAAGAAAAATTTTGATAATCAATATAAATGGTAAATTAAATAGGTATGATGTTTGTTAAGTGAAAATGCTTCCAAAAAGGTCAATTTTGGGAATTTTTTGAGATTTGTTAACAAATTTTGATTAAATAAAAAATTTGGCCGAAAATTCCGAAACTTTGCCCAAAATTTCGGAAATCGGAATTCCAACCCAAAACGTTGGAAATCGAAATTCCGTCCCATCCCTGGTACCTACCCTTCCCCTAAATTCTCAAACAAAAGTCAAATAATCTTAGCACTTTATTGAGATTAACATACCAAAAGAAATTAAAGACGATTGAGAGAATAAGAGAGAAGAGAAAAGATAATTTTGTTGTGATTGGGATGTAGTCCACTTGGCCAAATAGACTGACTACATCCCAGTCACACAAAAGCATAGGAAATCGGCAAAGTACGACAATTGCGGACTGAATTATTAAATTTAAAAAAATTACGAATAAATTCCAATATTTTAAAAGAATTCCTCTAATTACAAAATGCCAGATTTGAAAAAGCTTTCAAAAATGCAATTAATAATAATTAGGGCTGTCAATTTTATGCACAAAAAGTAGCCAAAATAGCACATAAATATGCAATTAAAATTACCAAATATGCACTAAATATGCAAAAAAATCGTAAAATATGCACTGAAAAATTGATAAGTTAGGGGTGCAAATTTAGTAAAGAAAATTTTTCTTCCCCATAATTTTTCAGAAAACCTTATTATAATTATTTTGAAAAAGGTTTTTTTATTTACCTAGTACGCTACGCTAATTAATTTTCTTAAGAATAATTTAAAGGTAAACTTTATAACTAAAAAATTTTAAAACTGAATATTTAACAAAATCCCCAAATATGCAAATAAAGGGGTAAAAACCCTATTCGTACTAATTTTCCCGATTCGTACTGTACCACAAAAAACGAAAAAAAACATGTTTTTTAATATGCATTTGCATAAAATTGACAGCCCTAATAATAAAAGGCAAATTTAGGTGCTAAAAAGGCATTTAAACAATTTGGTAATAGATTTTGCAAATTAAGAAGTTGAGCAATGTTTGTTCTATTGTTGTTGATGGATACTCGCCCACTATTTTATGGACGCAGTATAAAGTCGATTCTTAGGGGCATATTTTTCATTTTTATGACATTTTTCTCATGAATTTTCTCAAAAATCCTCAAAATAAACGCCCAAAAATGCCAAAAAAAAAGGCACAAAATGGCAAAATGCTAAAAAACAAAAAAAAAGGAGGCATTTGCCGCCGAACGGTTGCCCTAATGATGACCTAAAATTAACGGGGCCCGATCAATTCAGTGTGGCTCGATTCAGTGTGGAGCACTTTAACGCTCAATAACTTCTTTCAAAAGCAACCAAATTAAAGAAATTTGGTATCATTAGAAAGCCCTAGATGTTTGCTATTAGTATGCAAAAATTCAAAAATTTTCATTAAGTTACAAAAAAGTTATAATCAAAAAAGTTCGGAAAACTCAGTTTTAGTGTCAGTGACGAAACGCACAGTGACGAAATGCTATGTAACCAAGTACCGAAACGGGTCAGTTCCGTCCCAGCCTACTCTCGACCGCATAACCTTTTTCTAACTTGCTCAATTTTTTCAAATTTGGTATCATTCGAATGCTCTACCTGATTTGAAGCTCTCATTAAGCAGATGCTAAGCGATAAAGCACCTCACATTCGTTCCCATCCAAAAGGTGAAAGAATACAAATTATATGCGCACTATAATTGTAAATTTTTTATCTGCCCACTCTTAATTGTTTTATTTGTTGCTTATGCAAGAATATACATAGAACAAGAACTGAAAATTTTTGGTACTGAAATGTCTGGGCCTTGAGAAATGTAATGCTTTCGGTTATTAGCCACAGGTATTCATTCATTCATTCATTCAATGCATAAAAGCGGCATGCTCATCCGCTTCACCAGCATATTGCACTTTGCTTGTCTTCCTCCGCTGTTCTGCCTTCAACCGGATGGCGTGGCGAGTGTTCGTCGGTGTGCCACCTTTTCCACTCTTCGCTCCTAAATTTTTTTAAATTAGCGTAATCCCATTAGCAAGGAGAAAGGTCAGTGAAATGCGCGACTTGGGTGGGAACTGAAAAAGAAGAGTCAAGAACCGGCAGAATGTGAGAGCAGGGGGGGGGGGGGTGAGAGGAAAAGGGAGAGAGTAGGGAGAGGGGCAAGAGAATGGGAGAGGGGGAGGGAGAGAGGGCAAGAAGAGGGGAGAGGAGAGGGCAAAGGGGAGGGAGAGAGGGGTGAGGGGGTGATCGGATCGGAAGCCGGGGGGGGGGGGAGTGAAAAGCATTGCTCACCCACAACTTCCACCCCACCACAAGCTTAACTTAACAGCCCAAAAAACGCAAGCTTTCCAATGGGAAAAATGATAATCAGCAGAAGCCGCTGATCGGCATGGATTTTGATTTGCCATTTGGAGCATAAAAGAGCGGTCGGAGAAAACATTTTGACGGAATTTCATTTTGAGAATTTTTGCCGTTGGATTGGACGACACGACATAATCACGCACTCTGTTGGAATAACATTAATTATGGCGAATTTATTAGCCCCTTACACAATGCCCGTCCTTTTGACGTCCCTTTTTGGCCTCGTCGCCCTTTTGGTAATTGCCTCGATCATGGACCTGTCAAATGCACGGACAATCATTGCCGTCGAAGATTCTTTCAGCGACGAAAATGGCCAAATCGCCACCCCAAATGGCCTAAGCCATTCATACGAAAGAAATATCCCAACTCTTTTGGCATTGATGAGGGAATTTTCAGTACAAAAGGAAAAGACAAAACAAAGTGCCATTGAAAAGACACAGACAAATGGGAAGGAGGAAGAGGAGGAAAAGGAAGAGAAAGAAACGGCAAAAAGAGGGGACACCGAAAGAATGGCAATGCCAACAAAAGTGGGACGGACAAAGGACGGCACAATGGGAAGAAGCAGCAGCAAGAGCAGAGAGCAAGTGAGTGGATTGGAAAAGAAAAAGGGTAAAAGGGGGGAGGGGATACAGTAAAAGGATAATGAATACGGTATTATCATACGGTAGAAGTAAAAGGAATTCCCCTAACTTTGTTCAGGATGATAAGAAAATGGTCAACAAAACACAAAAAGAAAAAGGCTTAACTCAAGAGAGAAGAGCATGTGACGAGGCAAAAAGGGACGAATTCGTAAGGAAGGCACAAATTGTGCCCATCAAAGATGACCATGCCCTGGGCATGTTTCAACACTGTAATTAAAGGAAAGAAAAGGGAAATAATTGCCAATGAATTAAGGGGCCGACCAGGCATTTTCGAATTTATTCGCAATGATTGCAAGTCAAAGGTAAGGCATTGGAGCAGATACAGTTGTGCTTTTTCAAATTAAGGCTAAAAGAATTTGAAAAGCCAGTGCACGACGAATTCGGAGAGTGCTGCAAAAAAGCGACAAATGTGCCAATGCACGCGAAATGCGTTTCCGATTTATTCAATGGCAAATTTGACGGGTCAAAGATTTACAAAGAGGTGGGGGGAG
Organism: Heterodera filipjevi; assembly: GCA_039877585.1. Classification (NCBI taxonomy): domain Eukaryota; kingdom Metazoa; phylum Nematoda; class Chromadorea; order Rhabditida; family Heteroderidae; genus Heterodera; species Heterodera filipjevi. The sequence continues at coordinate 9,233,030 of JBDPZO010000005.1, read as the reverse complement.
TTGGAGAGAGCACACAATTTTTGGAAACCAAGTCTTAGGCTCGAAATAAAACTTTTTGGTTGCGAATAAAGCGGGAAAAAATACCTGTAATTTTTTGTTGATTTTTTGGCAAAATATTCAAGGCAAAAAAGAAGTCGAACCGTTTCGACCGATACCGAATGAAGAAGAGAGGCGAATTTCGATGGGGCATGATAAGCGGAAAAACATGGGTTAGTAATGAGTTTGTTCAGCAAGAAATGATAAATATTTGTCTGTTCAGTTGGGAAGTTTTCGAACAAAGTCCATTTCATCAAAGGGATCAAACGAGGAAAGTGAAGAGGGGAAAAACTCGAACAGCTGGGAAATGCCCGGAATGCGTTTGGTCCACGCGTACAATGCAAATCGGCGGGAGCGGAGACAGACGGGCATCGTGAAAAAGAATTATTACGAATTGATGACACCGTCAAAAGAGCGAATGAGTCCAATGGGACAGATCGCCAAAATGATGATGAAACAAGTGCTAAAGGCAAAGGGCAGGCAGGAAAAGGACGTCATTCCGTAAGAAAGCGAAGGATGGCCAATGGCCGAATGGAAAAGAACAGCACCCGAAAAAACAGGGGAAGAGGGACGGGCAAAATTCGAATTTAATATTTCGAAAAATCCCGAATTAAAAAGTATTTATTAAATGCCAATCCAAAATATTTATGGAAGAATGAAGTCAAAAGCTAAATTCCCTTCACTGATTTTAGATGGCAAAAAACCGTGCAGAAGATTGGCGACACCGCAAAAAGGCGAAAGGAAATCAAACGGAAATTGGAGGAGGAATCGGTGGAATCGCTAGACCAATTAACCTACCGGGGACTGAAAAGGCAGGGCGCAATTGAAGACAATGTGAGCAGAGAAAAGTCCCCCCGCCCCCAACAGCAGGGGACTCATTAAAAGCACATTAATTAATAACTAATTCACAGCTAAACGACGTAATTGATGATCCGAAAAAGTTGAGCAGTTTTTTGGAACGGAAACAAAAAGAGAAGGGAAAGGCACCGGTTGATCGCCTCATAAAATTGTTGCGTGAAGGCCTCAAATTGGGCTATTCATTTGCCGGAAAAAATCTGAGCGATTTTGACAGTAAAACGCTTAAAATGGTTTCGCCCCGCTTTTTGAGTGTGATGCCGGAGGAGGACACGAACCAAAACGAAACGGTAGAAGGAAGGATCAGTGAGTGATTCATCAACGATAAATGATTATTCCCCGGTCAGATCGACTTTCTTTCTCCGTCACTCTTTTCATTGCATAATTCGGGGACCGGCGTTGAGGTCAGCTGAACAAAGGGAGAGAAACCCTTCAAATGTTTTAACATTTCTTTAGAATCTAACGAGCCTTCCGAATATGATACAAAATATTGGAGCGCCTTTTGGCTTTAGTGCCAAAGACCAACAACTTTGGATGGACTTTATTATGGAGGCATCGGGAGTGGTGGAAAATGCCGAGAAAATCGAAGCGGTGAGAAAAAGAAAGAAGCGTTTCAATGAACGCTTTTTAAGTGGACAAATTGCAGGAAATGAATGAGACGGCGCCGGCGGGAGAAAACCCTCTGAAAACGGTGTGGGAAAAGCATTACGACAGGAAACGGTACGAGCGCGAGATACGCACCAAAGAGGGCACTCCGTTGTACTTTACAAAACAAAACATAAGGTGGACCATTGTGGGGGGGGGGGGGAGGGCGAAGTGCAAAAAGAGATAAAGAAATGGGAAAATGATAAAATGATGGCACACTTTTGGGAAGAATTGCCATTTCAGTGATGGGTTTGGCCCAAAAGAAGTGAACAAAGTTGAAATGTTCGAAGAATTGCACAAGTCGATGGGCACTGAGCAGGTCAAAGACATGAACAAAACGGGCTTCGCCCTTCTGTCCAAACATCAGTTGGATTTGCTTTACGGGCCAAATTCGGAATTTCACGACGAAAAAGTACAATCAAATGGAAAAGCTGCTCCTTTGAACAAAAGATAATGTTTAAAGGTGCTCAAACGGTTTCTGGCGTTGAACCGATCAACAATTCTGCAGCACATCGAGCGGGACATTCATTCGCTCGCGCTTATCAAATCGTTCAAAATCACGCAAAAGTCACCGCCGGCGAAAGATCAGCGCCATTCGCGGTCAAAGAGAGCGGTCATTCTGTCGCCCATTTCTTTTTCGCCTTTTGTCCTCGTAAATCCCTTCTTTAAACTCGGCACTTCGTAATCCGAATTCGTTTTTAGACCTTTCTCAACATGCAACCGATCATTCTTTCTCCGATCCTTTTCTCTCCTCTGATCCTTGCGCCTGCTGTCTTAGGACCTGTAGCTTTTTCTTTTTTTTTTTTTTGCTTTTAATTACGCCTCTTTTTCGGCAGGTCATTCTGTCCCCCTGGGCTTTCGTTCCCGTCATCCTCTCGCCCCGTCTGCTCGACCCGTTGATTTTGTCCCCTCCCATTTTTGCGCCTGTTATTTTGGTTCGTTATTTCTTACCTCATCAGACCTCAACCTTCCCCCGCCCCCCCCCCCCCTCCCTCCTTTTTAAGTCCCCTCTGGCGCTGCATCCGATCATTCTTTCGCCCGGAGTGTTCGTCCCCTTTGTGCTTTCGCCAGTCCTGCTGGCTCCCTTCATTCTTTCCCCGCAGGTATTCACCCCGTTCATTCTGTCACCTTTGGCACTGTCTCCGTTCATTTTCAACCCCGCCGTCGGCAGTCCCCTCATTTTGTCTCCCTACGTCCTGACACCGGTCATTTACTCTCCGATGGCTATCTCCGGATTGATATTGAGTCCCTACGCTCTTTCTCCCGTCATCCAAAGTCCACTAATTGCTTATGCTGTGATCTTATCCCCAAGTTATCTTAGCTAGAAATTAGCGAAGTTAGTCCATTTATTTTCTGCTTTACCACTTTCCTGACAAAGAACTTAGTTTTTTTTTTATTGTGTGCTGTGCTCAAAGAATAAAAATATAATATTTATTATTTATTATAATGTCATGCATCAAGAGTTCAAATACATTAAATTTGCCAATTGATAAAAAAAAAAATTGTTTTTTCTTAGTTGGCCACTTGGTAAATCAGAAATTTTTAGTCTCTTTCCTCCCTTTTCTCATCCCTTTGCATTTTTTGCCATTTTTTCGCGCATTTTCAACACTTTCTTTGCGTCCACTTTTTGCAGAACTTCTTCAATTGACAGCAATTGCTTGGGCTTGTCACTTCTCTGTATTATCACTTCGTCTTTTTGTTGGTCCTTTTGTCCCAGGCGATTGATTGTGTCCAAAGTTTCCCGCAGGGATTCACTGGCAATTGGGTGGGCCGAGAAGAGGGGAAAGTGCCAAAGCGATGGAAATGGGCGGTGCCCTTGGGGGACAACGGCCAATCGGTGGCCAAACCAAAGCAGCGGATATTGGGCCGAACTTCGCTTAATGTCATCGTCGCGATGAAATGCCACCGTAACGAAATGGGTGACCATGGCACATTCTGTAAATTATTCCTTTTTGTTAGCAATCAATCGAATTGAGTTTTCGTTTTATTAAATATCTGACCCGCAGGCCCTCCTACAGATTGCTGCTCAATTGGGAAAGTGGCCGCACAAATGCCATTGCCAATGCGCAGCGGCGAGTCCCCGTCATAAACCAATCCGCTCAGAATGCATCCGTCCCCAACTTCACAATTTCCATTTAAATCGCACCATTCCAAAAAACTTTCTGTCGAAATCTTAATTCCAAACCCAAACAAATGAACAAACAATCCCTTTGTGCACCTTTTTCGGATTCGCTATCTTCGAATATAAAACATTTTCAAATTTTCCGTCGCTCAAAAATTTTTCACGAAAAATTGAGGGACAGCCGAAAAAATGAGAAAGAAGTTCACGTGGAGTGCCAAAATGGAAGAAACTCTGTGGGCCCAGGTCGAGCAAATGCGCCTTTTTGCAATGCATCAAATCCCTTGGCATTTCAGTTTGGTTTTAGTAATGGCCATTTGCCAAATACCAAAGGGCATTTTGCCATTTGAGCAATTCCGGCACCTCCCCCTTCAAATGGATCTTTCGTTCCTCTTCCGAAGCGGAGCCCAACGGGCCGAGAAAGTCGCGATAACAGCACAACTCATTCAATGGCACATTCTTACCTTCATTATGTTATTATTAATTAGTTTAATTACCTTCATTATGTTATTATTATTGCCGTTATTACCCATTTTCTGTTTAATGCGGACCAATTCGATGGCCAACATTTGTCCCACCAAATAGCAACTGTCCGTCAACACCAATTCTTCTCCCCTTTCGCCGTTGTCTTTCAAAATTGCGTTTACTCTGCGAATTTCGTCCCCCTTCGGTTTTTGCAGCACCCTCTAATTTTTGAAGGAAAATCATTTTGAAAATTCAAATTCACCTGCAAATTCTGACATGGTTTGGCGTTGTGAATTGGACTTTCTCCTTCAAGCAAATAAACGCCGTGCTGTTCGGCCACTTCAATGGGCGATTGGTGGGCGATTAGAACAATTTCCAAATTGGAAGGCACAAAAAAGGCAGAAGGGAAATGTTCAAGCACATCGGAAGAAGCGATGAAAACGAAGGCAAACGAAGGATGGACAGAGCGAAGTAGGGGCCGAAAGAAAATTGGGGAATTGGGCGGGACGAATTGGGCGGGACATTTGGGTCGAAAGAAAATTGGGGAATTGGGGGGGGGCATTTGGGCTCAAAGAAAATTGGGGAATTGGGGGGGGGGAGAATTTGGGCCGAGGCTCAAAGAAAATTGGGGAATTGGGGGGGGGGAGAATTTGGGCCGAGGCTCAAAGAAAATTGGGGAATTGGGGGGGGGGGGAGAATTTGGGCCGAAAGAAAATTGGGGAATTGGGGGGTTGGCATTGGACATTTTAAGCGCTTGGCATTTTTTGGAATTTTCGAATTCAGTCCCTTTTCTCCACAATTGCTTTTCTTTTTGTCACTTTGGTGATAGAAGATAACCCCCACTGACCGGTAAGAAATGAGTTTGTGTTCGAGTAATGTACGACCATCGGGCATTAGCATGAATGCTTTTCCTAAGGGAAACAAAGTGACACAGCGGAAGAGGAGAGGAAACAAGCAAAAAACCTGTGAGGGCGACATGGAAAATCCGTTGGCTAAAAGGTGCCAACTTTGCGTGATGCGCTTCATTTCTTTTTATGCTTTACCCCTTCCCCTCATTAATGCTTTTTCTTTTTCCCGTGCCATTTTCTCCAATTTGCCCACGACTTACCTCAGTCCACCGCTGTGCAGTAAAAGCACACGATTTTTCCTAAAAAATGATTCGCCGCCATAATTTTCATTGAGGAAAAGTAAGGCGTTTAAGGTGGCACCGCCGGAACCTAACGAAAAAAATGCCGATGATTTTTCGGCAATGAATTGGCACCAATTTTAGCATTGACCGGCGAATCTTCGAGCACAATAATTTGGTCACAAAAGTTCTGCTCGATTAGGCGAAGTTTGTGCAGCTCCAACTCGAACAGTTGCTTTTGTGCTGCATTTCTCGCCGTCAGCACCACAAAATTCCATTTTGGGCAATGGGGAAAATCATTGCGAAGAGCAACAGGCAAAATTAAGTCGTATCGCATCATTAGCAGCAATTAACTCAAAATTCAAATGCTTGGCAAAATGTTTCACGTGTTTATAAAAAAGGAATTAACAGCAAAACATATGTCAGTTATTGCCGTTATTGCATATACGGGATAAGGTGCTGTTAGTTTTCGACAGTGGTTGGGTTCGACAGTAAAATAATGTTTTTAAAAGCTTTAATTATATATGGCATAAAACATTGGTAATTTTACAAGTGCAAATGATAAGCACAGGCTCTAATGAATTTTAGAAGTTCGCGGTTTTCGAATTCTTTAAATTCACGAAAATATGTAATCAGTATTTTTTACGTCTATAGATAAGTTATGAATAAATTTAGTCGGAAATTCAGTAAAAATGGCGGATTTACGCAAAGCGCATAGGTGGCGGAATTTAACAAACTCGATCCCTAAATAATTTTTCTAACCAAATATGCACTTATAAATATTAGGTAATACTACCCATGGTGGGCCCTTTTTTATAAAAAAAAATTTCATCATCGATTCCTTATTCGGTATTGTGTGTAGCTTAAGAGCCAAATAAAGCTTAATACCTTTCTACTTTATGCTTATTTGTTCCATGCTTACAAATTTATTTTAGTGTATAAGTTTAATTTATGAAAATTCGAATTCTCGTCTCTGTTCGAGTCCGAGTTCGTGAAGAATTTCGTGCATATCTAAGCCTTACAAAAAGTGCTAATAAAAAAGAGTATAAATTACATTTTAATATTTTGCCTATTTTCGAATGTTCTTGGCTTAATTAACTTAACGAATTATCAGCTGTGAGAGTCTAAAAATGGAAAATTAGGAATTTTATTTGCACAAAAGTGGGAGGCAGTGTGTGCTTTTGTTTGTTGTATTATTTGAAATGGAATAATTGGATTGAATTCCCCCCCCCCATTCACTTGGCTTCTCCGTTTGTCTTCGTCCAAATTTGGTTTTTTTTTTTGTTTTTGTATTTCACCGTTTTATTCATCGTTCCGTCCCATTGCTTCACCCTCCGTCCCTTTTCCATTAGTCACCGTTTTGCCATTTGCTTTCTCTTCAAATGTTAAATGCTAAATTATTAATCAATCTGCTGCTGTTGATCACTTTTTCTGTTGTGCTTTCCCCAATTCTTTCCATTGCTTTGCCTTCTGTCAATTGCCCTTGTCAAAATTACGGCACGGAGACAAGTTGCACCAAAATGTTCCAAAACAGAGAGTTTTTGTGTCAAAGTGGTGGTGCGATTTTTGATCACATTAATAAAAATTAGTGAGTGGTACGGTAACGTGCCAATTTTTACAGTTCCATTACCGAAAAGTCGTACTTTCGTACATTAATTAACAACACTAATTGGGGAATTACCACGTTGATTTAGTGTTTCGTAATGAAGCATTGAAATGTGCGAACACTTGTCAAATGTGCTGTGAACGTCCCGAATTTAAGTGTATCAACAAAAAGGGTAAGGAGAGGGCCGAATTTGGTAAAGCGAAAGTGGCGATGCCTTTATGAAATTTGATTTTGACGACAGATGAAACGACGTGCCAAAGGTGGAAGGACGACGGATGGTGCACATCGAAGCGAAGTGTAATGACCAATTTCTGTCCTAATAAATGCGGACTATGCAATTCTATCACTCAGCAGCAGCAGAACAACGAATGCAGGCAAAAGAGAGAAAAATTGTTTAATATTTAATGAATAAATTATTAATTAGTTAGAATTGTTAATTATGATATTTTATTAATTTGAACTATTAATAATAACATTTTAATCAATGTAAACATTTAGTTAGTTAATTAGTAATTAAATAGATATTAATTGAAAGGATTGGAATAAAATGAAAAATAAAATCTGTTTTTAACCAATTAATAATTTTGGCTTACGAAATCAAATCAAATTAAGAGACAGAGACGAAACACTGTGCAACAAAATCTCGCCAAATGATTGCGCTAGTGAAAATGCGTTGGTCAGATATAAAATGTACACGAAATGTCAGAAGTCGTGTGGATGGTGTTAAGAAAGAATGTTTTTTTGTTTTTTAATGATGGATAATTAAATGTTAATTGAACTAATTAGGGGATTAATTGCTCTTTTGGTCATTCTTTTTTTGCCTTTGTTTTGTCAATTGCCTTTTGCCACTTTGTCCTCATAATAATACGTCTCCCTGCTCAGAATCCGTCTGTTGCTGGTGCAATTCCTCCTCCACGGGAATGGCCCTTTTTAAGAATTTGACTCGGTGTTGCGCCTTTTCCGTCTGACGATGCGTTTGGTCTTCCATCGGCGTTAGCAAAAAACGCATTTTCTGTTATTTTGAAAAGTTTGATATAGTGAAGAGATGCTTCCCAAAAAAGATGATTAATAATGGGGCCAATAGAGGAGAAGAACGACCACTTATGGTCAGATCACTTTTATAGCCGTGTAAAATTTGGGGTGAGACGGGAATTGTCGAACCACCGGGGCCAATCACAATTACTCACGACAAACGACAAATTTGGCATTTGTCTCTGAATTTATGTTACGACAAAAAATCATGTCGTTTGTCATCGGATAAGTCGATTTGGTGTTTGTCGTTTGTCGTGAGTAATTGTGATTGGCCCCGGGGCCCCATTAGTGATTGTCCAATGCTCTTATTCGATGAGCCATCCGCCCCCCCCCCCACTCTTGCTGTTGGGCCAAGTCAACTTCTTTTTTATTGTCCCGTTAATCACTGCTTCCTTTCCAAGCTCGTCATTTTTATAGAAAAAATATAAAGTCCCACCTCGCCAAAAGTGCGACCCTCCGCCTTTCCAAGTTTCAAAAGAGCAACCAAAGGAATGGCCGAAACGGACGAAAGCGCAAAAACAATGCCCAAAGAGTTGGCCAACGGCGGGTAGGCGTAGTCTTGGTACTGGAGGGGTTGCAGGTTGATGAAACTGCTCAGAATCATTGCCTAAATGCGCGGGATGGGGGGGGGGGGAGGGGGGGGGGGGTCAAAAATATTTTGAATGGAATTGGAATAATTGACAAACAATGAGAAAAACGGGTGCCCCAACTGTCCAACAAATGCTAAAGAGAAAGTGGCAAATGCAAAAGTGAAAGAAAAGGCCAAAGCCAACCGCCAATAAAAGCCCGGCTCAAAGCCAAGCATTGCGCGAATGTCGGCACAAAAACGACGAATGCCTCAAAATGAATTCAATTCAGCAATTGTTCAATTAACAAAAGAAAATACCGTAGCAGAAAGAGATGACCATAGTCTAAATGGCAATTTGGCACTACACACTCAGTGGATTATACGGTAGGAGAAAGGATCTGTCCGACTTACTTCGCAGAAAACAGCGATCAGCAGTCCCCAAGTGGTGCCGTACACAATGAGCCATTCCATCACCAACATTCCGCCCTTTCATTTGGTCGAATTTGAAATAATTTTGGTCAAAAGAAAGAAGAATTCACTTTTGTGCACATTGTCAGCCCAATGACCATGTAAAAGGAGAACAGAACGGCCACAAATATTTCGCGGTTGCGTTTGATCAGAGGGAATTCGTCACTTAATCCCGTGATGATCGCTTCGGACCCGCCGAACTGAAAAGGAAAGATGCGATAAGCTGGAAGGGCATTAGCTTAACCGAGCTGTCCAAGCCGAGGGTCAAAAGCATGAGGAAGAAGACCAAAGACCAAACGGTGGCCCCGGGCATTGTGGCCAAAGCCTCCGGGTAAACGACAAAGACGAGGCTAAAAAATGGGGGGGGGGGGAAGAGAAAAAGTACTGTCAGCCAAAAGTCACTGACCCGGGCCCTTCCTGGGCAACGTCGTGGATTGGCTTGCCACTTTTGCATGACATATAACCAAGAACAGAGAAAATGACGAATCCGGCCAGAAAACTAAATTTGAAAAATAACTTCAAAATGCTAATTACTAATTAGTTGGCATTATTGTGCTTTGGTCTTTCAATTTTTGCAAATGAATGCCTCGTGGCGCAATTTATTGTGCTTGTCAGCAGTGCGTCAAAATAAACATTGTTGTGAAATTCGTTGTAAGAAGAATAAGCCGAAAATCGAAAGAAACGTTTAATTTGCTAAATGCAAAATGATTTACCATCAGAACACCAAAGCCGGGGCCAAGGGAGAAGAAAACCTTTTGACGGAATGGAAAATTAACGGCAATTAAAGGGCACTCAATGGGTAGGCACTTGGGTTGCGGCATCTTGCCACACATTTGGATCCTTCAACTTCTCCAAATTGGGTCGGAGATAATATTCGATGCCTTTTTCGGAACCTTAGAAGGTTTTTGATAGTTCAATAATGAGAGGAAAAAAAACAGAAAAGAAAAGAAGGTAACCGGGGAGAGTGACACCGCGGATGAGCAGACAAACAAGCACCACGTAGGGGAAAATGGCAGTAAACCACACAACCTAAAACATCGAAAGGGAGCGGGAAAAAGGGACAAACGGACGGGGGCGAGGGGAGAGGAGGGAGAGGGGGAGAGGGGAGAAGGGAGAAAGCGGGGGGGGGGGGGGAGGGGAGGGAGAGGAAGAACAGAAGGACGGGGCGAGGGGAGAGGAGGGAGAGGAGGGAGAGGAGGGAGAGGAGGGAGAGGAGGGAGAGGGGGAGAGGGGAGAAGGGAGAAAGGGGGGGGGAGGAGGGGGGGAGAGGAAGAACAGAAGGACGGGGGGAGGGGAGAGGAGGAACAGACGGGACAGAAGGGCGGGGGAGGGGATAGAGGAGAAGGGACAGAAGAACGTGGGGAGGGGAGAAGGGGGCGGGGGGGGGGGGGGAAAGGAGGGAAAGGGGGAGAAGGGAAAGGGGGCAGAGGGGGGGGGGACATCGAACAGCACGAGGGACAACGAACGGAAGACGGACCTTTCCCGACATTTTAATGCCTTTCCACAGTGAGAAATAGCAGATGATGTAGACGACAAATAGACAAGCCTTGGGGACAAAAAATTTTGTAAAAAAGTACCTCCTTAAAAATGAAAAATTGGACTTTCTTGGCATTTTTCGGATTTTAAGACATTTGAGTGATTATTAGAGTATGTTTAAGCACATATTTTTACCGCTTACATTTTTTTACCTACTTATGACCTCTAATCATCATTAACCCTTCCGGGGCTTACCACGATCTCCCAATTGATTGCTCCGAGTTGTCCCACGCTTTGTGTGACGTGTGGGATGGCCTCACCTTCGGCGTGAAGACCAAGAAAATGTTTGCTGCAAATATTGTATCGTTTTTCCGTTTCCCTCCAATTTCTGACTAAAAATATTCCTCTGCAGCTGAGACGGGTTTGTCAATCAGTGGAGAAGTGCCATTTCTATTGGTCCCATTCTGTCTGAAAATGGGCTCTTTCGCGCATTGGTACGACTCGTCGCTCCAACTCGGCTCATAACAAGCGGGCGAATTGTCTAAAAGAGCGCAATTAATGGACATGGCAATTAGCACAATTAATTATGGACGTTTTCCCGAACAGCTGGACCAGGGAAGTTGGGTGGAGAATGAGGCGTAGAAATAGTGGAGGGCAAACGCAATGATCACGTTGTAAAACTGGGAAAAGCGGACCAGTGAAAGGGGACAAATAAGCAAAAAGATACGAAATCGGTGTAAAAGGCGGTCATAATGACGCAGTAGCCAATGCCTTAAAGGATATTAGCACGTCGAAAAAGGCGTGACTCATTAATTATGCATGCCCTTGAAAAGCGGACAAATTCGACCCCATGTTGTGATGGCGCCCTTTCTGTGAAATTGGCCCAATGCCAACTCCATGTAAAACAGGGGAATGCCTCACAAAACAGCAAGAGTAAGTGTTTGTTTGGTTGCTTCTTGTTCAAACCTGCCAAAAGAACCATCATCATGTAGGGGAGCAGAAAAGCGCCTGAGGGGACGCGCAAAGTGAAAAATATGAAACGAAAAATGACCACTGTTTTCTGTGAAGTCCAACTTACCACCACCGTTTTTGAAGCACAAATAGGGAAATCGCCAAACATTGGCCAAATCCACTGCAAAACCGACCACAGAGAGAAGAAAGTCGATTTTGCGTTCTAAACAAAAACTTTCCCTTATGTCCTCATCCGCCCCCCCAACTTAATGCCTTTTGGGGCCGTAGCATTTCTACCCCCCCCCCCTCCCTTTCCCATCCCATGTCTCCCGCTTTCTCCCCCCTCTCTTTCGCATCCCATGTCTCCCGCTTCTCCGCCCTCCTCCTCTCTTTCCCACCCCATGTCTCTCGCTCTGTTCCTCCTGCATCGCCACTCTCGCCCTCATCTTCTGTTGTGTTGAACACCAATTCCGTGCTGCTTTTGGCTACTTTCTGATCATAGCGATGTCGAGAGCAAAGAAGTGGTGAAATTACTGGCACTTTTGTGCCAAGTACTGTTGTATACCTTAAGGTGGGTTTTTAATTTGTCTATGATTTGGCAATTAATTAGGACCAACTTTGGAGGGCGATCCTCGATCAAGTGTTTGTTGGTCGGAAATTTGGCAGATTTTGGGGGAGTTGTTGGGCTAAAGTCCACAATGGACATGAAATTCTTGTGAGTGATTTGAATGCGACTTGGATGCTGAAAGAATTGCAAATCATTTTTTGGGAGAAAATCAGTGATTGTTAGTTTGAATTTTTTGAATTTATATTCACCCATCAAAAGTTGGAAACTCCAATATTTACAATTGCCCAAGTTCTGGCCTGATCAAACACAATCGATGAGCTCGATGCCATTTGGCGTTGGCATCGTTTGAATGTCTTCTGCGAATTGGGACTGTCATCTGCACAATTACTGTTTGCCTTTAACAGATTATTCTCCCTTTTCAACTACCGTTTTGCTGTTGCTGCTTCTTTTTGTTTGTCATTTTTTTATACGGAATAAAAAAGTGTCCAAAATGGTGAAATGCAACAGTTGCAATGTCTGCCGACGCTTCGCACTTGGCACTGTAATTCAATATACCGTAACCCATTACCGTTCGATTTGCCCCTCACCTGCCAATGGTCGTGGGGGTACCGTTCCCGTCTTTTGCCTCTCCTCCTTCTCTTGCGTTCTTCTCCTGCAATTGGACCAATTGTGGCATTTGTCAATTTCGTCCTCCAATTCCGTTGGCATCCCCTTCTCCCCCCCCCCAAAAAAAGAACATTTTCGCCCCTCTCTTCCCAAATCGCAAAAGTACAAAAATTCCGTTTCTTCTTTTTTTTATATCCTTTTGAAGTGTAATTTACACACATTTCTTGCCCCAATTTGACAAACCCACGTGAAATCGCATTTTGACAGCCAAAAATTTGAAAGAATTATTTGAAAAGGGGCAAAAGGAATGGAGAGGGAGGGGGGAGGATGGAAGGCTGATAATGGCACAAAGAAAAAAGCCGAAAACAGAGACACAGACAGGAAAAGGACAATCATTTTGGGTTAAGCGTAAATGGGCGATGAAACGAAAGGGGCAAAAAAAAGGGCTGAAGCGGGGGGAGGAGAAAAATTGGGGCTCAAAGGGGAGAAAGAGGGTGGGGGGGGGCCGGAAGTGATCAGTAGAACCCGGAACAGGCCGGATCCTGTCAGGATTTTGTTCGGACTCGGATTCCTCTTATCAGGGTATTTCTTGAAAAAGGTATTCGGACCAGGAATCCGAAAAAACAGGTTTTTTAATCCAGAATCAGGTCCTGTGGTGTGATTCCCAAATACTGATCCCGGGTAAATTTGACCGTGTCCTGACACTTTGCGGTTCGGACTTATGCGGCCACAGCCAAAATGGGACTTTTGTTTGCGGCCCAACCCAAAATGGATATTTGCGGTTGTCCACATTCTTTCTCATTTACCAATTGCAAAAATATAACCAGACAAAACAATAGCCTCTTTCGTCCAGGAGTTTTCAATCTCTTTTTTGGCATGATAATCGAGCTTCTGCCTTCTGCAAACACATCACATCGTCGAGACGATATTGGAGAGCGCTTAATGCTGCAGTTATGTTTCATAATTTCGTTATTGTCATTTCTAATTAAGTCTCTCTGATTGCCGTTCTCAATATCGTTTTCAATCAAACCCCTTGTTGGATCACCTCATAAGGCCAAATCTGTTCTGATTATATTCTTCTTCAACTTACAATAACGAATTGGATGGTCTAAAAAAGCAGAGGTGCCATTTGTTAAGAAATGGTGCTCAAAAATCCTCAAAATTGGTTTGGACCATTACAGTTTTGGTTTTGGAAGGATGCGCCAACATTTGCGCCTGCACATTTGCGCCAAAAATTAATGTCTACTTTAGACAGAGTTAAAAAAAGCCAAAAGCCAAAAAATGTAAAAAAAAGTAAAAGAAATTATAAATAGTTAATTATATGTAAATAGTTTTAGAAAATTATTTTGTGATTTTCTTTTAATATTTTCCAAATAAAATGGAATTAACTCTGGCTAAAGCAGACAGTAATTTTTGGCGAAAATGTGCAGGCGCAAAAGTCGCATGCATATTAATGAATTTTTACCTTTGGCTTTAAAGAGACTATGTTTATTTTCACTTTCCGTATTTTTAGGGCATATTTTTGAGTGAGCCTGCAAATTTAAATTGTCAAATCAAATGAAATGAAACAGAGACGAACATAATGGATGGATTGAATTAATTTATTCATAATGAAAAATACAAAAATAAAATGTGAGAAATGTAGGAGGGGGGGGGAGAGAATGCGCTAATGGGCCAATTTGACGAGTAATGAAGTGACATTTACAACCATTTTCATTCATAATTTAGCATCACAACAAATAGGCGATTGATTACGGATTTGACTTGGCATTTTCTGTTGTACTTTGTACAAATCTTTGGGATGAAAATAAAATAGGAAAAGAAAGTGAATTATTGTGCAACACAAATGGTAAAGTGTAAAAAGAGAATGAGATAAATTCCAAGGAAAAGACTGACGGCGGAAGAGAGGTAAAAAGCGGAAGGATTTGTTGGGCTCGGAGCAATAATAATAATAATAATATAATAATAATAAAAAGAGCCGTCTGTCATACCCATGGGTTTCTAATCCGTTTTTATGTGTTTCATTCGTTCCTCTGTTGCTGTAGCCGTTGCTCGTCCTGGAACAGTTTGAGCAATTGTTGGTGTTGTGCCAAGTCCGGTGCACTCAGTGTCCTGATGATCAAATCGCGCTCATCGTCTCGGCTCCTAAACGCATCGTCCGTCACGCGATTCCTCTCGAAGTCGATGGGTTGTTGGTTGGCGACCGATGCCGAAAGAAGCGAAGTGCTGGGCCCGGCGGCGGAAATTACATTTGGCACGACTTGGGGAAGATGCGCTAAAGCGTTTGGAAAAGTCAGACACCACTCAAAGGACAATGGCATTCTGTGAAAAAAGCTGACCCGTAGAATCCAACGTGTACAGCGTGTCCGCTCCTTCGCCTTCCGCCCGTTCGACGACTCCAGCAGAAGGCCAAATTTCGGGGTGGGAGTGGACGCGCGATAGCGAATTGCTCATCCACGAGTCGGCCGTGCTTCGACTGGTCATTGAACTTGCGCTGACATCGAATGCATTGGCACGCAAAAAGGCAATACACGCGGTTCTAAACAATGCCATTGGGAGGTAAAATATTAGGAGGGGGGAGGGGAGGGGACGGACCTCGAAGAAGGGATCATCCGCCGGTCAACAACTCTTTGCCGATGCAGAAATTTGTTAGCCACTGCTCGAGCAGGACGACAAGCAGAATCTGCAAGGAATGGTTTGTTTTAAGCTCGATGAATTGAAATTCGGCTCAATTACCCCGCTTCTCCCCGCGTTGCCTTCCGTCGGCATTTTCCAAATCCTTTAAGCAGCGGCAACATTTGGCCAACGGGGCATTGGTGCCAGCCCTCCTTGGGAAGATGAGGAAAAGGCTTATTTGGAGAGAGGCGAGAAGCATCCCGGCACCATTTGGTATCTGAAAAGAATGGTCAGTGCCCGTCAAAGTATCCTCCGTTTCACTCACAATTATGAAAATGTCATTGACACAAACACCGTATAGGCACCACTGACAGGAAACGAGCAAATTGGCAACGCAAAGCGGAAGCGGAAGAGTGGCACAACAGCGATTCCGAAGCACAGTGGTCTAAAGGGTGGACAATTAATGGAAAAAAGGAAAAGGCAAAGGGACGGCACCAGTCCAGCAAGAGGAGCCCCGAAGTTCATTATGTTGAAAGTCATACAGACGAAGCCAAGGTATTTGATGGAGTCCATCTGGAAAATGTGGACCAGGACGAGCATAGCCGAAATGAGCGAAGCGATGAGAGTCTAAAAAGGGAGGGGAAGGGTAATTAGGAACGGAGCAACGCTAATTAATTGGGTACCAATTGGGCGACAAAAGTGGCACGGGGTCGTGAGAAGTAGAGATAGAAGAGCAAGTACAAGCTCATCAGAGAAACGCCCACCGAATTGACGGTGATCATCGTCAAGTCGAGTTTCAGGAAGCCGTACCGTAACCAAAACACTCCCCTGAGACGATACTTTGGTAAAATTGAAAGCGAACCGCAATTCAGACGTACCCGAGAAATCCCATCAGAAAGGGAAATCCACTGATCTCAAAAGTACTGCCACGCCGGAAAATTTGCAAACAGATCGGTCTGAAAAGAGATGATGATTTAATTTCATGTAAGACACTTATATAAAAAAACAAACATTCCACAGAAGAACAGCGATACGGTAGTGATGATAGCCGAAATGGAGAGCACAGTGAGCGGGGAAAAGGGATCCTCGAGCATACTGTAACAGGGATGGTAAACATAGTATTACGGTAGTGGCAAAAAATGATATTTTCCCAAAGAAACACCTCCAACCCGCCCTTAGCAATTAATGCATATAGCTTGCGGCAATTTGTGAAACTATTTAATTTGACAGATAAAAAACAGAAACGAAAGTGAAGAGATAAATATCGGTGATTAGGTCGAAAGGCGAAGGAATTCTGAACCGAAACTGATAATTAAAAATAGTTGTTCAAAGAACGCATCAAACCCTTCAAATTTAAATGTCTAAATTAAAAACGAACCCCGCAAGGCTTCCAAACGAATGTTATCACTCCCTCCCCCCCCCCCTCCCTTAACTTATTAGCCTTACAGGGAGAGCAATCAAATAATACGAATGAGAGGAGATTAGCAGAGAGATAAAGCAAAAGACAAACGACGAATGGACAATAAACGGAAAGACGAGATGAAAAGGATGACGACGTGAGGAAGATGAAGAAGAAGAAGATGGACTGAGAATTGAAATGGTTGACGGGAAGAACGCCGGCACTTACCGCTCGAAGAAATACGGAATGGTGAAGAACATGGCACTAGCTGTTGCTTTTTAAAGGGATTCACTGGTGATTTTGTTGTCGATGCCAATTTGTGTCGTCTACGGCGAATTGGCCTCAATAATCTCTCCCTCCAACTAAGTTGAATTATGCATTATATTATGGTGGTGATGATGGAAATGATGGCATAATATTCTTTGAAAAGGATGGGCCAATGTTCCCC
The DNA here is from genome assembly GCA_039877585.1 of Heterodera filipjevi. Lineage (NCBI taxonomy): Eukaryota > Metazoa > Nematoda > Chromadorea > Rhabditida > Heteroderidae > Heterodera > Heterodera filipjevi. The sequence goes on along the minus strand of JBDPZO010000005.1, from coordinate 9,216,046 downwards.
AAAACATATGGGAAATAATTGGCACACTTTGGAAAATTGGACTTATAAGAACGAATTGATAAGTCAGAAAATGGAAATTCGGATAAAGAAAGAGACAAAAGGCAAAAGAAAAGTGGACGAAAAAAGATGGACAAATATTTATTTGAGAGAAAGAAAGGCACTGATGAAACATGAGCATAGAAAGAATACACACAGCAGCAGATAAACATTAGCCAAAATGGCGAGAGAGAGAGAGAGAGCGAGAGAAAGAGAGAGAGGGAAAAAAGATAGAGAAAGAGAGGAGAGAGAAGAGAGAGAGAGAGAGGAGAGAGAGAGAGAGAGGGGACTCATTTGGCAGTTCGGCACAATGGGAAGGGACTCATTTGGCAGTTCGGCACAATGGGAAGGGACTCATTTGGTCGCCGTTTTATGTCCACTGCTGAACGGAGCTGTGTCGGCTTTCATCAGCAGAAATGCATTTTTCATATGTCAGAAAAAACAAAGAATGATCGCGTATTATACTAAGGCACGCGCTACTTTTAGGCACAAAAAATCGTGAAATAATCACTAAATAGGCACAAAAAATTGAAAATAGGCCAGAAAATTTTGTTGCTCTTTTCATTTTACAGTCTTATAGTCAATTGGATTTTTGTGCTTTTTTAATCATAATTTTTTTATAATTTCATCAAATTTTTTAAAATTTTGCAGGCTAACAGAAAACACATAGAGCTATCGAATGATACTAAGGATGGTAATAATTCTTTTTTATGTTTTGATACTGTGCCGTTTCTAATGTCGACAACATTGGGGAGAAATAATAAGAAAAGACATCCTCTTTTTGATCAAACACCACCAGTCGATTGTACACCAATCAATGCAACAACCCCTCGAGGGAAGCAGACGATGAAAAGTGTAAAGTAAAATAATTAGGGGAAGAAAATGAGGGGGGGGGGGGGGAAAGATGGTGGAACAGCGCGGGACGATGAATGAATATAATGGGGAAGATTAATGATGATGATAGGACCGGATTGAGTGATAAATGACACACGACACCAAAGTGCGGTTGAGAAGCGGCAGAAAAGGACGGGCAAAATGAAATTTAAAATGTTACAACAACAAAAAAAACCGCTAAATGAACCAGCAGCAGACAGACAAAAGTCAAAACAATTCTACAAATTACAGTAGTAAAAAAGTCATTGGAACTGTAATTTAAAAATAAAATAATAATAAACAGAAAAAGGAAATACGAAAAGAATGAGACCAAATTAAGCATCACGAAGCACTTTTAGAGGAGAAATATTCAGGAAGAAAGATCAATAAAGGCGACAACGCAAAAGCAAAGCGAGGGAAAGAGCAGCCGACGCTCGGGGGGAAGAGAAAATAAAAAGGGGGGGGGGGGGATTGGAGCCCGACAGCTCAGTACCAGTCCTTCCATTATTGCGTTTGATTACTAAGATTTAAATACTGAAAAAAGGAATTCCAATTTCCGCTGTATTTGTTTAAAGCCAAAAGATCGATCTTAGGTGTGTATTTTAAAATTTTAGTCAATTCTTAAAGATGTATTTTTTTATATTTGTTGCACTTTTATTAAGGATTTAAGTCGGAGGGCCGTTTGAATCGGAGAATTTTTTTAACTGAAAAAAGTTTTTCATGCAGCAATTTTCAGGAAAACCTTAATAGAAAATTTTTCATCCAGTAGAATTTGCTAAATTTCACTTTTTCTTGAAAATTGCTGCCTGAAGTTTTTAAAGTTCAAAAAAAAATGATCTCCGACGCTAACGGCCCTACTCAAACCCAAGGCGTATCTCGAAAAAAATTTCGGAGGGGGGAGTTTGCCAAAAAGTTGCTCTTTTTTTTCCTTCCTCTTGCTGGTGAAAAAGAAATTTCCCCCCTAGATACTAGGGCTGTGCGGGAAATGATTTTTACCGGGAACCGGGACGGGAAGTGCACCCGGGGACCGGGAAGGAACCCGGGATAGGAAAAACCGGGAAGTTTCCCGAGTCGGGAACCGGGAAATTTTTAACTTTTAATCAAAGCATATAATTCATTCATCAAAATTGAAATGACAAAAAATTTGTTGTTTCGAATGCTTTTCTGAAAAGTCGCAAACCGTGTGCGGCTCGCCAATTACGGATTTCTAGAAAATATTGAAAATTCAAAAAAAAATTATTTTAGCAAGTATTGCTTAATTTTCCTTTTCCTTTGGCATCTCCCCATTGGCACTATCATTTCGAAAAAGATTTTGTCCCTGAATCCATGTTCAGTTTCTCTTTTTTGGTCCCAAATATTTTTGCCCATAGCGTTCCTTTCCGTCTCCGCCGTTTATTTTCTTTTTATGCCCTCCGTCATTTTTTTCCTCTTTTTTTCTCGACATCAACAAAAACTAAGCGAATTAAACCAAAAGTTTGCCGCGGGTGATAAATGACCAAAGCATTTGTTTTAAAGCGCATTCATTAAATAAAACGGCAAATCGATTGGGGGAATCGCTCACCAAAGCGGAAAAATAAATCCAATCAAAGGACGCAAAAAATGTCCGATTGATTATCATAATTATTGAAATCACTCACCGAAAAAGAGAGGTGTCATTAGCCATTTCAATTTCTGAAGCGTCGATTTCTTCTATCGATGGATCCATTGTTTCAGATGATTTTGTGTGCTTTGAACAACGAATGAATGGTCAAAAGAATTGTTGTGCAACGGTGGTGGCAGAGATTGTGTTGCTGATCAGTTTGACCCGAGAAGTGAAATGAGCAATTTGATAATGAAATAATGACAATTAATGGACAATGAATGAATGTGTGACACCGTATTTATTCAGTGGAAGTTCCTGAAAAGTTCAAAATTCAAACAGTGAAATTTTCAGAAATGCCAAAAATAAAAAAGAAGCTAACAAAAGAAAAAGAAGAAAAGATAAATGTATTTGATGTTTGCTTTGAGGCTCTTTTTAACAGGTTCAAGGGTATCCTCAGCAACAGAAGATGAAGGGGTTAAGTAGAGGTGCTGCCGAGTTTGTGTATGAAGGAGGGGCTGCGAAGAAGAACGGGGACGGGGAAAAGGGGGGGGGCATGGAAGGGAAGAGCAAAGGGAAGAGGGAGGGGAAGAGGGAAGGGGAAGAGGGAGGGGAAGAGGAAGAGCAAAGGGAAGAGGGAGGGGAAGAGGGGAAGGGGAAGAGGGAGGGGAAGAGGGGAAGGAGGAAGAGGGAGGGGAAGAGGGAAGGGGGAAGAGGAAGAGCAAAGGGAAGAGGGAAGAGGAGGCAAAGGGAAGAGGAAGAGCAAAGGGAAGAGGGAGGGGAAGAGGGAAGGGGATAGAGGGAGGGGAAGAGGGAAGGGGAAGAGGGAGGGGAAGAGGGAAGGGGAAGAGGGAGGGGAAGAGGAAGAGCAAAGGGAAGAGGGGAAGAGGAAGAGCAAAGGGAAGAGGAAGAGCAAAGGGAAGAGAAAGGGAAGAGTGAAGGGGGAAATAGTTGTTCGAGAAGGGGGGAGGGGGTGCAAATAATTGTTGCTGAACAAAATAATTATTAACAACATAATTATTTAACAAAAATAATATATATGAAAGCGAATATGTGCATTTGCTGCTGGACTTTTTCATCAAAAAAACGCATTGGGAAAAATGATGGTGGGTGAGAATTGGTGAGAACGGGGAGAAGAGAAGAGAAATGGCATAGGAAGGAGTAAATATTTCCATAGAAAAACGGGGCGGGGAGTAAAGGAATGAGAGAGTGAAGCGGATGAGGAGGGATGGGTTCATTGAGCAAAGCACCAAAGATGACGCGGGGGAGGGGGGGGAGGGGGGCGGAATACTGGCAAAAGTGCTTTTCCATGGGTTGGAATGCCAAGCGAACGGCCCTTTTTGAAAAAGAATAGACTGATGAGTGGCATAGAAACGAATGGAACAAACATTCCCCCCGCCCCCCCCCCCCCATTTTCTTTCTTTTCCTTTCGTATGCGTTCGTCCCGCCACTTTCAAACAAACGGTGAATTTCCCGTGCTTTGAAAAAGTGCATCCCTTTTGGGGCAACTCATTCACATTAAGCTGTTGTAACAATCTAATTAAGCCATTCGCTATGAGTAAATAATAAACAAAAATTAAAAAAATAGACACGCGGGGGGGGGGGGGCACGGTCGTTTGGGAGACTCAATTAGGTCGTTGTAACTTTTTCTTCGTGAACTAAATTCCATAAATTCGGTATCATTCGAAAGCCCTATGGGGTTTTTCGGGGTCGCTGATCACGAATATGGCACCCATTTTGCGCAATTCCGAACCCCGGACCTGAACTCGAACAAAATGTAGAGAATTAAATTTTTTTGAAAATTTGTTTTGACCGACAAAACTGTATGATATAGCTTTTCAATGCTATTATTCCGTGTTTTAACTGTTTTCCTGTGTTTTAAGTTTGGTTTTCGCCATAAAAACAAATTTTCAAAAAAATTTAATTCTCTACATTTTGTTCGAATTCAGTCAGGTCCGGGGTTCAGAATTGGGCAAAATGAATGCCACATTCGTGATCAGCGACCCCGAAAACATATTTTATACTTGTCGGCAAAACGACTCATTTTGGCTTAGTCAGCAAAACGACGCATCGGAAAAATGACAGCGCGCCCCATATTTTGGCATTTTTGAAAAATTCCATGAGAAAAATGCAATAAAAAAGAAAAATACACCCATACCACTGTGAAAAATTTTGAAAAAGTACCAAATTTCTTGGCAAGATATTGTGGCAAAAGTTCTTAAAATTAAAAGTAATAATTAAAAAATTTTCTGGCAAAATTTTTATATAAATTTTCAAATTGAAATTTTTGGCCTTTGTTAAAATTGCCAATTTAACCATAGTTTATTTTTATTTTTTTCGTTAACTTTGGTTTTTAGTGCTTTTTTTGTTGGTATTTTTAGGTCATATTACGGCAATTTTTATGTCCATATTTTATGGCCATATTTTGCGATTTTTTGCTCTTATGATGTCTGGAAGTTGGCTGGCGAACGCCCTGTATCCACGCGGGGCTATTACGGACCATCTTTTTCTCTCCCTTTCTCTCTCTCGTTTAACTCTCTCTCTCTTTGTCTCTCACTCCCTTGCTCATTCTCATTAAATTAGCCTTTTTTTGCGCAAATTGGCCAATAAAGTGCTATTATTCTGGTGAATTGAGAAGGGAAAAAAGGAATGGTGTAAGAAAGTACCTAATTGGAATTCGGGCGGGTGGGGCAAAAAGGAAAAGAAAGAAAGAAAAGAAATGGAAGAAAGGGAAAAAAGGAAATGAAAAAGTAAGAGGGATAAGAGGAAAAGAAGTTTCATTAAGTAGGAAGGAGAGGTGCAAATGAAAATGGCGTCGGAAAAAGGTTTTAAATGACTGACTAAATGTATCGGAAAATCAGAATACGGTCAAAATGCATCGGAAAAGTTAAACCGGCGCCATCCCTGTTGATAATGAGCAAAGGATGGGCCAATGCCAAAGGGAAAGAAAGTGACTGAAGATCATTGAAATGGTCGAGTGGTGAGGGTGGGCACTGACAAAGTGCGCGAGAAATGATAGTTTTAAATCATTTGAATCGCCAAAAGTGAACTAAAAGGCGTGACACGCGCGTGAGAGGGAACAAACACATGGGGAAGGGGGGAGACCAAAAAGCGCATGGACCCGCCAAAAGCACGAACAAAATGATGATCATTATAAACGGACTCTGACATTTAAACTGTGACATATTAATTAATTAATTATTTAATTGATGTTCTAATGGGTGGGGTTTTGTGTTGGAAAAGACCCAACAAACTCCAAACAAATGGAACTTTATTTTATTCTATTTTAAGAAGCGATGATTAATTATTTTGAGTTTAAAAACAAAAAAAAAAATAGAAAGTGAAAATCAAAATAAAAAGGTAACAAATAGAAAAAGGCAACAAAAGGGATTGAATTGCCAAAAGAATGAAAAGAAAAGAAAAAAGTAAAACATTAAAAGGAGAGAATAAATTAGCCTTTACAGTGAGTCAATTAATCCAAATGTACGGACAATTTGTTGGAAGGTCTAAGGCAAATTGGGCATTCGTGGAAAGAAGTGGCACATTTTTGGCAACAGAGAAAGTGACGGCACGGAGTGAAGAGAACGGAACGCTAAAGAAAAAGGAATTATAAATTTGCAAGTGGGGAGGGGGGGGGGGGGAAGAAATCGCAGAAAAAGTGAAAGACGGAGGGCTAAGGGGGGAAACTGCAGAAAGAGACCGAGACAGGGAGGAGGGGGGGGGGGGGGGGGGGTTAATGGAATGCCAATTGTGCAATTGTGGCGCCCAAGGGGGTGTCGTTCCCAGGGAAAAAAATAGGAAGTTTCTCACTGAATACGCTCCCCCCCCCCTCCGACTAATTCTGACACTGTCCCTGGGGCAGACGACCTCCGATTGGCCACATTCGGTGCAGAGAAAGCGCGAGGTTCTGTTCCGCAGCTGCTCAATTTGCGTATCCTTTGACTCCATTAAATTGTTCTGCAATGCAATTAATACCATTCCATTCATTAAGAAGAAAAGGGCGTTAGACATAAGGTGTATGACATTTGCGGTCCGTACATTTGCAGCCAGACATTTGCGACCCGGACTTCTTCAGCAGGCCGCTAATGTCCGGGCCGCAAAAGTCTGAAAACGAGACAGAGGCATCGTACCCAAGATTCGTTCTGTGGAATACCATCATTTTTCTGACGGTTTTTTCAGAAGAATGCATGATAAATACTTGTAATTACCTACCGCTGAGCTGCCCCCCCCCCCCGGTGGCGATGGGGAAAAAGAGACATTGTGCCAACCATTTTTTCAAATGCGTCCTTTACGCTGTTGAACAGAATCTGCTGAATCCCATCCACTGTTTTCTGCTGCTTTTGCTGTACTAATTTTCTGCCCCTAAGTGTGTTGACATTGGCACTGCCATCGCTTCAATTTGAAAATGCATTAATTTGTTTTTCCCACCGATTGGCATTGGCATCGTTTGTTCCGTTATATGCCTCCCCCTCCCCCCTCCACCTGTCTGTTCTGCTCTGTCCGTCCTCTCCGTTTGTCGGTACTTTCAGAGTCTTTTGGTCGGTGGCGATGTCCTCGCCATTGGCCCCTCTGTGCCTATTCGCTACTTCTGCCATTGTGCCGTCCTTATTGGTCATTTGTCCTTTTCCCGTTGCCATTTGTCCGCTGTTTTTCGTCACTTTGTCCCCTTTTTGCCTTTCTTTTCTCTCTTTTTCGCCACCATTCGCCGCTTCTTCGAATGTTTTCGAAATGTTAAGCTTTGAAATTGACTCGACAAACTGAAAAAATGCAGTGCCATTCGTTCGTTCTTTTTCGTTTCCTTTCCCTTTTTTACTGAAGTGATCGAAATTTCGTCCAAACTTCGTGCTCTGTTATTTGCCAATGCACGCGAATGCGACCATTCCTCCTCCATCTTTTTGAGTATTTTGGTCGCCTTGGCCACTGTCACTTCAGTCCCCCTGAGGACAATTGGACGACGGCCATCGTGAAATTGGCGGTAACAATAGGAGACGATGCCGGACCGATCCTCAAGAGAATGCTTTTGGCGCTGCTTTTAATTGGTAATACCTTCATTTGCTTCATCACAAATTCGAGGTCCTCTCGCAATGCGAAATTTGGCGACAGATGGTAAATTTCTTCGCAAGTCGTTCCTTCTGCCGAAACATTGTCGTGTTGGTATGTGTTCCATGCCTTAAGAATGGCGCCAAATGATTGTTCGGTGGTCCTTCCCACGGTCACTCGCCTCCCATTTCTTCAGGATGAATTCCGTGTCCACAAAGTCTCGCGCACTGTCCACCCCCTCCGCTGTGTCACCGCTAATGGACAGAGTGCGTCCGTTTGGGTACTCCAAATAATTGTTGCCCAAAAAATGCATTTTCACCCCAAATTTTTCCTTAATCGAATGACTTTTTGCCGTACGAATTGCGCCTATCCGCGCACCTGCAAATGGCGGATGTTCTCCCCGCCATTTCCGATTACGTGCACAATGCATTTGCGGGGAACCAGCACCTCCTTTCTGAACTTCTCCATTTTCCTCGGCTGCCCCGGGTCAACCGGCGCCCCATTGGTCCTATTCCTGTTCTGCCCGACAGTTTCCTTCCGATTTCTGACAATCACTGAACCGAAAGAACCAACGGTCGGCTCAGCTGGTGGGCTCGGATTAAGTCCAAATTCATCTCCGCCAGCAGAAGTGCCGTTGTAAGAATTCTATTAGCTTCAAATGTTCGACAATTATTTTGTCCATTTTTACCTTTTTTTCGTGTTCCGTTGGCATTGATTCTTTTACTTCATTTACCAGAAAATTCAATTCCATTCTGACAGACGAAATGCCATTTTCTGTGCCGGAAAGGGTCACCAAACGGAATGACTGCCCGGGGTCGCTGCTGTCCAAGTCGATGTTCACTCCATGGGCTTTTTTCTAGATACACAATAACCAATCTATCGCTTATTGTCTTAATTCCATAAGCATTAGGGTGGTAATTAATTCTTAATTAATTGTTAATTAATCAAATAGACAATAATTACCCCCCCCCCTCGCTAACTCTGATCTGCTCAAATCGCCGCATTTGCTCTCTGCTAAAAAGCTCTGCCGCTGGGATGCGCATTTTTTGCACGGCAAATCTTTGCGCCGTTCCGTCCTCTTCCCCTCCGTTTATCCGTCCCATTGGCACTGTCCCATGGTCCAATTTGCTAGCGAATCCCAACAGTTCCTCCACCCGCTCAAATGCCCTCGTCATTTTTTCAACGTCGGTTGAGCAAATGACCAGCCACGAGAAATTTGGTAGTGGTTCGCGGTTCACTTTATGTTGGCCGGTCGTGTCAATGTAAAGGCTGTTTACTTCGGAATCAGCCTGTTCAAAACGGCATTTTATCCAACCGGAGGATTTGGCATGGCCCCAAAAACTTTGATCTTTTTGATTGTGTCCCCGTCCGTGCCAATTACAAGTCCACACCGACTGCTCGGGATTTGTGCCTCGAGGATGGCCATTTGCTGACTTTCCTTTTTGCCGCTCTCTTTCATTTTTTGCTGTGCCTTTTTCAGCGCATTAAAAATGTCCGCTCGAAGTTCGCTGTATGTATTTGAATGAATAAAGCACCAATAAATTGGGCATTCTTCAAAATTTGCTGTGCCATTCTCAAAAATGTTCTGTCCAACCTCCGCTCCTCCGCCGTTCCGTCCAATTCCAATCGCAGCATTTCCTGGTCCCACAACACTTCGCATCCCTTCGCCTTCCAACCGACAAAAGTTTCTTTCCCATTTGCTTCTTTCACTGAAACGTCAAAACTAAAGTCGCTGTCTCTGCTGCTGCTCATTTTATTTACCCGCATAAGCCAATGCCGGACAGATTTTTACCGATTCCATCCGTTTGATTATAATTTATTAGATGATTAAATTGTTGAAATTACTATTTTATTATATGTATATATATATATGAATTTGATTACCACTTTTAATTTCGGAAACTAAGGAAAAAGGAAGAAAAATCAAAGAACGGACGAAAGAATGGACTGGGGAAAGGGAAGGAAAAAATGGGACGGATGGATTGGAAGGATGGGGGACGGGGCAATGGGTGGGCAAAAAAGAGGAGGGGGCAAAAGAGGGGAGGGGGAAAGGCACAGAAAGAGGGCGAGGGGATGGGGGGGGGGGAGACGTAAATGTTTAATGCATTTTCGATGACTGACTAATCGGGTCAATTGGTGAGCAAAAGAATGGAATCGAAGTTTTGTCGACTTGGCTTGCGCTTTTCAGTCGGCCAATCGCACTTTTACCGCTCAATTCTAAAATATGCGTTAAAAATCTGAAATGGAAAGATTTGCCATAAAATATGGACTAAACATGCAAAAATTGCGGACTATGGCATTTATTCCCGGAATTAAGCCCCTTAGGAAAAATATGCAAATGCATACGACTTTTCGCCCAACTAATTAATTATTTTAATTGTATATTTTTCTGGTCGTTTTTCTCTGACTTTTTTCCCATTTCTGAGGCTACTGCTGTTGTTGATGTGGTGATTGTTTCCGATTCAATCACAGAAATGCTATGCATTGTATTGGCTTGAAGGTCATTCATTCTCTGCCCCATTCATTCCCCAAAAATTGGTCGGCTGTCACGACAGAATGTCTCCCTCTCTCTCTCCTCTCCGCTGTCCATTTTAAACAATCGCACTATCTCCTTTTGGCTACCGATCCGAGTGTCGAATGGCCCAGAAAAAGCCAATTTGGTTGTTGTCTAAAAAACTGAAAACATAAAAACCTAGACCTAGTCGAGCTTAAGCTTATGCCTAAGTTTAAGCCTAAACTAAGCCCTAATTTTAAGTTAGCGTCTATTAAAAAATCGTAAAAAATCGTTCGACACTCGGCCATTCGACACTCGGACATTTTTTACACTATTCGACACTCGAACCGGAAGCGCTCCTTTTCTTTCTTTCCATGGCAATGTCTTCCCATCTTCATCGGTCTCCTCTTTCTTTGCCATTGTCCATCTTTTTGCCATTATTGCTGATCAAATCCCTTTGTTACTGTATGGACCGTCACAATTCTGCGGATACTCAGAAGGATGTTATCATTTTGATTGCCCGAGGGGGCGACCCGAACAGTGCCCAAGACAAAGTGGTCATTCCGCAGGGTCAGTACAAAGAAATGCCGACATTCGCCGCGGGAGTGCGCCTGATATAAGTCAGTTTACCATTCAGCCAAGGACGGGCTGCAGCCCCCGTTGCCGTGTTTGATCACCGGCGTTGGCATTTACGAGCATGGCCAAACCTTCACCAAGGGCAACTTCCATTACAACTGCAAAAATGGCACAGCCGAAGTCATTGGTGAGCGTCTCAGTGGTTGGCCAAAAAAAAGACTTCCCGACTTGGTCAGCATGCATTGCCGAGGATATGTCCGTCATACAAATTGGGCGTACTTTCCTTCGGAATGGGACAAGACACAAATGCTTAGTGAGCGGCAATACAGCGCTATACGAACAGCGTTGGTTTTTAGAGGAAATGTGTTCAATCATTTTGAAAAATTAAAATGCCAATTGTAGGTTCCACATGTTTCGAAAATGGAGTCTATTATGACGTTGGTATGAAATTCGCTAATTTTTTCCTATAAAATTGAACCGAAAAAATGTGTCAACTTTTTAAGGCGACACATTCAAAAAAGGGGGGTCTTTCAAGGTGATTTGTAAAGATACGGGAGTTGCTGTCATTGGTAAGTCCTTTTGTCGAGCAATTTTACCCTAAACATTTGAAGGATGTTTTCTGATAAATTCAACGGACGATGCAATTCTTTTGGGAGAATCGCGTTTAATTGGAACAAAAAGACACAGTTGTGAAATCTCTGAAAGCGGCAAGGTCCGTTATGTGATCAGATGTGAGTTGCCAATGCGAAATACTGAACAAATGTGTGGCACAGTGTTGGGCTGCAAAGGGCACAATGGCACCGACGAGGACTTCAAGCCGGGCCAAACATGGATGGACAGGCACATCCGATACCATTGCACGGAGGACGGGGAGAAGAAAGTGTTGGGTAAGTGATGCCGAAAACAGAAGTGCGTAATAAGTGTAAATGCTACTACTGGTGAAGGGTGTGTCGACGATGGAGGACTTTTCATCGAATTGGGCCACGACGTGATGATGGGTGGCACGGTGCACAGGTGCTACAAGTCGCAGAACATCGCTTATTATCATCGGCAAGTGACACTGACAATGGTTACACATTCGAGCCTCGCTTCAACAGATTCCGTTGTAACAAACAACGCAGTTTGGCAGAGTGTATCAGCACCACAAAAGTGCCAAAATTGAACCGAAAGAAGCGGACGGCAGAGAAAGAAGAGCCCATTTTTGAATTTTTCTACCTTTAAATGTCAAACGTTTATACATACCTACATACTTGCTGCCAATACGAGTGAATCCGTGAAAATATTTTTCAATTTTTGTTTTGCCAAATGCCTGTGATTTTTTAGTTTTGTCAGTAAAAAATACCTAAAATAAAGAGAACTATTGGAACTTTATTTGTATCAAATTATTTGTTTTAATTTAAAATATTCTTCGGAAAGAAATATTTATGGAGTCAGTCACTTATTTATGAACCGAAAATCTTCTGACACAAATGTTCTAACAAATTTGAATAAAAGCAATTAGCGCACAAACACTCCAATGATCAGCAGAAAATGGTAGCAGGCGGATATAAATAACTAATTAGCTAATTAATTGACAGCCCTTCGGGCTGTTTTAACGACTAATTCTTCCCGCCCCCTCTCATTGATCCTCTCTCCTCCGCTTCCTTTTTTCTTCCCTCGTTTATTCGTCCCCTCCCCCGCCCCCTCTCCTCCAAATCTTTTCCAGTATTTTTTCTTTTTCTATTTACGCTCACAATTATTCAACCAGAAATCTTCCCTTCTCAAATTCATCTTTTTCCTTGCAAAAATAATTTTTTTTTTTTGCCCTCGGCAAATATTTGCAAATTGTCCTTATAAGACAAAGCATCGTTAACAACTCGTCGTCCTTTTTTATGAGACAGGGGACGGGCAACTCCGCTGGCGGAATTTGCTCTTCTTTTGCTTCCTAATTAGGGGAAGAACAGCGAATGCAGCAGCGATCGCTGCTCATGCTCACAATCAGTGCAGCTCTCCGATTATAATTGGGGGCCGAAAAGTCCCGAAAAAGTTTTCGCGCAACACAACGAGCAGCGAAAAAGCATGTTCTGCTGCTGGTCCGAAAGCCAGAAAAGGCGTATAAAAGGGAGCTGACATTCGACGAGGAAAGCAAAACCTTCTTTCAGTGTTTATTATGCATTTCATAAACTAAAACACTGCTTCAACTGCTGAACCATCATCAATTGAACTCAAAATTTTTAGAAAAAATAATGCACGAGGCAAAAATAGTCGTCGGAATCGCTTCACTCTGTTCGCTGGCCGCAATTTTGGCCACTCTCGTGGTGATCCCGCAACTGTACACCCAAATCAACGAAGTGAACAGCCGTGTGATGGACGGTGTTCAGGTGAATTTTATAAAATGCGTCAGTTCTAATCATACGATTTCTTTTCCTCCCTTACAGGCCTTCCGCGTGAACACGGATTCCGCTTGGACTGAGCTGATGGAAGTTCAGATCAGCGTCACCCCGCCCAGCCGTCCGCGAGAGAACCCCTTCAACTCCATATTTCTTCGCCAAAAGCGCCAAGGATTACCTCCCCAATGTGTTTGTCAGCTGCAGCAGCCAAGCTGTCCTCCCGGCCCTCCTGGCCCCCCCGGGCCTCCCGGAACACCAGGAGAGCCCGGCGGCGCAGGACAACCTGGAAGTCCTGGACAACCCGGACAACAAGCACCACCATGCCCTCCGCCCGTGTCGGCGTGCCAGAAATGCCCAGCTGGGTCACCTGGGCAGCCAGGAAGCCAAGGACCGCCAGGACCACCCGGAAACGATGGACAGCCTGGACAACCCGGACAAGGCGGTGGTCAAGGTCCGCCTGGCCCACCGGGCCCTCAAGGACAAGCCGGCCAACCTGGACAACCCGGAGGACCTGGTCAGCCCGGTCAGCCTGGACAACCAGGAATCAAAAGGTAAGACAACGAGAAGCAATGCTAAACGATCATTGGATATCTTTTTTTAGCACAACCATTCCCGGCCCACCTGGACCACCTGGAAACCCAGGATCACCAGGCCTACCTGGCAGTCCTGGACAGCCCGGAAACCCTGGAGGACAAGGGCCGCCCGGTCCCGCAGGGAGCCCAGGTCAACCAGGAAATGCCGGAGCACCCGGAAGTCCCGGACAGCCTGGACAGGCTGGACAACCCGGCCACGACGGCGCCTATTGTCCTTGCCCTCCGCGCACAAGCGTTTTTGCTCGTCGCTCTCGCGTCGCTGCTTAAACATTTAAAAAGTGACCAAAGAGGAGAAACAAAGAAAATTTAGCATCAGCTCTTTTTCGAATAAATATGTGCTTGTCAATTCAACTCATTCATCAAAATGACAAGAATAAATTAATAAAAGAGCATTTGGTAATAGAGGCAAACATTTGAATTAGCATAATTAACAATCAAATGAATTCTTGTATTACTGTTGTTTTCCCTAGACAACTAATTTTTTATTTGGAAAAAAATTTTGACCAAATCAATTTTTATGAGAATTTGGAAAACGGAGAGGATTTAGCATCGATCCAAGGGTGTCCTTGGCCAAACTCAAAAACCCGGCACGGACCCCCAAAACCCGGCAAATGCCGGGTTTCCCAGACAAAATCACACCCAGCATCGATCCTTTTCGGGTGCAATTCACGAATCCACTGATTCAATTCGAAGTGGGTCAGTTGCGTCCCTTCCGCCGATTCAATCGTTTAAAAATACCCATATAAGTCAGGAGAGCCAAATTGATTAATAAAAAATTTATGCAAATTTTACTGAAGCATTTCAGGTCGGAAACTTAGGGTAGGACACAGTTGGTTAACCGAACCAAAACCGGCCTAACCGAAAACCGGGGGGACCGGTTTTAAACCTGTCGTGTCCTACACTACTTAGTATTACCCAACTTGGTGCCGTGCAACATAACCTTTCTCAGAAGCTATCAAACAGAACATTCCTCACCCCATTTTTTGAAAGATTTAAAGTCATAATCAGAATAGTTTTTTTTTTTGGTTTTTAGTTTATATCTTTTTGGTGAATTCATTTGCCCGAATCGGGGTTTTTAATTCGGAAACCCTCCCTGAGTACAATTACAAATACGGAATTTTGAAAATTTCAGTTTTGAAAATTCGTACGATATTGGAGCGGAAATGGTCTGGTAACGACACCTTCTGGAATTTTTTACCAAACAACTTTAATGGATAGAACAAAGGAATGATTTCAGAGAGACAAATAATGTAAAATGCAAAACAAAGAGCTGAATTAAAAGACCCGAAATGGTAAAACTGGCAAAAGCTGGGCTGCCAGATGTGCTGATTTTTGAGGGGCAAAAGCTGATTTGTTTTCGAAATACTGATTTTTGCTGCTTTTTTGAGAAGTATGTTTTTTGGGGTTTTGGGAAAAAATGTCAAAAATGGCCTTAGGCTACGTACATTTGATAATTTTACCGTTTTTTGCTCTTGGATTTTTTCAAACTGCTGATTTTTTGTCACAAAATGCGTGCTTTTGTTAGTTTTCATCTGACAGCCCTAGACAAAAGTGAGAAGAAAAACACTGGAGGGAATGGGGGAATGGACTTGAGGAAAGAAACGTGGTGTAAATGACGAATATCTTTAGACATTTGAGTCGGATCGGTGCATAACTAAGTAATCGTCTTTCAAATCATCCAAATGTTCATGTTGGGCCATCCATTCGTTGACTGTGTCCTCGTAGAAGAAACGGCCGAGAACGGTAGCCATCTGAAGGAGAGAAGGCAAAAAGTACCATCGTAAAGTGATATTCCAAACGATGCTTCTTCTTTTTTCTTGCGATTTCCTACCGTTTTTCTGTGTTTGTTGAATTCGCTGTCCATTTTTTCCGTTTCATTTTCACTAATAAATCGCTCAATGTTCGCTTTCCATCGCAGCAAATTCAATTTTTCAATCTGTCAATGTAAAAAAGTAATGAAAATAGCAAATTAAGCCGACCTCTCTGTAAAGTTCAACACCGGGAAATTGGCAGTCGACGAGTTGGAACTCGAAAATAAAAGGGAAAACGAATCCTTTATAGACCAATTCTGTGGGAGGCGAAGGAGAAGAAGGCACGGGACAGTTCAGAAATTCCTGAAAAGTGGGAAAAGTGACAAATGACAAAAAAAAAAACGATATGAAAACACACACGCATCAGTTGGTCCAACTGCTGTTCCGAATGCTTTTGGTCTGTCCATTGTGAAAGAAAAATGGCTTCCCGAGTCAAAGAAGGAATGGCGGCAGGGAGAAGTTCACACAAAGGCCGATTGTGGGAATACCTTTGCCAACCCGTCAAAACGAAGCCAGTCAAACGATTTTTCAAGAACTAAGGGAAAGCAAAAACAGAACATTGTACAACACAAACATTGAAGAAACGGCAAAACAAACCCTTTCATTTTGATGGTAAAGCTTATGGTAAGAACGCAAATTTTGCATGTAACGCTCAATGTGAACAAATTGTTGTCCAATTCCGCTGGCACCTTTGAAGGCGCCCGCGAAATAAATGTGTTGGAAAATCTTAAAAGAAAAACGAAGTGGAATTATCAGAGATAAAAACACTCAATCACTTGACTGTAACGCTCAAACAGTCCATCAGGGAAATACCCCGGCTGAGTGACATCTTGAGTATACCCCCAAACAACGGGGACAAGCAGCGAACCGAGCTTGTACTCCTCCAACAATGGCACCGACACACTGTCAAACATGTCATTCCAAGCAAGAACATGCTCGAAGCCGAACTCCTCCTTTGCCATTCGAGCAATTCTGAACAGCACAAACCAAAATTGTTATCCAAGTTAACTGAAAATGTGATAACAATGGAGGACAATCATACGGATTATTGGTCCCAAAAAAAATTAAAAAAAATTAATCCAAAAAACACATTTCTATGGGTAGTTTAAGGCGCTGCGCACGAATCAGACCTTTTTTTCAAAATTCTGAATGAAGGGTTCGGAAAAAAGAAGGTCTGATTCATGCTGAACACCTCAAATTACCCCTAGAAATGTGCTTTGGGACCAATAAACTGTATGATTATTGCCCAATGGAAAAACAAAAATATTATTGCCGTGAAATATGTTCAAGTTTAAGCCGTTCAGTGGATCCATTCAGAGTTGTGTTGAGTCGCAATTGACACGCTTTGTCCACACCAATGCGAAACGCTTCGTCACAGCCAATGTGAATGGTTTTCTCGTCCGAATGGATGTGACGGATCTACAATGGAATAGGATAAAAAAAAATAATAAATAATAAAAGGATTTTTCAGGATTATAAGGTACAATATGCAAAAAAATAAATAAATTTTCCAGGCTATACAAATGCCCAAGGCACAAATGTCTGCACATTTTCTGACCCGAGGACCTGATTATATCTTTTTCCAAATATAAGTGTGTTTGTGCCTATTTTCTTCATTTGCTTCTGTTTTCTTTTCCCGACCTCTTATTTTGTCGAAAAGTTAAAACCTGCGTCATCATCTGTCGAATCAACCAAATGGACTTTTCGTTAGATGGACAAATTGTGTCCGTCCAATCTTTGTCCTCTCTCAATGAGGAGAATTCCCGATGCTTTAATGCAAATTCAAGGTGACCAAACTGTAAACAAAACTATTGGAATACATTGCCGTTATATCAGAGTTATAATTATTGTTTCGATAAATTCTAAAAACAGCTTCAGACATTCCGGTTTAATTAAAGAAATCCAATAAATAATAAATAAATAACCGTTTGTATTAGCGGAATGATGTTCAACCCAATGGAATTGGCGAACTAAAAGGCGTTCATATTAATCTTTAATTCGACTTTTTACGGAGGAATTCCCATTATATTAGTATTTATTATTAAGGATGTCAAATATATATATTTTTTCATTGAAGAAAGAGACTCAAAAGAAGCATTTCTGCGTTTAAATTTTTATGTACGTCAATATTCATCATTTAAAAAAATATTTAATTGAATATTTTGAGGTTTTGCAATATTTGTTAACATTTTGGGATTTCAACCTTTTATTGTAAAAACCCAAAAATTCACCCGAAAAGTACACCCCTAAGAAACTTTAAAAAAAACTATGAAAAAACGTACCTCTAAAAAAAAATGAAAAATTTGGTTTCTTGACAAGATTTTGGCAGTAAATATTAAAATTCGATAAAATTCAATTTTTCATTCTGACATCCGTGTGAGTTTTTTGCCTAAGAATTATGAAAAGCACCTTATTTGCAACTGTAATCAGTGAATAAATTTGCTTGCCAATTTATTTTGCACTGCAAATTTATTTTTTAAATCAAAATTTTTGAGTTTTTTTTTCGTAAATATTTATTTTAAATATTTTGTGATTTTTCGTAAAAATTCATTCACCTCTTTTATCTGCTTGATAGTCATTTCAGTATACGCAGTTTTTCGTCTTAAAACCGACAATTCGGAATAGTATGCGAACATATCCTTTAAATCTTTTTGAGTTTTATTCTTAAAAAAGCAAATTATACCTCGTACTCCATAAGGATTTCAGTGAATCCCAATTTCTTGACAAATTGTAATATTTCTTTCAGATAATCCGGCTTTGGTGCAGCACCTTTCAGATCCAAATGCACTATTTTCTGAAAAAAAATTCATTTACAAAATAAAAAAATAATATTTTTTTACCCTTTTATCGAAAAGTGTTGTTGACGGATTTTTTACAGTCAAAAACATTTTGTCTTGGAAATTAATTCCAAAATAATTGTAAAAAATAAAGATGAGAACCAAGGCGCAAATCAGTAAGCCAACTAAACCAAAACTTGCCTTCATGTGTAAATAAGATGAAGCAGAATTGGACTCATCATTCATCTATATTCAATCTGGAAAAACGTGTTAAATAGCAAAAAAAACAAAAAAAAAAACGAATATAAATTTAAAATTTAAATTATTTTTAAGATTTGAATAAAAATTAATAATATATTATTAATCTATCAAGAAACTAATTTATTTTTTCGAAAATATTTCCTCCCTTTTTTCTGCGGTGGAGTTAAAATGAGAAAAATCAATAATACGCGGGGGGGGGGGGGGGGGGAACGCCGCGAACCGATTCTAGCTTAATGCATATTTTTACACAAATGTTTTAGTAAAATTGCAACTTCGTATTATTTTATATTAAATTGAACAACATATAATTCCAAAGTCCTATTAATTATGGAAAAAATAGCTTTGTGTGTTGGCAAGGAGAGGGAAATATGTTATATGATGTATGGCAGTGAACACCAATTTTTAAATAGCGTGGAAATGATGCCGAAGTTTGAGGGTGCCACAGTTGGACAATGGTTTCGAGTCAACACAGATCCAAGGAGGGGGCGTCATAATTTCGAATCTCTTGAAAAATCCGAAGCACCACCGACTCGGGTTTGGAAAGATGGCGATGAAAATGTCATTCAAGTAATATAGTCTGCGTCAGGTCCAATAGATCTGAAATTACCGACATTCTCTCTTAAGGTGCAAATGCCAATTTTTTTCGTCTCAAAAATGGATAATGTCAATTTGCCGGATTTATCTGTGTTATATTCTTCGGTGTTGGGCAGTGACAGTATATTTGTCGCTAATTACGCCTCTTCTGACGATGTCCTGCTTAAACCATGGATGCAATACGAGGCTTTTCTCACTCTGTGATTTTTCTTCACCTTATGTGTTAATAATTGTTTTTTTCAATTTAGAATGGGATGGGAAGTTGGTATTCCTCGTTGGAACTTGCAGTCATTAAGTGATATTGTGACGGAAAGCGAAAAACTTTCCCTTTCTAAGGTTGTCTAAAAGAATTATTTTCATAAAAAAATATTTTTAAATGATGCCTTTTTCAGTTATCGCATTTAATAGGCCAAAAAGAACGTGGATTTGTTTTGAAATTGTTTGATGAGTTCTCTCTGGCGTTGATTCTCTGTTTACGCGATGGCCAATTAGCAATTGTTACTAATGAGGCCTTACAAAATATTTTTGTTGGTGATTATGTTCATTTTTGCTGCAGGTAATTTTGTTTTGGGTTCCATTGTTTTTTTTTGTTTGTCGAGTAAATGCCCCTAAAGAGCGGTAGAATTTAGGGAGAGAAAGCAGCGAAAATTCCGCTCAAGTTTTGCGGAATTTCCCACCCCGCCTTTAATTTTATTTCCCGATAGCAACTAACCAAATTTTCAGTCGGGCGGATTTGAACCTCGACCCTCAAATACATGTTTTTAACCCACCCGGACACGCGTTCACAGCCCTCTTCCCTTCGTCCCACTGCTGCCTCCGGCAGCCAATTTCCATTTTTGAGGCCCTATAACTTTTTGGTTTCGCAATTTTATTACTTATTTTTAAGGGAAGTGGACCGCCCTGTTCATCCTTCAATAACTTCTTCAAAGCTTTTTGCAATTGGTATATCCGTGCATAGTGAAGCAAATTTACCCGTTGAATTACGGTCATTTCCATTGAAATCTTTGGAAGGGGACAAATTGGTAACAATGGACAAAGAACAATCCAAGTTATGAACACACTTATTTAGTTCGAACTTCGTTTCCCGGTAACCAATTCGATGCTTTCTTCGACATTAACTGTCAGAGGTTCAATTCATGTTGATAATTTCGGTGTACTGCTTGACCCTGATGGAAAACTGAGCAACCAATTGTCATTTGCTCGTGTTGGTCAACTTGTCTCTGTACAAGCTCGACTCTGCTTGGTCCCTGAACGACAATCGCCCCTTTGGTTTATTGTCAGTGTGAAGAATTGCGGAGAAACCGAAGAAAAAGAAGAGACAGCAGCAAAAGTTACCAATGAGCAAAGTTTTGACTACTTTGATGAGGATGAATTAAGAAGTGTTGAAGGAAATATGAGTCAGAATAAGGAAAATGAGGCAAAAGTTAGGGAAGAAGCGGATGATCAGCAGTTCAACGGAATTGATGGAGGATTTGGGGGAGGATGGAGAAGAGGGGGCGGCACAAAGTGCCATAATGGAGAAGCGAAAAAGGAGGAGAAAATTTATGTGGAAGAGAGTTTGAACGCGAGCATTGGCGCCTCGTCGATCAGCAGCAACGAATCGATTCGTAGTGGTGGAGAAAATCTTCCGTTGAGTGACGGAATTGCGTTATTTATTCAAATCAAAAGTTACGAGTGGATATTGTCACTGTTTGATAAGCGGATTAGGAAATTCACCCAATGGTGCTGCACACTAATCAAAGGGTGAATTTGCCAATTGTGGTTGATCAAACGATTTAATGTGTGTTTTTTTAGTTTGCCTTTGAATGCCGACCAACGGTCGCCTATCCCCGGTTCTTGGTTTCAAATTGCTTATTGTTTCTATGACACTCATCAGAATCGAAGAGATCAGAAGCATATTATGATTTCTGCAATGTCTCCTGCACAAAGTGCCGATTTGCCAATGCAAATCAATCCGGGCAACAAGGAAGTGTGGACCATGGTCATTAACGGGAACTTCGAATGCGCGTTGAGGGGAGGGGGCGGCGGCAGCAAAATAAACAAACCGCCAATTCCGGTCACCACAATTTTCTCACTGGCCAACTCAGAAGCACGAACAGAAAATCAGCAGAGCAATAACTACCGGTAGAAGAAAATCAGACTAGCCCAACCATAGTTCATCCAGTGCCATTCAGTTACGGTTTTAATAATCGGAGGATTATTATGCCTTCGCGAAATGACAATGACTTGATGGATAAAACGCGAATAGGGCGTTTTTTCTGCGTGGATTTTCAAATGGCCGGCATAGTCGTGGGCTGTCTGCACGCATCTAACCTTGAAACTGATGCCAAAAACACTTATCGGATTTGGCCTTTTTGCACCGCCACTCCAACCCCTCGGGAGTTGACTCTCAACACTTCGCTATTGCTTGAACTGGGCACTTGGATCAAATTCAACGCAGAGTCTGTCAAAAACAAACAGCACATGTTTATTTTGGGATGTTTAGGTGTTATCAAAGGGGCGAAGTTGACACATTCAACGAATTGGCTCATTGGTTGGAAACAAATGTCAGTGAAGGCCCAAAGGCGCCAAAAGTGGTCAGTTGAAGAACTGTCAGAGTGGCCCTTCTCCTTAGGGGGCATGTTAGAAGATGTCCACAGACATCTCATCCACGGATAAATCAATAAAATTGAAAGGATAATATAT
Organism: Heterodera filipjevi; assembly: GCA_039877585.1. Classification (NCBI taxonomy): domain Eukaryota; kingdom Metazoa; phylum Nematoda; class Chromadorea; order Rhabditida; family Heteroderidae; genus Heterodera; species Heterodera filipjevi. Next base: position 9,194,358 of record JBDPZO010000005.1, on the reverse strand, counting down.
TTATTCCCATTCCATCATCTTTTTAACCCTTCCACATATATAGATAGCATGCCTGAAGTTTTACTAATGAATGACTTATTATAATGGAAAAACAAATAATATTTCTAACTATTTTTGTATATTTTCCTACAAAATTGTTGCGTTTGCCCCCATTAGAGGTGACAAAAAAAAGAAGTAAAACTTATCTCAGCAAATAGAGATTTAGAAATATTGCAGTGTAAACATTTGCATTTTTAGTGTTTGGAATGTTCGATACAAATACCGCAAGACTACGACCCAATTTCTGAAGTACGCAATGAAATTTGGACTTGTCGATTTAAGCCTAAAAACCCGCAAATACCGTTCATCCAAAAATTGGTCCCCACGGAAGAGTTGAAACCAATTTTAAAACAATACCGTGGCAAATTCGGAGTATTTGCTCGCCTGGAATACAGAAGAGCGTTTGGCGGAGATGGTCAAACTGTTGGATATTGGCAAATTGCGGAATTGCTGACGGGAATGAACAGAAAAAACTATGAGGGAGAATAAATATAGTCAAAAAATAAAATAATTAAAGCAACTTCATCCAATCCTCAATATTATTATTACGCCTTGGATATTTTAAGACGGTCAATACTTTGATCACTTTTACAAAACACTTTCTCATTTGTATAGTTTCTATCTTCACTATTAACTATTAGCGAATATTATGTGTTATAATCTATCATTGCCATTATACTTTCTTACCTTTCTGCCATTACATATTTCTCTTCTATATTGATATTTTTAACATTTTATTTAGTTCATTGCAATTTTTTGAATATTTCAAAATTGTTTGTGAGAATAAAAGTTAGTTTAATCTTTATTGTATTATTTGAGAATGGCTTTGCTAATAATTATTTTGTGAAACTCCATCCGCCGACTTCGCTCCCTCCCCAACCCCTAAAAACCCAACCGTCATATTTCCCGGACCCCAACATCGGCGGAGGGTCGGAGTCCCACCCTATTTTTAATCTTTAAGTGTTGGCATTTCCTCCGTCACAATTCTTTCTTTTGCTGTACGCCTTCCAATTCATTTCCATGAGAATGTTTTGAAAATTCCTCGCCTCCGCTTGGATTTTTGTGCTCCAATGGGTTTTTGCCGTTTGTTCCAATGGTTCATAAACGATGTGCACAAATTGTGCGCTGTTCTGTCTGATCAATTGCAAAATTCGTTCATTCTTGCAAAAAGTGAGTGCTTTGATGGACACCGAAAATTGTGACAAATGCCAAAAAAAGGAAAAGGAATTGTTTTTGCCACTTGGAAGTGTTGGCTCGAGATGCATTTGGCGAGTCGGACGAAAACACTGCCGACGACCGTTTCCCGCGACAGAATGCGTTGGTCTTCCACTTTTGTTAGGATCAGTTCCAATTCCTCCAGAAAAATACACTGAACCGAAATTGTTTGGGCAAAATGATTGCCATTCACTGACTTCCTTCTGTCCATTCGTTTTTGGCCACCATTTTAACATTTTGTCAATTGCCGCCGGCGTCAATTGGGGACACAAATCGAGCAGTTGAAGCACCCGACAGATCAACTGAAACACTCATAATCCTTAACCATTGTTAAGCATAAAGGAAGTTTGAATTGTTTACCATTTTGTAGAAATGTTCAAGAAAGTCAATTTTGTGAAGGGGAAGCAGCACTTTGAAAAGAATTTGCTGCTCTTCGCTTTTCATCGGCACTTTAAACCCATTGATTATGCTTAATAATAAATATTATCATTCATTCTAATGAATATTTTAATTAATAATAATTTACAATTTAATTCCTTTTTTTTATTTTCTCAAAAAACACTTTTCAAAAATGTCCAAAATTTCGGCAATTCCGTGAAATGTTTTTGTTGTCGCCAATTGGGACTCCTCGTCAAAAACGGCTTCTTCGAGTGTGTAGGTTAAGTGTTTGCGAATGTGAGGACGAAAGCGGACGAATTTCACATAAATTCGCCGGAGTATTCGAGCTAAGCTGTGTCTTTCTTCACTTTCTGAACAAATTGCCAAATTTGTGATCAGTCGGCGCACAAATGGCTGATCGACGAAGTCTTTGGCCTGCGTCACACGGAATTTGTCCGATTCGATCACCAAAAGAAATAAATCATAGACCAACTAAATGGGATATCATTATTATTGAATAATTAGACATTAACATTAAATAATTAGGCATTATTAATATTGGTTAATTTCCCTCTCCTTTTCCATTTCTCGACCTTCGAGTGCCTCCACTCAATGGAATGGCATTCGTCCATGGCATTGTGTTCGCTTCCGTCCCCCCTTGGGCTGTCCGTCTCCCCTTTGGGTAATGCTTCTTCCTCTTCCCCCTGCCATTGCCTTTCGTCGTCCAACGGCGGATGTAAATCGTCATAAATTTTGTTGCTAATTATTTCAAAAAGTGATGGGTAAATCCGTTCACAAATACTCTCTTTTGCTGTGCCAAAATATTCGATGAGTTCCCCCAAATAAATCACGCAAATGGACAGAAACGAATTTATTTGACCAGAATTTTTGCCGTTTGGTGACTGATTGTTGTGAGCTTCGAATTCTGTGTGCGAATTGGCGAGTCTGAGGCGACAAAAGTCCATTTTCCGAATTGCCAATTCAAAGCGTTCATTTTCAGAAACGTCTTAAAATATTTGTTTTTTTTTACAAAATCAACAGATGACTTCAAAATTCACCGAGGCATCATTTACCCTGAATTTTCTGCATCGGTTCGATTTGGTCAGTAATGGCCGAATCATTTCCATTCATTTCGCATGAAACAATATTCACTGATTTTTTTTCGAACAAAATACGGCACTTAAATTGATTTTAATTATAATACTTTTTTTTTGCATGAATACGTTACGCATAGAACAAAAAGACTCAAAATCAAAAGGCTAATCATTTGTGTGAGAGAGAGAGAGAGAGAGAGAAAGGTGAAAATGGCCTATTGGCCAGCCAATTTAAAGAAATGATGAAGCAATCAGCAGCTGTTTTGACAAAAAGCCTAATCGCGATCCTGCTGATGAGTGATCAATTGACGACTGATCAATTCCCTGTGTTTTCAATTTCATCCCTTTTAAAAATTAAATAAACTCTTTTGGCTGCACTTTATGAATATTTACGAAAAATAACAATACAAAGCCATGATAACGTTTCGTGTATATTTCTTCCTCTTTTCTTATGCAAGTGAATTTGTTTGTTTTCCTCCGTTTCCGTCCTTTTCGGCACGTCTTACCGAACGGAAGAGCTGCAACATTAAACAACAAATTTAAGCTCAAAAAGAATGATTGCTGTTTGTTGGTTGTTTGCCTTTCGTGAACAAAGGCTTCTCCATTCCGCTGCATTTTGCGAGTCGGCACTCAAATACGAAGCCGAAGACGCCTTTCGAGAGCCATTGGAGCGTTTCCTCTCTGTCCATGTCTTCATGGTAATTGCAATGGAATCGTGGTGACACATTTGGTTTCGAAGCGAAAGTGAAGCACGACGACACCACGGACAGAAAAAGGAGCAGAGAAAGCCGAGCAGAGAATAGACACAGAAACGCAGCTAAAAGAGAGAGAGAGAGTGATGAGATTAAGAGGGATAAGAAAAAGACAAATGGGAATACTCAGGCGGATGAGAGAAAGTGAGTGTTCAGGAAAATGATCAGAAGAATGCTCAGTCGAAAAAATCAATGATTGATCGGGCTAAGCAGATATGATTAGATCAGTGAGTATTTGAATTGATTCATATCTTTGATTCGGTTAATTAGTGTCAATTAGATCGAATTGAACCAGTGATTTTGACTCTGGATTAATTAAATCATAATTTATTTACGCGTCTGCGAATGATTGGGGTGCGGACGGCGACCAGCACAGGGTTAAACAGCGGGTCGATGAATGCCGCAATGCGAGTCAGCTGATAAACGGAAGCCCACCAGGCGATCTCACGTCGGTCATTCACCACCACCACGTACATTTCGATGAAGCTTTGGGAGAACAGCGACAGGAAGAAGGCAATCATAAAAAGGGGTGGAAAATATGCCAAAAGAAACAATGGAAAACAAACGGACGGACAATGAAAGGACGAGCGTTTGGAAGAGCGTTTCACGTCTCCGAAATGGGCTCGAGTCACTGCATAAAGCACGTTAAATTGTATTCTATTTCAATATATTGTGAAAGGTCCTTTTCAGGCCATCCTCCAGACCCGGTAAACCTTTGAGAAATTAATGAGGGCCTTTGGCTGTCAATAATGATGTTTACACCGTGACTGGACATCTGGACAGTTAACTCATTTGGACAGCAGTTGGACATTTGGACAGTGGACATTTGGACAGTGGACATTTGGACAGTGGACATTTGGACAGTGAATGAAACCCTAATAAGAAAAGCTCCGAGTAATAAACTTCTAGAGGTCAAATATTTGGTAGATTTTTTCATTTGCCGAAAATGCTTTTTTCCTCCTCCTCAGAAGAAGGGGAAATTTATGAAGTTGCACCCTAGGAAATGTAAAGTATTTTTTGTTGGTGAAACAATGTGACAGAAATATGTCCTCATGACAGTTGATTACGGATTTGCCAAATATTCGACCTCAGGAGTTATTTCGCTTTGAGCTTTTCTTATTAGGGTTTCATTCACTGTCCAAACGTCCACTGTCCAAATGAGTTAACTGTCCTGATGTCCACTGTCCAGATGACCACTGTTCAAATGTCCACTGTCCAGATGTCCGGTCGCCGTTTACACACTATCTACTGTTGTGTGTCACTTTCCAACTGACCGTCTCTTCCTCACACTGTTCCCCGCCGTCCCATTTTCCGTCCCTCCGTCGCCCCCTCCGCTGGCGTTTTTGCTGTTCGTTGCATTTTCATTCAGAAAGTGATGTTGTCTTTGTACGCGACGATGGCAATACACAGTGATAACGAATATGACCAAAGAAATGGCCAACAACACGACGGTGAACAGAGTGTGGCCCCTCAACATAAAGTGGCCCAACTCTTGGTAAACGCCCAACCGATCACAACGCTCTCCGATCTCTTTGTAGACCATAAAACTGGCACTTCTGAGAAGGCGGGGGAGGGGGGGGGGGGAGGGGAGGGGTCAATCAGTCGGATGAAAGCAAAAAAAAAAAAGGATTGATCAAACCAAATCTGACCCAATTTTCAAATTATGGCAAAGAGAGTACCGGCGACATGCAAATTGGCTGGGATTGCTGCTGGTCAACTCCAACAGTTCGTGCAGCTGCGAAACAGCGAAGTATTGAAGTGCCGAGAAAAGGACGTGACTGACGACGAGGAACAGCCAAACGCCGGCGAACAAAGCGATCACTTTGCCACGAGAAATGCGAATGCCTTTGCCACTCATCGAACTACGGAATGATTGGCCACACTCACTCATTTATCATTTTATAAAGAAGCGACCGACCGATTTATGACCACCAAAACGAGCACAAGCAAATTGGTCAATCCAAGCAGTGATCCATTTTGGGCCAACGAAAGCAGTGTTTCTTGGATCAAATTCTTCAGAAATTCGGAGGGTTTGTACAAATGGATCTGCAGTATTTCTGCAATAAACAGTTGCGGTGTCGTGGTGTCTTCGTCTTCTGTCGATGCGTCGGCTGAGTCTTCTTCGGCCTAAAACAGCGGCAAATTCAGCAAAATGATGAGCAGCAGCAATGGGTGGAGGCTCAAATGGTCACCTCTTCATTGGAATTGGCAGTTGGATGAGTGTATTTTGTGCCCAAAACAATGTCCGAATATAAACACAAAAAGGAAGCCTAAAACAAAGGGATTTGATGGAATAAAAATGGCAATTTGACGGACCAAAAAAAGGAAATTGGAGAAGAGAATGTTGAAGATGAACAGAATGGTAACGGTGGACAAATGGTGTCGTGTGTGATGGAGCAGCACGGAGAGAACGGTCGTGTTCAGGCAAATGCCGCACAAAAGGGCGATTTCCAAGCCCAAGCCAAGTTTGGCCCAACTGCTCAGCGTGGCGAACTCACTAAACTGATTTACAGCACTTCAAGACCGAGTTTTTCGAGGAGTTTGAGGGAAGAAGAGAATCGAAGCCATGGCGAAATCGAAACGGCGCTCCTTTCACTGTAGGAAATGCGTCCGTTACCTGACACTTTCTTCGGCCAACAAGTCCTTCGGGCACTTCTATCTTTTCGCTGGGCCGTCTGTTGCACATTTCCTTGAGCTGCTTCGTCTCTGTCTCGTCCATTTCCGTCTTGGCTCCCCCTCCGTCGGTTTCTGCTTCGTCCTGTAGCTGTTGTTCCATTGGTATTGCATCTGTGCTATTATTCGTTGGTTCGCCTTCCTCTTGGAAGCGTTCGTTCGCTTGGAACACTTTGCATCTGAAGTATGGTCAAACTTTGTGGTATTTATTGGGGAAGTATTGGCATTTTCACTTGTAAATCATTTTGACGCGGGGATTTAGCCAAATGGTGGCCAATGAGAAGTGCTGAAGGAGAAGTCGCGTTTTCAGCACTAAATGGGGCAGCGAACTCTTCTGCTTGACCATCCGCTTCATGTAACTGCTGAAATTGCAACTCTTTCCGTCGCCCCACGGCACTCTCTGTGCCCATTATTTGCCTTATTTCGTTGTCGAACATCACATCATTGGCCAATGCTTGGCCCATGCCAACGCCTAAGGGCCGATTTTCTTCGACAAACTCGCGGAAAGTAAAGCGTTGCGTTCCCTCGCACGTATGTGAGAAACGAAACAGAAAGGGTTTGGCACCGATCGCCAACGGTTTTTTGTTGTCGTCGATACAAAGCTAAATTTGACAACTTTTGAAATGGACATCCTTCCTCCAAACTGAAGTGCCTTCAGAAATTGCTTCAGCTCTTCTTCGTCCTCTTCAATGTTCGGCACATGGCATCGTTTGTAAAGGTCCATTGTATGTTTGAACATTCTGTCGCAAATTTCTCTTCTTTCCACGGAGCCCCTTTCGAAAATTATCTGAAAATAATTTAAAATTGGTTATTTTCAAAATACGACCCGAAATAGTTCGGCAAAGTCGGACAATTGGTACCTTAAAACAAAAAATTGAACAGATGGAAAATGGAAAGTGCCCTTCTCTTTGACCAAAGACCAACTTGCCAATGTTGTCATTCCGTCGACATATCTTAATAATGTGGCCTTTTCTTATGCTAATTTTGCATATATCTCAGCTACTGTTACTGATAATCATTACCATTGAATAGGCCGTGCGCAGAAAGTCCAATTGGAAGTCGCGATGGTACGCGACGACCTTTTGCATTTTGCAGAAGCCCATCGACTGCATCAGCCAAACGAGCCCTTCGTACCGTTTGGACTGCAGCATACGGGAGAAGTTGCTGTTGCACATGATGTTGTGCCGGACCATGCTGTTCAGCTGCACAAATTGTCCCATCATTGCCGCCCCTCCCACTTTCCCTTTGTGCTTTTCCTTTGGCTTTTCCTTTGGCTTTTCCTTTGGCTTTCCCTTTGTGCTTTTCCTTTGGCTTTTTCTTTGGCTTTGGCTTTTCCTTTGGCTTTTCCTTTCCCTTTGTGCTTTTCCTTTGGCTTTTCCTTTGGCTTTTCCTTTTCCTTTGATTTTTCCTTTGGCTTTTCCTTTGGCTTTTCCCTTTTCCTTTCCCTTTGTGCTTTTCCTTTGGCTTTTCCTTTTCCTTTGATTTTTCCTTTGGCTTTTCCTTTGGCTTTTCCCTTTTCCCTTTTCCTTTCCCTTTGTGCTTTTCCTTTGGCTTTTCCTTTGGCTTTTCCTTTGGATTTACCATTGGCGATTCCCTCCCGCTCATTATTTGCATGTTCAAATTGTCCGTGCACAAATTGTTCAGCTGTTCTTCATTGTTCAGCTGCTCAACCCATTGTTCGGTGCTGAAAGAAACGCCAATGGCATAACCGATCAGCAGCAGAGAAAGCGCCAAAATTATCAGAGGAAAGAAGCGGACGCGCAGGGAACGGCCCATTTGGTCTGCGAACAAACGGAAGAGAGACAATAATGCTAAGAAAAGGGTTTTTAAGAACCCCCGGGGTGCCATTTCTAATCATTTAATCATTCTTCCATTTGGGAGGGGAAGTCCGACCTCTGTTTCAAGAAGAAGATGAGAGACTTAAGAGAGAAAGAATATTTTATTCGGAAAGAATGGAAAAGGGGGGGGGGGAAGAGAGAGAGGGAAAACTGACAAAACACAGCCAATGGCAAACGAAGGAAAACGAAATGGGAGACGACGAACCATTGGCAAATGAGGCCAATCAGCAGAACAGTCATTGGTACATTATGGGTCCATTTTATTTTGGAAATTGTAAATTAGGAGGATTATTTGGGGGGGGGGCGAAGGGCACGAGGGGATGGGAAGGGGAGGAGGGGGGTAAATATTTCAGGAGAAAAAAAAAATTCTGAGAAATGTAAAATTTGAATTTGCAAAAAAAGTGCATGAGGATGAACAGCAAGGATATTCTAAGATTAAATAATGATGATATTACACGACAGAACACATCGGCTTTTCAAATTGTGCTTTATTCGTTTTTTTTCATTAAATAATTTATTCATTTTTTTAACATTAAAAGTTTTTAAATTGTTTGTGATTTTTAATCATTTTTACATTTGCATTAACTTTTTGTTTGCGAGTTTTTTTTATTATTTCGATAATAAGTAATGTAAATTTAAAGAATTTCATTTCCATGGCAACAAAATGAGCAATTGCAATTCTTATACGAATCTAAGAACAATAAAAACCATTTTTAGGTAAATGCCTAAATTTCTGTGCAAAGACATCCCTAAAAATTGACCTTTCATTTTTTTTTAAATATATCCTTATAAATGGATGATTTCCCATTGATTAATCACCCAATAATAATTTTTTTTTGTTTTCACTTACGATGCAACCCACAAAACACCTTCGGTTGGAATGGCACCCGAAAAGGGACCTTTTGGGCGTTTGCTCCGTTTTGCTGACTGATCAAAACGGAGGGTTTGCCAGTTTCTTTACAAAAAAAGTTAGTGATCTGTTCCAAAGGCTGAATAATTGGCCAGAAATTTGTCTGATCAGCCCATTTTCTGTTCAGGGAGGAAAGCCTTTCTTCACTTCGAACGTCCGTCAAGGGAATGTCCCCCGCTGTTTCTGTTGGCACCCTTTTGAGCCTTTATTGGCCATCGGATGGACGTCGGGGCACCTGAACATTGTGAACCCGACCAGAAAAAGCGGTGGGTTTAAAAACTGAAAATTTAAAAAAGTGCACTCAAATGCCAGAGAGTGAAACATTCGATGCCGAACTGTCCGAAATTTGCTGTCTCCTTTGGGACAACAACGGCACTTTGCTGGTGGCGGCTGATTCAGTCTGCATCTTTGCATCTAATTAATTTGTTAATAAGTAAAATAATAAACTAAAACTATTTGCACAGAATGGGGCCGTTCGCTCATTCAAATGCCAATCGGCGGAGGGAGAGACAAAATTGGAACATTTTGGGAGTGGCCGTATTAATGAGGAAAAGCCCAGGGACATTTGCTGCAAGCAAATGGCAAAGTAAAGACAAGCACAAAATCATAGGACGGGGCAAAATTTGGAGATTTTTTGGAAATATTGTGCAACACTCCAATAGGCATCTGTTGACGCCCTCCAGCGCTTCGCGCGAAATTGGAAAAAAAAATGGGGGCGTTAAAGGAGAGAACGGACGAGAAGAACAGAGAGAGGAGACACTTTCGGCACTATTGGCAAGACACAAAGCGAAAAAAGTAATTAATGGAACACTCAGACTATCGGAGAGAAAGTGCCATCATTTAGGGATTGGACGTTGGCCGAGAGGGGGAGGAGGAGGAGGGCGAGGGACAGATGCGCAAAGGCAAAGTGTCGCCGATGGGCGAGTCGGTGTCAGTGTTTCTGATCGGTTCTGATCAGGGCGGCATTTATCTGCTCGATCCGCGCAACCATCAGCTCAGTCGAATATTCCAAGTGATTGATCACACTCTGTCGCTGCAGTCATTGTGCCGTTTTGTTTCAGGCCGATTCGGGCATCAAACAGCTGATCGACATGCCTGGACGAGTTCATTTTCTTGCGATAACCGAGTAATTGGACGTAGTCACTAATCGTCGTATTGCTGCCTCAAATCCCAAATTGAGGTCGATGATGTTTTATCAGCTGGAAATTGAGGGGAAACTCGCTAATGACAGAATAAAAGTGACGTTCAAACCAAATTGACTTTAAATGTCAATTGGCATTGGTCGTTAGGTAAAATTGGGTGCCGTGTCCAAACACTTCCAAATCCTTCGCGTCGATACTCACACCGTGGCCTTTTGTTACGGTGATCGCGAAATTCGAATTTGGGACCTTGAGACGGAGGACAGTGCCATTTTGAGGTGAAGGATAATTTTGTTTAAAATATTTTTAAAAATTTTTAGGCTATCAGCGCAAAAGGGATACGAAAACAGCGATGAGCAGGTGCTGATGCTGAGTTATGCCCCCAAAAAAGGTGTGCCACCACCTTCTTTTTGGTCTTTGCCAATTCCTTTCAGATAGCATTTGCGGGGTGACCAGCAAAGGTCGACTCGCCACTTGGCGTCGGGTTCGTCAATCGGCGCCAAATGTCGCCAACGATGGGCCAATTCCCGTGGACCAACAATGGAAGTTGGCGGGTGCAATTGCATTAAATACGCCAAATGTCAGTTTATTTTTATGTATCATTATGAAAATGGAATACATATTCTTATTATTTGCACTTATCAAATCCATTAACGGATTAAGCGGGGGGAGGGAGCGACCGTCGCTCTTTTTTTGCCTTTTGCCACAAAATGCTTTCCACCAATAAATTTCAGTCTCCCCCCCCCCCCCCTTTAGGTCGTTAGCATGGCCTGGTCCTATACGTCCGCGGCATTTGCCCTTAATTCCGGCGATTCCGTCCAAATTTTTCTTTCCCAAAGCGTTGATTTTTTTGTCGACTCAGAAGTGATTTTTTTTTTCATTGCTATTTGCCGAATATTTTTAAATTGTTTGGAACCTTTTTGAGTTTGCCGTCATCCAAGTCAGTGCTCAACTTCTCACTTTGGTGAAAATTACGGAACCCGTTGAAATGCAAGAATTGCAATTGCACTCGAACATCCGTGGCTTCTTCGTCACCGGCAATTACCTGTTGCTTTGGGATGACACTAAGGTTTTTTCTGATCAGTTGGATCAATCCCGTTGCTTTTTTCTGATCAGATCCAACTTGATCAGCTCAACTGTCCTTCTGATTCGCCCCTTCAAATTTCTCATATCGCTGCGTTCGATGTCCAAAATGTCCGTCAGGCTGCTTACCATAATCAGCATGTGATCACTATAATTGGTGATCAGCTTTTCCTCCAAACCCTTCAAGTGCGTTTGTTTTGTGTTTTTCCTTTGTCCCTTCCCTCTCCAAATCTTCACTTTTAAAAGGGCACCGTGAAAAGAGCGATCACTTTTCGTGAGATCGAAGGACATCCCGATCTGATCACTGTGCGGGCCAATTGGCTTTGTGTGGCCACTTCGCTTGGATATTTGCGCATTTACGACCTTACGGAAAGGTGGGCCACTCATTCCAAAGGAGAGACGAAGTGTTACTCATTTTAATACGTAATTAGCGTGATGAAATTAACGTACCATTCGTCGAATCTGCTCAATGTGATGCCCACTTTTGGCAAATGGGCGACCATTAAAATGAATGCCAGGGGCAATCGCGTCAGTTTCACCATTCAGCAGGCATTTTTAATTAAACTATGCATACCAGGGAGGTCACGGAATACCGATTTCCATTACCTTTTTTTGGGGACATATTCCGGTTTGCGAATATTAGGCAAAAATTCGGAAATTATCAGAAATTTGCAAGTAGCTTTGCAAAATATTTTGCACTCGAAAATTGATTTTTTCAGGTTGATCTTTCAGCGCCGAGTATTTCAACTTTTTTTTGTTTTGTTTATTTCATTAAAGCAGAATTCGTATTGGTCCTTTGTTTTCAGCTTTTCATTCTTTGAATTACTTCAAAAATATTTTCCCAATCTTCAAATTGACAATTTTTGGTAAAAATCTTTTCCCCTTTTTGCATATTTATGATAAAAATTTGGGTGTAAATTTTCGAATTCCGATTTCGGCTTATTTACCTCTTTGATGTCGGAATTCCGAAAATTCTTTTTGGCGTCAGCTGAATGCATACCAGGCGTGCTGGGTCGTTTCATAAAAACCGCCACTTTGGGCGTTTCATAAATTCCGCCATTTCGCAGATTTTTTGTTAAAAACTGGTCATAACTTTGCTCATTCACAACCAAATGAAACAATCTTGGTAAGGTTCAATAGCTATTTTTTAGCTCTATTAGCCTACCAAATTTCAAAAATTTTGATTAAGTTTTGAGAAAAATACTGAGTTTTTTGCACTTTTTATGGCTCCAACTTTATTAAATCTCGATCAAAATTTTTGAAATTTGGTAAGCTAATTGAGCTAACCAATAGCTATCGGGCCATACCAAGAATGCACAATTTGGTTGAGTTTACGCAAAGATATGACAAGTTTATGACGAAAAATCTGCGAAATGGCGGTTTTTATGAAACGCCCAAAGTGGCGGTTTTTATGAAACGACCTAGCACCCATACCAGGGATGCCGACGATCTCTAATTTCAAAAATCGGATTCCGATACCCAAAGAAATCGGGAAATCGAAATCCCGGTCCCCAAAACATCGAAAATCGGCGGCATCCCTGATGCATACTGTAATAACAAAAAGGCCTTTTGAAGGGAGTTGATGAGTGCATTTGTGAACGTTTATTTGTGTGGGAAGCGGAAATCGATTCGATCGGTTACTTCTCTTTCCACGAGGGCATCACGGACCAGCAACAGTACGAAGCGGATTCAATTGGGCTTCGTGGGGACAGTGGCGCCGGCGAGGGTCAACGACCCAAGACGGCGGCAATTCGCAAAATTGAAAGCGAACAGTCACGGTTTCGGATGCCCAACCATCAGCCGGGCAATCATTTTTGGGACCAACTCGACCCGAGATTGCTCATTTGCGAAGCCAATCCCATCGGAACAGCAACAGGTGGGCCAAATGGACACGAAACCATTCAAAGATTCCGTCGTTTTTCAACACTTTGGGGCCATCAGCAACTGCTGATCCCTGCTCTTCTGCTGCTGCCTCTTTTTGGGTGACCATATTCGTAACTGCGGAGCACGGTCTTCAAATGCACGACTTGCACAAGAAACCCCCCAAGGCGGACTCACTGCTCTTTGTTTCTGTGCCGCATTTGTACTTTTTGCGAAACATTGAAGTGGAAGAGGAAGATGACCCACAGGCAATCAAAAAGGAAAAGCATTGTTCAATTAGTTTTTTAGACTGAACGTTCCATTTCTCGGCTAATATTACGCCGTACAATGCGCGAATTTGTGGGCATCGATTCGCGGGACGAAAAGGCCGTCCGGGCGATGCTCGACTTCGCCTTTTTCCTTTGCATTGGCCAAATGGACAGTGCATTCAAAGCGATCAAATTCATCAAAAGCGAAAGCGTATGGGAGCACATGGCTCGAATGTGCGTAAAAACGCGACGCGTCGATGTCGCGCGCGTCTGTCTGGGCCAAATGGGCAACGCACGCGCGGCACGGGCCATCCGACGAACGGTCGAAAGCGGCGAGGGCAGCGAAGTGCAAATTGCTCAATTGGCAGTGGAATTAGGGATGGCGGAGGAGGCGATTAGCCTTTTCCAAAAGGCCGACCGATGGGACGAAGTCAATCGATTGCTTCAGGCACAAGGCAAATGGCCGGAGGCAATCGAAGTGAAAAAGTGCCGAAAAGGGCATTTGTAATTAATTGGGCATTTGAAAGGTGGCAAAAAAACATGACCGAATTCATCTGAGACATACCCATTACAATTATGGCAAATACTTGGAAAGTGTCGGTGCCATTGAAAAAGCCATTGAAAAGTGAGAAAAAGTGCAAAAGACAAAATGAATACATGGACAAATGGGTTTTAGTTACGAAAAAGCGAACGTTCATCATTTTGAAGTGCCGCGAATGTTATGCGACGAGCCAAAAGTGTTGGAATTTTATGTTCGCAAAAAGGCGGAAAGGTAAAGCGTCCAAAGAATTTGCAAAATGAAAGAGAGCATTTGAAGGGAACTGAACAAATGGTGGGCACAATTTTTGGAGAGTCAGGGCGACATGACAACAGCGAAGAATTATTACCAAAGTGCTGAAGATTTTTTGTCGGTGGTGCGAATCGAATGCCACGATGGTCAAGCGGAGGAGGTAAAGGCAAAACAAACAAATATTGAAGAAATAAAAGAAGAAGACCAATGGAAAGTCCATTCTCATCAAATTGGCACTTTCAAAAAGGCGGCAAAAACTGTGGATAAAAGCGCAAATCGAGCGGCGGCCTTTCATTTGGCACTTCACTTGGAGTCAATCGGCAATTTCGATAGCGCCGTTCACTATTTTAGCACCGCGGGGGCATATTCAAATGCCATTCGTCTGGCCAAAGTGCGTAATTACTAATAAGTCAAATATTTGACAAATAGGAACACAACATGGCCGACCGACTCGTAAGTTTGGCACTGATGGCGGGTGGGGCTGAGTTGGTCGATGCGGCCGACTTTTATAAACAAATGCCGGGCCATGCCGACAAAGTGGTGATGCTCTACCATAAGGTGTTCACAACAGTTCACTTTTGCTAATCTCCTCCACCTCTGTCCAAGTAAAGGCCGGGCTCATCGGCCGTGCGCTCGACTTCGCTTTTCGGACCGAACAATTCGGTGCTTTGGACCTAATCGCGCAGGAATTGAACGAACATTCGGACCCTTCCGTTTTGAGCCGTGCCGCCGATTTTTTTTCGGCCAATCAGCAGGACGGTGAAAAATGCATTTAACAAACAACTTATCACTTTGGCATTTTGGGTTTCTTTTGCATTTTTCCTCCCGTTAAGGTCAAGCAGTTCGTTTGTTAATTTATGCCAAAAAAGTAAGCGGAAGCATCGAAATGCCTTTCTATGTTGTCATTTTTGTCCGTTTAGTATTCTGAAGCGGTAAAATTGTGTGCCGATAAAAATGTACAAATCACCGAAGAGTTGGACAATTTTTTGATGCCAAATAAATTGGGTTGACAGATAATATAATTATGAATTATAAAGTAAATTTTATAGAAAGTCTGTCTTCCGGGGAACGGTCGCTTTTGTTAGAACAAATTGCGCGGTGTGCTCTTCAGCAAGGAAATTATCATTTTGCCGCCAAAAAATTCACCCAATCGGGCAACAAAATGGAGGTAGGGCAGCCAATTAAGAAATTGTTTTTAAATCATTTATTTATTTTTGAATTTTTAAGGCAATGCGCGCCCTTTTAAAGTCGGGCGACACTCAGGCAAAAAAGAACAACTGAACATTAAATGAAAAAAAACAATTTGTTTGACCCCTCTCAATTTCTGTTGCTTTTAGCGTGTCATTCTCTTTGCTCAAACGGCGCGGGTCGGCGACATTTACCGTATGGCGGGGAATTATCTGCAAACGCTGAATTGGAAGGAGGACGCGCAACTGATGCGACAGATCGAAGCATTTTATGTGAAGGCGGGCGCCATGGATTTGCTGTCCAACTTTTACGAGTCATGCGCACAGGTGAAGAGCAGCAGAAAATGGCATTTGCTGATGCTAATAAGCGAGAAACAAATGCACAAATTAAGGTGGAAATTGACGAGTTCCATGACTACGAAAAGGCGGCGGCAGCGTACGGAGAGGCGTAAACTTTTAAAAAGTGCCAATTGGGGGAAAAGGCGCCCTTTTTTGATTTAGCATTCGATGTTTGGCCAAAAAGTTGGCTGAAGGGGACGAGAAAAACAAACGCTATCTGACGGAGAGAAGGGAAAAGCTTGGCCAAACTTTGGACCTAATTGCACATTTCAATGAGACAAAAAAGTGGGAACATATGTTGGGGGGAGGAGGGCGTGCTAATGAGTTACTAATTGGGACAATAATTGTTCAGTTTATACGAGACGGACCCGGGAGAAGCGATTCGCCAACTCAACGAATTGGTGGAAAGGAGCGGAATTGAAGAGCACATCCGACTGGGAGACATTTACGTGTTGATGGTGGCCCATTATTACAGGCGCGAAAATTACAGAAAGGTGTTGACAAATCACAAAAGGAGACGCATTGGGGCACAATTTGAATGAATGAAAAGTGCCATTCTCAGGCGTGGCAACTGATCGAACACTGCGAGCAGAAGATGAAACCACGCGTGGACATCCGTCGTTTTCTGCAGCAAAAAATTCTTGACCGAATTTGCGATGAAATGGGAATTCCGAGGATGGCAAATGCCGAAGAGGACGAAGCCGAGGGGGTGCAGGAAGAGGGGACGGTCGAATACAGTCACGCATTGAGAAAACGCATCAAGGACGACGACGAGGGGGAATAACCCGGTGGGGAGGAGACAGGCGCCGGGAGGGACACCGACGTTGGGAGAATTTAAGGCACAAAACGGCGGAGAGGGGGGGGGGGGAAGGGGTAGAAAAGAGGGCATCCAAATGGATGGAAATGGTTAAACTCGCAGAATACAGCAAAAGAAAATACACATTTTTATCAAATTCCTTTCCATTCTGCCCATTGTGATGCCAAATTATAATTTTTCGTCCTTCTCTGCTTCTTCTTTTGATGCTTCACAATAAAGTGCATGCCTTTGAACGGACTTCCGCCGTCTGTTTCTGTCTCTCGCCCTCTCTTTTCTCCCCATTCTCTCTCTCCCTTTCTTTCTCGTCATGGCCATCTCCAATTTGTCTTTGCGTCTTTTCTCGATCACACTTAACATCCTTTTTCGTTTTCCCCTCTCTCTCTCCCCCCCCCCACTCGAACCTCCGCCATTGTGCTTCTCTTTTCCATCATCTCTTCTTCTTGCTCATTATCTCTCTGTTGCTGTTGGTTTAACCATCCGTTCTTTTTTCTCCCTTAATTTTTTTTTGGAAAATCCCGGCCCATCCCCCCCCCCCGGCGCCCACCTTTTTCCTCCGTACTCCTTTCCCTGTGCAATTCCTCAAAATATACAAATGAATTTTATCTTTTCTACCCCCCCCCCCCCAATTCCACCTGATAGCCATCGATGCTTTGACTGATTTCCCTCTTTCTCCCACAAATTTCCCAAACACTTTGTCGGTCATTTCTTTCCAAAAAATATGTGTGCAATGTTTCCTTTCCCTTAAATTATTAATTATTTATACTTTTTTATTTTCCATTTCTCTTTTGCCTTTATTTTAACGGTCCCTCTCTCTGTGAACAAAAATGACGGATTATTTTTGATGGCAAATGCCTTTGCAGTTTCGCTGACGTGAATTTTGGAGGGCACTCCTGAAAATGTGCGAAATTATTTAAGGGCGAATTGGCCAAACGCACCCAAAGATTCCATGCGATTGGCCAAATGAGTTGTGTCCCCAAAAAGGCAATATCTGACGATGGAATGGTAAGGAAAGGCACTTTTATGCAAAGGAACACCTTGGCATCTGTTGATGGTAATTCAGCAGCAATTTAAACAAATTTGGAAATGATAAACATTAGAAAGTTTCACTTTAACGCCGACGACACCGGCGACGACGGGCCCCGAATGGACGCCGATTCGAATGGAAATGGCCAATTTGGTGGTCGGATTGGTCACCTGAAAAGTGACCATAACAATAAAAGGAGAGAAAGAGGCCATTGCTGACATATCGTGACTCCATCAGAAATCCAATGGCAACATTCAGAATTTTCTCCGCGTGATTCTGGCACTCATTTGGCACTCCTCCGACGATCATATAAGCGTCGCCTTGACAATGATTGGAATTGTCGATAGGGATCATCAAATCAGCACTCTCTTGCCTATGGTCTCCACTTTGTACACGTCGTGAAGGCCGACGATGCGATCGAACTGTTGGTAGAGGTCATTGAGCAGATTGATCACATCCTGAACAAAAGCAGCTACTGCACATGGTTTGGTGGACATACGTAAGGCGAGCAGTGGGAGCAAATGTTGGTAAAAGTGACAATCTGAAAAACAATTGACGTATCGCATTTTGATGAACAATAACCCAACTACAGTTCATTTGAGGGAAGACTCGGATCAAATGATTACTGTACTCGACCCATACTATAGCGAAATACAATTATTATGCATTAAAATTACATCAGTGAATAGTACGGTGGCCTCGGGAAACTCCGCAGCGTCGACCGTTGCGCCCCTTCGGAGAGAATCCGCCACGCTGGGGGGCATCAGTTCGCAAAGCAGCTCCTCAAGGCAAATTGTTCAACAAATTATTTGGAAAACAATGCTTTTGTGAATTGATTTCCGCCTCGCCTCAGTCCGTTGTTTTTCCGCGTTCAAAGCGTTGGCCATGCATTTCAAATTGCGTGTCGTTTCCTCCAATCGCCGACTGACCATTGAAAATGGTTAATTAATTGATGGCTTTTCTCGGTATTTGCCATGCGCCCACTTCAGCTCCACTTGGGACATTCGCGATTGGTTCAGCATGATCAAATCGCGTGTGCTGTCATGGCCTTGAAGTGGTGATTTTGTGTTAACAAATGCTCATAAACTGATCAGTCCCTTTTTACACTTACGCTGAATGTCGGATAGATACAAATTTCGCTCGACCAATTCACTGCAAAAACAAAAAAAAAAATTTTATGAAATCGAATTTATCTTTTTGAATTTATTTATCAATTGCGAATTGGCCTCACTTAACTGTGGTGACATTCAAACTGCACATAAACACCAAATATTTGTTGTTGTCCACACTGTGCATGGAACCTAACCAGAAAAAGGGAGGGAATAGGCAACTGAAGCAATAATCCCCATTCTTCCGACGGCTACCCGACAATTGGGAATTTGACATTTGAGGACCCAACTTTCATTTTATTTTCATTTATTTTTAAAAATGATAATTTTTATCGCATTAGTTTCTTATTTATTTAAATCCTGAAAGATTGAACAACCAAAAAAGTTGGGATCATTAAATGTCGAGTCACCGACTGTCCGCAGACCCTAAATGTCAAATGCCCAAGTCGTGCCACACTTCCAACTGTTGCCGCTTTGACCTTTCAGGGTCACTGGCACGTGCACTCGCGACTCGTCGGAGCGGACACTACTCGGTTTGGAGCCGTTTCTACTCGACTCGTTCCGAATTTGGAACACAAATAAACTGAAAATAACAAAACAGGGAAAATTATTATTGTTGAGTTGTGTGACACTTAATTTGCCACCTGTTACGAAATGTGATAATCGATTCAAAGGACAACGGAACCTCCGGGTGAACACTGAAAAAGCACTTTAATTTGTTTGGCCATTACTCTGCTGAAAGCAAACAGCTTCAAAATGTCCTCGAGGTGTGTTTCGCCACGGACAATGTGAGGAAAAGAACGGCGAATGTAAATGCCTTAACAAATGAATGGGATAATCATCAATAGGCTGCCACTTAGATTTTTTTAAATATGTTTTCTGCGCATATGCTTTGAAGAAAGGGGCTCAAAAGAAGCATTTCTGCATTTAAATTTTTTTGATTTGGAGGATATTTTGGGTGTTTTTTGAAAAAAAATATCTAAGTGGGGAGCCGGAAAAGGTTGGGTCGGTAGTTCCGTTGTTAGAACACGGTCCGGAAACAGCGACAGACGCCGGTTCAAAGCCGGCCCGTGCTCAAATTTTTTCCTCAAAAGCTCTCCCAGCTTGATCATATATATTCACTACCTTCATTAGCATTATTGTATATGTGACTATTGTCATTAGCATTATTATTCCACCACCTACCGACGTGCTCAATTCGCATTTTCTGGTCAAAACAAAAATGATGGGGAAAAGCAGCGCAAAAGTCGTCAATTCGAACACAATTTGAGGAGCACTTAGAAAAAGTTCATTAAAAAGAGTGTTGGCAAGCAAAAGCAGAGACCAATTCGGATGCCGAAACAAAACTGTGCGAAGGGGAATGGCACGCGATCGGTCGACTGACGGCGATGATGCCGTTGTCCACCTGTCACAACCAATTGAGGCATCGATCGCTTCTTCTAATCGCTTAGTTGTGTGTACCGGTTTTTCCATTTGATTGATCACGAATACCACGTGTTCCGTGATTATCGTGTCCATATACTCCTGTTTTCGCTCTTGCACTTTCATAATCACTTCCATGTCGTAAATTCGTCGTGCCACTTCTCTGATAACGCCTTTAATCGAATAAAAGTGGGATCGGAGGCACATAATTCCACCTTTGACGATGGGGTACAGTCCGCACCGTTGGGAGTAATAATGCAAAATCAGGGAACCGTCCGCTTGGGGCTCACACCGAAATGCCGGCCCTTTCAGTTTTGTGCGGTAGACGACGTGGTCAATGAACTTGCCAATTAAATTTGTTTAGCATATTTATATTTATTTACTCAGCTTACGTAATGCAATGCGTCCAACGCATCCAAAAATCCCTTCAAATTTCAAATGTTTTTCATTTTTACACAATTTCACCTCCAAGTCGGGTGAAAGTGCCCTCAGCAGTTCATCCCATCCCGTTTCCATCGTAAATTGAATGAGAAAGCCCCCGTAGGCTTCCCACACTTCCTCAACTGGGATGCCTAGAGCAAATTTAAGCCAACGCATTCATTGGCACTTTGCCAAACGAAACCGACCGATCACTGATCCCATTGCGGACACAAGCCGAAAGGACTCTTCGTCCTTGTAATATTTGCCAATTTCGCTCTCTGTGCCCTCTTCGAATTTGGCAATTTCTCTAAATGTCCAAAATAACAAACCTTTCAAATAAAACGAAAGCATTCTTTTACAGTATTTTTAGCCAAATTTCTTTGCCGTATTTGCGCGTCACCAATTGGCGAAAACTTTCGTGGACCCATCCGAACTGAGAAAAGTGAGGAAAATGATGTTAATGAAAGAGAATTACCATTTATTGAAAAGAGAAGAAGCGAATGAATGAAATGATCGAATCAAAAGAATAATTCCATTCGCTTGCGATTTCCGTCAGTTTTTTTCAATGAAACGAATGCTTTCTATGCATTTAACACTCATTCACAGCATCATTTTCCCCAACTCATCATCACTTCCTCATATTTCTGCTCTTTGTTTTCGTTCGTGAAAATGTGCCATTTGACAAATTGCAGGGAAAAGTTTTGGTGGGACGGAGGGAAGGATGGCAGAGGCACTAAGTGACAGACGAAAAACGAATGAATGAATGATTAATTGAACGATGAGATGAGTCAATTAAAGTGGAATTGATTTGCAACACGCAAAGAACGAAACCGAATCGTTTTTGTGAATTAAATAATTGCAATTTGAGGACAAAAGCGGATAGAATGACAAAATTACCAACAAAAATATATAATTATTTAACCTCTGGTGATTATTTTATCAAAAAAAGTGCCAAAGGATGGCATTAGATTAGTTAGCATCGGTGTGCTCGTAGTTCGGCACGCGTTTCAAAATTGGTTTGGCATCGCTTGCACTGTTTCGACCCGACGCCCCCGCCGTTCTCTGCTTGTTTTCCGCCAGGAACGGAGTGTACGCGAACATGCGACTGCAAATTACTGGCACGGTTGAAAGCTTTTCCACATTCGGCACAAACAAATGGCTTCACCTTTAAACAGCACAAAGGAAATAGTTTCACTGCCGAAATCACATAATGTCATTTTGTTGGTCGCCCCGCTGCTTTATCATTTTCATTGTCCACTCTTTCTCTCCCCCCCCCCCCCCCTTAACATTTTCAACTTTCTCCCCCTTCATTCCCCCAACATTCGCTTTTGCTTTGTGCTTACCGTCGTGTGCGTATATGCGTGCCTTGTCAAATTGCCAGGCTGACGAAATGCTCGTCCACAATGTTCGCATCGGAATGGCTTTTCACCCGTGTGAATTCGCTAAAAAAATTCAATTTACCTTTTTCAAAACATTCTCTCCCTCCCCATTTTGCGCCATTTTCTCTTTCCATTCGGCAGGTGCCCCCTTCGGCCATCATTCGAATTCGATTAACAATTCCTCCTCCCTTTGTTTAGGTGTCCCCCGGCCCCGCTTTTGCCTGCTTTTCACCACCACCGTTTCCCCTCCCTTTGCCCTCCGCTTCCTCCCACCCATCCTTCAACATTTTTGTTCAGCCTTTCGCTTCCACTCCCAAATAGCCAACTCCAATTTGTGCTCCCATTCATTGGCTTATGAGGAGAGAAGCGGCCATAACGAATGAGTGAAAACAATGGCCAACCAAAGGCAGGGGAAGAGGAGGGAAGTGGCACAAAAGTGAGGGCACAGACAGAGGGGGGAAAGGGGGGAGAGGGGGGGGGAGGGTAACGACCGTGAGAAAGAACTTCTTCTTGTCATGGACTGACTGATGATGATGATCTGTCGAGTGGAAGGGCATCCCCCCCCCCGCCCGCCCCCTCTTCAAGCTCGTCAGACCCTCGATTCAGACGGAGCATTGTTCTGCTCTTTTGTTATTGAACAGGGCATCACCCTCCCCGCCGCTTTTCATTGTTTGAAGCGCGAAATGCTTTTGGCAAGGGAGCTGCCAACGACATTTCCTCCCCAATAAAATTTGTTAAAAATTTACGGTCTAATTTTTGTGTCGTCCTTTTTCCTTCTATTTTTTCTCCGTTTGTTTTTTCTCTCCCAAGCAATGATTAAGTCCGTTCTTTAAAAACTCTCCCATTCGCCAGCACACTTCAAATATGCATTGAAGCGAATAATGTTCGGGACTTGGGAAAAGTTGGGGAGAGAGAAAATGGGCGGGGGGGGGGGGAACTTTGGGGTCCAATTGCGCTGAGAGAGTGTTCCATTCGTTAAACCATTCCTTCATCAATTACTGTAATTGTAAGAAAAACAGTCAGTTGCAATTAAAAGTCATAACCCAACAAATGTTGCTTCGTTTTGGTTTCTCATCAGCACCAATTGTGACTCGTTTAATCCTCCCCCCCCCCTCCCCAACTTTTCGTGGTCCGCAGGATGATGATTCAGTATTCGATTTAGTATTATCCTTCAGTGTGACAAATTCAATGTACCAAGAAAAAATGGACAATCAGTGTCAAGAGCCAAAACTTTTTTTATTAAAGCCAAATTGATTTAGATTCGCACCAAAAAATTAAATGATTAGGATTTTTATTTTTAAGAACCCAATCCGTAAATAATAATCGAATGTTCGGGTTATATTCTTGATTTAAGCTTGAAAAACCTAAAAATAAGAAAAACTTTTAAATTGCATTTCTTAGAAATTACAAAAAAAAAAAAAAAAAATTGTTTTGGAAAATTAAAAAATATTTGATGACGAATACTTCTACACTTCGGGTGTGCTCCTATTGCTCCTTCCTTTTCCCCTCACCCCCTCTTAGTGTGCCCCTCTTTCTTCCCCTCCTTTTCCCCTCACCCCCTCTTAGTGTGCCCCTCTTTCTTCCCCTCCTTTTCCCCTCACCCCTCTTAGTGTGCCCCTCTTTCTTCCCTCACCCCCTCTTAGTGTGTCCCTCTTTCTTCCCCTCCTCTTCCCTTGCCCCTTCCTGCTGGTGTGTCCCTTCATTTCTCCCCCCCCCCTCCCCTATCGTCCCCTCCTTTCCCATCACCCCTCCTCGTGTATCCCTCTGCCGCCCGCCCCTCCCCCCTCTTCGTCCCTTTCCGCCCCACCAATTCTTCTCGGCATTCGCGCCCTCCCCCCCCCCCCGCGTTTCTTCTCCTCAAATCTCTCGATTAATTCGTCTCATCTCTCTCGCCAACTCTTAATTTTGGTTCCTTCACAAAGTGCAAGAAATGGACACTCCAAGTTGCGCAATTGTTCCAACAAAATTGGTTTTGTATGAGTAATGGCAATGGCACTGCTAATGCAATGGTAATGGTAATGATTACCCCTCTAAGCCATCCCATTAATGCCGAGGACAAACATTTGCTGCCGAATAAAATAAATGAAGAATGGAAAGGTGGAAGGAATAAAGAAAGACAATGCAATACAATACAACGCAAAACAATGCGTTAAATTAGACAAAAACCTCTTTTTGGTCAATTTCAGTCATTTTTCATTTGTTGTGCATTGCGCCGCTTATTTGGTTGTTTTGCAATTTTACCTTATGAGTGATCAGAGTGTTTGAGCGACTGAATGTTTTGTCGCAAATGTCGCAGCGATACTTTTTCGCGTTGGACGACCGTCCGCTGCGACTGCCATTTGTCTGCTGCCTTTGCTGTGCCGCTGTGCTCGCCCTACGTCCGCTTCTGTTCCCATTTTTATTTGTTAAACTGAAAATGCCAAATTCCCTTTGCCATTTCCCTCTTCCAATGGCACTGACTTTGTCTCTTTCGCATTTCCACTGTTTCTGCTCCAATTGGTGCCGTTGCTTTGTGCCGATGCTGAGGTGGCCGCTGTAGCAGCGGCTGCTGTTGCTGCTCGAAGGGCACTGATGCTGGCCAATACGGCACTGGCGGAGTGACCACCGTTCAAAAAATTTGGCGTTGTCCATTCTGACGGACAATTGTCGTTGATCGCTTGCGGCAAATTCTTGTCCAATGCACCGTTTCTCAGTTCACCGTTTGGCATTTTGTTGCGACATTTTGCTGTTGGCGACATTGGAAATATCGGCATTAATTGTCGCCACGGATTCGGAGAAGAAGCAAAGCATTTGGGCATTCGGTTCAAAAATGGAAAAGAAGGGGAAGAAACAAAAGGGAGACGAAAGCTAAAACGGGCAATGGTAATTAAATTAATGAGCGTTAAATGGAACATCCATCGTACTTTGACGTAATGGGCGAATGATTGGGGGCCATAAATGACCATGCCGCAGAAGCAGCAGCTGCGGAAGCCAATTGTTGCTGGAAAAGGTGAAACTTGTGCAGGAATTCAGCAGAAACTTTCGCTTGGCACAATGCCTGTCAAATTCGGCTGATTATTTCACTTTTCGACCCTTTGCCTTTTTCACCGTCTCGCTTCTTTCGTCGTCCTCTCCCTTCTCCGCACTCACTTCCCCCCTTTCTCCATCGGCTTGGCCTTCCGCTTCTTCGCCTTGTCTCACTGCCTCGGGCACCAGTTTGGCCAATGCCTCCAACAACACTTTGCCCTGCTGTCCGCTGCCCATTCTGTCTGTTGTTGCTTTTGGTCCCACTCGCTGATCACTTTGATCAGTGCATTCGCTTGGGTCCGTCTCTTTTTCCTCCTCAAAAGTGGGCAATGCTTCTTCTCCGACCGTTTCTTCGTTGTCCGCGTCGCCATTCTTTGCGCAATTTGTTGCCTCTTTGTCTTCCAAACGAAAATCGGGCATCGACTTAAATTCATTCGGTGGCAATTTGTTAATCCAAATTGGCCTTGCTTTGGCACTTGCCTCTTTGCCAATTTCTTCCTTTTCCCTTTTTGGTTCTTCAGGCGGATTAAATGCATTAGCCCCACGTTTTGCAGCAACTGTCGCAGCCAACCTTTTCTGACGTTCCTCAAGCAAAGAATCGATGAGAAAGCAGCGCCTTTGCGAAGCGACTGATCTGACTGAGGAAGAAGCAGAGGTCGGAATGGAAGCCGAACTGAACGAAGACGAAGGGCGCATTTTCAAATAGCAAAAATAAGAGAAAGGGGAAGAGAAAGTTAAAGACGAAGTGCCATTCTTAACAAGGACTAAAGGCTTTCAGTTTTGGCATTATAAAGGTCCTATAAATTCTGCCGTTGTTTCTGGCCAAAGATTTTTTCAAAACCCGCAGTTTTCTCCCTCCCCCCTTAGTCCCTTCCTCCCTTCCCCCCCCCCCTCCCCCTTTTCAAACGACGCACTAATCGCCTCTAATTGAAAGAATGGCGCGAAAAGCGCTTCTCCCCTCAGATGGGTTACACTTGGCTTGTCCTTCCCTCCTTGTGGAGAAAATGGGAAGCGCGCGGGACGGGGGGACGGGAGAAGCAGTCAGTGCTTGGCATTTCCTTGGATACATTCCTCGGATTATTCACTCTTTTTTTGTTTGGTTGAATTTTCTTTTCATACCCAGCTCAAGCTATTTTTTTTTTGTTTTCCCCGAGGGTCATTTCATACGGTATCGTATACTGTACTAACAACAAATGCAAGAGGGATTAATGTATTCGTTCGTCTCATCCCTTTGATGGGTGACCCTTTTTGTATAAACAAGCCAAACTCAGGAACAAACAAACTGAAACACAATCATTGAAAGCATAGGATTACGAGGCTTAATTAAATAGAAATGCGAAAAAAGCATTTGGGGGAGGGGGGGGGACAAATTGCGAAACCTTTTGACTTTTGAACGCCGTAAATATGGAATATTAGGCAACGAAAGTGATCATTTAATGCATGACAAGTTAAATAATGCCAAATCGGGGAATGACATTGGCAAAAGCACCGCTGACAGGGGAACATTTGGAGGGGGAGAAAACGAGAGGGAGAGAAGGAATGAGGAGGAGCTGAGAGGGGGGGGGGAGGGCGGGAAGCGCCTCGGGGGCTGTCCTCTTCTGCCGCTGAATGGGACCGAGCGGCGTTGGCCCCGCTCGACCATCCCTTGCCCTGCCCCGATGCCCTTCTCGGCGCTACCGTCTCCCGCCTTCCCCCCTCTCTCTCTCTCTCGACCCATCCCTTCGCTTTCCTTCCCGCCGGCAACACGGCACCCCTCCCCCCGCCCCTCCGCCGCCCCCGCAAAGACTGTTCTTAACAGACAAAGATTATTTTAAATATGCAACTTCAAATAAATTTGGGCTAAATATATAATAAAAAGAAAAGAAGAAAAAAACATTTATAAATTGTGCAATTGGTAAATTTATCTTTTCGCTTCCTTTTCATTTTCTACCGACTTCTGCTTAAAATACCGATGGGTTAATAAATTGTAAAGTGTCAAAGTGCGGTTGAATTCGGCGAGAGAGTAACGACTAATTAATCCGTTTTAGGTGCTGCAGGCGGTGCTCTTCAAAGTTCGCCTGTCGTCCTTTTCTGTCGTCAAAGTGTCACCAATAACAAACTTTGCTTAGTTTCATTTGTCATTTGTTTTGATGGTGATTTATTTGGTCAGCTAAATCATAAAGTTTTAGTGTAAAATCTGTTAACAAAGCGGCCATAAATTTTCAAAAATTTCTCCCGATGGCGCCTATCGGCACCATCGGACCCCATTGGGTATATTGTCTCAAGAGTAATTTCAATTTAAAAACTCGTCTTTTTATGCAAGATTTGTTACCAAAAACGCTCAAATTTTCAAAATTTTCCTCGTCAGAGCATATCGGCACTGCCGCCTCGCCCTGATGAAAAACACATATTTCAAAAAACAATTTTTTGTTTTATTGCAAATCATAACTTTTTGAAATTTTTTTTGAATTTACATTCTCAAACATGATTAATCATTCAATAAAAAAATCCATTTGTTCAAACCTTAATTATTTTGCGTGAGCTTTACTAACGGATTTCGACCAAAACATGGTTATTTTTAAATTTTGAGAAAACCATGGGATTCGATGGTGTCGATAGGTGCCCATCGGGGGAATTTTGAAAATTGATGGCCGATTTGTTAACAGATTTTCTCCAAAAATTGTTAATTTTGCGTCTTATAATGAAAAATTTTAAAGGGGTTGAGTGACCGCAGTGCCGATAAGCGCCGTAGGGAAAAATTTACAAATATTACTAAGTTTTGTTAACAGATTTTGCCCCCAAAAAGTCAATTTTTTTAGGCTTTTTACTATTAACAAAACAAAATTTTTCAATTGATCTGTGAAACAATTTCAAAAATGTTCACGCAATGTGGTAGATTTGAACCAGGCTAAATTGCAAAAGTTCGAGTTTATAAATAGGATTGCAATGACTTTTTTATTTCAATTTGATAAATGAATGCGTAATTTTTTATATAAAAAAATGCTTTTTTTTTTGGTTAAAAAAAAATTTCACCCTATTTTTTAAAAAAATTTCTCGGTCTCGGTTCTCGAGTCGAGAAATTTCTCGGGTTTTTAGGGGTCTCGGTCTCGGTCTCGAGTCTCGGTGTCAAGTCTCGGTCTCGGTCTCGAGTCTCGGTGTCATTTCTTTATGTTTTCTGTGTTACCTTTGTCCTTTTGCTTTATCCTAATAATTGTCCACTTATCCGTTAATTAGCCCCGCAGGGCGCTTCTGCTAATTCCGAGTTACCAACAATTACTAAATGCCCGCTTCTTCTCTCCTATGATTTGCGTGAGTTTGCTTTTGCTGTCGTTGCCCATTAATTGCCTTTCTCTCGTGCCGCCCCCCCCCGGTCGATTCCTCCCTCCCCTATCACCTCCCTCCCTCCCGCCCCCCCCCCGCCCAATTCATTCATTTTCCCTTTCTGTCCTCGCCCATTCATGCGCCCACTTCGCCACTTTCATCCCACGCATTTTCCATTCAGTCGGACTCTTTCGCCTCCGGTGCCGTCTATTCATCCGCTCACCTCTCTTTTCCCGGAGGACGCAATTAACCGGCCATTGATGAGTCCTTTGGGTAATATGAATGGGACCGGATGAGAAAAGGAAAAAAGAAAAGCGGGAGAGGCAATGGACGAGGGGAAAAGAAGGAAAAATGAATGGGGGGGAGAAGCGGACAACGGCACAAAATGATAAGCGAATGACAAAACGGTGACAATTGGCAAGCCAAAAGCAACAGCTGAAGAGAGAGAGCCTTTTGAGAGAGAATTAGCAAAATTTAACGAATTTTTTCATTCATAAAATGGCATGACAAAATGATAAGAGGAGAATTGAAAAAAGGAAATGAGCGGGATTATTTGTTAACCATCAAAAACAGAAGAAGGAAGACAGCCGATCAGAAGAAATGCTAAACATAGCAATGAAAAGGCACAGTCGGCAATTGCCGTGGTAAAGATAAGACAGTGCCGATGGTTGTATAACAGGGTAGTGCCATTCTCATATTCCTTGCTCCGTTCCTAATCCCCCACGCCGTCCAATTCCTCTCATTGTCTGCCAATGTCTCTGCGCATCGCTTCGATTAGTGACTGCGTACTTTCCATGCGACAATACCCTTGCAGAACTCTCAGTGCCGCTGAGTGCCGTACAGTTGTTTCCGCTGCACATCCGTCGTTCACCCCAATCATCCAAAAACCACCCGTGGCAGCGGCGCCGTCGCGAATGGTTTGGTCAATGCACTGATCAGTCAAAAAGCCGGTCACGGCGATCGTATCAATGCCAATATTGCGCATCTGATCATTTGGTTCAAAGAAGCTGATCTTGACCAGTTGAAAGGTCAATTAAATGATCACCAGATAAGCAAAATTAGTGGAATTGAACAGACTGCATGACGTTTTTGGGATGACCAATTCGTCCTCCTGTGGAGCCAATTCGTTAATTACTTTCGCTTCCCTCGAACCCTTGGGGATAAAAAAGTTAGAGAGTTTGTAGTCCAAACTCCGATCGCGGCCATCTCTCGTCTGATTTTCCATAACGGTGAAAACGACCTAAATGGCCCTCATCATTGGCTGTAATTAGTCCTAATTGGTAACTAATGAGCGACCTCAACTTTCAATTGGCGTGCCATTTCAATTAATCGCCGAATGTTCGGAATTACCACTTTTTGGGCATGTTCGTGAAATTGTTCATTCAATGGATGCTTTTCCATTACGTAATTCTGCACGTCCACCACCAAAATTGCCATTTTATGAGCGAAAAGGGGACGAACGCGGCCATTTGGGTAAATGTCACAGGGCCGAGGAGGACAATCCATGGAGCAAAGAGAAAAAAATGATTGTCTAAATGACATTAATTACCTTTTTAATTAGTTTATTTTAAATGGACGGGGGAGATAAAGAAAAAATGAAACAAATGTAACAGCAAAAAATAAATATCGAATGAAATAATTTGATCAATTACAATATTTATTATTTATTTATTTATTGCATAATTTATGAATAATAAAATCAAAAATGCCATTCGTCTAAATATAAACGAGTTAAAAGTGGCATTAGTACTGCCATGCCCATCAGCAGCCCTTTCCTCCTCAAATTGGTCCCTCTCGTCGTAATACCATTGCCCGCCGACTTTTCTGCCATCGATTCGGTCCAAAAATTGCACACATTGCAATAATCGCTGTCCGCACAAATATTCACCAAATATTCAATGTCTTTCCACAAACTGAGAAGAAAGGAAGAGAAAACCAATTACAATTTAATTAATTAATTAACTCGCATTTTTCGGCATTCATTCAGCGAAGTGAACGGCTTCAATTCGTTGCTGAAACGAATCAGAGGGCCATCAGTGCCGAAACAGCCCCGGCGGAGCAGAAAGTGCCGACTGTTGGTCACATTTTGGAGACGAACTGCGTGTTTAAATCAACATATATTATATTATTCAAGAATTAAACTCATTACGCATGTAACAATAAGTGCCCTCACAAATGTCCCAACCAATGGCACAACCAAAAACATCCGAACACTCCTTCCTATGGCAAAACAAAGCAAAACCAACTGAAAAAAAGCAGCAAATATTTAAATGAGAAATAAAACAAAAAATATTTAACCGACCGTGAAAAAACATTGGCAAAAACAGTGAGAAAAAAGGCATAATCAAAAGGAAAAAGCGAAGAAAATAATGGCAATTTGAAGCAATGAATCAGCGGAAGAAGAAGAAGATCGATAGGGAAAAGCTGCAGGAAAAAAAGAAAACGAATATTGTGTTGGCAATTTGCAAATAAAAAGCACAAATAAAGAAAAAAGAAAGAAAACAATGGGCGAGCCAAAAGCGAAGCATTTTTATTTATTCAGCGATTTTTGAGAATTAATCGGCGAATGGGCAGGGGGCGACAGAGATAAGCCGACCAAAAGTGAAACGATGGCCAATTGAAAGATGAACACCTTGGAGAGCTTTTGATTGAAAAACGCAGAGCGGGACGCTTTTGAAGCGGCGTTTCGTTTTGCCGACGATTGTTTCACACTAAATGAACTTCCGCCCAACTAATAGCCCCCTTTGGTTTCCTATTTTTAAGTGATCTCTCTTCTCTTCTCTTCCATAATCTTTTTCTTTCTTAAGCTTCTCTTCACTATATTATGATTAGACAAGGAAATGCAAAGCATCCGAATAAATTTATTAAAAAAAAAACAAATTGAGTAATTTTTGTAAGTTCATTTTGCGGAATATTTCAGATTTTTTTAAATTTTGATTTTTCAGAACGGGTAATTCCGTACTTTCCTGAACATTTTTTTGAACTGCGAAATTTTGTTATTTGGGAAAAGTTTGGCCACAGTCATTTCCAAAAATTGGCCGGAACGTTTGAAGCGACGCGTCGCCTAAAAAAAGGCAAACGCGGCATTAAATGAATGCCCTCCCTCCTTTTGCTTTGCTTACCCCCAGGGGCAACACTTCGTTGTTCAACGACGGGTGTACTTGCCTAAATTCCCTTGGCCTTTTACAGTGATTTTCCTGCCTATCTCCACTAACATATAGCTGATGTTCAGTGTCACCGCGTGGTTCTGCAGGGTGCCCAGTTCGATCATGTTCAGTCCTTCGTTGCCCGTGCTCAGAATGGCCACTTCGGGTGGATTCTGCCGATGACAAAAAGGGGTGGGCAAAGTGATCAATTAACACTACCATCATTAATCACTACCATAATCATCAATCATAACAATACCATCATTAGTCATCTCATCATCATCATTTTAAGTAAGCATTACCATTTTTAAATAACCCACCGAATTTGGTTTTAAAGTGACGAAACCGTGCGTCACTCGCATGTCTGAACAACACATGCATTCATTAAAACTGTGATTATTTTGTTATTATTTGCTATTATGTTTATGAATGGTTGAAAACCGTTTTGGTGCCAACACGTGCTCCTAAAAGGGAGTGCCAAATTTGCATTTATTTCGAATATTTAAAAAAAACGAACGTCAAATTCAAAGACGGCGGACCAAACATTGGCACCTAAAAAGGGGGTTGACGTGCCTGCCTTTAAACAACGAGTGAAAGGAGTGCCTGGGCCGGTGAAATGTCCAGCATCTCCTCGTATTCGGGTGTCACCATGTCCGTGGGGTAGCGCAACCCTTTGCTCGCCTGTCCCCCAATGTTTTTGTTGGTTTCCATTACTTTGGTCTTATTTCCCCACCTGAGAATACCATTTGCCCATCATAAATTGTAGCGGTTCAAGTGCCGGTGCCAATGGAATTGGAGTGAGTTCTGATAGAGGGGGGGGGGGGGGGGGCGAATCGAATGGGATGGAACAATAATACTACGCACTGATAGAGGGGTCGGGGGTGCACAATTTACACGAAACAGCGCAATTAATGTCGAAGAAATTTGTCTGAATGGCACGAGGGCATTTTGAGAAGGGGGGGGGGGGCGGGTCATTAGTTGTCCGATGAAATGGAATTTGTAAAATTAATCCCAAGGCCAATTGCGAATATTAAATGTTTTAATCGTATTATTTGGTTACAAAAAAGTTCATGCATATTAGTAATATTTTGTTAAAGTAAATAAATTATTTTCTAAGAATATTTTCTAATGAAAATTTACATTTTTTTTAAAAAGTTTAAGCCGAGTAGGGGTCGGCACCGTTAATTGGCCGGTTTTTAGGGCCGAATAAAAAATAAAGATTTAAATCCAGCTCATTTAATAGAACTATTCAATTGTCCTCCACCTGAGTGCGGACGAGTTCGCATTTTTCCTCCATGGCCCACCGGTCACAGCTTTGGTAAATATTGCGACATCGACCTTTCAGTGAGTAAAAGTGATTATGATGAATTGCGTTGATTTAGCATACGGTGACAGTATTTGCCCATCCATCCCGACGGACATTCGCACGACGTTTTCCCGGGGATACATTTGCCACCATTGAGACAGGGGTCTGACAGAAAATGAGTGACACTTATGAGATATTTCCTGTCTATATTGTATATAATTCTGTTTTAATTTTTTAATGAATAAACTGGGGCTTTCCGTGGCCGGGATTTTTGGAAAACCCGATATTGGGATCGGCCGGGTCTTGAAAGGCAGGAGGGATTCGGGATCAGTCCCAGTCGGAATCTTTGGTTTCGGCTAACCCTAATTCGAACATATAAATTATTACGGAATATAACAAAATGTTATAAGGAAATGTTTTATTCGATTTGCTTATTAATTGACCAACTGAATTTGCACTGCTCTTTGGAGAATCGCTTTATGATCACTTGGCCAACTCCGGCGGTCACTGGACAAACAAAAGGTGAATTGTTTTTTTTTAATCCATTAAGTAAGAATTCCAAAAGGAATAAATTTGCCAATAATAAAAAACTAACAGAGGTCGACGTGCTGAGAAGAAAGAACGAAGAGGAAAAGAATAGCCAAAACATTTCCAATGGCATTTCTCCCATTAATCCTTGGCAATAATTGCGCTGCATTGAAACTCATCTCTCTGCACGAATTTTAATGAAACAATAAGGGATATAATACAATATTTGCTGTGCAATTTATCAGCCACCCAATTCGTAATTATTGGCCACAATTTTTTACCAAAATAAGTAATTTAAGGAAGTATTCAATTTTTGTTCCCATTTGTCCAATATTTTCATGCCCCTTTTTCATGCACATAAATATGATGAATCGAAGTTGCAGAAAACAACTCTCAAATTGCGATATAAAATAAACCGAGATACTTTATTGGCGAAAGTACTTTTGGTCTCGGCAATTTTTAATCTCAAATTTAAATTATATCCGCACACTTAACGAATAAATAATAAATAAAATTTTCCATAAAAATTCCAAAATTTTAATAAATTTAAATCCTTAATTCTAATATTAAATTAAGTCATTTTTGGGCAAAGAAACATGTACATAAATTTTTCTTGAGGACAGTTGAAAAATTGTAATGGGACATCAATATTGAGTTAGGAATAGTTAGCAGAAATTTTGCCAACTTCTTTATTCATCCGGACCCCGAAACCCCTTCATTTTTGGACTCTTCTCCATGTGGTCTTTCCAAAGTCTAAAATAGTGGCGCCGAGCTTAAAAAGTGGTAAAATAATGGCATAAAATTTTTCATCAAATACATATTTATTTTTTCACACCATTCTATTATTTTTTGCCAAATTTATGCTAAGGTGGGCCGGCATCGGGGGAAAATTTTCAAGTATTTCTTAGGGTTTGTTAATAGATTAAGCAACAAAAACCCGGCGGAAGGGTCGGGGTGCCCCCCTAACTAAAAGGCAATTCGAAGGGGCAAAGACAAAAGGGAGGGACAAAAGTGGAAATGAAAGAAGGGGCAAATGTGCAGAGATGTTCAGATTCTGGGAATAATTGGACAAACTTCGGTGGTGGACTAATAATAATGATGATGATGCGACTTCGCTGTTCTGCTTCCGTCCGTCCGTCCCTTTGTCTTCGCCGTTCCTCTTTCAACAGGCGCAAATCGGTCGCGTAACAGCGCACGAATGTTTTCCCATTTTGGGGAGACGACGGGGGAAGAGAAGAAAAAGAGAAGAGAAAAGGATGAATGATGAAAAGGATGGAAGGAAGAAGGGATGAATAAATCAGCAAAGGAGGGGGGGGGGGCAAAGGGGGGATGAAGAAAGGGGAGAAGAAAGGGGAAGAAAAGGGGGAGAAGAAAGAGGGAGAAGAAGGGGAAGAAAAGGGGGAGAAGAAAGGGGAGAAGAAGGGGAAGAAAAGGGGGAGAAGAACTGCCCATCGTTCTGGTGGGAGGGGGGGGGGGGGGGGAATTGCAGGAACAATTGGCGGCGAAAAACAATTTGTAGAAGCATAGCGGCGATCGCATTCAATAAGCCGCCAACTTTTTGGCGATGGTTTGTCCAACTTCTCAAAAGGTTTGTGCTTTATCTTCCATCAGCAAATATGTGTTCATTTGTGCGCATTGAAACAAAAGAATGCATTTGAAATTTGAGGGAGGGGGGGAAGAAAGCAAATGGAAAGAAGGAAAAGGGGGAAAGGGCAGCACAACGAACAGAGCAATGCAAGTGAATAAATCAATCAGTGGCGGAGATCCTTTCCTTTTCATCGGCGGATGAGCAAATGGGGGAGACCTTTTGGGGATATGGCGAATGGTGAGAGAAAGGCACGGCAAATCGAACGGACCGCGCGGGAGGGGGGGGCGGCGGGGGCAGGAAAGGAGGAGGAGGGAGAAAGGGGGTGGGGGCGGGATGACCCAAGGATTCGAATTTTGGAAGGATAAAAAGATTTTATTATTTTTTGGAAATAGTTAATCGATGATCAGTTGATCTAAAAATGAAAAAACACTACCTAAAAATCAGCTTTTCAAAAAAAAATTAACCCCAAGAACGGAGAATTTTCTTAAAATTTCCACTTTTTGTAGACTAAAAATATTTAGCAAATGTTTTCTTTTTATTCATAATTTTTAAATATTTTATGTATTTAATTTCCTTTATTTGTAGTCAATTTTTTTTTCTGCCTTTGTCTATTTTTTGTGACTTATTGTTAGTGGCGTTTCTTACGACTATTCTTTTAGGTGATTTTTTTTTTTTTTTTTTGATTTTTTAGACCATATCTATCCTTTAATTCTTTTTTTTAGATTTTATTTGGAAATTACTCATAGTAAAAATGAATGACTCAATTCGACTCAGCAAAACATTAGCTCATGCTCTGCGCCATCGTCCCCAACTTTATGGAGTGAAGTTGGACCAACATGGTCTTTAGTTCAACACACACCCGTCAATAGTCATCCCTCTCTTTTGCTCAAAGGTTGGACTTCGGTGGATCATTTGTTGGTCGGCCTCCGTTCTCACGGTTTTCCCAATTTATCATTTGAGGACATTCGGTGCCTTTTGGCTTCTCAAAAGGTG
Source organism: Heterodera filipjevi (assembly GCA_039877585.1). Classification (NCBI taxonomy): domain Eukaryota; kingdom Metazoa; phylum Nematoda; class Chromadorea; order Rhabditida; family Heteroderidae; genus Heterodera; species Heterodera filipjevi. The sequence continues at coordinate 9,158,754 of JBDPZO010000005.1, read as the reverse complement.
GGAAAAGTTCGCTTTGAATTGTCCTCTTCCGCCACTGACGATGAAAAAGTGCGTATTTGCGCATTATACGGACATTCGGTCGCTGAAAGAGTGCCACAGATTGCGATGGAAGTGAGCCGTTTTCTGTAAGAATGGGTAGGGAAGGAGTGAAGCCCTTCACATTTCGCTGGGTATTTATTGGGAATTTCCTTAGCCCTACCCATTGCCGGTCCCTCTTTACATAACAAATGAAAAATTTAGTTTTTTCCTAAAGATACAAAAACGGTTTAACCACTACCTCCTGGCCAACGACTTTACTGTTTCAGCTCCCAAGTTTATTTTCTTAAAAATAGTCCTTTTAAGAATTGAATTTTTTAAAAGTTTTTTCGAGGGCAATGGGACAATGGAAGGAAATGAAAGGCGCCACATTTTTCACGGAACGAGCCGAAAAACGGCAAATGCCATTTTTGAATCGAAAATGGAAATAAAGCCAATGGGACGACAATTTGTACACTTAACGGAGGATATAAAAACGGCCGAAAATGTTGGACGGAGGAAGACGAGCCATCCTTCGGGTGATTTTGGAAACTTTGAGAAGGGAATTGAACCATCCATCTGCAGATTGAGGCTGAAAATGCGGCAACTTTGGGCAAAGTTCGCTTTTTCCGTCCGAAAAATGGCGACTGTTCTACGCTTTGGCTGTCCGATTCAATCCCTGCAGAATTTGTTCAAATAGTCCAACTAAAATAAAAATTTGTTCTTTTGAATTTTTCATGTGTAAATTAAAGTCGGAACTTAGCTATTTTATTTTACATCTTTCTCACCTTTTCTTTAAACTCTTTTGTGAGCTCAATTCGAAATGGACATTCTTTCGCAGTCGGTAAGTGTGCGTATTATAAAACTGTATTAACGGGTTCGAGTCCTTAATTTACCGCAAATTAAATTGAAAAGTTTCTTTTTTGTTCCTTTGATCGCTTGCGCTCCGAGTGCCGAATAGTGTAAATAATGTCCGAGTTCCGAATGATTTTTTTAAACAGACACTACTGTAAACTTTGGCATAGGCTTAAGCTTGATTAGGTCTAGGCTTTTATGTTTTAATTTTTTTAACAAAAGCCATTTTGGCTTTTTTTGTGCCATTCGGAACTCGGAATTTATTTTTGTTCTATTCGGCACTCGGATCGGTAGCCCCTTTGGTCTATTTATAAATTTGTTTTGTTGAATCGGAACTTTGCCGTCCGTTTGAGGGTGATGATTCGTCCGTCGTCCTCCGCTGTCTCATCCGCCAACTCGTCCCCTTTAGCCCTCAAACGGCGCCTCGGCAGGCGCAGCTTTTCCACCAATACGTCCAAATTCTTCAGAGGCATCAGTTTAAACTTCAAAATGCGCCAATAATGCCCATCAACACGGAATTTGGGTGGGCAGGGGGGGGGGGGGGGGGTTCGACTGCGCCACTCCTTCTGGACGAGTAAAGCTGAATTGTAGAATAATCACCAGCGGAGGGTTGGCCAACTTGGAGTGGGCCAAGCCGTTCGTTGACCTCGCAACAGTCGCCACTTTTCCTGGGTTGGCACTGTCCAAAATGGTCTATGGCATCACTTCTGATGAGAATGGACAAAACCCGCAAAGCCAAACGCAACTTCAGGGTGCTTTTGTTCTTCCTTACGCTGATTTTCAGCTTATTTTGTTGGATAGAAGCGGGCCAGGAGCAGCCTGAACAGCTTGGCCTTCTTCTGTCGGATGACCCCTCCCACGCGGTGTTCCCCTCGAAGACGTGCCACCTCTTTGTTTGGGAGGAGTTGCAGCAAATCGCCATGGATGTGCTCAACAAGGAAAGTCCGCAGGGCAAAGACTATTCGCATTTCGGCCTCTTCTCCAACCAATTCACCAACAACGGCAATTCCTCTCCGCTGCCTTCCGACGAGCCTTTCTCCGTTCGGCTTGGGTTCGGTGCTGCCCTTTCTTTGCCATTCATTGGTTCTCTTTCCCTTCAGCTTTCAGAATCCCTTCCCATTTCCATTGGTTCTTCGAAATTTGTGCCTTTCACTTGACCAAGTGAGTGTCGTAACAGTCAAAATTGGAATTGTACTGATAGAAACTAGGGATGTGCGGGAAATGATTTTTACCGGGAATCGGGACGGGAAATGCACCCGGGACTAGGGGACCGGGATACGAAAAACCCGGGAAATTTCCCGAGTCGGGAACCGGGAATTGCTCAAAATAAGGCAAATGCCCCAAAGGGGTGTAAAATGGTCATTCCCTAGTCTCTTCGGCAGAACATTATTCCGCTGTTCCACAGTTGAAGCTTCGTCCCGGCTGTTCTCCACCTTTTTCCGACAAATTTCGCTGTTCCGTCATTTCCGAATTGGTAATTCCTCCGTTAATTACTGACGAACGGACATCAGCAGAGATTGTACTGAAAAAACAATTTGTCGATTTGCACGTTTTGCCAGGCCCCGAGTTGGAACATTTTGCTGTTAATGGTCATTTTCTGTCATTTGTCTTTTTATTATTTCATTTACCGCAATTAGGGATTAAATTTGACCTCTGTTCGTCATCAGCAAATGATGAAAATGGCCAATCCGTTGAAATTGCGTCCGTTTCGGCCTTTTTTCCCCTTTCCCTGCGCGGCAAAAGGCTTTTTAAGAGCAAAGAGCAGGTGACGAAGCGAATGTCGCCTCATTCTTCTCTTTTGCTTGTTCTTCATTTTGTACCACTTTTAGCGAATGGCCAAACAATACGCTGTGGACAAGCGCCTTTCGGCTGCCATTTGCTCTTTTTCTGTGCCGTTGCTCAGTTTTCGTCCTATTGGCGGTGACCCCGGCTTTATTAAAGCCGTCACCCATTGGCATCCCCTGGAAGCATTTTGCGACCAAATTGTCCAAATTGTATTCGAAATAGAAAATATTGGAAGGATTGACGTTGAACAGTTGCGATTTTGCACAAATTTTGCTGAACAGGGTGTTTGTTGACCACAAAATGGACTATGCGAAATTGAATTTTAGTTTCAATCAGCGAACCGTCGGGTAGCGGTGAAAATATCGGTCGGTGGACACAATGTTCGGCCAAAGTGATGTCAACGGCATTCACGGACGACTCGTCCATGGCCGGCGAATTTGGCATGGACGCCGCAATTGTTGGCCAATTTGGGAAGGTGTCCAAAGACAGTCCATTGAGAGTCGGTGGAAAGATTGGGCACGTCTTTCCTTATTCTTCACATTGTCCGTCGTATTCAACCTTCTGTTTCCCCCTGTTACAGCTTACGCGTTGCGATCAGAGTGCAACAGAAGCCGCAGAACTTTTACTTTCTCTTCCTTTACATCGACCAAAAGGGTATACCCCAAAAAGGCACTTTCACTTTGGCCTTTTCAGTCCCCCCGCTCCCTCCTCCCCCCTAAGGCAGTTCTCGTCAGTTTCGCTTTGCCGCCCGAGTTCGCCCCCTCTCGCGCATTTTCGATGCCGACCATTGCGTCCTCAACGAAACCATCGGATTGTCCATGCTCAAACTTCGCTGTTTGCCGTTAAATTCGCGTGAAAGCGACGCGAAAGCAAAAAGAACATTAACCAAATTGGATTTGCTCAGACTTTCCGTCAAATCATCCGATGGAAAAGTGAGGGAAAAAGTGCGACGGGTGGACAATGAACCAAGTGAAGGAGTAAAGGGAAATGCGCAAATAATGGCCATTTCAAAATGCAGTACAATTGGAAAACGCAACAGAACAGAATCTGTGCTTTTATATATCCAACGAAGCAGCGGAGGGGCAGGGCATGGCACCAGCGACCGAACAGATGCCAAATTTCGGGGGATGGACCGATGTTTGGCTCGGAAAGACTTATGTGCCTGACTTCCCGGAATGGCAAAAGGCCGAGAGGGGAACTGATAGAAAAACGGGACTAATTGGGGATGATCAACAGGCGGAAACACTCCAAATGAAGCTACTTTGGTCAATTTTAATTGAATTTAATAATGGGTAAAATTCGTAAAACGGAATTTAGGAGGAGATTTCTAATCGGAAAGTGAACAGGAAGAAAAGCTTTTTTTTAGCTGTTCATAGTTTTTTTTCTTTTAAAGGAAAGCATCGGTTATCAGAGGCGATGGGACGGTGAGCAATGTGTTTGGAGAATTTGTAAAGCAAATCGAGCCGAGATGAAACAAACATTCGGTGCAAATTCCTTTTTGATGTTTCAATTTAAAAGCATATTTATCGAAGTGTTTCATAAATGTTGTTCTCTTTCATTCGCTTTTTGTCCCCTCGGGTGCTCAACTTTCTTCTCTCTCTCTCTCTCTCTTCTCTCTCTCTTTCTGTCCTCTCTCTCTCTCTGTCCTCTCTCTCTCTCTCCGTCCCTTTCATTCATTTCGTTTTGCCTTTGTTTGTTCCGCTGCTGAAATTGCACTCGCAAATACTCGCGCATTCCTTCTGCGAGTTCGGTTCCGTCGCACAATTCTTGAAGCATTTGTCGTTGGTGCAGCTGAATCGTTTTGTCCGTTTGTGTTCCATCAGTTGGCCATTCACTTGCGAAGGGAGGGCATTGGCCACGGCAATTTGGGAGAGATGCTAAAAATGGCAAATAAAAATAAATATTTGCAAAAAGAAATAAAAGAACCGACCTCAAAGGAGAAGAGCACGGAAAGAAGCAGCAGAACAGTGAAGGAAAGCTTGGGAAACATTTTCAAAAGTGAAGAAAGAATGACGGGACGAAGTTTAATTTGGGCGAACACAGGGCAAACAAAAAGTGATCGGAAAAGAGACGGGGGAAATGGCAAACAGCTGTGAAGGGTAAAAACGAAAGGATTTTTTCCTGTAAATTTAAGAAGCAAAAAAGGGCGATCAAAACAGTTGGCAAATCAGGAAAGAGCAAAAGAACAACTAATTCAGAGAAAAGTAATCATTCATTTGATCCAAAATTAATAGTGAACGCATTCGATCACTTCTCAAAAGATTTATTGCTTCAGTTTATTTAACTGAAAACAAAACAAATAATTTCAATTAAAAAAAGAGAGAGAGAGAAGCACGAAAATGATACGCATAAGGCAACTGATAAAAATAATATTTAAATTAGAAAAAAACACTTCTTAAGATTCATTGATTAAGCCCTGCGCCTTTCACTGATCACTTTTATTATTTATACTGTTAAATTATTAGAAAGTAAAAGCAAATTACAAATTTTAGGGCTTGAACACTTAAAGAGATGCGAAGAGAGTGCACTTCCTCAAGAGGGGGGGGGGGAGGGGAGGCGATCAGTGAGCAGCAGCAACTCCTCAATTTGGGTCAATTCCCCTCGCCCCCGTCTCTTAGAAAATCCATTTGAACACAGCACCACCGCCATTATTGGGAGCAGCTTCTCGAGAAGGACTGATCGGTGCATTTTTGGATGTTTCTTTTAAATGATTTGCAATTTTCGTTTAATTATTTTAAAAGTAAATAATTTGCGAAGGCGCAAAGATTTTCAATTGGCAAATAAAATTACAAAGACATTATTATTTTATTTTATTTTGTGGATGGGAAGGACAGCGATCGCTTTCGGCATTTTGCCCAATTGGATTAAGATTTGGTTGGCCTGCTCCACTTTGATTTGCTCTGTTGACGTCGCATTCACGGCACTGCGGCCGGAGAGTCTGCGAGAGGGCAAATACGCCAAATGGTTCACTTTGTGTGAGGGCTTTTTTTACATAATGCCTGTATAATTGGTTGCTTTAACACCAATTTTACTAATTACCCTCCTCCTGAAGATATATTTTACTAATTAGCCCCTCAGCATTTATTTTGTTTATCAGTTGCGTTCTCCCAATTTTCTTCCCACTTGAGGGCACATTTACGCTTCCGTGGACATGCGTTACGCTGATTCGACTGATCCGCTGACGCGAGTCACCGGCCCACTAATGTGCGTCGAGTTGGTGCTGAATCTGATCGCTCTGTTTTTGGCATGCGCCGTTCCGTCCCTTCGGTGTTTTCACTGCTCCTTCCCCTCTCCCTTAGGGCTTGGTCCGTCCCGTCCATTCGCTGATGGCCGCTTTTTTAAGCAATGCTTTGGTATTTTGGAAGACCACCATTTACCTCTGTCTGTTTCTTGTACCAAATGAAGAAGCGCACCGTAATCTGGGATACCGTAAGTCAATTTTCATGGAAACAATTACTGTAAATCGTAATTTATTCAACCAAGGAATTACTTCCCAACTTTCTTACCGTGGTGTCGCCCCACAAACACCTTTCTGGAAAGAAATGCTGCTATTTTGGGTACCCAATTCCGTGTGGGTATTCGTCCCATTAATGGCCATGGTCCATTTGTGGGCCAAAATTGCCCAAGGATGGGCTCAACGGTCGCCTGAGACTGAGCCAAATACTAACATTGGAAAATACCAAAAGGCAATGTAAGACAAAATGGGAAAGGATTACAAACAGCGAATTTGCCAAGAAGAAATAGGAAGAATAGCCAAATGTTGGACAAATGTGTCAACGAACTGAGGGAATTGTGCGCATTGGATGAGTTTGAGCCAATGGAGGCGAAAGAGAGCGGGAAAAATGCCAAAAATGCCGACTCAATGCCAAGCAACACTAATTCAAAACATTGAACCTGTCAAAAAGAAAGAGACCGACACATTCATCCAAATTGACACATCGAAACACTAAAAGAATCGGGCAAAAGGCCGAGCCGAAATTGGTCTAATTACTGATAATGTTTTCCATTTTAATGTTATCGATTTGTCCCTTTTGTGCTGTCTTTTCGTCCACTTTTCCGCTTTTATTTGTCTTCCTTCGCTTGGTAATTCTCTTCTCTCTCTTTCCGTCCCTTTTTGACTGCTCCTTTCGCTAATTGTTCCACTGATCACTGCACTATTTGAACACATCCTTTCATTGACCTTTTCTCGTCACATCGGTGTGGTCCTCTGTAGTCCTGTGATAATATGTTCTGTTTTACAATTGTCATTACTTTACCAAAATGATCCCCATTTTCAGTCTTTGCTAATTTTGTGGTACTGATCCGTCCCCTCAACCCCAAATTCTGCTTGTGGCATTTACCCCCCCCCCCAGAAAATTCCTGTTCCTTTACCGCGTCATTGCACCAAACACACTGAGCGTGTTTCTGCATAATGCAAGCGGAGTATTGCGCAGAAAACCCTTGGCAAATTTGCCGTTTCGCGCTCAGCTCATTGCCCTTTGGCTGTCCGCTTACGACGATAAACAAAAGGACAAAAAGAGTCGACAAAAGACGCATTTTACGGCAAACGGGCCAAAGAATGTCGGATTGTTTGTTTAGGATAAAAAGTGAAAATTAGTCAAGGGATTGAAAAGGGACAAACAGCTGACAAATGAAAGGGGGGAGGGGGATAATGAGGACGATGATCAATGAATGAAAAAAGTATTCATTGGGAAGGGAGGAGGGCGATCAGTGATCGAAAATATTTATTTGCCGAGAGGCATAGTCTGTTCCGCATTTCCGACTCTCTTCCCTCCGCCCATTGCCGCGACTTCTTTCGTTCTCCCAACGCCCCCCCCCCCCCTCTCCCCAAATAAACTCTCAGAAAGGCAAATGCTTTTAATTCGTAAAAAACAACAAATTAATAAAATTAGCTCTTGAAAATGGACCCGTCTGATTGTGTTGAACTTTTTCTGTTGTCTTTTCCCCTATCATTTCGCTTCTTCTTCCGCTGACCGTGGCGAGGACAACGAAAGTTCGACCACCGACTCCACCCGCACCAAAGGGGCCGTCCCCCGCTTTGGCCTCACTCTGTTCACCGTTTGGACTGTTGAAGCGGATTTTCGTCTCGCCGTCGTCTCTGTCCGTTGGTGTTGTTCGTCCGCTACTGCTCTGTCTCGTCCCAACTTCGTTCCTTCGTCCTTCTTCCCCCGTCGGAGTTCGAAATTGTTTCTCAAGACTTTTCTACTATCTTTTGGCATGTCTTCCATTGCGTATTCATTCATTGGGTCGGTGCTGGACACTTCGCTCATCGTCGACAATCCATGGAGAGACGGCGCAATCAAAGGACATTTGGTGGTGGAATGGCATTTTCGCGCTGCTTGCTGGACTTCACTTGTCACAGATGATTTCTCCTGCCGTTGTGCCACAATTTCTTCGTCGCGTGCCAACGAAATGATTTCTCTGAATGGGGCGAGGGAGGGCATTATGGCCGTTTCTGCTGATGCCAACTTTGCTTTTCTAACACTCACTGCTGTTTGTGCTGTAACGGATCCTTCCGTCTCTTTGGGTTGTCACCCGCCGAATGTGTGTGTCTGTGAGAGAAAAGACGGACCATTTTTACTGACAGATAAATGCCTTTTTGAATTAATTACGACTATTAAAATGGCATTATTCAAACAATGAGTCGGCTATTCGCTTCTTTAACAATGTCTCTCTCACCTTCTCGTGCACATCACTTTCAGTCCGTTCTCTCGCCGACTTTGTCCCGTCTCTCGCCGTGCGACTTGGCCCAATTCGTTTTTTTTCTGCTGCGACGCGTAACGGCGCGAACGTCGCAATTCGGTCGATTCTTCTTGAATGACCTGCAGAAGTTTTTTGCAATAAAATAACCAAATATGCACAAATTTCTCATCAATGACCTGCGCGTGTCTGTCCCGCGATTCCAACGTTATAACGCATGCGATGATCATCTGAAGGAGAGCAGAAGAAGCGGACAAAGGGTTAACGAACGGCAAAAGAACCCACCAAGAACATGCCGATGCCACAGAACACCGGGCCAATGTATTGCATGCTTTTCATTACGTAACGAAGCCAACGAAAATCACCCAAGTGATCGGGGGACTGAGTTTGGTGATCAGCCGAAGGGACTGAGTTGGCAGTGTCGAAATATCCAATCACTGAATAGTCAATGACTTTAGAATGTCGCTGGAAAAAAAATTCTCCCTTCTGACCTGTCATTACCAATCCGATGGAAATCATCACAACGCCGAGGATGACATTAGCACAGGCAGTCCAAAGGGTCTGAATTGGCAAAAAACAAATTCCAAATGCACAACCGACGCTTTATGAGTGAGGTAAAAAAACCTTTTTGCCATGGATTTGGTAAGATTTTCGGAAATATTTCATGTTGTTTTACTCATTTTCTTCACCCTTTTGCGCCTTTTGTTTTATTTTTGTTTAAATTAAATGTTTTGGACAAAAGAAATAAATGTGTGATTGGTCACTGATCAATAGCAGAATATTTATTTGTCGAACTTTCAACAGATTGCAAATCCATTTTTGTGATGGCAATTTATTTGTCTGTCCCTTCAATTAATGGCGGAACCAAAAAGCCAACGAATGCGCAACGCGCGCCTTTCCCTCCGTTTGCGAACTTACGCCGCCGATCGTTTAGCACTTTTTTCTCCTCATTTCAGCAGCGATGGCTTTCTTTCTCTTTACCAAAACTTTCTCTGATCAGTGGCAAAAGTATAGTGAAAAAACAAAAGACTATTAGCATGAAGGAGTGATCAGAGAAAGAGAAACACAAATGAGAGGGGAAAGAAGTGAGACAGAGGGATGGAGTGAAGAGATCAGTATAGAAAAAGAGGGGGAACGAAATGAGAGGGCGAGCGAGGAGGAGGTAGAGGGGGGACTTATTTCGGCCCCGCGTTTTGGCCCCAACAATTTTAAAGTGCCATAACTTTTGTTCTTAGGCAACCAAGTTAGACAAATTTGTTATTTTCAAAGCTATTTAAGGTATTCATTCGTTTTCCAAAAATTAAAAGGAATACTAATATATATATATATTTTGCGTCTTTCGTGTTGTCATTTATTGTAAATTGATCAATCGCTTGTCCCTGGGGCCGAAACGGAACTGGGGGGGGGGGGGGGGGGCGGACAAACACCCCTGTGGTCCCAGAGGGAGAGAGGGAGCAAACGATTGAAAGAGAGCATTAGAGAGGTAGAACCCCTTAGCTGATCTGGGCTATATTTATTCTGGGTCAATCTCAAATGTTAGTTTGGTCCATTTGCCGACCAATCCGCGCATTTCTCACTTTTGCGTCCACATGTTTTCGCACCACCAACCGCGCTTGCTGGGCCCTCTGTTCGGCCAAATGTTCCCGCTTCAATCGGTTCATTTTGTCCAACATCATTTTGTCCTTCGGCAAATAGTTCAATTCCGACAAATTGATCCGTCCGCCCAGGCCGAGGCTGACCCCACGGGCAGCGAGCATTTCTATTTGGGAGAATGGCACGGGAGTTGGGAACCACCCTATAAGAGGTAATGGAATTGGTAAATTGGAGAGAATGATAATAAATTGATGAATTCCGACGGTTAAGCAGGAAAAAATCGCCGGGGGTTGGGGACGGCACTCCGTCCAATTTTCTGGGGATTCCCTTGCGGGGAGTTTATTTGCTATTGCACCGCCTCTGTTAAGTTGTCTCACGCAAATCCCACTTTTGCCGGGCCATCCGCCGACATTCTCCCCGCCATCACCACTCACAATTTGGGCATTCTCTCGAGACGGAAACGCATCAGTCGCTCCTCCCTCCGCCTGTGCCCCCCTCTTCCGGTAGATAAACGGGAAAAGGCCACTGGCAAACAGCCGAAGGCAACGGAAAATCGATTCGGCCCATTAAGCTGCCGCAATGGCCCCTTCACATTTCTTCTAAAGCCAAAGCGTTTGGTTTAGTCCAAATTAACTGAAAGATATTTGGAGTGCTAACAACACAAATCTTTTTATTATTTTTACATACAAATTATAAGGCATATTCACAAATGAATATGCCTAACCATAACTTTTATTTTGGAAAAATATGTATATGCAAACGATCACTTATAATAAAGCTGTCAAAAGCCCGTTTAGCGGGCAAAAAAGCCTCATTAAAAAAATAATTTGTTGTGTAAAAAAACAAAAAGAACAGTATAATATTTTTCATTTTCCACTATATTTTATTCAGCTTTATTTATTTATTTTTTTGGTTTGTTTTATCCGATGGACAGTTTCGCGGTGCCAGGCCTGACGGGGGAAAATCTTGAAAATATGAGGGAGTCTCGTTCACAATATGGCCTAAAAATTGACTAATGTTGGGATTCAGAGGAAATTTCCTAAAATCACAAAAAATCAATAAACTAAAAAATTCTCATCGACCTTTCAAAAAGCACAAAACGATGATAAATCCTTATTTGTTCGAATTCAAATAACTTTTTTTTTTTGGTTTTCATTCACTAAAATCCAAAGAAACGTATGACAATTATTATTAATTAATTGGGAAAGAATGGGAGGCGAAGCGGGGCAAATGGGGGGGGGGGGGGGGGGGGGGGGAAGGGGGGCTGATTTAAAAACGAGTTCGCGCGTCAACTGATCTCCTCCCCCTCTCCTCCTCTCTCTCCTCCTCTCTCTCCTCACTTTTTCTTCCTCTTTCCTCACTCTCTTCTCTCTCTCTCCTTCCTTTCTCTTCCCTTTCTCCTCCTCTCTTTCCTCACTCTCTCCTCCCCCCCCTCTAAATCAAAATATCAGAAGAGTGAATGCTTTATAAAGTCAACTCAACTAATAAAACACCATCATAAATTCGTTTGTTTTTCTGATTGCGTTGTGGTCCTATTAATTCTGGTCAATGTATTTCGCAGTTTTCCTTGGCTTTTTCTTCTTCAGTTTTTCTTCGGCATCCAAAGAAAATTTAAAAGAAATTATGAAAGCGGAGATGAATCACCCCGAGGACAAAAAAATTGCAGCAATGCTTTTGGACGTTTTCCTCAATGGATGGAGGGAATGTATCGACTGGAAAAGGGTCAGTTTAGACGGGAGAAATCCTAGCTTCTGCTGTTCCCATTAAACACATATAAACCTGAATAATTAAATTGATAAATTTTGCACAAAATGGCATTGTTAATGCATTTGATAAATGCGATGCCGAATTTGGAATGATTTGGTGTTGAGTTCCTACTTAAAGCATTAATACTTTTTAAGAGTTAGTTATAAACAGAATAGAACTCGGAAGAGGGAAGGGATTTGTGCAAACTTATTTTTTAAAAAAGGGTACAGGGATTCGATAGTGGGCCGGAACATTTCGACAATGACCGTTTTGGCAAATTAATATTAACTTTTCGTGCATACATAACGTAAAATTTACAAATATTTCGAAAAATTTAAATTTTGATTTTTGAGCAAAAACGGTTGTGTGCGTGCCGACAGATCTCAATTCGAATAACCAAAATTATTTCTTATTAAGGGGGAACCGTCAATTCGATGTGTGCCTTTCCCAGAGAAGAAACCAGAAAATTGTGAAAAAACGATATGGGACAAAGCGATCGAAAATATTCAAATAGGGAAAATAAAAAAATGTTAAAAATTGGGAAAAAAGGCAGTGGAAATGAAGACAGTGACCTAAACAAGCAGAGGATGCCGATTTGTTCTATTTGTTTTTGTATTCCTGACACACTTATCATTTGTCTTAGCATTAAACACATCGAGCCAAAAAACGAGATGTGTGCCAATAAATAGAGAGTGCGAGACGCCAAACAAATTACCCTTTTTCTCTAATACTCTCTCATTTTGGCGCACTGCCTAGTTATTTTTATTTATTTTGTTTTTTATTTTATTTTATTCGAGCAACCACAAGGTACAAAAAGTACATTTACAGTGTTGCATTAACGAAAATTCACAGGAAATTAATAAAATGGCTTCACAAGATAAAACTAATAAAAGTTAAATGTCACATAAGATTTAAAAGTCTAATGTTTAAGGTATACAACAACAGCACTCCTAATAATTTTCCTGGATATAATTTCTAAAAATTTTGCTATTATGAATTTCCATTCCTCTTTAGGCAGTTTATTCCAATTATAAATTATTCTGTTAAAAAAGTTGTTCCTAGTCTTAGAAACAAATTTTCTTTGCCGAAGCAAAAAAGGTTTTCTATGGTTTCTTAGTGTTATGGTAAAATAGTTTTGATACTTTAGTTGTGTGTAACCTCTGAGAATTTTTTGAACCATAGATAATTAGATAAGTCTGCTATAATTCTTCGTGTTTATACCCTCTTAAGCCCACATATTTCTAATCTTTATTCATAAGGTTTTGGGGCTAAGCCACATCTTTTAAATGCTATCCTTGTAAAATATTGCTGAACCCTTTCGATTCTATATAAGAGTTCTGTTTTAAAGGGATTCCACACCTCACTGGCATACTCTAAATGTGTCCGTATATAAATAACTTTTATATGCGAGAATTAGCTTTTTCAAATCACTAGTTCGTACTGCTCTAAAAACTTGTAGCATAACAAAATATGATTTTTTTATAAGAGTGTCAATGTGCTTAGAGAATGAAAGTTTAGAATCGATCAAAATACCAAGATCCTTTACAGAACCATTTTCCGGATTGTATTTTCCATACAGTAAATAACGTGGTGAGTCGAAGTGCAAAAAGTCCGAATGTGGCGAAGTGCAAAAAGTCCGAATGTGGGCGAAGTGCAAAAAGTCCGGATGTGGGCGAAGTGCAAAAAGTCCGAATGTGGGCGAAGTGCAAAAAGTCCGGATGTGGGCGAAGTGCAAAAAGTCCGAATGTGGGCGAAGTGCAAAAAGTCCGGATGTGGGCGAAGTGCAAAAAGTCCGAATGTGGCGAAGTGCAAAAAGTCCGAATGTGGGCGAAGTGCAAAAAGTCCGGATGTGGGCGAAGTGCAAAAAGTCCGAATGTGGGCGAAGTGCAAAAAGTCCGGATGTGGGCGAAGTGCAAAAAGTCCGAATGAGTGATGATCAGAAGAGGCGGGTCATTTCAGTACCGAATAATGATTTTAATTAATTAAAATATAACTATTTAATCTATTAATTTGATTTAGGTTTATAAATTCGATTTATTATTTATTTTTTCCCAAACAAATCACATTTTAAGAGAGAAATAATATTCATAATCATAGTTCTAACAAATAAATTTATTTAAGCTCACTAAATACAATAGGTTTAACAGTACTCCAACCCAATGAAACAATCGCTCCGTGAGCCGCATCTTGTATTCATAATGAAAAGTTGAGTCAAATCGCAGTCCTGCTCACGGATTCCTTGAAGTTTACGGTCCATGTCTACATGGCAGAAAATAATAAATAGGTAAGCACAAAAAACTTTAACTATAAATATACCGCTATTTCTATTAATAATATCATTAATAATAAAAATGTTAACGTTAAAACACTTTTATATGCAAACGGAAATATCAAACGATTGGTGCGAAGCACCGGAGAATTGGATGGGCTGTTCAATCGCGCAATACAGAAAGAGAGAAAAAATGAATGTGTAATCGATATAAGATTTTGTAATTAGCTTTCAAAGTCGAGTTGGTTCAAGTATCACTTCAAAGTGATTTGTAGAGTTTAAAATAAAAATGGTTGGAGTTTCACGGTCTTGATCAGCGACCATCTTAATATACAATAGAGAACAATTTTTTAATTTTATAAAAATTAATGTTAGTATTTTACGGAATGATCCATATTGGGAGTAAAAATCTGCCAGAAGTATTCCTCTCTATCCTGTCTACACATTACAATATTTATACGATATAATTTTGCTGCGACAAATAAGTCAACGGCACTCATCCATTTTTCAAACTCAGAAGCGTTTTTTGCTGGGAGTTTTTTGGTTGATGTATGTTTGATTGCATCTTCTTCGTGTAAAAAAAACATTTCTAAAATAGCTATAAGTCCGCCATTATAAACAAATTAAAACTTACGCCACCAATCGTTTCCTTCCTTTTGTTTCTTATATTGCTTAAATGTAACTTCTATATATTCTATAATATCCCGCCGAATTTCGTCATGATTGGCCTCTGATCCTGTTAGAGCCCAACTTAAACTTCTAAAACCGCAATTGCCATCGCCGGTTATTGGCATAACCTGGCCTGGTCCAAAATTACTGGTTTGAAATTCGAATTGATTTGCATATTCCTTTTCTGGCTCTTCCCATAGATAATCCCATTCCTCTGCGAAATTATACATTTCACAAATTGATGGTGGATTAAACAATAGATTTAATTGGTTAAATTGTTTATTTGACACTTTAGTTGTTTCAACTACTTTCTCTTGATTTGTGATTATAATATCATCCCCTTCAAAAGAAATTTTTTCTTCTTCAATTATAAGAACATCTTCCTTTTCGATTATAATTTCATCTTCTCTTTCAATTTCAATTTCATTTGTTTTTACTTGTTCTTTTGATGATGTCTTTTTTGATTTTATTGCCGATACGTCTTCAACCACTTCAGAATCATTTTTCATTTTCCTTTTTTTCTAAATTCTTATTTTATCTAATTTATTATAAACTTATGCACCTCGTCCAATCGTGCATCTTTTTGGCTTTTAGTTCCTGAATCATTCATTTGTAAAAGGAGAAAAGAAATTCTATTTAAAAAATGGTCAGTTGTTTGAGTAAAATCATCTTCATTTTGTATTTGTGGCAAAACGGTCTTTAAATTTTGTTAAAATTACAAATCCTAAGGTTGAAATTACTTACTTCATATTCTGTTAATGTTTTTAACAAATTTTTATCTAATGCCTCATATACTTTGGCTCTGGGTCTTGGTTTTATTTTTTCAGTTTTTAATTTGACAATTCTTTCGTCTACTTCCGACATCACTGTTTGAAAAAAATGTAAGAAAACACCAAGAGAAGCATGGCGGACACTGTTTCGATCTCTTAAACAGATTTTTCTGTGCATCATAAGAGTTCAAAAACCTTTTTATGGCTGAATGCCATGCTTCCGCAGGGTTTGTATTTCTTGTTCGGGCCAAATTATGAAAATTCCACAAATTACCACTTTCAAGCTTTCCTATCCATTCTCGTTCATAGTACTGGTGAAATTCTTTAAGATTTTCATTTATATTTCCTTCAACTTCAAATGCCTTTAAATATGGCCATATACTAATTACATTGTTTTTGTGTATTGTAGGCAATGCCAACAGTTTTCGAATGTGCTTCCAAAGAGGACCACTTTCTTTTTTTTGTTGAATATATTCTTGCTTATTTTGAATGTATTACCCTAGACAAATATAAGTATATAATTGTGAAAGAAATAAAAGTGCAATCGATCGAAATTTATAAAATGTGCTTATGAATATTATTTCTCTCTTAAAATGTGATTTGTTTGGGAAAAAATAAATAATAAATCGAATTTATAAACCTAAATCAAATTAATAGATTAAATAGTTATATTTTAATTAATTAAAATCATTATTCGGTACTGAAATGACCCGCCTCTTCTGATCATCACTCATTCGGACTTTTTGCACTTCGCCCACATCCGGACTTTTTGCACTTCGCCCACATTCGGACTTTTTGCACTTCGCCCACATCCGGACTTTTTGCACTTCGCCCACATTCGGACTTTTTGCACTTCGCCCACATTCGGACTTTTTGCACTTCGCCCACATTCGGACTTTTTGCACTTCGCCCACATTCGGACTTTTTGCACTTCGACACAGCACCAGTAAATAAGGGTGTTTTTGGTCATATTTCCCTAAATACAATATTGAACATTTTTCAGTGGAAGCTTTTCGATTACTGCCGTTTGGATTTGTCCAGAATGACTTGTGGTTTGGCACCCGCCATTTTGATGTAAAAATTCGGGTCAATGCTGGGGGGAGGTAATTAATTAAAATTTCCTCTCATAAATTTCTCTGATTCAGACAGAACTTGTAAAATTTTTAAAAGATTTTATTTCATATATTAGCATTAGTTTGTTGAATCATCTTTTGTTTTCCTTTTTTAAATAAAAGTAAACCACAATTTAATCAACAGACAATAATAAAACATGTACTATTTTAAAGAACAAAAAATATATTTAACATTTACAACATTATGCAACGAGAACACAAAGTGAATTCTAAGGAAAACATAATTAAAACAAATCAAGGAAAAAATTATCGGATTACAGACCGATTCATATTGCAAATTCGTTTAGGTAACTTGGTTTGAAGTAGAGTTGTGCGGGACCGGACTATTCCTGGTAAATTTTTGTATTTAGAATTTTTCAAATTTCCTCAAAGAACGGCCGCGGCCCCCTCTGTCTAAGTTGGTCGGTGGTAATGCGTCATTCTTCTTAAATTTGATTTGCACAAACCAGAAGAACAATTAGTTAAAATTCAATTCGTTTTTGACTCGACTCATTTTTTTAAACCTATTTTGCGTTTGAGCGCAACCAACGGTAGGTTAAACAGTTGAATAATTATTAACAGGTAAAAAACGACTCGAGACAAAACGAGTGAATGTCGCCGAAAAAGTTAATTTCTCATTAAATTTCAACATAAATAATTATGGTTTTTTGTGCATATGAATTCGGTTTCATTTAAACAATTCTTTTTTGACATAATGGCGACGATAAGTGAAAGAAATGGGCATGCATGAAAAAACGAACCCATTGAACAAAACCAATTTAGAAATGGAAAAATGACAAAAAAAAAAGATAAAGCAAAAGACAAATCACAAAGACTGGAGGAAAAAAGGGGGAGAGGGGAGCAAGAAAATGGGAAGAGCGAAGCGAAAAACAAAAGAACCCATCGAAAAAAGCATTGAGCAAAAGCAAAAGCCAACAAATTATCAGAGACCGACATCCATGGACATCATCACCATGAAGCCGAGGATGGCAAACAGAGAGGACACTTTGCCATTTCCGCATGAGTACGCCTCGGGGATAATCGAGTCGAACACCACGTAAATCATGGCACCGGCTGAAAACGACTGTCAAAAAGCAAAAAGAATGAAAAAACCCGCGAAGGAAAGGGCATAAGGGAGGACAAATTCCATCATCAGAACGAGTGAAGCGCCGAGAAGGGCAGCGATTGGCTCGACCATTCCGCTCATTTGGCCGTAGAGAAAGGCACGCCATTTTGAGTAGCCGAAGCCGGCCAAAGGCAGCGAAACGGCCAAACCCTCGGGGAAATTCTGAAGGCCGATGCCAAAGGCCAAGTTGAACGCTTTTTCAAATGTTGCAGAAGGCGTCTTTCCGACACCGCCAAAGGCAACACCAACGGCCAATCCCTGTGAATGAAAAGAGCGCAATAAGCCAATGAGAAATCCATGAATTAAAATTAAACCAATTTTACTCGCATTCATAAGACAAAATAAAAACCCATTTTCTTGAATTAATGTGATAATTCTTGAATAAAATAATATTGCCAATTTTTGAGGGATTTTTCAATTTCCCCCGCTTTTGAATTTCCATTTTTCACTTCCTTCTTAGAAAAAACCTCGGGAAAATTGTGCACTGTCACGGCCATTATCAGAAGGAGAATCCTTCGCCAAGAAAGCAATTGTGACGCCGAGGGGTCCGTGCCAAGTTCCGCTGCCCGTCCCTTTTCGCTGGGTCCCTCTTGGCCATCGTCCGTCCGCAAATGTGTCCCTTCTTCCGCAGTTCTCCCAACGTTAGGTTCGCCCGGAAGCATTCTGGAACGGTTGCGCAATCCGTTAGCATCGGCGGAAGGGGACAAAATTTGAACCCTGAAACTCGGGCACAATTAATGGCCAACGACACGAAGTCTGATTTTGAAAAACCATTTGAATGAGCCGAGTTTCAGGTGGGCGAATTATGGCCACACAAATCACAATCAGTGGAAAAAAACGGACAAGGCAAACATTTGGACAAGTTTAAAATAATTCAAAAAAGGAAAGGGTTAAGTTAGGGCTCGACAGATGCGTTTTTGCATTAACCCAGGGCTCCGATCTCAAAATTTTCAAAATAAGAACATTTTGGTCAAAAATAAGAACATTTTTGATAAGAAATTGCGCTTATTCAATTAAATGAGTATCAAAGATAATATTTTTTTATTAGCCATAATCGTATTGAGCAATTTGGGACTGAAAATAAGCAAATCGACTTTTTGAGCGTTTTTTAGCTGCAGGGCTTTGAAAAAAGACATTTTGAAAAAAGAAGGGTCGGCGGTGCCGATAGGCGCCGCCGGGTGAAATTTTGTAAATTTATGGCCGATTTATTATCAGAATTTGTCCAAAAAGGGACAATTTGGGGTCCTATTTTGATAATTTTCATAAGGATTGAATGTCCGGCGGTGCCGATAGGCGCCGCCGGGAAAATTTTTTGAAATATTAATGAAATCGCTTCAAAAATTGTAAAAAAAAAAATTTTTTCTCATTTTTTAGCACAAAATAAGAACAATGGGCTGAAACCAGAATAATTATTACAAATAAGAACAATCGGACCCCTGCATTAACCTGAGCACGGGTCGGGTCTTTTGTCGCCCCTCCCTCCTCTGTTTTTCATTTTGTTAGTTAACCTTTGTGTCGTTGAGACATCGTCAATTTTTGTTTTTTGTCCCAAATTCCGCATTTTGTTCTTAGCATTTTGTTGCGCGTCGGTGTCTTGGCATTCGCCAGAAAGGGCACTGATAACGGTCAATTCGGCATTAACGCAACTGAAAATTAGAACAACCGAAAATAAATTGGGGAGGGAACAGCCAACTGACCTTGGAATCAAACAGTCGGAAAAATGGACAAATAACGCACCAAAAGCGAAACCGACGGCTGAAATTATGTCAATTGAAAAGCGTAATAAAATGGACTCATTCACCGACGGGAACGAAGGCTAATTTTCCCATTTGACTTTCAGAGATTTCAATTGCAGGCGCAAGTAACGACCAAAAGGAGGCGGCAGTCATCACACCGCCGGCAAAGCCCAAGCTGGAATCTGAGGGGAGTGGAGGAGGAAAACCAATCCCGGGAGGGGGGAGGAAAAGAAAGTGAACCCCGGAGGGTGGGAGGGGGGGGGGGAAACGAACCGAGAAACAATCTGCTGTTTGATGGAAGCACAAAAACTGAAGCCAGAAATGGAAATGTCATAAAAACATTGACAAACCCAAAGCAGCGCCAAGTGCAGTGACACCCCAAGTGAAGAGGGAGGCAAACAGAGCCTGGAGAACGGGGTCCCAACCGCGTAACATTTTGAATTAGTGATCAGGAAATCAAATTGTAATAGCTAATAGCACTAAATAAACAAGCAATATATATATATATATATAAAGTTTTTGTCTCGATTCATTTTGATTCAACTAGTTTTTATTATTCCACTCGTTTTTTGGGTGGGAATTTAAAAATTCGATTAAATTTTATTTTTGGTATATTCAACTTAAGGATGTTTTTTCAGGTGATTTCGTATCTTAAGACCATAATTATTGTAAAAACTAATTACTTTGAATAACCGTAAGAAATTCCTTTAATTAAATAATTAATTATATTTTCTTAAAATTTGGTGGCGCCGAGTTGCGCTGGCGCAGTGAGGGCTTCCGACGTTATTGAGCAGCACTCAGATAAATATTTACCCAAAGGGAATCCGGCAACAATTTTCCGCAATAAAAAAAAAATAATAATAATTATAATAATTATGCTTTCTTCAGGATTAATTATCCTCTAATTATATCAGGACTTTTCCCAATTTCAACAAATTGATAGATGGTTGAAAAGTGTTACTTAATGATTTTTTAAACTGTTAAATAAGTTTTCAACTTTTTTTCACTGCTGTTTGTCATTTCGTTTTCGTCCCAAAACATAGCAAATTGCGCCGCGTCCTTCCCCCAGGCGCATTTTTTTGTTATTCTGATTTTTGTGGATAAAACTTTTATTTGGGTTAATTAACAGTAAACAGAAAAAAGCTCAATTAACACAAAATAAAGACAGAAACAATTTTACAATTAATTCAATAACATAACAAAAAAGCTTTCGCTTCATCAGAGAGTGTTCGTCTTATTAATTAATTTGTGTTCCAAAGTTGTCGCATTCTTTTCACTGGGATAAATGAAAAACATGCTAAAATATGAGAAAGGGAATTGGCACATGGGAAACACAGACAAAGGCACCTCAGAAGAAGGCCATCCATTGTGAAAAAAACGGAGTTGGCCGTCTTAAATGGGAAAAGACGCAAAAATGGCAAAATCAAATAATGGCGGACCAATTATTTAGTATTCAAAAATATAATTATTCAAATTATTCATATAGTAAATTAACATTAATACAGTATTTTTTGTCATTGTTAAAGTCAATACGCATTAGATTTTTGCTGAACCTATCGGATTGAGTGGACTGACTAACCAGCAAATATATGTCATTGACACCGACGCTGTAAATGATGGCATGCAATTCCATTATCCAAGTGAAGGCGACGGGCGCAAAATAAAAAGAAGGCAATGAATCCAACGGAAAATCGGGTGGAAAAAGAAGAAGCAAAGTGAACAAACTTACGGGAATGAAGTCGATGAATTTGGATGAGATGGCTTTGTACTGGGGAAGAGGCAATGGGCAGAAGGAGGCCAACAAAATGCACTTACAATGAGATAGGGACAGACGAAAGAGCCGAGAATTTGTGCCCCACTGGCACAAACACCCGTTAACTGAACGATTGGGAGGGGCAGAAAGGACAAATGGCCGACGGACAAGTCGCCGATAAATAAAACAAAATATTTACAAAAAGGTCATTTAGATACTTCGTGCCACGGGCTTTTCAAGCTTCGGACGCCATAACTTTTTTGTTAGGCAGCTAGTTCTTACAACAAAGTGAATTAGACAATGGATTGGCTTGTCTAAAAAAAGTTATGGCGTCCAAAAGTGCGTCGCGCCGTAACGCCCGTGGCGCAATTTGATTGTTAGGAGTTAATTTAATTAGGATTTAAATATAACTATTTTAACATTATATTCATTAATTATTTCTTCAGCGAATCGTCTGTCGCTTATTATGGGCAATAAATGAAAAATTTCTTAACATATTTAATTGTCGGCGCCGTGGTCTCCCAATTTCACTTTTAACAATTCTTAAAAATCCTCAAAAGTTGTGTTTTTGAGCAAAACCTTTTAGCTCAAATAAATGAAATGTTGATCATCCCAAAATTGTTAAAAGTAGCCATTGGTTTTGTCGGGTTCTCACGATCGCATCCCTGGATCACTCATCCATCCCTAAGGAGATACGAACCCAATCTATAAGGGTGCCGACTCAATTCTATGGGGTTAAAGAACATCCCTAATAAGGGGTTATCCTCGCTTTTGCTGTTTTTCTTTCTTTTCTTTGCGCTTTTTCTCATCCATTATTTCATAACTTGTCGAAAATTCATATACCTGGAGGCCAACTTTTGGAGGAAGTTGCGCAATGAAGAAGAAAAGAATTGCTTAAAAATTAATATTTTCCATTACAAAAAAAAGAAGAAAAAAAACCAATTCCAATAAAAATGGCCATGATGGAACGGAAGAGACGTCTCTGAAAATTGAAATTTAAACAGCTTTTTTTGATCAGGCATGGTCATGGATTCTTTTTTTCATTTCCGTGATGTTTTCGTATCCGTATTTTGTACCCGCGTCCTATTGAGGTCATTTCATCCGCTGGTAAGGGGGGAGGGTGAGGACGGCGCCAGAAAATTTGAAAAAGGCAACTGTAATTTTAACAGATTTTTGCCCCATAAAAGTCGATTTGATTATATTTTTGAGATAAAATTAAAAAGTCTGAGGCCTGTTGATGCTGCGAGGCGCCGCTGGATTGACGTCGTAGTAAATTTTTAAAAAAATCATCGAATATCTCCTTAAAATCCGCCCATTTTTTAACGAAATGTTAAAATTGAAAGATTGGGTTTAATGATTTGAACCTGCACCAATTGATTTTTTCAAGATTTTTTTTTCCGCGACCCCTCATTCTTACGAATGCAGGGATAAGGACGGATATGGTGGGTTTCATTACTGTACCCATCCGTTTCCGTCCCATAACCTATCCATTCCTTCTGTATCCGGATATATTCGGATTCCGTGTCCATGCCTGTATTTTTATCAAACGATGTCCAAAATAAAATTTTAAATAATAATTTCAATCAATTAAAAAAAAATACTTTTTTGGAGCGGTAAAAGAGCATGGCAAAGAGGAAAAAGATCTGCATGAGGACGGCATAACTCTTAAAGAATATAAAGATGAATGTATAAAATGAGGAAAAGATGCCGAGAAAAACCTGAAGAAGGACCAATTTCCAATCGGAAATGAAAATGGAATAACGAAGCCAAAGGAGGGAGCCAATGATGGCACAAATATAAGGCAGGGGAGTGTCACTATCTGAGCAGAAGGATTGGCATAAGGGCGGGGGGAGGGGACAAAAACAAAGACAAATCAAAGCAAATCCGACCACTGCTCCGACGCCGGTGCCATTTGTACACCGCTTGGCTTAAAGCAATTCAAATAGGGAAATGAATGCTTAATTAAAAGGCATTGAATCTTTTAAGAAGCGAACATTGGGCTGGCGATCAGTAAGACGGCATGAATACCTTCACATTGGGACGGGCAAAAGGCGAATTGACGAAAAATGCGAGTTGTACCTGTTGAAGTGAGGAACAGACTCCAGGCCAAATTGTCCGTGTAATTGGCGAAAAGTGCGGAGGGCGAAAGACTTTCCCACCGAGCAAAAAGTGCGCCATCATTTGCAGGGGGAAACATCACAAAACATTTGCAGAGGAAAAAGCCATTGGATTAAAAACGGGGGGGGGGGGGAAGCACAATTGACACTAATTAATTAATTAATTAGGTAAACCAAAAGGAAAAGCGAAAAAAATTCTTCCAAAATTAAAATTATTAATAAATTTTTGCCGTCCCATTTATTCTAAAGAGTGAGAAAAATCGGCAAATTTCCTCAATTAATCGATGTCGGTTCGCATTTCGCAGTTTCTCACTGAACAAATGGTAATCTGTCACAAAATCTCTTCGGATGCGCCCAAAAGCGTCTTAAGTCAATGCCGATCGAATGAAGCAGGAATTGCGCATGTAAAGCAAGTGATGAACGGATGAGACAGAAATTAAAAGGAAAGGAAAAAGAAGGACAGAAGAAAAAAGGTAGAGGGGGGGGGGGGAGAGAGTTCAATAATTTAAGAGAAAATGCGAATGGAAGGGGAAAAAAGGAGGGGGGAGAGAGTTCAATAATTTAAGAGAAAATGCGAATGGAAGGGGAAAAAAGGAGGGGGGAGAGAGTTCAATAATTTAAGAGAAAATACGAATGGAAGGGGAAAAAGGGATGGGGGAGAGAGTTCAATAATTTAAGAGAAAATGCGAATGGAAGGGGAAAAAAGGAGGGGGGAGAGAGTTCAATAATTTAAGAGAAAATGCGAATGGAAGGGGAAAAAGGGATGAGGAATAACATTAGCACCACCAATATTCGTCATAATTCATTCAGTTATCAAAGTTCAAAGTCAATCAGTTCCATTTAATAAAAAGACAGAATCCCGGGAAAAGCCTGATGGGATGAGAGAAGTAAAAAATCATTGTGTTCAAGGCAAAGGCGAAAAAATGGACGAATTTATTAATTACTTAAAAATTTGATTAGTATTTCTCCGTACTCCCGGGACCTACAGTACCTCCATTATAATTTTAAAAGTTATTATTTACTGTATGATGAGATTTGATGGTAAAAAGACGATTCGTTTCGGGCCAATTAGTTTTTGTCTCGACTCATTTTTTAAACCTATTTTGCGTTGGAGCACAGACAGCGTTAGGTTAGACAATACTTATACTTATAACACGTAAAAAACGAGTCGAGACAAAAACGATTTGGCCCGAAACGAACCGTCCGTCGTCCGGATTTGAATTTTGTTTTCAAACTTAAAAAAATAATCGAAGCAATTCCAATCAATTTGGTTGAGACTTTGTTCAAAATTAAACGGAAAGGGCTAAAAAAAATAGCGTCGACGCAAAATGTAAAAAATTGCGAATGCCAATGCCATTGATGAAAAAGAGGGGGGGGGGGGGATGATGATCAGGCTAAATTCAGCAGTAAAACAACAGGAAACAGATGTATTACATGGCCATGGCAAAGGCAGAGAAGCAATCGAAAGCACAAATAAATTGATTGGCCATGACGATTGTTTTATTGGCATGCCACGCCGATTTCCGCCATTTTCACGGATAGCCAAGCCTTTTTCTCCCTGCTTTTCCACTCGTCCCCATCATTCGCTGAATTTTTCGTTTTCATTTTCCAATAATTAAAAAATCTACTAAAATGTTTTGGTCAATTTTCACTCTTTCCATGCATTTGCTGTTACTTTTCCTTCTCAAATTTCCTCCTTCGAATTTTGTCGGTCTGTTAATTTATTTTTCATTTTCGAATATTTATTTTTTATTTTAATTTTCTCTTTTTATTTAGCGTCTCACAATTTTTCTCCCATAATTCAAGCAAGGCATTACGATGAGCGTGTGCTAAGTGAGACAGAAGACTTAAAAACGTGCAAAATTTATTCATTTTGTCAGGAGACTCACCGCCGGCAACAATTAAAGTGGTGACGAAAAACGGGACCAAAAAGTTGCAAATGATGCAGGACAAAAAATGGAGATGGGTGATGGAAGGCGCGAAGAATCCTGCGCCACAGGCGACGCCATCGCCGCAGCCGGCCCAGGCGCAGCCAAAACCGGCGACTGCGCCAGCACCTGCCGCTGCTCAGCCCGCGAAGCCCGTGGGGCCGATTTTCGTGTTCGACCCACCGACACCGGCGGAGCAACGCGAACTCCAAGACAAATTGCTGGGGAAACAAGACGGTGGGGGGGGGGGACCAATGAAATGGCATTTTAAAAGGAAAAATAGATTTCCATCTGCGAGTGCCGAAGGATGTGTACTCGGAATACCACAGAGTGGTAAAGGACCCGGAAGACAGCAAAAAGATAGTCCCGTCCAGAACGATACCGGCAAAAGTTGTCGAAATCCAACGGACCAATGACAATTTGTACAGGTGGACAACAGAAATACCCAATGGGCGACATTCACTCAATCGAATTGATTTTGAAGGGCATTGTCTTATGCGCTGACGGGCACCGAATTGCTTCACAAGTCAGCTCGGATGATTGTGCTCGAATACTTTGAGAGTTTCTTCGGCCAATGGGACAAAAAGCAGGCGCAGCCGTGGATGGACGAATTCGAAGTGCGAAGTGTGCGCAGACAGGCGGAGAAAGTGAAGGGGGGCAAGGCCGGGGGCACAGTGGAGTTGGTGGCGGCCGCGAAGAAGTTCAACATGAACGTGTTGTTGTACAAGACGGACAAGGACATGTGGCTGTGCATTTCGCCAAAGACGATGCACCGATGGGACTTGGACAAGGTGGGCAATCATTGGCACAAAGTGACGGGTGCCAAATTCAAAATTTCGGCAATTGTCCATTCGGTGGAATTCCAGGACTGTCAGAGCAAAGACACGATGACCATTGCATTGGAACTGTACGATGGCGAAAATTACGATGTAATTATGGATGTGGCACAGAAGAAGTGAACGGACGGACGAGTCAATTGCAAAAAGAATGAATGAATGGGGGAGGGAGAGTGATCAGAATGAGAGAAAGATGGATGAATGGGGGAGGGAGAGTGATCAGAATGAGAGAATGATGAATGAATGGTGCCGATTGTATAGCTTAGGGGCTTAATTACCGACCACAAGGTCGGGTGATTCGTGCAGCACTTTATAAGTAATATTATTTACTCGCTTGAAATTATTCAGCAGAATATTCCCACAATAAATGAGCAAATATTTTGTACTTGAGTTCGGTAATTAAGCGAATGAAATGCGATAACGACAACAACGACCGTAATTAGCCAATTAATTGATCAATTAATCAGTCCATCATTCCCTTGGCCCTTTAATTTGGACGTGGATAAAGTGCAGGTGTCCCTCCATTTTGTACACATCGTTCGTCCTCATGTGCTTCTGTTCGTCCACCAATTGCACTCGCCACTGCCTCTCTTCAATCAGTGCCTTTACACTCGTCTCAACTTCGCCCACCAATTGGTGACTAAACGACGAAGCGAACCCATCAATTTATTATTTCACAATTTAATTAAAATTACAAAAAAGATTTCTTTAATAAATTTTAAATATAAAATTAATTAATTAAGACTCACTTTCCCGAGTTTTGATGAGCGTAGCAGCGAATGAGGAATGTTCTGAATTTGTGATAGCCCATTGTCTTTTCCCGTTAATACCTCCTCCGCTACCTGTCCTTGTTCCCCTGGCACAAATGCCGTAACGGAATTTGGAATATTTCCCATTCGGGATCCCAAGAATTGGCCTTTGTCTCTGTCCGATGGACCATCAGCAATTGGCTAAAATTCTTTTATTTTTTGGTAGATTAATTAATCTGTGAGATGAACTGTTCCGCTGCTTCTTTCCGGTAAAATTCCAAATATGCGCTGGGAACAATTATTGTCACAATGTTCGGCTTCAGAGACCATCGTTTTTGGGGCGATGACAAAACGCCACGGCATTCAAAGCGTACAAATGTTTCCATGGACGGCATAAATTTTTCAGCATGCAAAAACAAATGGCCTTTGGCGATAACATCTCTGTTTTTTCTGAAATAAATAAGGGACGGAGAGAAAATATTAATGATAAATTGGGGGGAGAGCACACTTTAATTTCATTTGGAGAGAGCCATTCGGAGCAGACAAAATGTCGGAGAGTCGGCATTGGCAACGGCCGAGAAAGTCGTGGGAAGTCAGCGCGCGAGAATTTGAGTCAGAGTCATAACTTGGCGAAAAAAAAGGGAAATTAAAACCAAAACAAATGCCAAAAACATAGCCTAATTAGCAATTGTTTATGCAATTACAAACATTGAGAAGATCATTTCTCTCTGTGTCCGTTCGGTCATTAATATTTTCTTGTCCCATTTTGGCTCCAAAGAATTTTGGATGCATTCCGTCCGGTCGACCTCTGAACTTCTGTCTTGCGCTTGCACTTCTTCCACAACACAAAAAGGGTCAGATTTTGAGAAAGTGTCCGCATTTGCCAATCCACTAAAATATTTGGCACGGCTATTTTGTGAAGGTTCACAAAATAAAATGACCTTGCCCACAAAATCAACTCAACCATTTCTTCATCAGCGGCACATTTTGCTGCTCGTCCACCATTTAGTGACGGATTGGACATTGGCACTTTTTGCAAAAAATTCAATTTTTATACAAAAAATGGGAATGTGTTTTATAGTAATATTTGGGACATGGAATTGTTAATACCAGCGCAGATGTGATGATTTATCTATTATCAATTACTGTTTTTTGCTATTGATAATTTGATTTTTTGACAGCCAAATGAGGCTTCTGAAAATTTTCATCTGTGATCCCCGGTTAATACATATGTTAAAAACACTTTGTGCTTGTGGTTGAAGGTAATCGCCCATTGAAACCATATGGCCAAAAAAATTTTTGGTCACAGAATTCCAAGTTCCGAAATATTAACACTTGGCCCTTAATTAAGTAGTGGTGCTCGAGAGTCTCGGTCTCGACTCGAGAAAAGTCTCTGGTTTTTTCTGGTCTCCGTCTCGGCCTCGAGTCTCGGGAAATTTTTGGTCTCGAGCAGCACTATAATTAAGTAGCCTTTATTTGTGAAATTGAATTGTAATGGACCATTCTTCCCCCCCCCTCCCCTCCCCCCGCTCACAACGAAATATGAAATAATAATTAATGCGTGACTTTTGCCCGACCCAACGGACACTCAATCAAATGGTTTTGCTGTTTCTCATTCTCTCCTCACTCTCTTCTCTTTTTCGCTTTCTTTTTCTAAACCTTGGCTCTCTCTCTCTCTCTTTCTTTCTTCTCTAATTAGGTTCAACCAATTAAGAAATGAAATGGATTTGGCAAATTATTACTAATTGCCCTAAGGGAAACTTTAAAAGGAAAAAGATAAAAAGAGAAAGCAAAAATAGCCATTTTGACATTCAATCAAAAAGGAACAAATGCATTTGCTCTTTGATAACCCGTTAACCGAACTGGGTCAGTTTAGCGTGGCCTAGCGTGGGTTATTAGCGTGGCCAGTTTAGCTTCGTTGGATATAATGGGTATAACTTTTCTCAGAGGCAACCAAACTAAGCATATTAGTAGAATTCAACAGATCTTCGTTAGCTCTATAAGCCTGCAAAATTTCAAAAAATTTGGTCCAGAATAATAAAAAGTTATGTTTAAAAAAGTTCAAAAATTTGAGAAAATTTCAGAAATTTAAAATTTCTCGAATCTAACTTTTTTTAGCTTGACCTAATTTTTTGAAATTTTGCAAGCTTATAGAGCCTACAAAGAGCTGTCGATCATACTAAGAATGCCTAGTTTGGTTGCCTCTGTGAAAAGTTATACCCATTATATCCAACGACGCCAAACTGGCCACGCTAAAAAACCCACGCTAAACTGACCCCTACCGTCCATTAACTTTAAAGGGCACTTTTTTATTATCGATTCCGTGGGTAAAATAATATTAAATTGGCCGAGTCCAAATATCCGACCGGCTTTTACCCGAACCCATGTTTGTGAATTAAGTACCCGGAACCCTATCCGATAAATGCCGGGTCCAACCGGGCCCAATAAGCACTGATAAGAATGTGAGTCTGAGTAAGAAATAGTTGAGAATTGTTGTTTTATCTGATATTTTGCAAATATTTTTGCTTGTAACCAAAAAATTTGCAAGGAAAAATGCATTCAAATTTAAAAATTATAAAAAATTTTAGTCGATTATTCAATTTCCACTCCCTTCGCTTTCACCTGCTATGGAATTCCAATTTAATCACCGGCGGAGGGCATTCTTCTCTTTTAACGTACAATTCAGGTAAGCGGGTCATCAACTGATGCTCTATGCTACACCCGCCCCAAATCTTTCCGATCATTCCTTCTCCCCCCAAGCAACAGATTATCCCTTAATCAGTTCCCCCGATTCCCCCATGATCTTTTGATGATTGATCCATCTTTCGATCAGACTAATCCTCCCTTTTGACCATTTATCCTTCCTTTTAACACCACACCTTTTGGTCAGATTACCCCCCCCCCCCCCCTCTTGCCCCTTTGGTCATTCTTCCTGCCCCCCGCCCTTTCGATTAGGTCATTCCTCTCCTCTTCGATCATTCCAGCCCCTTTGGGTCACTTTTCTCCTTCTCCTCCCCCTCCCCACCCTGCCCCCTAATTATGATCATTATATTTATAATAAAATAATTTTGTGATTCATTTCCCTCCCTCCCAATTTTTATGAGACTGCTTCTTTCGGTATTCACTCTTAAGTGATCTGTAACGGAAAAAGAACATAATGAAAGGAGAAGGGTTAAGTGAACAAAAACCTTGACCTGAAATGGGCGGAAGAATCAGTCGGGGGAGGGAGGGGGGGGGCGGGGGGGGGGGGAAGCGGCACATTTTTTTTTGTCCGCTCACCCACCCGTGCCGATTCAATTAGCAAATGAATTTGTCTTTATCTTTCTTAACAAAATAATATTTGTCGATTATCCATTTTTAAGCAGAACAATCATCGGTTCCGAAAAGAAAAGTGATTGATCTGATCCTAAGAATTTGCTCATCCCCCTCCCCCCACAAATGGAATCCCCAAGGATTGTGCGTGCATATTCCCTCATGCACTAACTAATTCAATGCTCACACACTCTTCAAGAGAGAAGCGATAATCCTCCGCCGAGCTAGCAACACCCCGCCCCCCTCCCTCCTTTCTCCTTCACCTCCTATCTTTCATCTCTTCTCCCTCCCTTGTTCTCTCCTCTCCTACCCTCTCTTGCTCACCAAACCCATCCCTTTTTCCTCTTCACTCTCTTCTCCCTCCCTTGTTCTCTCCTCTCCTACCCTCTCTTGCTCACCAACCCCATCCCTCTTTTTCCTCTTCACTCTCTTCTCTTCCTCTTCTTTCTCTCCCCCCCCCCTTCCGCTTCTCTTCCGCTTCGTCCACTTAAATTTATTGTACTAAATCTACGGGTTGCTAGTGGGCTTTAGGTGGGCTTGAATCCCTCTCCAACTCCATCGGAACAAACGACCTGATTCTTCATTCACCCGCTGCCCCCTTCCCAATCCGACTGCTTAATACCCTAAGGGATCATTTCGTTTAGTCAGCACCATCCCTTCCCTTCCTCACCCTTCCGCTTCCCTTCCTTACCCTTCCGCTTCCCTTCCGTTTCCTTTCCCATCTCTTCAGCTTCCCCATGCCCTTCCTCTTCCCCTTCCTCTTCCTTCTCCCCTCCCTCCTCCACTTTCTCCTCCCCTTCCTCTTCCCCTTCCTCTTCCCCTTCCCCATCCCCTTCCTCCCCCACTTCCTCCTCCCCTTCCTCTTCCTCTTCCCCTTCCTCTTCCCCTTCCTCTTCTCCTTCCTCATCCCCGTCCTCGTCCCCTTTCTCCTTGTCTTTCCTCCCTTCCCTCCCCTTCCCCTCATCCGCTTCTCTTCCATTTTTTACGCTTCCTCTCCTCCCCTTCCTCTTCCTCTTCCCCTTCCTCCTCCCCTTCCTCTTCCCCTTCCTCTTCCCCTTCCTCTTCCTTCTCCCCTCCCTCCTCCACTTTCTCCTCCCCTTCCTCTTCCCCTTCCTCTTCCCCTTCCCCATCCCCTTCCTCCCCCACTTCCTCCTCCCCTTCCTCTTCCTCTTCCCCTTCCTCTTCCCCTTCCTCTTCTCCTTCCTCATCCCCGTCCTCGTCCCCTTTCTCCTTGTCTTTCCTCCCTTCCCTCCCCTTCCCCTCATCCGCTTCTCTTCCATTTTTTACGCTTCCTCTCCTCCCCTTACTCACCCCCACAAAAAAAACTTTAATATTTCCATGCCTTAGGGGACCTTTTCATTTTTTTCATTTGTGATTAGCCAGCCGCAGAATGACCAAAAAGCACTTCCGACCCGCATTCGCTAAATGTCTTTCTGTACTCTTTATCATTATGGGTACGGCATACGGTAGTAGTTACTGTCCTCCAATGATGCGCAATCAGACGGCATGCACTTGTGAGGTCCAAATTTGAGTTAATAAAAGCACCAAACCAAATGGAAAGGAACTTATTGATGTCGAGAGTGAACCTGTTTCTTTTTTACCTTCGAGGGTTCGCTTTCCATTTGATTGGACGGACACTGACTCAAATGAAAATACTTTAATTTATAATAACGAAAAATTGGGGAAATTAAACGTCGAAAGTTCATTGTCGAACAATCGGATTAGACTGACGAAAAGTTTAAAGCACCACCTAATAACCGAATGAACCAGCTAAAACATTGACAACAATAAGCACTCAACGAAATTGGGAAATAAAAATGCCGAATTTTGCAGGAATATGTTGACGGTGCCATTGTCAAATGCAATGGACCCAAAGGACCTGTGGTTGTGGAGAGCCTAAAAAAGTTGGACGTCGAATTGAGAGAGTTGGCGCTGGAGAACGCAAATATTATTGAGGTGGGCCGCCCATTAAGAAAGGGGCGACAGTGAATGAATGAACAAATGAATGAGCCATTGACTTTTTAATTTTGGCACAATAAACCAATTTTGGCAAATTTTGCTTAGATTGGTCCAAAAGCATTTGCGGGGCTGCGCATCAAAAAGCTTAATTTGGACAACAACAAAATCAAAATAATCCAAAAGAACGCTTTCCGCGGGTTGGACTCGGTGCTCCAAGAATTGTCCATCGCTTCCAACAGACTTTCGGATGTGCCGACCGCGGCTCTCGAAGGTCCAACATTTTGGCAGCGTAAATCACTCTTTTGTTTAGGACTGCGTGCCCTCAATTCATTGAATTTGCGCTGCAATCGAATCGGAAATCTTAGCACTGCATCCTTTCTGAACATGCCAAGTCTAATTGAAGTGCAATTGGAATGCAATAAGGTGCCGAATGTCTTTGGCATTTTTCCATAAGACATTTTTTTTTTTAGATTTGTGCCATTTCGGACGGCGCATTTCACGAGGTCAAAGAGACATTACAAAACATCATTTTGGACAATAACTGTTTGGAACAAGTGCCCGGGGGAGCGTTGGAGGAAATGAACTCGTAAACGAACTCATCCAATCATTACCCAAGTGCTTTTCTGTTGTTTCAGTTTGATTTCGCTGCACATGAAGTTCAATCAGGTGGCAACGAAAGTGCGCCGGAGGCCAACAAAATGAATGTTTTCAGATTGCCCAATTGGACCATGGCCAACTCCGTAATTTGAGCAGCCTTTCGCTGCTCACTCTGACGGGCAATAAAATTTCGCAAATCTCTCCGGATTTTACACAAAATACGCCTAATTTGCGATATATTTATTTGGGCGACAACAAATTGGACCGAATCGGTTCGAGCTCAATTAAACAATTTGCTGCTGCCGAAATCATCGACCTGAGCTTCAACAATTTGACGGAAATAAGCGCAGAAATGTTCAATGGCATGGAAAACCTGCAGGTGTTGGCACGAAGAACATTCTTTGGAAAGCTTTGTTTTTCCTCAGCATCTGAATTTGGAATCAAATGCCATCAGAGAAGTCGCCTCCGGTGCTTTTGCCACCACTCCGTTGCTCCTTTTGTGGCTGCCCCACAACTGTTTGGACTCGGTCTCGCCCAATATGTTCCAAGGGGCGCCCTTCCTGAAGCAAGTGTCCCTGGCCCACAACAACATCCGATCAGTGCAGGTCGCCCAATCATTTCAAATTGCTCCCCCCCAATCGTTTGATCACTTACCCTTTCAGCCGTTCAGTTTTGCCCACTTGGCCAATTTGCACACGTTGGATTTGTCCCACAACAAAATTCAAAACATTCAGCCTTCTTCAATTATGGGCTCTGATTTTCTCACAGTTCGAGTACAAGGCAAGTGCAAGTGTCTGACAAGGCACCCGGACACATGGACAATGAAGACAATCCAACAAAAGTGGACAATACGACAGAAACGGAATTGGAACAATAATGTCCAAGCATACTTTGGTCAAAAAGACAAAAATAACTAGGCCAATAAGACTGAAACGTATAGGACAATTACTCGAGAGAACGTATTCAAGAGTCTCGGTCTAGAGTAGGAAAAGGTTCTCGAGTTTTTTTAATATCAGTTTCGGAATATTCGTACACAGTGAACCTAGTTTAGATATATGCAAAATAAATAAATTCATTTTTAAATAGTAATTATTAAAGTAACTAATTGTCCATTTTCTTTCTCCAAAATTTATTATTTTAATTCCATTTTTTGTCGCATTGTCCGGCGGACATTCCTCTGACCAAAAACGGGGCATTTCTTCCAGAGAATCCACTCGTCTGTAGTCAAGACGGTTTCCACGTAATGAACGGACGAGAGGCGATCAATTTGACAACGGAGGCAAACCTCATTTGCAAGACGGACTACGCAAACGATGGTGGGAAAGACATTTGCCCACGAAAGTCGGAAACAGCACCCCGAAAGGAATGTTGTGAAGGTAGAATAGTAGAACCAAGCAGAAAATTAGTACACAATGAATAGGACCCGCCCAAAAAATGTTGACAACAACACAACCATCGACAACAACGCAATTGGCAGAGGCACTCTCTGCTGGACAGAACAGTTCAATGGTGCCAATGGCATCGCCAGTTGCTTCTGCGGCTTCTTCGGCTGAGACCAGCGTCCAACCGACAACCACCGACTCTTCCGCAACACCAAATGACGAGCCAATTACCAAGACAAAACAACTGAACATGGAACGTTTTTATCGACTGTCAAAACGACCTGAGCAATCACTGATCAAACAGCACAACAGCAGGAGAAAGTTTTCTCATCAGCAGCAGAACGCAACCATCGATAGAAATGTTGGGGCGGAGAATGAACTGCCAGCGCATGTTGCGGCACTGATTAAAGGCGAAGGCGAAGGAGGAGCCCAAAAAAAGAGGCAGAAAGCCCCGAAGGGCGATAGAGGGGAAGTGCCAATGGGCGGAAGAAGCGACGAAACGGAAAGGTAAACGAAGGGCGGTCGGCACGCAAAAGGCTGTATGCCATACCCAAAAACCAAAAGCATTCTTTGTCCGTCGCAATGTTTTTCGGCCTTGTCGATTATAAAATTTCGATTTAAAAATTTAATATTTTTTGATAAGGTCAAAAAATTAAAAAATATTTTAAATAATTTATTTTTGATGAGAAGTGCTTATATTTTTGAACAACTTTCGGCATTTTCATAAAGTTTTTAACACACATTTTGGACTTTTGCCCCTAATTATGTACATATTTCGTTAATAATATTCATGAATTTTAAGAATGACCAAGCAAATGCTGACAACGGACACTCGGAAGAATTCCCTCCCGTCGCCAACTTTTGTCGATTCCTTAGAGTCCAAAATGGCTAAGCACCCTCAGCAGGAAAACGGGGAGTTCAGTAGGGATGAGGAGGCCTCTCATGTGGAGGTTGAGATGAAGAAACCGAGCCAACAGGAAGTTGTGGCCAAACAGTGATCGAGGGCTAACAACCTCCCATCGATGCCTTTCTCATGTTTTAATTTCCGTTGCATCTTTCGTTCCCAAATTGATTTATTCTTTTCATATTCAATTGTAATAATAAAACAAAGTAACCATTGCATATTTAAATTGCAATTAATCCGAGCAGATTGGGCGATGCCGCTCGGCGCCGCCGGGAAAATTTTTCAAATTTCAGTAGGTTAAAAAATGGCAACTCCACCTGCCCCTGCTGCAAGGTGCAGAGGCAGCACTACCTGCGCAATTGCCGAACCTAAGAGATATTCAACAAATAGAAACGCTATGATATGGGTGTAATTCTATCAGTTGAATAAAGTTTGTGTGTGTCTATAGAAAGCCGAAGCGCCGCGATTGCCTTTGCTTCGGCGGCGGCTAATGAGAGCGCCTACATGGCCGGACTCGCGTCTCTGCGCGTGTCCCTGACAAGGAAAGGGTCGGGCACAGTTTTAACAAACTAACATCCTCAACTAGAATCGCAGGAAGAATTTTTTGGATTTGCCTACTCGACAAAAATGGAACATGTGTTTATTAAAATAGAACTTTTGTCAATAATATGTAACTAACATAGAACTTTTATTTAACAATAGTTGAAGCGAAAATTTGTTGCATAATCTCAGGAATTTGAGCAGCGTCCATTGCAATAAAGGCTTTGCCTGCGGGGAGATGCCTTTGCAGACTAAAATGGGGAAAGGGAATAAACATTTGAAGGGCACAAGGAACAGACTCTTTCGCCTGCTGTCCCAACGAGCCGATGAGCACAATGAACGCATTGACACCTTCGCCCATCTGAAGCGCACGGCTCAATTCTGATGGTCGAATCCCGTAACGATCCAAATTCGCGTCGGAGAGCAGCACAACAAATTGTTCGTCGAAGCCTTTCCCTCCGTCCTCGACCAATTCACGCACCGCCAGAGAAAGGGCCTCGACGGTGTGGTCGCCGCTGGAGCAGAACTGAGAGTGGGCCAACATTCGCTTCAGCACGTTCAGTCGCTCCTTCTCATTGGCCGGCTGTTGGTCCAACATGACGAAGGGAATGCTCGGACTTTCGCCCGAGTGTCCGTAAATGTCGTACTGAGAATGGCAAATGTGGGAAGGAATGATCAGAATGGCACTTTATCACTTTGACTTTGTCCTCCTTCCCGTCGAGTCCTTCCATAACCAAAAGTGCCGCCTCCAACGAACGTTGTAAACGTCGGTCGTACCCATTAAATCTGTAATCGGAAACAAAAATGAAAATTTGGTAAAATAAAGGGGTGCAATGACCTGTACATGGAGCCGGACACATCAAAGCAAAGACGAATCCGTTTTGGGTTTTGTTGGTTTGAGGGGTCGGGCGGTTGCTCAATTCGCTTCCTTAAACGATCAAAGGGTGACTGGGAGGTGACTTTGCTGTCCCCTGCCACCGGTAAATGTTCCTTTCGCCTGCCATTCCTTCGATTAGTTTGGCATCGTCCAAATCCCCGCTCGTTTGGTGCTTGGCCCACTGTCTTTCGTGCTTGCGTTGCTCCAACGAGTCGATCACACTTCGCAGCACCCGCACTTGTCGGCCCACGCGAGTGGCCACTTCTTCGTAGGCGGCCGCATCGTAT
Source organism: Heterodera filipjevi (assembly GCA_039877585.1). Lineage (NCBI taxonomy): Eukaryota > Metazoa > Nematoda > Chromadorea > Rhabditida > Heteroderidae > Heterodera > Heterodera filipjevi. Next base: position 9,122,137 of record JBDPZO010000005.1, on the reverse strand, counting down.
TCGCCCATGTCAATTTCCTTTTATAAATGGCCATCGTTCGTTGGCAGTTCAAATATGGCCTTTCTTCATTGCCCACTTTCAGTCTCTTCGCATATTCCTCTCTTGCGATTTCCTGCGCCCTTTTTCGAATGTGTTCCGGCACTTGCTCTTTAGCACTGTCCGGCAACTGATGCACCGCGTGACCGGCATCCAAACTTTGTCAGGTTGCAAGTTAAAAAAAAGGAATGTCCTCACCGAAACGGACCACCAACTCCTCCAAGCCCAGCGGTGTTGTACCCACCTGAAAAGATAAACGAAAAGTGCCATAGAATGGACAAGGCATTACCGGTGCCACCCGCCCATGTATTTCCACCGACATGGGGAACATTGTTCGGGTCGACCTATTAAAGAATCAAACAAACGTTATATTCTGTGACATTCTAGGTAAGAAAAAAGAAACTTTTCCAAAAATCGGCTCATTAATCTTTGACAAATCAAAGACAGAGCCGTCCCTTTCAATTTCGACGCGTTCTTCTTCTTGGCCAGGTTTCGTCCCAAGAATGCGACCCCAATTGCCATAAGCGTCTTTTGTGCCAACGGATGACAAAGGACCGACATCTTTTGTGGATAATTAAACAAAGTAAAATTTATTCCATTTTCTGACCTATTGAAATGCCTTTCCGTTGAAATGCTTCACTGACTAATTGGACTGTGTCCACAGAGTAAGCGTCGAAATCAAACACATTTCTGATCACTTCGGGCAAAGGGTCGTCGGGAAACCTAAGACAAACGGTCTACGTCAATTGGGCGCTCACGATTGGGCGCCAGCCAACTTTCGGACGCCATAACTTTTTTCTTAGACAACCAAATTTTTTAAACTTAGTGTCTTTCGGATGCTGCTTATGGACTCTATTAGCGCTCTAAAAATTAAAAAAAAATACCTGCCTATGAAAAAGTTATGAATAAAAATGTACAAAATTTCTGACTTTTTTGCATTCTTCGAGCTGTAACTTTTTTAAGAGTTGGTCAATCGCTTAGCAATAGCTTATTAATACCTTCTAAACACTTAAAGCTTTCGAATTATACAGAATCTGAGAAATGTGGTTAACAAAGAAAAAAGTTACAAAGCCCTAAACGAGTCTGGCGCCCAATCGTGAGCGCCCAATTGACGGGTTCCGAAGACAAATGAGTTAATGGCCAATGGTAAATTAATAATAATAATTTAAGTTCACTTTTGTAAGTGCTTTACGATGTTGACCAACTCTCGAGTGGAGTACGGGTAACTGATAAGCTGCTGGTCGACGAGTAAGCGCAGGTCCCCAAACACGGACACGAGCAGTTGGAGCACTTCCTGCGGAACATCTGTAAAAAATGAACAAAAGCACCGATTGTGCCCTTCACCAGGTCCGTATTTGGAAAGCATGACCAACTCGGACTCTTTGGACGGATTGTCCAAGGCATGCACAGCCAAAAGGTCGCCCAGCAATGCGTAGAGATCGTTGCCAAGGAAGGGAAAGCCGGGCCGATTGGCGAGCAGAATGGCACGAAACTGGGGATGAACAACTTGAGGAAACAAATAGAAAAGGGTGAAAGGCTTATACTGTTCTAGAACGTACTAATGTCGTTGGCATCGGCCTTTTCGAGTTCGCTGTCGCCCATTTTCCGCTTTTCGTGACAAACTCTTCGGCCATCCGAAAGATAAAATGGTTCCTGGTCCAACAGCGACTTCAAAATAGCGACGACATGCAGAGGCGCCTTCAGAAATTTGAGAGTATAATTTTTAAAAATGGCTTAGACTTTGTCAGCCTCGTCAATGATCAGCACGAATCCGTTGCAAATTGCCTGGACCAGCGGAGAATCCTCATAAGTGAGCACTCCGTCAACGACGGTCGATTGGACGGTCAATGATTGAACAGTTGTGTCTCTGAAATCATTGCATAAAAACACCCCAAAACTCGGCCGTTGTAAGTCCGACCATACATAACTCCGCTGGGAAAAAAATTGCCAAAAATCTTAATTTTTTTCAGAGAAATACCAAAAACTTTTTTAGAAAAAAATTTCCTTCGAAAACAAAAAAATCTTCAAAACAAGGGTTCGAAAAAAATACAAGATCGTATTGTTAGCAATTTTTCTCTTGCGGGTTATGTCTTGGCGGAGTTTTTGCCGGCAGAGTTTTGTCCTGTTCCGCATAAAAATAGCCTTCCAATCTCACAATCTCATGGTATAATTAATTACCTGTGCAGTTGCATGTATTTGCGTGGTCGCCCCAAAAGTTCGAGCAGTCGGTCGGTGACTTTGTTTTTGCCCACCCCTTGGTTTCCGATCAGCAAAAGATGGGCTCCGAGTTGAAAATCGCGTGCCATGTTCACCATGACGTTGAGATGCTAATTTTTGAATTATTGGCTTCTTTTTGGAACTTTCCCTGCTTACTTGGGGATTGTCAAAGAACAGAGTCGATGGAATCATCGCTTCTTCCGCCGAATGGTCCTCAATTTCTTTCCCACTCTTTCCAACCAATGTCATTCCCTTCGACAATTGCGCCTTTTTTGTCATTTTTTCCAATTCTTCTTTCTCAAAATCCACGTGCTTTTTCTTCGCGTCGGGAACACTGCCAATTTCAGCGAGTGTCGCCTCAAATGCGCGCCGAACAATCGGCGGAACGAAGCGAGTCAAAGCGGCACGATGAACGGCATCAAAAATGCCTTCTTCGGGGTGAACGGAATGGCGACGAAGAATATGAATAAGACGGCGCAACGAAAGGGAGGAAGAGATGGAACGAATCTGAACAAAATCATACGTGAATAGCTAATGGGATGGATTGGACTCCATACAAAGGAAGTCCATTGGGGCCAAGGAAGGGGGGGGGGGGAGAAGGGGGAGAATAATGGTTGTGCCCAATCCAACCTCGCCCCGTCCCCTCAGAGGGAGTGAAGGAGGGGGACGGAGATCCATCTTGCAAGTAACCGATAGACACCAGAGAAACGAGATTTTAACCGAGCCAAAAAATGACTATTTGAAGATTTATTTATTTATTTATTTTTTCGTCTTTTTTTTTACTTTACTATAAATAAACAAAAAACCGAAGCGTCGTGCGAATTTGACAGCCGATCGACCAGACGCAGCAGTTTTTTAGCATGGCCAATGGATGCATTGGGGATACGCTGTTGAATGATACGCAAACGGTCGTCGATGGAAAGAGTGGGCAAGGAGCAGAAGAGGAATTGGGACAAAAGTTGCGCATTCAGCCATTTTGGGGCGAACTCAGAATCGCCGAGTGCAATAATTCGGAAGCTATCCGGGATTCGAAAAACATTTCTTAATAATGAAACCATATATTTTCGTTTTTGTTCCCGAACATACCATACCGTTCATTGAGCATATGTTCAGTCAACCCGCTGCGATTTTTCAAAAGCTCAAAGTGTAAATTTCCAACTAAACGGGTGCCGTCCGGAAGTGCCAAAAAGCGGTGGTGGACCAAAGAAGCAATTGACTCGGCAGTGCTCCAATGGACTGAAATGGTAAAATAAATGGCCCCTAAAAACGTTGCCTTCCAATTGTCACCCCTGTCGATGCCATCCAACACGCACAGCGCTCCGCTTTTGGCCGCCCTGACCAATTGGTTGTCCTCCCATTGCGTGTCTCCGTTCGGAAGCATTTTCCTGCGCTGCAACAATTCTCTGCTGCTCATGTCCTTAGAACTCACTTTTAAATTTCGTTATATCAAACCCAATGACCTGGTAAAGAACGACCGTTTCCACGGAATAACCCAACTTTTTGGCAAATTCGTTGACCACCATCGTTTTGCCCCCTCCGCGAATGCCGAGCAGACAAAAGTCGGATGTCGAGTGGAGAAGCATCATTTCAGCCAAAAGTCGGTCAAGCGAAGAGGACACGACGAATTGAGAAGTTGCGCAACCATCGCGAACAAAGCGACCCGAAGGGACCTCAAAGAGAGACAATTTGTTAAGCCATCAACCGAGCCACCCCCGGCCCCTCCAATTCAAAAGTCACTTTGAGTTCGTTCAATTGCTTTCCTTCTGCCGAAATGCGCACTGTCGCCCATTGGGCTGTGGTGGTCTCTTCCGACTCCCCCTCCTTTTCGTGCTGCAAATTTACACCGACCACTTTCAAATCCAAGCGCGGCGATTTTTCAATGTCGAATTTTTGTTTGAACTGTTGCAGTAAGGAGACGCGTGTGTCCGTTTGAAGAATTTGATTTGGATAACACATATGGAGGACAAATTCTTCGCCAAAATCGGGGCAAAAGTTCTAAAAAGGAAAAAATTTCAATGACCTAATAGCAGAAGAGCAAAAACCCACCCAAATGTTGGCGACTTTTAGCAAATTGTCCGTGGGAAAATGCGGCAAGTCCAGTGCCGCCCCTCCCTGGTCATTGCCTTGCTGGCCATCATTGCGTTGTTTTGCTGAGTTAAGGCCATAAGCGAGGGAGAGAAGCCGCTCCAAACGCACTTTTGGCACGGACGAAGCGCGGAACATGCACAATTGGCTCATTTGAGCAAAGGGAAGTTGGCCGAGGTGGAGGCATTGAAAACGCGAGCGAAGAGGCGGGTCGAGCGAATGGCCGTGGAGAGGGGGGACGGGCAAGCCGAGAGCAATCACATGGAAATGCTCAGAGACACGTTCGAACTTCCATTCTTTGAGTTGTTGGAGGGAATACCTCTTAAGAGCGGTGCCATTGCCAAACAAAAATATTTGGTACCCCTTCTCCAACATATATATCCAAGGAGTGCAGACGCAAAAAAAGTGAAAAAACGAAATTAGGTTTTTATCAAATCTGAACTAATTTCTTTGAAAAAAGTCTCATTTTAATCAGAGCAAATAGAAAACCGCTGGGACTTTCTGTCAGTTTTGGTACACTCCAGGGATGCCGCCGATCTCTGATTTCAAAAATCGGAATTCCGGTGCCCAAAATTTCTCGGAAATGACTTTTGTTGATTTTTGGGTCTAATTTTGAAAAAAAAAAAAAACCGATTTTTCCCCCAAAAAATTGGAAATCGAAATTCCGGTCCAAAAAACATCGGAAATCGGCGGCATCCCTGGTACACTCCTTGGCCATGTATGCCTCCATCTCACCTCCCCCCCCCCCCCGTCAATGCTCATTTCGCCTTTTTCTGACGGCCCACCTGAAGGAGTCGGTCAAATTTATCTGCGGCCATAAGAAAGCGTCCGTCGTCCAATTGCATTTCGCGATTCTCTAGCAAATTGTTCAAAATAGGCAGTACGTTCCTTTCTGCTTTTTCCACGCCGTCGATTAATAAAATACGGCCACAAAGTGCGGCCCGAACAGCGCACTGAAACAGGGGAACCGAATCAATTACCCAAAAAGGCATTTAAAAGCTTTTGGGGCTTAAATATCAAAATTATTTCTGTTATTAGGACGAAAAAATAAAAAAAAAGGACAAGAAGCGTCTAAATGGTAGGATTAAAAGACCCCGCCCCCTTCATTCTTCACCAAGTCGGTGTAAAAGGCAGAACCCGCTCGGATTTCTCGTCTTTGTTTGATGTCAGCCTCCGTCGTGTCCCGTGTAATGTTCAGATACTCAAACTCTCGATTGCAAAGTTCCTTTAAAATAATAAAAATAGAATTCTTCTGTTGGACAATCCTACGATAAATTGGTGAACGAGCCCGGAACGGAGGAACCCCGGCATGCCGATGAGGAAAATGTCCTGTCCCAGTGACTGTTTTTGCATCATCCATTTCAATGATTGGGTCAACGCTTGTGGAGGCTGCATAGGACCAACTAAAAGCAATCACAAATACCAGGGATAGGAAATAACGTAATTCATTGGAACCAAATTTAAGTTTCTTAAAAGTAGACTGTAGGCTGATTTCAAAAAATACTCACCAAAACCCGCAGGCACAAATTCTGGCCGTAGACTCTCATGGATCGGTACACGAACACCGCCAATTTTGAGAAAGTCTTTCCCCTCTTTCGGACCCCTTCCAACTGTGGCCATACTACGACTTTTTGGGTTAAAATTGAAACGGTTCAAAAATTGATGATGACAAAAGAAAATGATGGGAGTGGGTCGTGCATTTAATAGTCTTTTGAAAACCATAGCAGAATAATCCATCGATCACTCGGGAGAAAAATGCAATAATGGTGACATGGCCTGATTTATGAATAAAAAGTTAAATAAATAATTTTCTTTTAAAATATGTAAATAAAAAGTCAAATTTGGCAGGGGGGATGGTGTTTTTTCTCCGTTGACGAGTCCCGACAATAATTGTACCAAATGATAGCTCTCGACGAGACATCCCGATCTAGGTAGGGATAGGGGAGGTCTAAAATGGGCCAGTTCCGTATGGGGTAAGGCCGAAGGCGTGGTCATTTTGGCGTGTGGCTTTTGGAGTGGGCCATTTTGCCGCCGTTCGTAATAACATTGTCCAGAAGAAAGCTAATTGAACATTATTAATACCACACGATAGCACTTGGTAAGTTCTGTAAGCTTGCAAAATTTCAAAAGATTTGGTCCAGCTAATAAAAAAGTTATGTTCAAAAAAGCTCGAAAATTTCCACTTTGACAATTTTTGAACATAACTTTTTATTAGCTCTATCAAAGTTTTTGAAATTTTGCAACCTTATAGAATATACCAAGAGCTGTCGAATGGTACTAACAATGCCTAGTTTGGTTACCTTTGAGAAAAGTTATAACAACGACACCAAAATGGCCACGCCATAATTTCCCCGACCGTTTAATGTGATTGTGCTTTAAAAATTGCAAATTCTAAAGAATGGAGTTTTCCATGGCGCTGATCAATGATCACGAATCTGTTCTTAAGCAACTGGCTGGGGTGGGACTTTGTCGGTTTTAGGTTGAGGTGAGATTTTGTCGGTTATAATTATAAATGCTAACATAGAAGAAAATATATTATTTCAATGCATTTCTTAGCCTATTCACTTGCATCGGTTTTTCGTTTGGTTCCAATCTCTGCTCAATTGTCTTGTTGTCCTCTTTTGCTTGGTGATTTTCTTTTTCTCCCCTTTTTCTGCTATTTGTGCCTTTCCCGCCCCCCCCCCCCGTCCTTTCTCCGTCCGTTTCGTTTTGTTTGTCCTTCGATTTACTGCCATTGTTCCGCTGAGGTTGAAGGTTAATCAATGCGCGAACTTTTCCTTCTTAAATCATAATCATCAGCAGCAGCAGAAGGAGGATAAGCTTCTTATTTTTGGCATGCCATCGCAAAAATAGACGGACAAAGAAAGAAACACTGTGACATTTTATGTAAAACATTGCATTTGTAACACATAAACAAAATAACAAAAATAGTAAATTATTATTATTATATTCATTCATTCATGCATTACCGAACATATTTTTCTTCTTTCTTTCTTCCCCTTTAACACATTTTTTGTGAATAAATAAAGCTCACTTCCTTTTAAGCCAAAAAATAGTGATTTTGACCGGGGAACCGGGACAGGAATGGGCTTTCGGGCCCACTTTGGACCTCCTTTTTCAGAATACCCCTGTTCTGTTCTGCTATATGGGCCAAAAAATCGAGGCAATTTTATTTGGTAGTAAATTTATCCGTGTAAGGCATCAGTTAACCGTTGAATTAGTGAGCGTAGGATTAAAAAATAGTGAATTATTAGATAAAATAAAAAAGAAACAAATATTTTTGATGAACCAATTCAAGCTAAGATTCTTTTAGACGGTGCTGAGTCGTAGCGCCATTTTTCGACAAAAACTCTTTATAAATCTGTAAAATGGCGGAATTTAAGAAACGCCCGTTTGGCCGTTTTTAGGAAACGACCTAGCACCCATTTAGAAGAGTAATTTTGCACATTCCTCCAGTATTTTTGTGGACTTAACAATTCCTTTGGTATCTCTTTTCTTACTTTTTCTTTCATTTTTCTTAGCATTTTTACGTTTTTCTGACAAATGATACTTCAAAAGCCAACACCAATAATGAAAAAGAAGAGAACAATAACTAAAGGAATGAATAAATAAGTGAGTAAATGGGAGCATTTGTTGTAATTAAAGCCAAATAATGGGAAAAGAACAATCGGCGGATGGAAGTGAAGTGAAGTGGGGGCGAAGAGCAGCGATAAACGAATGAATGAATTGAGAGAATCTGTCGGAAGAGAGTGAGTGGGCCAACGGACGCACAAACTGACAAACTGCCGCTGGTCATTCATTAGTCAAGCGGTGATCCGTCGGTGTTCCGTCGAGTGACACCGTCCAACAATCGTCGCACGTTTCTTCCCCATTTGCTGACTGCGACCTATCCCCTCCCCCTTTCCCCTCTTGCCCTGTGTCCCTCCCATTCCCCCCCCCCCTCCCGCTGTCTCCCTCCCCCTTCCTCCCCTCCCCTCTCCTCTCCCGTCTTTCGTGTCCCATTCACGTCACGTTGGCCACTTCTTCATTATTTGCTAACACAATTGGCGGGTATTTGAGCGGGTCAAAGAAATATTAGTTGCTAATTTTTTAATCAACGTACCACTAATGGGAGAACATAAAACCATCTCCGAAGCCTAACATAAACACCTATTACTTTACATTTCACTTCTTTTTTGGTTCTTCATTGTCATTGTCACCTTTTTCCCCGTTTTCCAACTGCAAATGCCTTCTTCGTCCCATCTGTCTTCGGCTGTTCCTTTTGAATATCGTAATTATCCGCCCGATTTGTGCCTTTGCGCCAACTCCCCTCCGTCCCCCTCGTGCCAAAAGTGTCTTTCCTTCGTCCCCTCTTCCGCTGCTTCCCCTCCGTCGTCGGTTCCGCCTTCACCGCCCATTTCGCGAAGCATTGCCCAACAGAGTGCCGACTCTGTCCCTGCCGATTCTTCTCGGGAGAATGGGCGTGTCCAGCTAAGTTGGCTGGACAACCCTTCGGCATGGTCTGCAATGAGTACCCATTGAACCCAATGAATAAAGTATTTGAAGGGACCATTTCTGCTCAGTACTCACTTCCCTATACGCCATTTTCATCATCGTTTTTGCTGTTGTCGTCGAATTGTCACAGAAATTCACTCCCGACGAATGGTTCTCTGAAACGGTGATTTATTCCATTAATTTATTTTAATCACTTTATCTTTGTCATTAGCTCTTCTATTCGTACATGTATGGTGCTGGCATTGTTTTTCTTATGCATTGCTATCTGTTCAAAGTGCACCCCAATTGGCTAAGTCGGCTTCTCAAATTCGCCCTTCAGAGGAATTTAATCCAAAAAACTGACAGAATCGTGGTCAATTTGTCCTTCTTTTGTGCTTATTCCTTTTCGGTTAACTTCAGAAGCGACTCGAAAGTGCATCAATTGGACAAGTGACCAGCAGAAGGGGCACCGGTTCGCTTTACCTCCGCCTTGGCACTCTCTGTACGCTTTTGTTCTGTGCCAAAATGTCTTTTTCCCCTCTCCCTTTTCTTCCAAGGCTTTGGTAGCAGTGGCATTGTGCTGTTCTGCTTGGAAGTGTTCATCTGCTTCTCCGACAAAGCCTGCTTCAACTATCAGCTGATCAATTGGCTTTTGGCCGGTCTTTTCACTTTCATCCAAATGCATTTCATTTTCTGCAATTCGAAAGTCCTCTTTCAAATGGCACCATTTTCTTAGCACTTTGTTTTAGCTGATTATTGTCGACTCGAAAAATTCTGCGAAGCTCGGCACCATGCACTTGTTGGCAGTGAACATTTGGACATGGCTTCGATTTGTAATTGCTAAAAATGCGGCGCTTGACAAACCATTGGACCGTCGAGTTGGGAAAACAAACAAAATATTGCTAATGGGCCTTAATCTGTTATCAGTTGCTCCAAATACTTCGAGAGAAGCGCGACTTGACGATCGGTGTGAGCAGTGAAGAGATGGAGCAGTATCAGCACCAAAATCGGATGATGGAGTTGCCAAGTGGCGAGTCCGAGAGGACGCTGTTTCGATTGCCTTCCAAAGTGTACTCCTTCAATTACTTTGGCGACTTTGCCACTCTCCTCACCACTTGCATCGTGGTAAACACACAAATGCCATGGGCCGTGCCATTCCATCGCTTCGTCAAATGCTTTGCTCTCTTTCCAAGGAATATTCTGTGATTGGTGCTGCTGTGATGATGTGTTTGTGGCGATCAATTGGCGAACAAAAAACCAAAGGCGAAGGAAATGATTTTTACGAGACAAAGCCACAAAAGGGAGGGCCCAAAAACGGGAAAAGCGTGCGCATCGACTGCAGGTCGTTCTTTTACCCATTCGTTTGGCATTGTGCCCTCCTCATCTGACACTTTTGAATTGAAGTGCCTCCAGCGGGGGTCTTTTTGCCGGGCTTCTGTTTCTGATCGCCGCTTTGGTCTCCATCGGCATCCATTCTTTCTTCTCACAACACTCCGACTCTGCCGGTGCTCTGCTGGTCTTTCGCCTGTCCGACATGGCTTTGTTCTGCTGCACTTTGGTCGGCTGTTCTGTCGGACTTCTCAGGTAAGATGGTCATTTTGTGAAATTTTACCCCAATTTTCCCTTTTCCGAATGCGCTCTCTCCAATATAATTGCCACGAGGAACACCGATCGGCAAGCACGGAATTTCTTGACGAGATTTTGCTGATCATTGGCTTAGTCGGTGAATTGATCCACAGCTCGAGTGAGTGATTCAGCCAATCGTTTGAAAATGGATGATTTTTTGTTGACAGCCGGAGTAATGTGTTGGCTCGCCACTCTGTCGGACCATGCCCCGGTCAAAATGGAGGTGCCCCTCCCTCCCCTCGGGCATTGCCCTTCCAATGCCTTCCCCTCCCTTCTCTTCCCATCTGATCAATCCTCCCCCTCTTCAGCTTTATATGCTCTTCGTTTTCATCACTCGCATTGTCCAAGTCGTTGTTCAGGCCGTTTTCATTCTGCTGGCTCGAAGGTACAGCGAAGAAAAAAGACTTTTTAACAAGCTAATTGGAAGTGTCGCGCAGATTGTGCGCATTGAGTGAAAGGGCGCGAAGGGACAAGCCGGGCAAGCAGTTCGTCACGTTCCTTCTGATTGCCAACGTCTCGCTGTTCTTTTTCCATACGCTTGAGGGCATGAAGTCCGGTGAGTGATCAGAATCTGATTTGTCATGTGACCATTCGTTTGCATTGTGCCGATCATCCAATCCAATCGCTTATTATTCCCCATGTTTTGCCACAGTGTTCGGCTCCACAATTTCCACTCGTCGGGCCCGTCCCTACGCTTCGCTTATCGTCGGCGTTTCGCCTTTAGTGGTGTTCTACAGATTCCATTCCAGGCACACCCTGAAGCATTCCTCCCTCACTGAACATTTTTTCATTTGCTTCAGTGTTTGTTTGGCAGAGATTTGGAAACATTGTTACAGTGCCAAAAATATCATTACAACACAATGGAAAAGGACAGAGTCGACAGATTCAGGCACGGAAAATGAAAATGCCGAAAGTACGAGTTGTGGAAGAATGAGCATTGCCTCGTCGACCATTGCCGTTTTAAACCCAAACAGCGGAATGGTGGACAAAAGCCGACAAAATGGAAAGATGGAAAACGACCATCGCAAATTTGCGGTGGAGAAAATGCCAAATTATTAAAGGAGCGGAGAAAAGAATATCGTATAAATTGTAATGTGTGTGTGCTATCTTTCTTATTCTCTTAAACTGTAAAATATTACCCCAAATCTCTCGTCGTCTTCCTTGATCTTTGGTTTCTTCCTTCTCTCAAAACACTCACTCCGTTTCTCTCCCCTCTCCGTCAGCACCTTTCCCGCCCCATTTGTTTTGAGGCCCCCTGTACTCTTTGCTCTTGGGCAACACTCCCCGTTCGATCATTGAATATGCCATTTGGACGAGGGAATGGGACGGATGGCGAAACTCCAAGCCGAGCAATTTGACCGCCTGAAACGGAAGAGATTTGCGACTGATGAAAGGTCAACAGCACACCACGAACACACCTTAGAATTATCAAAGTGCACTTCACGATTCAGCCGATCGAGAACCTGACGAGACTCAGCGTCAAAAAAGGAGTAAAGCCAAACGCCATAGTACGGAGCTTGGAAGTGAGGCAGCCAATAGCCTACCAATGAAAGGGGCAAAGAGAGAGCAATTCAGGGGAAGGGAGGGGCGGGGGAGGGGAGGAGAACAGAGAAAGAGAGCAATTCAGGGGAGGGAGGGGAGGGAAACAGAGAGAGGGGCACAGAGAAAGAGAGAGCAATTCAGGGGAGGGAGGGGAGGGGAACGAAGAGAGAGCAATTCAGGGGAGGGAGGGGCGGGGGAGGGGAGGAGAACAGAGAAAGAGAGCAATTCAGGGGAGGGAGGGGAGGGAAACAGAGAGAGGGGCACAGAGAAAGAGAGAGCAATTCAGGGGAGGGAGGGGAGGGGAACAGAGAGAGAGAGAGCAATTCAGGGAGGGAGAGGGCGGGAGAGGGGAGGGGAACAGAGAATGGCAATGGCAAATTGGAGGACACAGCCGACCCATCCACCTCATTACCCTGACCATCTCCTTACCCTGACTTCTGAACTCTTTGGCCAACACTTTGGCGATGTCGCGAAACCAGAAGCTCGGCTGTGCGGTCAGCAGAATGCGTTGTCCATTCGCTTCTGTCTTCATCATCGCAATAATGTGCGCTCTGAGCAAAACAATTGTTTTTTTGTTTGTTTGTTTTTGTTAAAGTGCTCCGCCGACTTGGCCACGTCGCGAACATCCACCAAAGCGAGCTGAAGGGCCGGCACTGCCGGCATTTCGCAGTTGAGGAAACGACGGATGATCTGCAAGAGTTCAATCCGTGGCAATCGTCACTTCTTTCCCTCAAAAAACGTATTCAGATTTCGGATATCAAGCCCATAGAAAGAAGACGCATTTTTCACTCAATCAGACCGCCATTCTTTATTAGTCCATAAAATTTTCACGCAAGGGTAAAATTGCGAGACGAGCAATTTCTCTCCGTGTATACTGCTGCTTCTGCATCGTCCGCGGCCCCCGGTGGTACCGTACATTGGTCCCTACCGTACCTCCCCTCCCTTTTGCCCACCGATATGCTTGTCCCCTGCGTGTCGATAAGAATGGGCCCAACAATCAGAGTCGGGTTAAGACATGTCAGTGCGAATTTGTTGTCCGAGGCTGTTACCAACCAAATAAAATATGCATTTGTGTAATCAATCTCTCCTCAACCTTTGAAGTTTTCAACAAAATTCCATGCCGCCCTTTCCGCCTCCGTTTTGCTTCGACTGTACGCCAAAACCTTTTAAAAAAGGGGAGAATATTTGTGATTCCCTCTGTTGAGTGTTGGGCCATTGATCGACTGATCAATTCACTTTTCTGTTCTCCGTGTTTGTCCAGTCTTCCTCCGTGAATGTTCTGTTTTCGTCCAAATGTCCCTCTGAAACTGCTGTCCAATTCCTTCCCCAATTTCATTTCACCGTTTATTGCTGCACATGAACTGGTTAACACCACCTTTCTGACCGTTCCACTTTTGGCACATGCCCTCAGCACATTCAAAGTGCCGTCGACGGCAATTTGTACGATGGAATCGTCGGCGACGATGGGAAAAGGACTGGCAACATGCAAAACGAAGTGACAGCCGAGCACAGCACTAAAAGAAATGGAGCTCAATTTGGCACCATTTATTTGGGCACATTACGCTGTCCAGCAATGTTCTTCTGTTAAATCGGCTTCCACCAATTGGAGTCTTTCCCCGCGGGGGAATGAGGCGGCCAAGTCGCGCAGTGGTCGAACTTTTGCCTCATTTTGCAACGAACGGACGGTGCCACGGACAGTGAAGCCTTGGGCAAGAAGCTGCCGCACACAATGCGCACCCAAATAGCCGGAGGCGCCGGTCACGAGCACAACTCAAAGCGACAACAATGAACGGTTACGGTGGCCAAAGGCATACGGTAAAGTATGATAAAAAGATTATTTTTGTATTCAGAGCGAAAAATGGTGAGATTAATTGACTCACTTGTTGAAGAATTGTCAATGTGTTGTTGTTGGACAGTCATAAGTGTTTTAAAAATGAAATACTAACTAACTTATTTTAAAATAAATGAAAGAAAAGAGAGAGAAATGATTTGGGGGACATTAAAGGGGGGGGGGGGGGGCGAGAGAGAGATTCGCGCTCTGTCCTTCGCCATTTGCCATTTATCTCAGGCAGAATCTCCGATCAAAAAGATGTACAACAAAGGGAATAAAAAGGCAATGATTGATACAACACAAAGTATAATGTTAATCATGGTGGTGGTGGTGAATATTCTTACGAATATCTCAAAAGTCTTCTTTCTCCAAGGGATTCATAGGACAAAGTGCCAATATTTGGTGCCGAACTTGCAAAAAATGGTGCCGAATGGGCACCGTCGCGAGAAAACATTGAAAATTGACAAATTCCTCGACCACACTCCAGCGGAAAAAAAAAAAGTAAAGAATGACAAACCGAAAGATGGAAAAAAGAAAGTGGCGCATCAATTGCTACAGCTTTTTTTTTCAGTTTTTAGTAGAGCCCGGAATTTTGAAAAACCCGGGAACGGGGACCGACGATGACCCGGGAACGGGGAAACCGGGGCAAAAATCCCCGTTTTGCCGGGGCCCCTGTTCCCGGTTATTTCTCATGAAAACCCGGGAACGGGAACGGGGCCTCCGGCAATCCCCGCCGGGGCCCCGTTCCCGTCCGGGCTCTTCTTTTTAGTGCCTATTTGAGGATTTTTGTGCCTATTTCGCAATTTTTCTGTGCCTAAAAGTGGAAGCCCCAATTATTATGTAAAAATAAAAAATAAAACATTTAATTGACAATGAAAAGAGAAGCAAAAAGTACAATTCAGAATAAAAGAAATAGGTCAACAGATTAAAGGAAGAAAGCGAACGAATGGTAAAAGAGGGGCAAAGGATAAACGAAAGAATGGGGGGGGGGGACTTTTCGGATGATCGCGCAGAAAAGGGATAAAATGGCGAAATGAATGGAAGAGTTTGTCACTTCGACACAAATATTGTCTGTCCGAAACAGAAGAAACAACAAAAGCCATTGATGGAGCTTCCGTTCAACTACTTTTTTTTCTGCTGTTGTCATTCTAGAGCATAGACAACGCAATTTTTATTAAAATTCAACAAGTTTTAATTCATTTGGTAATTCTTATACGAAATTCATAAAAAGAACATTATACCTGCCTACTAAATCCGTTTTTGATAGGTTTGAACAAAAAGTCCAAAACTGGGCGAATAAACACTTGGTATAAAGCTAAAGATTTTCACCTTCAGTGGTCCAAAGGAAAATTATCAAGAAAATAAATAATTTACACCTTTATTGGTCCAAATCAAACATTGCCAAGAAAAGAATAAATTGTGGACTTGGATTTACAGGGAACAAACAAGAATATTTGTTGTCAATAACGGAAAATAAACAAAGCAATAGACACCCGGACGGTGATTTTTATTTTTCAAAGGTTATTTTGCACTTTATTCCACTTCCATTGTCTCTTGTCCGCCTTCGTACCCATTGATAGCTGCCGACCACATATGTTGCTCGCGTGTCTGTAAACATTTTTATGAATGCCGATTAAATACTCTGGTCGGGGGTTTTCATCACTCGCCTGTATTTCCTTCATCTGAGTGAGGTCGGGGTTTCCACTGATAACGTCCCAACTGAAAATTACTTGTTTTGTTTATAAGGAAAAATCTCAAACATGTCAGTCATTTTCTGTGATCTGTCGCTGTTCGGCACTTTTCGCAAAGCGATCACTGCGCGTACGGCGGAGCGTTTCAGTTCGTCCTGCTTGTCATTCTCCTGTTTGACCGCGTTTTGTTTTGGGCGCAGAAGCAGTTGGGGCTTAAAGTGCAAAAATATATAAATGTTTTTATGGGAAACTAACTTTTATATGTTCACAAAAAGCATCAAGTCGTTGAGCCATTTGTATGGGACATTTGTGGACCAAACGGACCAACATCAGATAAGTGAGCAGTTTTATGTCGTGTTGGTCCTCAAATAGAAATATGAAAATTTCCAAACAAAAAAAGGCATAAAACCTTAAGCCCATTTTCAACAAAAGTCAAATATTCGTTGATATTCACACGATCCAACGATTGGTCGGCCAAAGTGTACATACTGTGGAAGTGGCAAATTAATAAACAAAAGTTAAAATCCCAAATTCATCACCATTCAAAGGCCGCTTTGCGCAAGTCGAGTCCATCATCGACAATGTGTTTAAACGGTCCCATTTCAACTTCGCGCACAAGTTCCTGTTTGACCTTTGTCTCTTCGTAGAGAGAGGGTAACAAATTTGGCAGACATTCTTTGATCTAAGCGAGGATTAAGTGCATGCATATGTTGAATCTACATGCTTTTATATGCTCACCAATTTTGGTTTGTTATGTGCCACTGAATTCAGCGTAACGATTGCCACCCGACGCACATTCATATCCGAGTCTCTAACGGTGGCCAAAAATTGGCCCATTACCGGACGGAGATAGTCATCGGCAGGTCGCGGCTGCTCAACAATAATAAAACGCAAAGCAGTGACAACGGTGGCACGAACATTCGAATGTGAATCGGCAGAGTGACGCTACAAGAAATAAAGAGCAATTCGTTTACCATAGGGTTATTTACCAAAAGTTCAGAGACGTATTTCGCCGGATTGACCATGATCAGCCGACCAATGCATTCGGCAACGACATTTCTGATGCTCTCCTCTGCCGAGTCGCAATATTTCATCAGCAGTGCCCAAATTTGTTCGACGCCCTTTTTGAATGTTTCGTCCGCGTCTCCGACAGTGCCGCATTCTCCGCATTCGCTGTTAATCACCTAAATACCAATTTGAATTCAAAGGTTGACGTTAGTTTTATTCCCATTTTAACGACCTCTTTCAACGCATGAAGAAACAAAAACTGTCGCCGTCCCTCCTCCCTCGAAATTTCTTTGATCAAAAATGGCAAATATTTTTGCAGATTTCCTGTGGCCAAACTCCCTTAAAATAACCATTAATTAATCAAATGCAAATTTTTACAAAATACCGACCCAAAGCATAACTTGCGGCCGACTTTATTTCTTCTAATTGTGATTCAAAAGCTTCCACAATAAGTGACTCAATACTAAAAAATAATAATTTTTTAGAATAAAAGTAAAGCTCACTTTATTTCATTTTCCAGCGACTCGAAAACAGAGCGGCAAAGTCTGCCCAATTCGCCGAGTGCCAAAACAGAAAAGAGACGAACTAAATGCAAAGAAAATGAATAAAATAGTAAAAATTTAGAAGTAGCCTTTCAAAAATTTTATTGGTAGAATAAATGACCCGAATCATTTTCTGGCCCAGCATTGCGAAAAGAGTCACGCAAAGAAAGGACCAAAGTGCGCGAATCGTTCTGATCGGCATTCGATTGTGCCACTGTTGCAGTCTGATAATTTTTAAGTATGGTAATAAATTGGCATTTGTTTTGCGCATTTTCATACCGCCTTGGCAATGGAACTGTATGTTTGACGATGGAGAAATTGGGAAGCGCCGGTATGGTAGACCGGTTCAGAGATTCGTTCCAATATTTGCTTAAAATTAAAAAATTTACCACGCCAAAGCATAGTTCAAACACCTTAAATGAAGGCTTATTCGGAAGTGGAGACTTAATCAAAGAAGACAACAGGGTGAGCGTTGCCTGAAAATGGAATTCAAAATGAGAAAAAGCATTACTTAAGAAGCGAATCGCACATTAAGTGTTGTGCCTTGGAGCAACGAACTGTGAACCAAAGTAATGAGTGACCTAAAAAGGAGAGACAATGAAAGAAATATGCCAAAGGAAAGTAAGTTACTGAAACAAATTGTTCAAAGAGTCAGCCAAAATTTGGTCAGGGTAAGAGTTGACGACATCTGAAAAAAGCGTAACGATTGGTTACAGACAAAGAAACAGAAAGCAGTGCAATTTACTCACTTGTGATGAAAGTGATAGCAATTAGTGCAATTTGCAAATCCTGCTCACAAATCAAAGCGGGAATCTCTTTGACCACTTTGATCAGATTCGGCCCCTGCAGTCCGTTGTGAGAAAAACGACACACCAAAGACTCAAGAAGGGTCAAAGTGTTCAACTAATGCAATAAAAGAAACATATTTGGTTCAAGAAAAAAAGACCCTTACTCGCAAAGAACGTTGATTTTTGCGCAAGAAATCTGCGCAAAGAGACAACAATTCTGGCAGCATTGGCTGAAGGTCCAACTTTGCCGGACTTTGCACAATATGATTAATGGCACGGAGAGCCACTGAAAGGAAGGCACCTTTTTATAATGCCTTTCAAAAAGGACACCTTGACGGGTCATTTCGTTACGAAGTCTTTCCAACAGAAGCGGCAAACATTCATCGGTCTTAAGTTTGGTTGGAAACCTTATGTAAAAGAAAAAAAAATACAATTTTTGGTCCGAGTTCGATAGAAAAAAGAGAGACCAACAGCCCGGCAGTCGCAATGTTTTTCTCCTTCACTTCCTTAATATATTAATTATTTTCTCCACTGTCAATTAAGAAAATTTTCGTCAAATTCACGCATTATTTTAAGTTCATAAAATTGACAGTAAGATGATTTAACAAAAAAAAAAAAAAAAAAAAAAAAAAAAAAAAAAAAAAAAAAAAAAAAAAAAAAAAAAAAAAAAAAAAAAAAAAAAAAAAAAAAAAAAAAAAAAAAAAAAAAAAAAACAAAAAAACCTGGTCTATGTCAGCAATTTTCAACTTCGACACTACGGCTGAATACATAACGGGCAATGTCTTTGAGAAGTCTGTTTTTTGGGCACGCAATACTCGCAAAAGCGATTGGGTGGTCAAAAGTGCTTCGCCTGCTATTTTGTAGAAATGATCTCCGACCGCGGCAGCCAAATGAGGAAGAACCGCCTCGACAAAAGGAATGAGCGGCTAAAAATAAGTAATGATGAATGAATGCCAATTTACTATACAATCCCTCCGACAATGTTCCCTACCTCGGGCTCATGCGTATTCAGCAACAGCGAAATGAAACCCAAAATTTCAATTTTCATCCCTCCGTCCGCCCCAGTGTCAGCCAAGGTTCTTGTGATATTTGTAGTGATTGTGTTCAGATAATTATTCATGACTCCGGGGAAAGTTCTGAATTAGTAGGGGAATTTGTTGTTTTATGCACGAAATGGAACAAAAAGTACGAGAAATGCGTAATTAGAACACCTGACAAGATGAGAAAGAACAGTGAAGGCACAAATGCGGGTCCTCATGTTTTTGGCAGTCAAATGCTTTTGGAGAGAGCGCATCAGCGAAGGAAGTAAAATGGGAGGGGAGCAAGGTATTTTTCAATATTTAGTAATGCTATTGTCAACAATCCGTCAGTTCACGAATAGGCCATGACCTTATTCAAATTTATTTTTCGACACTTATCTTGTCCTTGCAGCTTGTCAAAAACAGTTTTCTGTTCCTCGGTTAACTCGTCCTTACGAATTTGCTCAAAACGTGAAGGTGGAAATGTTTCCGTCAAAAGTTCGTTGCCGCTTTGGGCATTCTAAAAAAATGATTCAAATACAAATATTTATTTCAACCACCTGAGATTGGAAAGAAGCGAGTTCGGGGTTCATTTGCTTTGTCAGTCTCAACAGTGACGAATAGGCAGCGAATATGTCATATTTGACATTGTCCTCCCGCTTCTCGGAAGCGCGAAATAAGCAGCTGACCGAAGTAATCTAAAACAAACAGAAAATGACAAATATTACTTCTGTTATCATGTTGTCTTAACTTACCGTAACTTTCCAGAAGTTTTTCGGCTCGAAATGTTATCTTAAATTATCAGAGAGAGAGAGGCTAATGGTAATAAGTTAATGTATGGCCTAAGATATTACCAATGCCTCAATACATTTGGCAGCACTTTTTCGCACTTTCCAGCTCAAATCGTCATCGTCCGAATAAGCATCGTCCTGTTCCTCAGCGTCCCCTTCTTCGTCTGTCGGATTGTCTTTAAATAATTGAAAAAAAAAATTAAGAATCAAAAGAAGATGCAAACCCATTTCCATCTCCACGCCATCCTCTTCGGCTCCATAATTGTAATTAGGGTCATAAGAAAGCATGGTAACGCTAATCTTCACAATGCTCGGGACAAATGCAGACAATTCGGTCGTACAACGAAAAGCAAATATTTCGAAAGCCTAAGAATTTTTGAAATTTGCTTTTACTGTTCAAACTATTTATTGTACTTGCAAGCAAATCTCGCGCAGTTCGTCATCCTCCACTGTTTCACACTTTTGTAACAAAACAGGCACAATCTGAATACAACACGTAAATAACAAATGGCTTATTTTTTGCTTTTGCTCAAAACCTGAGGCAAAAATTTGGCAAAACGCGCGCCCGAAGTGCGGCAAATTGTAATAACAGCGATGATAAAAGTCTTCAGGGAGCTGAGTTCAGTTTCAGGATCGGCACAAATGGTGAGGATTTTCTCGACGATTCGGTTGAATTGTTCGTCATTGACAACATCGGCAAGATGACCTCAACAGAAGGTGGTGAAACCCATTGGTAAGATTAAGACTGGAAAGTAAAAATAAAAATGGCATACCAACGGTGGAAATCGCTCGTTTGCGCATTGTTTGTCGTTCCTTTTCGAGTTGAACAAAAAGAATATTTTCAATCTAAAAAAAACAAGAATTACTTTGTTGGTGTTGCGAAGTTTGCGCAAATTAAAAAAAACCCTGAGTGCATTGCAAAAATCTTTCGAAAACGACCTAATTTTCTTGAATCTTTATTTTTGGGGTTTCAAAAAAACAGTGAAAATCCACCACTTGGGCCTTCTTAAGTTTTTGTTACAATAAAATTAATTATCACAATTAATTTTTTGTTGACTGGGTTTTTATAAACATGAAGTAACTTAGAACCGAACCATCACTTTGGCACCCCATTTTCTTTGGTTCATCGTGCCGGAAAACAGAGGAAAAGAACGGGCATAAGCGAACTGTGCAGGCAAAAAGAACAATACCTCATCGAACATTAAATTGAAATTGCGTCCATAACGCAAAATAAGAGATCCAAGAATGTCCAACACTTCAAGTTTGACCGAGGAGCTGCCTTTGTAATCGGTCCCTAAACATCAAACAAAATGGCGTAAGAAACAAAGATTCAAGTGGTAATACCCTCCTATATAAAATTTTCAATTGAATTTTGGAATTGGTTTTGCCCCTTATTGTTTCTATACAGGAAATACTTACGTAGCGTTTCGATGAGCTTTGGAATGACCCGTCTCACACAGATAAACATTTGACTGGTTATTGATCCACTCGGAAGCTCATTGAGCACAGTTTTCAGGGCAATGGAGCTTACGTCACGGAGTTGCTCATTTTGACTGACCATATTGGCACAAAGCGAATCAACCAAAGTTTCCAGCTGAGCCAACTTTATTTTGTGTACGAGAGGTCCTTAATTTGACTCGTATTACTCAAGTCAAACACAGGCGAAGAAGCAATCCAACCTAAACAACGGCATGCCAAATTTTGCACTTCTCCATTTTTGTCCTGAATCAGAGCAAGCAACGCCCGCACGATCTGACCAATTTGAAAAAAATGAATTACTATAATGAAACAGGTTTGTACTAACCCTTCTCTCCATGTCTTCGTCCAATGTGATGGATTGTTTGCTTAACTCGGCCATTAAGTCATTCACTGCCATGTAACGGAAGTCCTCAAGAGAGGAAAAAGGTGAGAAACTTACAAGTACATAATAAAAAATAGTACTTTGTCCACATTAGTCATTTTCTCGAGCAAGCCAGAGATATGATAAACTTGGTTGATCGACATTTAATTTCTGATGGATTATAGGGAATATGAAATGTAAATTCCTTCAAACGATAACCAAGTAAGAACGGATAACTACATATTAAGATCTTTTGTCTTACATCTTCTAATTTACAGTATTAAGTAAAGTCTACGATTTTTCGTCAAGTGTATCTTCCTAAAATGCTGCAGAGAAAATAAATAATAATTAGGTAAATGTAGGAATTACATTTCAAAAATCAAATGTAGTCTTCTGTTTCTCAGAAAAGTTCTTTACCAAAACAAAGTGATAAATAGGGATTATTAGGCAAATGCCTAAAATTTCTACGCACCTGGTTCGTTGAGCTAAGCAAGAAAATTTAGCCATTTTTAGTGGCTTTTTTAGGAATTATGAAGGAATTTATTAGTATTTTCGTTTGCGAACCAAATCACATACTCTTGGTATTATTCGAAAAATCTTGTCAATAAGCCTTTTTCTATTTTCTAAACAAAATTTAAACAAATGGGTTGATCTGGGAAAAATTATTTACTCGAAATTTTGTATTCCAAATAACTTAAACCTTGACCAATTTTGGCGAAAATCTGTTAACTAATGGACTTTTAATTTTCAAAAATTTCGCCCGCCGGTGGCGCCTATCGGCACCACCCGCCTCCCATTCGCGTAGATTTTTTATCTTAAAATTCCCTTAAAATTGGTCATTCTAAGTGCAAAGATTTTCACGAAAAAACACTAAGATTTTCGAAATCTTTTCCGGCGACGTCTATCAACATTAAAAATCTCCTAAATTGTCCAGCTTTTGGTCAAAATCTGTTACTAAAGCACACCCAGATTTAAAAAAGATTTCCCGGCGGCGCCTATCGGCACCGCCGTAACCCATTTGCTTTATTTATTAGATTTTTCTTAAAATCGATCACTTCGGACATTTGCGGTCCCATATTTGTGGCCAAAAGAAAAAATTTGCAGCCCACATAACGCCAAAATTCAAATTTGGTGAGGTAGGTTTATTACTTTTTCCGGTTTTTTTTACACGGCGGCCCAATTTTGGCTCTCAGTTGCAAAAATTATTGGATTTGTGTCTCAGTGGTCTATTAGATGGTAAAAAACATAAATAAAGAAGGTTGACTTCGGCCCAGGACAAGAAATATAAATATGTATATGTCTCTGATATTAATTTAAAGATAGAGAGAAAAGAGAACTAGGTAAACGAAGCAAAAGTCTAACACCATCTAATTCAAATAATTTGAGCTCATTTTGAAGAGCATCACCTGCTGAATATTCCTACCCTAGGTATCTTTAAAGTACTGGTAAATCACTTGTCTATCACACCAAACCTGAAGAATCCCTCGAAAAAAACACCAACCTAAGCATCGGCTTGCGTAGGCCTAGGCTTAGGGAGCCCTATTTGAAAAAAACAAATTTTTTTTTGACAACCATTTTGTTTTTTTTGAATCCTTAACTGAAATTCTCGGCCCAGTAGTCTCGATTAGAACCCAAGTGGAAATTTGTTAGTGCTTAATTATTTTATACAAATAAATTAATTAAGAATTAAATAGAAAAAGAATAGTACTTAAAACAAAGAATGGTGTTGCGTTTGGGAATGAAAGAAAAGGATTACCCGTTACAAGAAAATATTCAAATTCAGCAGAATGGCAGCATGCCCCTTTCTAAACTTACGTTGTTTTTATGGCACAGTAGTTATACAGAAATTTCTTAGAGAAAACATACAATAGGTTATATGTGACAAAACAGCAGTTCAGAAGAATACTTATTGGTTTTGCAAATACGCTTTGTAAATACAGACAGAAAAATAAATTAAATTATGATGAATCAATAATTGTATCTCTCCATCTCTCTTCTTATCTCTCTTTTACACCTTTGACTCGTTCCATACTTTCCCGACTAGTGACGAATTATTGGAAGTTTCAGCAATTGGTGTTGCCTCATGAAGAAGAGAAAGATTAAGGAACACTTGCTCCAATGAGCCTTGAGTCAAAGAGAAGTCAGTGATCCGTGGAAGGTCGCTGTCGGGCGGCAAATTAGCATCCTCCTTGAAATTAAGAGCATTGAAAAAAGTTGCTTTGTTAAATAACAACCGGATATTTGTCAGCCAATTCTTGGGCAGTCTGATACAAATCACTCCAATTAACATTATTCCGCTTGGGAATTTCCCATTGGTACACATTGCCTGACGGTCTTTCGATCTTTTTTGCTCCCTGAACATTAGAATGAGAAATAGTTGCATGATTAGAATATTTTGTAATTTCCACCTCGAATAACAGACACACACATTTTTTCAAATATTTGTACACGCGATCGTCAGGGTTTGTGACCGAAATTGTAAAAATGTAGTTTTGTCCAAATCTAAAATCGTTATTAAATATCAAATCTGATTAATTTTTGGAGACGGAAAGCGAAAAACAGGGACGCGAATTAAACAATAAGGGGTCCAGGTCAGTTCCGTTTCGTCGCCGCACACTTTGGAGCCATAACACATTGATGCTTTTGAACATTACTAGTTTAGTTTTTATTGTTAGTTTATATAAAAATAAGTTCTAGCCCCGCTACGAAACGACGGCGACGAATTGGCGGTTTTTCTGTACTAGCACAGGCATCTTACGGTAATGTTTATAATAGGGTAGTTAGTTTTTCATGCGCTTCTCAGCTCACAATCGTTTCACCTGCTTTTCAGATGTTGGCTACTGCCGATCCCAACCAATTTCCCTTTGTTCATAAATGCGATGCGATTACAAAGTGCCTCGCATTCTTCCATGGAATGGGAAGTGAGCAAAATGGAAATGTGCTGCTGACGAATTGCACGAATGAGTTGCCAAACTTCGCGTCGTGTGCTCGGATCAATGCCCGCGGTTGGTTCGTCTAATATTATAAAATTGGAACGAGTGAGCAGTGCCACTACTAGCGAAATACGACGACGCTGTCCGCCACTGAAATAGACAAATGAACAATTCACTGTAAATATTGTCATGCCTGTTATATAAAATCAATTTGTCTGCTTGATTGTCCATTTGTATGCAGTTCAAAATTGTCTCAATCTTTTCCGCCACTTTGGAAAAGCCATTCAAACGAGCAACCAAAGTCAGCACTTCACGACCAGTTAATTCCATAGGAAGAGCATCAAATTGAGGACAGAATCCAATAGAAGGGTATTTGGACACATCAATTCCAGAAATCGCTGCATAACCAGAAGTGGCAAATTTAATGCCGGAAAGAATTTCGAAGGTTGACGTCTTTCCCGCGCCATTAACACCTGAAAATGTTGTGTGCACTTTTTAGGTTTGGAGACTTGCACCTAGGCCCTCGTGCAAGGCATCTGATAGAAAAAGATGAGTTATTTTTAAAGCTAAAGTGTGAGGCTCAAATATGTGAGCGCAAGTATAAAAGTTCAGCAGTTTCCACCCAAAACTCCGTGATCAAAAGTTTGTCGGGCAGAAGATCGATGGAAAAATTCAAAATTTTACTCTTTTGGAAAATTTCAAGTTAAATTATTTAAAAAAATACAAAGAATAACTCACCCAACAAGCCAAAACAATCCTCTCGCTGCACTCCAAAAGTTATTCCATCAACGGCAGCAATTGACCCATAATATTTGGTCAACTTATGAACATATAAAGTGAAATGCTCAACACCGTGCTGTTCCACAAACTCCCGCTCTTGCTGCACATCTTCATCTTCTCCAGACGAAGCAAAATCCCGTGATTGAAGCTAAAATGCCAGTAAAAAGATGTTCTTCAACGTAAGAAAAATCACCTCTCGATAAAGTTGTCGATGGAAAGGTTTGAAAAAAGAATTGCTTCATTTTCCGAGTAATGCTATGCGACTGAAGAAAACACAGCAATAGCCAGTAAAAAACGCTAGAGATAGTCATGCCAACGATAATGCGGATGGGAAAAGCATCGATACTGAGACTGAATAATCCATAGGCTACAAAATATACAATATATGTATAGATAAAAGATTTTGAAATGCATACTGAATCCGTAAGATGGCAAAAGCAAACACAAAATGGTGCTCAAAATTCCGTCCAAAATCTTGATGGCCGACTCGATAGCCATAATCGTCGAAAGAACGATAGGACTTAGGAAAATGATTAAGAAAATAGTCAATGTAACGAATTGTGTTTTTTTGAAAAGAAACGAGGCACAACAGAGCCAAGGATGATTATTCAAAAACCAGAGGCAAAAAAGAAACAGAAGACTAAATGAAAAATGTTTTATTTGTAATGAAAAATTAAAAAAAGAAGGTTTACCGTAATTTGCGTCCGTCATATACTTCATAAAAAAAAATTGACACCGAAATGCAAAGACAAAACAGAATATAAACGGCCAAATGCAATATAGAGAACGAAGCCCAATAAGTGACGGGATGCAGACGAGTCAGCAGCAACTGATAAAAATAAAATTTTAGCGGAAATAATGGTCATGCACACTTGGTGTTTGAAATGAGACGAACGTTCCTCCACCAACATTTTCAAGAGAAAAGAAGGCATAAATAAAAAGATACCA
Source organism: Heterodera filipjevi (assembly GCA_039877585.1). Lineage (NCBI taxonomy): Eukaryota > Metazoa > Nematoda > Chromadorea > Rhabditida > Heteroderidae > Heterodera > Heterodera filipjevi. The sequence goes on along the minus strand of JBDPZO010000005.1, from coordinate 9,095,987 downwards.
CTCATGAAAAATGGCATGAATAGTTTAACAACAAAGTTTGTAATATCTGGTTTGGTTTCGTGAACAATATCGTACAACTCAATTTCGGGAAAAATAGCAACTGAAAAAAAGTATAACCAATACTATAATAAATAGTCTTTAATTTTCACTTACATGAGTTCATGCCCAGCAACGCATTTGTTACAAATGACAAAGCCAGTGGTGGGGAATGATACGCAACTCCATTGAATATTGCCTCAATAACAGTTTCCGAGCCATCTTTGTACTCCAAGGCACCGATAACCATCGGCGGATAATCCAAGAGATGGTCAAAGAATGCTTGGTCAAAGAATGCCGATTCGTTTTCTGCTGCGGGAAGTACAATTTTCGTTGCGTGTGGAATTTGATTGGCAAGCTCAATGAAATTGGCCCAATATGTTGCCTTTCCTGAAAAAGAAAAGAAGGCATGAATAAACAGACTTCTCCAAGAAAAATACACCTGTGTCAAATAGCAGTGGAATTGAAATGTACTCATTATTTGTGGAAGGCGACAACGAACGTGAGACACTTTCGTACGGTGTGAAATTGCGGCTAATGAGTAAAGGAACGAGAAAAGGCAAAAAGGAAGCAGCAAAAACTCCAAAAAGGCCGGAAGGATTCCTCAAAAGCCAAAGAAACTGGCGACAAAGCAATGCGAGTATTTGCTGGCTCCAAAGTTGCGACAAAGCGAAAGAAACTTTTGAGGGACTGAAATTACGCAGAGTATTCATTTTTCCCAACCCCAAATTAAGCAAAATATAGTTTTATCTATGCATTTGCCTGTTGTTGTTGCAACCCAAATAAATTCTTTGCAAGTTTTGACGACCCATCCACCGAGTCTTTGCTACGTGTACGCACAGAAGGGGCACCAAGTTCATTCACCCTAAAAATACAACGGGAATGAAACCGAATTATTAGAAATGTACCTGAGAAATACTTGTTCAAGGGAATTCATAGAAAGTCCAAATGATTTTACTGCCTGTCGTCCTTCCTTCAACTGTTCAAGCTCTTTGAATAGACCCGCAAAACTTAAATATTTGATGATAACATAGAAAAAAAAATGAAATATTACTGTTTTTTATCGTTTAAAGGCAAAATGACGGTGAATTCGGGAGGGTTTCGTGCGCTTTCAATGTACGCAGCGGGCGAATGCTTACGAATTTTCGATAAAATCTTTGAAGTCGCATTATCAAAATATTTCTGGTCCAATGAGTGGTTTTTCGAGTTTCCAACTTTGAGTAGCTAAACAAAAAATAGTTTCAAGTTTTCAATAATATAAACCAACAATGGTCAGAGCGTATCCTGTCCCAAATCGATTCTTCAAAAATTGTGATGAACCATTGCATATCAAACGACCATTCACAATAATTGCAATTCGATCTCCTATTGCGTCTGCCTCGCCCATGTAATGCGTGGTCAGAAGTATTGTCCTAAAGGACACTTTTTATTGGGTGCACCTCGTTTCCCCCCCCCGAAATTTTTTTTAAAGAAAAACATCTAATTCTTAAATATTTTCACTAATAGATTACTAGGTAGATTTTAAGAAAAACTTAAAATTTTCGAAAATTTTGAAAAATTAAAAAAAAATCCAAAATTTTACGAAAATTTTCTTTAAAAAAATTTCGGGAAGGAAACGAAGTGGGGGGGAAAACGGCGGGGGAGGGGGGGGGGGGGACCGAGCGGGGGGGGGGGGGGGAAACGAGCTGCTCCGCTTTTTATTTGTTTAGGAATACAAAATGCCCCACCTGTCGTGCTTAATGTTCTTCAAAATCTGGCCAAGATTATGGCGTGCTTCCGGGTCCATTCCCGCACTGGGTTCGTCCAATAACACAACTCGGCTGTTCGCAATCAAAGCAATCGCCACGGAAAGTTTTCGTTTCTGTCCACCACTCAATAAATGAGCTTCCTTAAACAGTTCAATAAATGTAAGATCAACCCACAAGAAAGTTTTTGAAAATGAATTTGGAGACTTGGATCCAAAATTCCGGAATTTATTTTTCACAAATTCCACCAAATTATAAAATTTCCCGGCAGCGCCTATATGGCACCGGGGGTTAATAAGCGAGTTAGATTGATATTAACTTACGATTAGCGAAACAGGCCAGTAACCCAGGGAAATTTCGGGACGGGGGGAAATCCAAAGACTTTTTTTCATTGGGATAATTTGATTTATTTTATTTTTAATGTCTCAGAAAATATTCCGATTAATCCGGGTATATAAATGACATTTGAGAAATAATTAAGACCCACCGCGTTCATTATATTTCCAATACCCAATTCGTTTGTCACTGTATGAATTTCCAGGTCAAGTGCCTTCTTGCCATTTGGTCCATTCAAATATCCACTTTTCATGCCAGCATAAAATTTCAATTGTTCTTTAACGGTGAGATAGCCGAACAAAGGGTTATATTGAGGGCAAAATCCTAAAATTAAATTATAAGGAATTTGTTACCACCATTTAAACTGCCATTACCGATATTCTTTTGACACCGATGTTGATCCTTCTTCATATCACTACCACAGATAAGCACTCGACCTCCATTATAACTGGTCATTCCAGTCAATATAGAAAAGGCAGTCGATTTACCGGCGCCATTTCGGCCCAAAAGAACAGTAATTTGCCCTCTGAAAGCTTTAAAGCTGAGGCGGTCGAGAGAAAATGGGTTGTGTGTCGTATGCCATTTCTTGCATAATTTGTCAACAACGATATCCGCTTCATCGTTTAGGCTCACACGATCCGGCTCAATATCTTCGTTTTGAAATGTTTCTGTGTCTTCATCGTCCGTCCCTTTGTCCAACTCTTTTTGAAACCCACAACTCTGAAAAATAAATGTTATCCAATTAGATTTTATACTTAAACCTTCAGAAAGAAAAGCGGATGGCGTTTCACAAAGCCTTTCGGCGGAAAAACCAAAGCAAAGTAAAGGGCAAGCAAAGAGAACAAAAGAAAATCAAACAGAAGCATCAGAAAAACCAATCCGATGGAGAAGTGAGCGGACCCAATTGCAAAAAAAGACGAAGGAGACCAATTGACTGGTTGCACTAAATAAAAAATTAACTTACAAAACAAAGATAAAAAAAAACGTTTTTTCTCCGAAAATTCAATAACATTTATGGCCATTAGGAAGGCGTGAAATGGATTAAGCGAGGCGAGCAGACACAAAGGAATATTGTAGAGATTCATTTCCATGTTATAGGCTAACGCCAACAGGATTGACATAACAATAAATGAGCCAAGTTGCGTGAATTTCCTGAAGAGAATCCCGAGAAACAAGGTAAAATTCAGCAGCGAAATGCCAAAAAGGACGAACAAAAAAATGAACAGAAAGGGGTTGGACTGAAATCAATTGAGACGAATTAAACAAACCCAATTAATTAGACAAACTTTACTTCCAACTTAAAGACAACCATAGCACTGAGTGTCACAGCAAAAGGCAGCATTTTGACCAAAACAATCAAAAAATGCGACAAATAGAAGGCGAACTGATGCAGGCCCATAATCGACATATACGCCTTAAATCATAAAAAGTTACTAATAGTACGAATATGGTAATAATACTACCGAGATTTCGGAGTCCCTTTCCTCCGCAATGTTTTTTAGCATAAAAAAGGCGAACGTGAGCAAAAATAGAAGCAAGTAGTAAAACGGCATCACAATTATACCGGCTGATGTCGCATTCTTAGGTATGGGCGTGCGATGAAGGAAAAGTTTGACATTCTCCAGTGATTCATTTTTTGCCTGGAATACAAAAAAAAAAAATTTCGTAAAAGCAACCCCATAAACAGACCAATTCTATGAATGCTTTTTCAATTGCATACTGAAGAGACAGAAAACCGCTGCTCCAATACCGAGGATCACTGGGAATAACGTTGTGATCAGCAGTGTATATTCCAATGTGATCTGTTCCCTGCCAGAATTGTTCAATTTTTTCCATAGACCAACTAAAATTATAAGAGTTTCATAAAAGATCTTGAGTTTTAACTGTTTTTCTCTGTTAATCGCTGGCATCAGAATGACATAATTCAGTTGAGCCCTTTCTTTAGTAATGATTTTTGAGAAATGAACACCTCCTAAATAAACAAGTTTGTTGTTAATTTTTATCAAAAAAGGGCTCTATTGCAGTTACGCGTCCAAACTTTTACGCTTCCAATAACAGTTTTTGCGTACATCAAAATAAACCTAGAATTATTAGTTTCGATAGTACACTTTTCAAATTTCATAATATTGTTTTTTGAACATAACTGGCGTGCAATGAAAAATGGTCTTTGGCATCTTCAAAACATTAACCCTGGATTTTGATAATCCTAGTTGTAACAGTAAAGATTGGACGCATACAAGTCGATAGACGCGTAAACTGCAGTAGAGCCGAAAAAAGTACCAATATATTTGTGGCATTCTTCATAGGTTTGGTTCAAATCCGTCGTCAACTCTGCTTTCATTGCCTGAAGAGTGTCGAAAGATACCGGCACAAATTCTTTCTCATTATCGCTGTAATAAGTCTTAAGCCTGTCCATGATTGCACCGGAATTGTTATTGGATGTGTCTTCATAGCTAAAAGAACATTTATAATTTCAATTCCGAACAGCAACAAAAGGGATCTCACTCTCAAAATGAAAAAAAGGCTACCCCGAAATTAGCAGCCCATACCTTAAAATTCTGGTATAGTACTTGACTAGTTTACGTGAACAAATTATTGCAGTTTTTTCAAAAAAAAATTTTCGTTTAAATAAGTCCTGTAAACCACCTTTCTTATGGTTTTCAGGGTATCTGATCACGAATATGATATTCATTTCGACCAATTTCGAATTCCAAACTCGAATTCGAACAAAAGTTGAAAATTCCGAAATTTTTAATTTCCTTTTTTTGCCAAAAATTGTTTAGAATAGCCATACTGGATTTCCATCACTTTTTTGGTTGAGTTCCATATTTTTCGGGCAGCATATTTCGTAACCCAAAAACAAAAAAAAAATCTATAAACAAAATGACATTATCAATTTTATATGAATTCAGCCTATCGTTAAGTTCTAATTGAAACGTCAAAATATCAATTTCTATAAAAAACCTGTAAGCCAAATGCATTGTCTTATTGTTACTGCAATCCCAAACCCTTTGAATGTCACGAATTGTGTGCAGTTTTGGTGTAAGGTCGTTTAAGTTTCCATGTAAAGCCACTGCATTGAAGTCATGACGTTCGTCTATTTTCGTTTCCTGAACAAAGAAAATGAAAATATAAATTGAAAATTGTCACTTACCGCGGCACGCTGATAAAGCATGCCAACAAGCATCAGAAGCAGAAAAAGTGATGGGACAATTAACTCGCAAATGGTTTGACATTTCCTTCGTCGCAAAAGTATTTGATGCTTCCAGAATAGAAGCAGAATTTGTTGTAACAATCTCATCTCAACTTAACGGGAAATTAATATCGTCATCAGAGATTGACGTATGTTTTGGAACAAAGGAAGATCAAACTAAATATCGGATAGTTTAAACCGAAACTAAATTCTTTATTTTTTCCTTTTATTCTTAAAAGCGATTTTTTTTGAATATAAAATGGTTTTACATGCTCAGCATTAAGAACAAAAATCCCGAATTCAGTAAAAATCAACATGCAAAACTTGGGTCTAGAAGCTTCAAATCAACTTAGAAATGCGTTTTTTGTGCTTCTTAGCACTCCCCAAATTATCAAAAACAGAAAATGCTGCAAAATCCGGTCTCTAGCCATAATTTTCGCGCAGGGGGAACTTTGGGCATCGCGAAGTTTGGGCACCAGAAGTTTAGGCACCAGAAAATTCAAGATAAGACATATAAAGAGTAACACACTACTCGAGACTTAAAATTTCTCGAGTCAAGACCGAGACTTAATTATAAGAGTAAAATAAATATTTATTTTAATTTTTTTATTAATTAAAATTTTTGGCAAATTTACAGTAAAATATATTGTGGCATTTTTCGGATTGTTATCCCTTTGTCATCCGATATAGGTCCTCTCAAATTCTCTCTCCCTCCATCTTCGTCTATGTATCTCTTATTTTTATATCGTTGTCTATCCATAACACATTCTTACTATCTCACTGTTGTGACTCTCTCTCTCTTTCTGTGTTACTTTTTTCCTCTCTATCTCTCCCCCTCTCTCTTTCCCCCTCTCTTTTCCTCTCTCTCTTTCTTCATTCTCTCTCTACCCCCTCTCTTTTTCTCTCTCTCTCAGTGTGACTCTTGCTTTCTTTCTGAATTTCTCTTTCTCTATCTCTCTCACCCATCTATCTTCCGCTTTCTCACTTTGTCTCTCTCTCTCTCTCCCTCTTTCTTTCGCTCACTTTATATCCTCTTTCTGTCTCTCTCTCTCTCCCTCTCTCCTTCCCCCTCTCTCTTTCTTTTTTCTCTTTTACCCCCTCTCTTTCTCTCTCTCTCTCAGTGTGACTTTCTTTCTTTCTGTGTGACTCTTTCTATCTCTCTCTCCCCCCCTCTCTCTCTCTTTCCCCATCGCTTTTCCTCTCTCTCTTTCTTCTTTCTCTTTCTACCCCCTCTCTTTTCTCTCTCTCTCTCAGTGTGACTCTCTCTTTCTTTCTGTGTGACTCATTCTATCTCTCTATCTTGAAATGGAAAGGCACCCACTTTCCCCTTCTCTGGATGCATCTCACTTTCTTTCTTTTCTCTCTCCCTCTCAGCCCCCGTCTCTCTCTCCCTCTCTCTCTTCCTCTCTCTCACCCTCCTCTTCTTCCCCTCTCTACCCTTCCTCTCTCTCTCTCCCTCTCTCTCTTCCTCTCTCTCCCTCTCTCTCCTTCTCTATCTCTCTTTTCCTCTCTCTATCTCTTTCTCCTTTTTCCTATCCCCCTCTCTTTCTCTCTCTCTCTTTGCCCTTTGTTTTCTTCTCTCTCTCTCGGTCCTTCCCCTTCTCTTTTCCCCTCTCTCTCACTCTTTCTCTCTCTTTCTCTCTATGTTACTCTTTCTCTCTCTCTCTCCCCCTCTCTCTTTCTTTCTCTTCCCTTCGCTCTTTTCCTCTCTCTCTCTCTCATTGTGACTCTCTCTCTTTCTTTCTGTGTCTCTTTATTTCTCTCTGTCTCTCTATTTCCCCTCTCTCTTTCGCTTTCTCTCTTCCCCTCTCTTTTTCTCTCTCTCGCAGGTGACTCTTGCCTTTCTTTCTGAATTTCTCTTTCTCTATCTCTCCACCAATCCATCTTCGCTTTCTCACTTTGTCTCGTCTCTCTCTCTCCCTCTTTCTTCAGCTCACTTTAATCCTCTTTCTGTCTCTCTCTCTCTCCCTCTCTCCTTCCCCCTCTCTCTTTCTTTTTTCTCTTTTTACCCCCTCTCTTTTCTCTCTCTCTCTCAGTGTGAATTTCTTTCTTCTGTGTGACTCTTTCTTCTCTCTCTTCCCCCCCTCTCTCTCTCTTCCCCATCGCTTTTCCTCTCTCTCTTTCTTCTTTCTCTTTCTACCCCCTCTCTTTTCTCTCTCTCTCTCAGGTGACTCTCTCTTTCTTTCTGTGTGACTCATTCTATCTCTCTATCTTGAAATGGAAAAGGCACCCACTTTCCCCTTCTCTGGATGCATCTCACTTTCTTTCTTTTCTCTCTCTCCCTCTCAGCCCCCGTCTCTCTCTCCCTCTCTCTCTTCCTCTCTCTCACCCTCCTCTTTCTTCCCTCTCTACCCTTCCTCTCTCTCTCTCCCTCTCTCTCTTCCTCTCTCTCCCTCTCTCTCCTTCTCTATCTCTCTTTTCCTCTCTCTATCTCTTTCTCCTTTTTCCTATCCCCCTCTCTTTCTCTCTCTCTCTTTGCCCTTTGTTTTCTTTCTCTCTCTCTCGGTCCTTCCCCTTCTCTTTTCCCCTCTCTCTCACTCTTTCTCTCTCTTTCTCTCTATGTTACTCTTTCTCTCTCTCTCTCCCCCTCTCTCTTTCTTTCTCTTCCCTTCGCTCTTTTCCTCTCTCTCTCTCTCATTGTGACTCTCTCTCTTTCTTTCTGTGTCTCTTTATTCTCTCTGTCTCTCTATTTCCCCTCTCTCTTTCGCTTTCTCTCTTTCCCCTCTCTTTCTCTCTCTCTTTCTTTACCTTCTGTTTTCTTTCTCTCTCTCCCTCTGGCTTACCCCCTCCTCTTTTCCTCTCTCTCTCTTTCCCCTTCTCTTTTCCCCTCTCTCACTGTCTCTCTCTCTCTCTCTCTCTCTGTGTTACTCTCTTTCTCTCTCTTTTCCCTTCTGTTTTCTTTCTCTCTCCCTCGGTCCTTCCCCCCTCCCATTTTCTCTCTTTCTTTCTTTTTTCTCTCTCACACCTTCTCTTTGACTCTCTCTTTCCCCTCTCTTTCTCACTATCTTTGCCCTTCTGTTTTCTTTCTCTCTCTCCCTCGGTCTTTCCCCTCCCATTTCTCTCTTTCTTTCTTCTTTCTCTGTCACACCTTCTCTCACTGTCTCTCTCTCTCTGTGTTACTCTCCCTCTCTCTCTTTGCCCTTCTGTTTTCTTTCTCTCTCTCCCTTTGACTTACCCCCCTTATTTTCCTCTCTCTCTCTCTTTCCCCCCTCTCTTTTCCCCTCTCTCACTGTCTCTCTCTCTCTGTGTTACTTTCTCTCTCTCTCTCTCTCCCCCTGTCTCAGTCTCTCTCTCCCCTCTCTTTCTCTCTCTCTCTTTGCCCTTCTGTTTTCTTTCTCTCTCTCCCTCGGTCCTTCCCCCTCCCATTTTCTCTCTTTCTTTCTTCTTTCTCTGTCACACCTTCTCTCTCCCCCTCTCTCTTTTTCCCCTCTTTATTCTCTCTCTGTCAAGTATAGACAAATGCTAACAAATAATTTTTGCGTATTATTTTTTCCGCATCCCCACGTTTTGTCGACTCTACGTTTTGTCGACTATACATTTTGTCGACTATACATTTCGGTCAAAAATTATTATCAAAACTAAAATAAATTATTAGGGCTACTTTTTAGCTCTTTCTATTTTTATTCATTTATCATATCTATGTATCTGTTTTTAGCAAAAATGAAATCAATTCGAAGTATAATTGAACAATAACAGCGACGGAAAGAACCCAAGCGACTAAGAGAGTCTTCTGATTGGGACAACAGCGTTCACAACACGATGATACACAACAGATTAGGCAGTGAATTTTATTTTATTTTTTTCATTTCTCATTTTTTTAGGGAAAAGCGTAAACTTTTTGGTGCGGTGGACAGAGTGTACCAGGGCTGGGCGCGATCCGCGACGCGCGATCCGCGATTCGCGGCGTTTTTTTTGCGCGATTCGCGTATCGCGACCGCGGCAAATTTGAACCGCGATTCGCGATCCGCGACCGCGGGATTTTTTGGTACGCGATCCGCGACCGCGATACGCGGCAAATTTCATCCGCGACCGCGGGATTTTTGATCATTTTTTTAATAAAGAAAATTTATTGAAACGATTTGTTTAATATTCTTTAATGAAATATTCGGGCCAAGAACGTTTGGGTTTCCACGTTTGGGCCACGGGAACGTGCCCGGATCATTCGAATCCTCTGCATGTTTAGAAGATAGTATTAAGCGCTTGTTAAGCGATCCAGCATTAAGCAAAAAAGTTACAACTTGAAAATTGCAAAAAATTCAGAATTTCCATACATTTTTATTTCTAACTTTTTTGTAAGTGGGTGAATTTTTTTAATTTTTCGCTCACTAATAGAACCCATAAAGAGCTTTTGAATGATTCCAAATTTGTTTAATTTGGTTGCCTAAAAAAGAGTTATAATGTCTTAAACACGTCTGGCGCGGAAACGAACGACATCCCAGAAATTGCCATTTTTAGTGCAAAATCACCTAACAAATCAGACCCAGATTTTCAAAAATTTTCCCGGCGGCGCCTATCGGCACTACCGGCCTCCGCCTATTTGAATCTTTAATAATTAGGGTGGCAGTTTTTAGTGATTTTACTATTTTTTCTGCAGCTTTTATCACTAAAATTGTTAACTCACTATTTTAGGGTTTCGTCACTATTTTAGGTTTTTGGAAAAATTTCTCGAGAAAATGCAATAAAAAAGAAAAATGAACCATAAGGATAGGCATTAAAATTTTTTCTTAAAAATACACACCTAAGAATCGACTTTTTTTTTTTGCGCGATCCGCGACCGCGACCGCGGCAAATTTCATCCGCGATTCGCGATCCGCGACCGCGGGATTTGAAATCCGCGATTCGCGTATCGCGACCGCGGCAAATTTAAACCGCGATTCGCGATCCGCGACCGCGGGATTTTTTTCGTCCGCGCCCCACCCCTGGAGTGTACCCGTTGAGCGTTGTGCTACCGAATGTTTTGCTCATGAAGGAGGGCGAGACCACGTTATTATACGACAGCAGAGAGCACCGTAGAGGAGAACCGGATGTCTTTCGTGCTTGCGCATTCGAAGGTCGACCTCCAAAAAAAAAAAATTTTTTTTTTCGGTTTTCACTTGTTGGACATTTTGAAGGCGCGAAAATTTTCCGTTGATGGTACCTTCAAATCCGCACCATCTGCATTGACGCAAGTCGTTTGTGATCGGCGCGTTTGTCAACCGTCGCCTTGCATTATGTGCACACGCCTTGTTGCCTGGTAAACAACATCGGTATTATATCGAGGCAGGCACTGAGTGCTATCAACGGCCATTTTTTCCTAATTTCAGAAAGCTGCTCGCACTGACGCTAATTCCCGAAAAACATGTTCGCCATGGATATGTGCTTATCGTAAACTAAGCCTAATGGTCTTGCAGCGTTTTTCGCCTACGTCTCAAGAGTGTAAATTGGACTAACAGTAGTCGAACAAGAAGCCGGTGCCAATGCCTTCGTCCCGGATCCCGATTTAAGCCAACGCAGTTCAATTGGCACGAATAGTTCCTTCAATGACGCCGAGCCAAACAACTGCAGTTCATTTGATAGTAGTGAGTTACATGTTCATAGTTTTAATTTCCCTATTTTATTTTTCGGTTAATTTGGACCATATTTATGACCATGCATTCCAAGCGGAACTCCGTTCATTTGCTCTGTCTACAGATGAAGGGTTTATGTGGGCGGATTGCGTGCACGAAGCGTACGAAATGAAGATGAGGATCAAGAAGAGACAAACGATTGAACTATTTATTATTTATCAAAATTATTCAGTTTTCTATTTCCCGAAAATGTTTTTTTTTAAGGTGTGAACATAATTTGCTTTATGGGCGGGGGGGAGGGTCTTGTTCAGCGTCTAAAATTATGAAAAATAAATTTCGTGAATAATTTTGACAAAATCAACACTTGGATTTTTGACTGAGTCGACAAAACGTTCATTTTTGGCTGAGTCGACAAAACGTATAGTCGACAAAACGTAGGTGCGCCATTTTTTCCTTTACTTCTTTTTTGAGCACTTTTTTACGGGTCCATGTTGTTTCGGCGCTCACGTTTCGGCGCCCACGTTTTGGCGCCCACGTTTCGGCGCCGGACACGTTTCGGCGCTCACGTTTCGGCGCCCACGTTTCGGCGCCCACGTTTCGGCGCCAAGCCACAAATAGAAAAAAACCTATCCAACTTTTTTTCTGAAGCCTAACTTTAGTTTTTTTGAAAACTTAACCCCCTAGTCTTTTGAAAAACTAACCCCCTGGTTTTTTTAAAATTGACTCAGTTTTTTTTTCCAAAAATAAGAAATTTTTTAAAATTAGGGCTAGTTTTTCAAGGTTATGGTTACGTTTCAAAAAAAATTAGGGATGTTTCAAAAGGCTAGGGGTTTAGTTTTTAAAAAACTAGGGGTTTTTCAACAAAATATATAAGTTGAGCATTAAAAATAAACTAGGGGGTTCGGTTTTACCAAACTAGGGTTGGGTTTTCAAAAAAAAAATTTAATATCACGTGACCTTTTTGTACGAAATGACCCCTCCGACTAAAATGGCCCGACTAAAGTGACCCCTACCGGGTTTAGGGGCCCCTATTTGAAAACGAAAAATTTTTTTGATAGCTTTATTTTGTTTTTGCTTTTTTTGGCTTGGCGCCGAAACGTGGGCGCCGAAACGTGTCCGGCGCCGAAACGTGGGCGCCGAAACGTGGGCGCCGAAACGTGGGCGCCGAAACGTGAGCGCCGAAACGTGAGCGCCGAAACGTGGGCGCCGAAACGTGGGGGCCGAATCGTGGGGGTCCGAAACGTGGGGGCCGAAACGTGGGGGCCGAAACGTGGGGCCCGAAACGTGGGGGCCGAAACGTGGGGGCCGAATCGTGGGGGCCCGAAACGTGGGGGCCGAAACGTGGGGGCCGAAACGTGGGGGCCGAAACGTGGGGGCCGAAACGTGGGGGCCGAATCGTGGGGGCCGTAAGTGCAAACGCCTTCCGAATCTGTGTAGCGGGCAAAAGTGGAAGCGAAAGAATTCTCCTAAAACAAAAACACTTTTTGAATATGAAGTTTCTAAAACCACCTAAAAGCATTCCGCACCGCATCCCCATGTTCATTTTTCAATCCGTATTGAGGTACCAGGCCGAGCTTCTTAAAATTTCTGTACAAATTTTGTCCATAGTGGAACATGCAACATTTGTATTCTGCCAATGGAAAGGCAGTCCTGACTGACAAAATTTCCGCCTTTTCGAAGTCCGAAATGACTGAAAAGGAAGATGCGTTTTGAGTTTGGTGAAAATTCACCTTTTTGTGGGGTGGTTGGTGTAACACGGTCACGCAGGAAAAGAAGTACTTCGTCGTAGTACTTCTTTTGTTTTCCTGGAAGCAACGCCCAGACTGCAATGCACATTCGATGACACACTGAGGCTCCGACGACAAAACATTGCTCCCAAAGGCTAGGAGAGCACTTGAACGTCCCATCAATGTGCCAAGTTCTGTGTTTCCGCAGAATCTCGAGTGACTGAAACATAATAATTTGTCTTTTTTTTTTTGTTTCTTACGAACCTTTTCACTTCCAAAAATGAGCACAACATCGCGCTCCTCTCTCCGCACTGTCCGGCTGTCGTACAGAACAATGTCCTCTCCATTTTTTGTACGTAAAATGTCTGGAATCACGAATGCCATTGGATCGGTGCAGTCGACGTTCCCCAAAATTTTCTTTTTCTGCCGTCTCATCATGCAACAGAGCGCATTGTCAGAACCCATTGCCACATAAGTTTCATCGGCGGTTGAACGCCTCACTTCCGCCAGAAGCCGAGTCGGCTTGATCCGAGGTTCCGATTTGACACAGTCGAAGATTATTTGACGTCGTTTTCCTGCCTGAATCTCTTTAATAAATACAAAATTTGGTTTTTTCAAACTTGCTGTTTTTGAGGTTCTGGTAAATAAATGCTTATGGTCCTTCTCCCCAAGATAACCGCTCATATTTTCCTCCTCAATAATTGTCACGCGTGCGTGGCAGCTACGAACCGAACATCTCCACCATTGTTTTTTGTCGTGCAAATAACGAAAACCTTGAAGAATTTTGTTAATATTTTTCGCAGTTACTCACCATTAAACCAAAGACAAAGGTTTCCTCGTTCTGTTTTCTCGGGTTCAAAATGTATGGTGGTGGGTTCTTCTACTAAATTGTCATCATCATTTTGTTGATGTTTTTTCCGAACAGCGCGCCGCCGAAACGTGGGTGGCCCCTTTTTTACAAACATTCGCTTCAATTCACTAAGCGCTAATTTGAATCTCTTACAAAACCCGAACAGAATTCTTCTCCAATTATATATAGGATTTAATTTTTACGGCTTTTTATTTTTTAAAATTGGCTTTATGGTGCCCAAACTTCCCGATTAAGACATTTCATACCAATCTTTATAAATCGTAAAACTTTTAACCGGAATCACTTAAATACTTAGTTTTTGGCTTTTTCTTCTCAGCATAAGCAATAAAAATTTTTATCCAAGCAAATAGTAATTGAAAAATTTGCAACGCCAGAATTTCCTCAGCACCTTGCTCTGTTTCTCGTAAACGTACAAAGATCAACTGTAAAGAAGTTTTTCTTGTTATGATCCACCTTAAGAATTGAACCATAATTTTATGTTACCTGCTTACATGGTATTAATTATTAGTAGACACGGCGGTTCGATTTTGGCTCTCAGTTGCAATAAATCAAAACGCCAAAGAAAATAAAAAAGCATAAATTTCAAAAAAAAATCTGATAATTTCCCTTGTAAAAAAACAAGAGCCGATCTCGAGTTAAAAACTTACAATTGTTAAAATAAACTTGGATTTGATAGAGGGGGTCAAAAAATGGGGCTATGCAAAATTTCAAGAAAATCGGTCCCTAGGAAAATTTTTTTTTCCCTGATGAAGTTTTCATCAAATTTAAGGCATTATTTTAAGGAATAAATGGTTGTTACACCTAAAAAATATAATCAATTGACGCAAATGTGTAGCTTAGCGGCAGAAGCTAAGCAGAAGCGGAAGGAATGTCGTCAGGAGCGTGCTCGGAAAGGCGGTTCGACGCCAAAAAGTGATGAAATTTACCATTTAAATTTTAATTTTTGTATTCTCTTTTTTTCAGCACCAAAGCAAATTGGAGGAAGTCAAACGACGGATGTAGAAGCAACATCAACTGAAGCAGCCTTAACTGGACCATCTTCATCGGTTTTTGACCTTCGTAAGTCAAAAAAAAGTCACCATTTTTAAGGCAAATATATAATTTAGGGCCACGTTCGAGCCCACGGCCTTTATCAGCAACCCCAATCAGACGTCATGCCCGTGTCCGTCCAAAATTAGTCGAAAAGTCAACGAGCACGGGTTTGGCAATGGTGGACAAATCAGTGGGAATTGATTTTATAACTTCGGATGCCGAAACCCAAACTGAGCAATTCGAAAAGCAGTCGAAGGACCAAGAGGAGACGATCAGCTTTCTCCGACGCCAATTACAAATACAGGAAGCTTTAGTTGCTGCTTATCGCCGACAATTGGACCAAAATGCCAATGCTAGTCAACCAACTGCAGAACCAACTACAAGCACAAGTGCGTAATTCCCGCACCCCTATTTTTTCTCAAAAAATTAATCTTGTTTTTAGCAACACAAAGAGGAAGACCAAAAAAGAATTTGATCAGAACGAGACAGAAGATCATTTGGACCAATCAGATGAGGGAAGTGATGAAGAAGTGCAAATTTATGTCGGCGAATAGTTTGATTTAGTTTTTTTTTCATATTTTTTCTTCACGAAAACAACAATATAAGCTTTAAAAAAATTCCGGATTTTCCAAATATTTTATTTGTCATTTTTCTCATGTATATTTATTTAAAAAACATTAAATATATAAGTAACATGCATTGGGTTCGAACCCGAGACTATTTATTTGGTGACTAAACCACAGACCACTGAGACAAAAGTCCAAATATTTATTGCAACTGAGAGCCAAAATCGAACCGCCGTGTAGAGCCCGAAATTTTGAAAAACCCGGGAACGGGGACCGACGATGACCCGGGAACGGGGAAACCGGGGCAAAAATCCACGTTTTGCCGGGCCCCCCGTTCCCGGTTATTTTTCATGAAAACCCGGGAACGGGGCCACCGGGAAATCCCCGCCGGGGCCCCATTCCCGCCCGGGCTATAATTATTAATATTTAAGTGATTCCGGTTAAAAGTTTTACGATTTTAAAAAGATTGGTATTGAAATGTCTTAATTTTTGCTTGGCACTGAAATGTGCTGGCACTGAAATGAAATGCTCCGAAGAAATGAGCCTAAAATGACCATTTTGAGGATTGGATTTTTTCATTGCTTTTTCTAAAAAAATCACAAGAATTTTCTGGCCTTCTACAGTCCAGATTAAAAAAATATGGATTTCATATAATTGCACGCCCTATTTATTTATGATAAAGACAATGATGAAAGAATTATTCCATTTTCTCGTCTTCTATAAAAAAAAATTATCTTTTGTCATATCACAAATTGGTGGTTTTTGTCTTCCTTTTTGTTCTGTAAAATAACAGCAAAGTAAACTCTCTATTGTGAACATCACTCAATTTACTTCCCAACGCGGCGTTGCATAAGCCAAAATGTACCTTAAATTATCCGTCTTCAACTAATTAGACCAGTTAAATAATCTAATTAATGAGTTAATGATCGCTGCCCGTCATTTCGTCTCATTTCATATCAAATTATTATATTATTCGCATTCGATTTCTCTCAACGAGAGGATTCGAATGATTTATAATTTGATATGAAATGAGACGAAATGACGCAGAGACAAAACGACGCTGAGACGAAATGACAGCGCGTCGTTAATGACTGTATTAATGACCATTTTAATGCCAATTTTGAAAATGTTTTACCGGTCGTCCCTCTGCACTTTGCAAATGTAATTGTCATAAAAATGACTTTTGGACGCATAATCTGTTAAGCCGGTGACCACTTCAAACGAAATGTTGAAGCGTTTCTCGGCAAAGGACTGACATTGCGAAATATTCAAACGAAACCACGTTTTCCTTCACCTGAACGGTGTTAGAGATTTTCTGAATGTTGCATTTGTGAAAGCTTTGAATGGTGTCTATGAGATGCTGAAAAGCCTGGTGAATGGTCTCTTCCAATTGGGCATTACAGCACATGAAACCTGCAAGAACAAAGTGTTGACATTGTTGGGTTATATCAAAACAAAAATTGTAATATCTAATTAATTAATTTGTTTATTATTATTTTATTAATAATTAATCATAATGGATGGTCCGTTTGCGTTGACTGACTGCTCTCGTCCGTGTAACACTCGGGCAACGGGTATTTCCGCGCAATTTGCGGTATTTTTGCATATTCCGAAGTGCCATGAGGTCGGTGGACTGTTGTCGCGTGCTGTCGATTGATTGTTGGGACAGCAGCGGAAAATGGAAGTGAATGTTGCGATTGGAATTGATAAGGTGCACTTTGCTCGGCCTTTGAACTCGCACTATTCATTAAAGTCCAATGTAATTAATCTTCATTATCCGTACAAATCCCGGCGGATTTCCTTTTCCGTTAAGGTGGTCCGGTATCTTTTAAACCAGGGTTGGGATCTGTCAAGCTTGATTTCAAAGGACGGATGAGGTGATTTCAAAGGACATAGGGAGAAATTTTGTGATTTCATAGGACACACTAAAATTTGAATCATATGCAATAAAAAATCGTTTTTTATTCAAATGTTTAGATCAGGGACATATCCAGGATTTGGGTCTGGGGGGGTTAATCAATTCAATTCCAACAAATTCTCTTATTTTGCTTAACCAATAAAATTGGGAGGCTGCAGTTTGATGACTTGTACAAAAGCAACTACTGTATTCCCTAAAATACAGCCCATGGGATTCTATTTTTCAACCCCCCTCAAAGGGGTGCTTTATTTTAGTGGAGGGGGCAAAAGGACTCCATTTTAGAAAATAAGGTAATTCAATGGACTCTCTTACAATAATAACATCAATTCGTATAATAGACAAAAGCCATGACAAGCTGTAATGTCACGTACTTTTGGCACAAATAATTTATATGCGAGATAGCCTTAGACTTTAGGATGCCAAATTCTGTTTTGGACTTGACTCGAAATGCCTATACACCACCTGGCTTAATTAGGACATTTCATTGCCTGCAATTGCATGAAAAACGTCAATCAAACCCCTCGGGGTTTTAAATTAAAATTATAATGTTTGCTATTTTTAAATTATAAATTTGTCTCATCCCGGGCATTCTCAAATCCCGAGAAACATAAATTATTTAATTACCCCATAGGGTATAATCCTTTTGCTGCTGTTTGATGTTTCAAATATTCATTTGTTCCCGTTGAAAATCCAACGAATTGTTGTTGAGGAATTTTGTATAAATTCAAAGGCAAAATAGGCACTGAAGCAATGGCATTTTGTGGTTGATTAATTGGTGGCACCTTTGAAATGAAAATCCAACAACAATCTCTTCAAATTTATCAATCAAATGTTTCACTTTTGTACCTTTTCCCTTTCGACTCTCTGCTCATTGCAGCGATTGTTTCCACAGTCGGCACAACCAATGCACGGACAGCCCACTGAACAACGGCACTTTTCCTATTTAATTATTATTATTTCCCTTTCTCTCTTTTACTCTGTCTTCTTCGTCTTCTCCGCCTTTTCTCTCTTCTATAACATCCGTCTGTTTCTCTTTCACTTTTTCCTCCCATTTCTCTTCTTTTTCGTTGTCCCTTTTTCATTGTTCGTCTTAACGGTTCAAAGAACTTATGGCCCAATGGCAACTGATTGTCCAGCAAATTGACTCTTTTAAGGGAATTTTCGTTGGGAATGGCACCGAATTTGGCGGAAGGGTAAAACTTAAGGGAAAAGGAGCAAAAGAAAATAAATTAAAAAAATATAATGAATATTACTTTTTGCATTTTTCCATTGCTTTTCAATTCTTCTCCAATTTGGCAGTGAATGGACGCGAAAAGAAAAATAATGGCGAAAAAAACAATTGGCACCACCGCCAAATTGTCAAAGAAATGCATCTGCAGAAAAAGGAGGAGGGAAAAGAAATAAACAAAATTAAAAATAAATAAAAATAATCTGTAAAAAGCAATTCCTTTGTTTGAGAGTTTGTCAAAAAATAGTCAAATAAAGCAAAACATTTTGGGAAGAAACGGCGGAAGGGGTGCAGAGTCATTAGCGCGTGAATGCTTTTCTACACATAATTATTTATTTTGGTGAAAGATTTGCACAAATCGCCGGGGAATTCTCGACCATTGTCAATGCGTGAAGAGATAATTTGTATCATTTGTAATAGCACAAAATGCTTTATGATGGGACAAATTTACGTGAACATGCAAACAATCAAACGGGGGGGGGGGATGAGGAGGAGAAGAAAACGAAAGAGGAGGATGAGAAAGAATGGAATTGTGATGGGAGGGAGGGATGGAGGGGGGGGGGGGATGAGGAGGAGAAGAAAACGAAAGAGGAGGATGAGAAGAATGAATTGTGATGGGAGGGAGGGGATGGAGGGGGGGGGGGATGAGGAGGAGAAGAAAAACGAAAGAGGAGTATGAGAAGAATGGAATTGTGATGGGAGGGAGGGGATGGAGGGGGGGTGGGGATGAGGAGGAGAAGAAACGAAAGAGGAGGATGAGAGAATGGAATTGTGATGGTGAGGGAAGGGGATTGGAGGGGGGGGGGGATGAGGAGGAGAAGAAAACGAAAGAGGAGGATGAGAAGCATGGAATTGTGGATGGGAGGGAGGGGATGGGGGGGGGGGGTGATGAGGAGGAAAGAAACGAAAGAGGAGGATGAGAAGAATGGAATTGTGATGGGAGGGAGGGGATGGAGGGGGGGGGATGAGGAGGAGAAGAAAACGAAAGAGGAGGATGAAAGATATGGAATTGTGATGGGAGGGAGGGGATGGAGGGGGGGGGGATGAGGAGGAGAAGAAAACGAAAGAGGAGGATGAGAAGAATGGAATTGTGATGGGAGGGAGGGGATGGAGGGGGGGGGGAATGAGGAGGAGAAGAAAACGAAAGAGGAGGATGAGAAGAATGGAATTGTGATGGGAGGGAGGGGATGGAGGGGGGGGGATGAGGAGGAGAAGAAAACGAAAGAGGAGGATGAGAAGAATGGAATTGTGATGGGAGGGAGGGGATGGAGGGGGGGGGGGATGAGGAGGAGAAGAAAACGAAAGAGGAGGATGAGAAGAATGGAATTGTGATGGGAGGGAGGGGATGGAGGGGGGGGGGGGATGAGGAGAGGAGAAGGAAAACGAAAGAGGAGGATGAGAAGAATGGAATTGTGATGGGAGGGAGGGGGATGGAGGGGGGGGGGGATGAGGAGGAGAAGAAAACGAAAGAGGAGGATGAGAAGAATGGAATTGTGATGGGAGGGAGGGGATGGAGGGGGGGGGGGATGAGGAGGAGAAGAAAACGAAAGAGGAGGATGAGAAGAATGGAATTGTGATGGGAGGGAGGGGATGGAGGGGGGGGGGGATGAGGAGGAGAAGAAAACGAAAGAGGAGGGATGAGAAGAATGGAATTGTGATGGGAGGGAGGGGATGGAGGGGGGGGGGGGATGAGGAGGAGAAGAAAACGAAAGAGGAGGATGAGAAGAATGGAATTGTGATGGGAGGGAGGGGATGGAGGGGGGGGGGGATGAGGAGGAGAAGAAAACGAAAGAGGAGGATGAGAAGAATGGAATTGTGATGGGAGGGAGGGGATGGAGGGGGGGGGGATGAGGAGGAGAAGAAAACGAAAGAGGAGGATGAGAAGAATGGAATTGTGATGGGAGGGAGGGGATGGAGGGGGGGGGGGATGAGGAGGCGAAGAAAACGAAAGAGGAGGATGAGAAGAATGGAATTGTGATGGGAGGGAGGGGATGGAGGGGGGGGGGATGAGGAGGAGAAGAAACGAAAGAGGAGGATGAGAAGAATGGAATTGTGATGGGAGGGAGGGGAAGGAGTGGGGGGGGGGTATGGGAGCGAGAAGAAACGAAAGAGGACGGATGAGGAAGAATGAATGTGATGGGAGGGAGGGGTATGGAGGGGGGGGTGGGGATGAGGAGGAGAAGAAAACGAAGAGGAGGAGAGAAGAATGGAATGGGATGGGAGGGAGGGGATGGAGGGGGGGGGGGGATGAGGAGGAGAAGAAAAACGAAAGGGCGGATGAGAAGAATGGAATTTGATGGGAGGGAGGGGATGGAGGGGGGGGGGATGAGGAGGAGAAGAAACGAAAGAGGAGGATGAGAAGAATGGCAATTGTGATGGGAGGGCGGGGATGGAGGGGGGGGGATGAGCAGGAGAAGAAAAAGAAAGAGGAGGAGTATGAGAAGCAGAAGAAATGGGAATTGTGATGGGAGGGGCGGGGATGGAGGGGGGGGGGATTGGGAGGAGAAGAAAACGAAAGAGAGGATGAGAGAATGGATGGATGGGAGGAGGGATGGAGGGGGGGGGATGAGGAGTGACGAAGAAAACGAAAGAGAGATGAGAAGACAGGAATGGGAGGGAAGAAAACGAAAAGAGGGGATGAGAAGAATGGAATTGTGATGGGAGGGAGGGGATGGAGGGGGGGGGGAGAGGAGGAGAAGAAAACGAAAAGAGGAGGATGAGAAGAATGGAATTGTTGGCTTTTTCGCCAAAATTCTTTTGGCCCCACCAATTTGTGACGCGTGAAGGAAACGCAATCCTTCGGCCACGTCACGTACCAGTGAATAAATGAAGAAGCCGTCCATGGTCAGAGAAGAAGAGCCGGAAATCACATCCTGCAAAGAAAAGCGTGACAATTAAAAAAACACACCCAAAAAAAGAGACAGAAAGTGGGCCACGAGAGCAATAACGCCAAAGGGACAGCAAAGCGGCGCCGTCGATGGAAAGTCCGATGAAACGGTTCACATTTTCACCATCCAAAAGGCGCATCTGAAAGCATTTTGAAAAAATGCAAGAACGCCTTTTCAACTAACGCACTGTTCTCAATTCGGCCATGTCTTGGGGACTCAGTCGGACACCCACTGAAAGGGAAAAATAAATAGAAAAATGAATATTGAAATTTGTTAAAAAATTAAACAAAACAAAAAAAAATTGCCAATCTGACATATTATTTTTTTTTTGGCAAATCGACGAGTTTGTTTCTTGAATAGGAAAGAATGAATGACCCGAATGCTGAACGCCGATCACTCTCTCCCCGTTCATAATGTACACAATGCCATTGAAATTGTGTTTGACTGAAACATGCGAATGGTAAGAGTCGCGCGTGAACTGAGAGGAATTGCTGGACTGGAGAGAGCGCACACTTTCCACCATTTTCTTTAAAATTATTTATTA